>CM077024.1:12687500-13287500 GCA_039090855.1 Macrothele yani
GGACATCAATTCCACTGAAAAAATGTGGGACTACGTTAACCAACAAGTTCAACGTATCGACCGATGACTCTTGATGATCTGCAAGAAGCTCAGATGTCTGCATGGTATAGCATCCGTGCAGGTACATTCAGAGGCCTCATTGAATCAATGCCATGCCGTATATCTGCGGTATTGGCGACACGATGAGGAGGCCATAATTTTTTCACTAGACTTTGTACGTGATTTTCAGGATCAATGATCAAACACACACTCAACTTTACAGTAGATTAAATTTTTACCCCATGGCTCACTGACTCTCATCGAAAGTTTGTTTCGAAATAAATTTCTCCTCGAACTGCGGCAGATTTTGTAAAGTTATTAATCATAAACTCTTTTAAGTATTTCTTCAGTATATTGTCACGACTTTTGCCTCATTTTTTATATAATAGGCGTGGCGAATCAGACCCATTAATGATTTGATTAATTAATGCGTTGGTTCTGATTGGGGTTTGAACAAAGAAAAGTGAAATTCCAAAGCGAAGCATGGGCCACCCCAAATATTTTGCCACTGCGTTCGGAATACCGAGAAGGCGACGAAAACAGTCGTAATTTAGCCGATGTGGTGGGGTTCTAGACTAAACAAACGGAAAGGGGACGCAATTAGCAGGACAGATTTACGGGAGAGGTTGCAGTTTGGGTCAAAAAATTGTCGTATAAGTAATACTGTGGGACAGACGAACGCGTTTTTGAGTACTCCTAATATTCTTGTGTCCTAGTGCGCATGGCGGGGGGCAGAAAAGCGAGGGGCTCTACCGAATAACTGAAATCAGCAAAAGAAAGAAATAAGCAGTTGTTTCCAGATTCACGAGAGAAAAATTAGCTGCACGCTTGGCTCCGATAAAAGAGTGGATCAGAAGAAGTTTGCTTGATACAACAACAGGAAAAGTGGCGGATGCAAAACCTTGGCCTAGCATCGCAAGAAGTGGCGAGTTAACAAGTACAAACTATTTGCTAGTGTCAATGATATAACGGAGCTACAGGTGGCCAGGAGTCAGAAATCGTTCCTCGTTGCATCTGAAAGTTCCACGATTCGGCGAGTACCGGGTCGCACCGACGTTGACCGACGCTTTCTTCCTTTCGTGGAGAACATCACACGGGGGTCTTTACTGATCCCCCCACGCTTCAGCAGCCGGACCGGTGAAAGCGCATGTGCATCTGAGTGTGTTTAAAGACTGCATAAAGCAGTTTCTTACTCAGTTTGATATCAAGTATGTGGTGTCAGCTATTAAACTAGCCGCGGCATGAAGGTGCTTTAGATTGTCAAAATAAGACTAGTAAGTAACAGTTCTTTGATTTTTAAGCGCAGCTTATTTGTTACGCACGGAACTTTGTTCTACCAAGACAGAAACAGATATTCAATAGACCCGAAACAAGGCGTTTGAGTGACTGTCTCAAAATCGCTCGATGAACAGTGCAATCTATTAAACCTTTGCCAAGTTTGGTCCTAGTGACCTGTCAATAGCCACGATTCGGCGTAATTCATCAGCATATATAAATTATGTAAATATGACTGTCGAAATTAAAGTGTATTTATGTGCCGGCAATCCTAGCAGTTGAATCGTGGACGCTCTTGTAATAGAAAAGTAAGTTTAAGTAAGTGCACGCACCATTACAGCAGTCTTCGCGAGAAAACGTATCCAATCCTTTTATAAGAAGAAAAACCACTCGGAATTCATTAACGTGTCAATTGGTGGTCCTCGGTGGGACCACGGTTACAACATTGGTAGTCCGCGGTGGGATCGCGACCGCAACAATATGATTTTTCAACTGCTTTAGAAAAAGAGGCTGGACACACCTAGAGCTAGATACACAACTTTATCGAAAAACCCAAATTCGAACGCTTTAATCTTTCTGTGCCACAACTATGCTACTGGGCTCAATTTCCTATCAACTCAAGAACGCACTACTGTGTCGGTAAAAGGTCTCTCGCATCTTTATATAACATTAACATTGACAAAATCCCTCTTTCCAACGAGGTAGGTGTTTATGCCATCCCTCTACAATACATAGAAGACTCCAAACAATATACATCGGAATGTCCAAGCGTTCGTTTCGAATTAGAATCAGGGAACATAGAGAGACAAAGTACGGTAAAGTAACCTATCCAGAAGTCAAATACAAGTCCGCTGTTCTTATGCGGGATGATATAAAGAAATTAGCTTCTGTTATATGGAAATAAAATAAATCAAGCCAACACTTCCTACTCCACCCCTTTAGTGTACAGGCATTCCGGAAACTTTAGAAATCGTTACCAACAGTGAGACTTGCATTGATAGCGTCTCTAGAGTATCAACGAATTCGGGACCAGTTCTTCAAATAAAGCCCCCCCCCCTTTTTTTTACTTCCAAGATACCACGTTGGTGACGCCTCGTGTCTTTTTAAATGGAAATTTTATTCGCATCTATTAGTTTATTGTCCAGTCTGGTCACCGCGTTCAAATTATTGAAGCGTTCTATTATTCAAATGGATTTTTCAACGAAGGTAGAAAATATACATCTGGTTGAAGTACGAAAGAAAGCTTAGAAACTTATTTTTTTCGCCAGTACAGTCTGATTACTGATACAGTTACTCTATTTTATTTATAGAAAATATAGGATTATACGACGCAAAACAATTATAGACTAACCTCTCGGGGTTTTGTTTCAAGCTAGTACCTTTCAACGAAAACTACAATCTCAATTTTTTTCTAGTGCTTGCGAACTATGAAACTGTTCTTATCAATGTGTTTGATGGTCACCTTTCGCATGTGTAGAATATAGGGTGTTTATAAACACCTTGTGCAACATTAAAAGTTAACAACAGTGCATGTACACATGATAGAAATGCATCGTAAACTGTATATAAAATTTTTATTTATACAGCTTTTATGCAATTCATCTCACAGAAATGTGCGTATATTGCATAAAAACAACATGACCACTATCTTTTGACAAATCGTGCAAACCGGTTTTCCAACTCGTTGAAAACATTTCTCAGTTGCTGCTCAGTGATTTCGTGGATTGCTTTTCCCGATCCTAACCCTAAGCTCATCCAAAGAATGTGGCTTTGGTGAGTAGAAAACAGTTTTGGCATGACCCCATAAAAAATTGTCTAATGGGGTCAGATCAGGTGAATGGGGTGGCCAAGCAATTGGTCCAGCCCTACCGATCAACTTGTTGGGAAAGAAGTCATTCAAAAACCGTCGCACATCCGAAGCATAGTGGTAGGGTGCGCCATCTTGCTGAAAGATGGTGCTATATAAAAGATTTAACCGTCTGAATTCAGAGACGAAGAAATTCTGCAACATTTCAAGGCAATATTCACCACTGACTGTTGCTTCTTCAAAAAAAAAAAAAAAAAAAAAAAAAAAAAAGAAAGGACATATAATACATGATTTCCTGAGGGCGCACCAGACATTGATGTTTGGAGAGGCTCTTTCATGTTGACTGTTGTTAGATTCCTTGAGATTTCCCTTTTCCCCAAGTGCGGCAATTCGCTTTACCACTAATGTGGAAAGTTGCTTCATCAGAAAATGTCAACTCGTCTAAAAACTCATGGGAATTGGTAATTTTTGACATATGTTGGAGAAATCCATTCTCGCATAGTAGTCCTCTTCCTGTAATATTTGAACCACCTGCATTTTGTAAGCACGTCCATTTATTTTCACTTGCAGAATCGTGTGCACTGTTGATGGCGGAATGTTTAGTTCAGCAGATGCACGCGACGGTTTTTAATTACTTTTTTTCCAGAAGTGGATCGGGTAGGGCTGGAACAACTGCTTGGCCACCCCATTCCCTGATCTAACTCCAATGGACTATTTTTTGTTTGGTCTGTCAAAATAGTACTCTGTTCGTCAAAGCCACATTCTTTAGAAGAGCTTAGGGTCAGGATCACAGAAGCAATCCATGAAATCACCAAGCAGCAACTGAGGAATGTGTTCAACGAGTTGGAAAACCCGGTTTGCACGATGGGACACGAAAGAAGGTGGTCATCTTGAATATTAGAAATGTGAGCTGTATTGCATAAAAACTTTATAAAATTTTCATATGCATTTTACAGTGCTATACATAAACAGTTATTAGCGTTTAAAGTTGCACAAGGAGTTTATACATAGCCTGTACATCCCATGCCTGCGTTTAGATGCCTTGTAGCTGCAAGGTCGATAAAAACCTTTGTGGCATTTTTATGGTGTCATTAAATTCACAGGGTATGCAAGAAACCAACTCGTTTAGCAGCAATAAGGAATGCATCTGTTTCTTCACGTTTGGAAGGCTGATTGGGCATACATACATACATACATACATACATACATACATACATACATACATACATACATACATACATACATATCACTAAGATGTTCTCTGAGATTCAGAGGTTAGCTCCAAAATGAAATACAAACTACCAGATACTTTTACTTACTGTTGTCGTATCAAACTTCTCCATTTACAGCGATCTTGACATACAACTCGGGCTTCACTGATATCCATTACACGCCGTACACAAGATCTTTTATACTTCATACTCATAATATTTTTCTCATGCAGACACTCCTTAATCTGATCCACCCATGTCTTCCTCGGCCGTCCTCTGCCTTTCCTTCCTGCCACTTGGGCTAAAAAGATTTTCTTAGTAAGCATCTGATTACTCCTTCTTTCAACATGGCCAAACCACCGAAGCACATTGGTTTCCACCTTGCTAACCACATTTTGCTTCGCATCACACAACTGCAACACATCTTCATTCCTCACACAATCAGACCGTGTCTTGCCACAACCCCCGTAAGTATAACGCATTTCTCCAGCCCACAAACGACTCCTATGTTTCTTCTGCAGTACCCAGGTTTCACTGTTTCTAAATAGGAAAAACAGTGAGGCACAGACAAAACTACTTTGGGGCAGGGAAAAGCACGCATAAATTTTGCTAAATGTTCAGGGGTTAAAAAGGTACTCATATGTACATCAGTTAACGGATGTTATAACATTTTGTTATTTATAAATCATTAAAAACAGATTTTTTAAAGCCGAATAAAAAAAATGGAATATTCAGAAGAGGAACACTATATCGCATCTTCTCATCGCCGTATGTAAGCATTAACTTATCCTTGTAATCTCGCGAGTCATCACATTTTGTTAACTGATTATCAAATCTCAGACAAGATGTTGTTAGTCCCTTCTTATTCTTTGGAAGTTACCGTGGTCCGACGCACAGGATCATGCAAGTAAATAAGAGTCCAGGCTTTTCTTTCGTAACAGTAACAAACAAATTTAATGCATATTACTTCGACTTCCTGATTATTTTATCATTCTTGCTGTGAACATAAGAATTTTCGCCGATCTCCGTTCCCGTCCGTTCATACAGACAGACCTAGACTGCTCTCAATGCGCTTTATGCTCGTCTCCCACCGCCTTTCTCGTGTGAGGCACCAAAAGCTCAAACGCCGATTCTTTCATGGTGCCTCTCGCTCACTTCCGACAGCAATGACATCTGAAACGCAAAAAGCCACGGGTTCATACTCACAACGAATTTATACACTCTTGAACTCCAAGGAGTATTTTAATCTCCTCTTTCTACTAACTGCGTTAAGGAGTTAATCCTTACTTGCCTCGCTCTGTTGAAAATTGCCCTGAAGTCCATTTCCTCCATCCACACACACACAAAGAGAAACTTTTGCCAACATCAGTACAATATATTCAAAACATACATTGGCGTACTCTTATTCTCTTCGCAGTTATCCTTTACTGTTCAACCAGAACTTGCCCAAGAGCTCAATGACTCTGCCAACAAATTGCGCGCACAAAGAAATTCTACGCGTGAACATGTATATTGAAGCATATTTAAAATAATTATTCCTGAATCTGGCTGGAGGATCTTTATTTATTTATATTTTTTCACAAAATAACGAAACCGTTTTGAGAACTCAACAAAAACTTTTGTTTTTAACAACCAATCAACAAAAGAACACTTCTTTGTCAATCGGTTTTTAAAGTAACTATAGTCGGGTGGTTGAACTGAAATACAAAACCATCTTCATAAACAGAACTATCGCCCAAAGCGCTTTCACCCCTCAATCTCCATCACACAAGCACAGATCACAAATTTACTTAAATGCTCAAAGTTATGCCTGATATTTATTTATTTTTTATCTCTGATCGTTACGCATTAAAGATTCTTCGTCTACGACCATTTAATTAAGAACGCCTTTTCCCAGACTCCCAGAAATACACAAGAAATTCTGCCGCCTCACTGAGGCGCTTGCATCTCCGTTTTATTTACTGTCATCTCTAACAATGAATTTTTTTAAAAGATGTAAAGAGGCTAAAAAAAACTGTGTCCGGCAGGCTGGGTGGATGTGTGTTTCCCTTTGGAAACCATTTCAACCACACCTTCGCTATGACATCCCTCAAAAAGCCAAGAATATCTGGTGCAGCTGAGATGCTGGCCAACGTCGCTAATCAGACTTCTCTTATAACTCCAACAAGTCTTACCCTCTGCCTATTATACGCGCTTTTTATTGGAGAACAGATTCATCCTGCCGGGGTTGTCTATATATATTCCATATATGTCATCATCATTGTCAACCATTATCAATCCACTGCTGGACGAAGGTTTCCCCAAGTTTCTTCAACAACGGTCTATCTTGTGCCAGTCTCTTCCATGTTAATCCCGCATAATTTTGAATTCCATCCGCCCATCTCCCATGTGGTCTTCTTCAGAGTCATTTCCTGTCCCTTGGAATCCAGTCTAAAATTTCTGCTGTCCATCGATGGTCTGTCCTTCTGGCAATATGTCCAGCCCATTGCCATTTCAGGGATTTTACTCTGGTCATGATGTCTTCCATTCTTGTCATTTTTCTGATCCACGAGTTCCTCTTATTATCTATCCTGGGTTACACCAAGCATGCACCTCTCCATGCTGCTTTGAGTTGTCTGCAGCTTTGTATGTCTCTTTTAGTTAAGGTCCACGTCTCTGCACCATATGAAAGCACAGGAAGAATGCATTTATCAAACACTTTTCTTTTAAGACATAATAGCATATTGCTCTTGAAAATTATGCTGTTTCTTCCAAAAGTTCTCCATCCAAGTTTTATACGGCGATTAATTTCTTCTTCAATGTGACCTTCACTTGATATCTGCTATCCAAGATGAATGTACGTACCTGTTATCTACAGCTTTTCTCCATCAATCGATAAATCCTTATTTCTTGCAAAAGCATTGAACATCACTTTTGTCTTCTGAAAGTTCATTTTTAATCCCACTTCTTTACTCTTGTCAGCAAGTTCCTGGGGATCATACTCTGCAGCTCTGTTAAGGTAGTTGGAAAAATGACTACTTCATCAGCAAAACGAAGATGAGTTAGATAATCTCCATTAATCTGTATCCCTTTGTTTTCCCAGTTCAGTGATTGAAAGACATTTTCCAATGTGGCATTAAAGAGCTTGGGAGATATGGTGTCATCTTGTCTCACTCCCTTTCCAATTTTTATGTGTGTTGTATTTTCAAACAGCCGAACCTTTGCACTTGCATTTTCATAGATGTTATTAATAATATTATTGCATGCATCTTCAATACCCAAGGATTTCAAAGCCATTGTAACTGCTCATGGTTTCACCGAATCAAAGGCCTTTTCATAATCGATAAAAGCCATGCACAATGGAAGATCATATTCCCTCGCTCTTTCAATTAGTTCTCTCAGTACGTGGATATGATCTATTGTGCTGTAGCCACTCCTCAATCCAGCTTGTTCTCTAGGTTGAGTCATGTCCAGTGTTACCCTTCAAGCGGTGTGAAAGAACTTTAGTGAAAATTTTATAAACCACTGATACGAGGCTGATAGGTCTGTAGTTTCCGAGATCCTCAATGTCACCTTTTTTATGTAGCAGGATCATTGCAGCGTTGTTCCAATCCTCAGGAATCTTCCCTTCATTAAGGCATCGAGTGAAAACTTGGGCGAAGTACTGTTTCGATATCTCCACTTGCTTCTTGTATGATGTCTACAGTAATTCCATCTTCTGCTGGAACTTTTCCCCGCTTCATGTTCTTGATTGCATATGCAACTTCTCCTGGGAGGACTGGAAGAACTCTGGTACTGGTACCTTTCATGATGACTGGAGTACATGTATCATCCCTTTCCTATATATTTTCGAGTAGAAATCTTTCACTCTTGTCAAAATTTTGCCTCTATTTCTTGTTACAGAACCATTTGCTTTTTTCAGTGCCATAATCTGTTTTCTTCCCTTACTGAGATGTCCCTTTGCTATCTTTAGGCTTTGGTTGTTTTCAATTGCTTTCCTCACTAGTTCACAGTTGAATTTCCTTAAGTCTTCAGTGATACATTTTCGTACTGTCTTGCTTAGCTCTATATATTCCACTTTGGAAGTCACATCTTCTTTAGTTGTCCTCATCTCTCTTCTTTTTTGCATCAACATTTTGGGTTTTCCTGATAATTTGTTCACATGCAACTTCTTCTTAGACCCAGCTAAATATGTTGCTGTTTCCATAAGAGCTTTGGTTACTTTTCTGTTAACTTCAGAAATATCCACTTCTTCCGATGTTAGGCCTTCTAAAGCAGAGAATCTGTTCTTCAGTTCTAACTTGAAGATATTGTGTTTTTTAAGGTTGGTTCAGTCAATACATTTTGTTTATCTTATGAGCTTGCCACGTTCAAGTTTAGTGTTGAGGTGCAACTTACATCTCACCAATCTATGGTCACTACATGTGTTGAACTTGTTTAGCACACTGCAGTCTTCTATGACGAATGTTTTGTTACACATAATAAAATCAATTTCACTTGTCGTCCCATTTGGATGTCTCCACGTCCATTTCCTGTGTGGCTTTTTCTTGAAAAAGGAGTTCATGATGAAAAACCCTTCTGCCTCTGCAAACTCTACGAGAGTATTTCCACGCTGGTTTCTGTTGCCGTGACCAAATTTACCTACTGAAGTTTTATTCTGTTGCCGTTGCCCTATTTTTGCATTGAAATCTCCCATTATTATCTTCAAGTGCTGCTTGCCTTTATTATTTAGATGACGAATTTCCTCATAAAATTCTTCAATTTCTTCTTCAGGATGACTTGTGGTGGGTGCATAAGTTTGAATAATCTGAGCCTGGTATCTTCTTGAGAGTTGGATAACAAGTCGTGCCGCTCTGTCAGAGGAACTTTCAACTTCTACAACTTTATCCTTGAGTTTCTTGTTTATTATAAACCCAACACCACTAGTTCTGCCAGTATCTGTCCCACAATAGTAGAAGAGATGTCCACTTTTCAGTTTAATGAGATCTTCTCCTTTTCTCCTTACCTCACTTAGCCCGACGATCTCCCACTTGATCCTTTGTAGTTCCTCTTCCAATTCAATAAGCTTTGAATCAGAAGATAGGGAGCGTCCATTGTAAGAAGCCAATGTCAGCATCAAATGGCAGCCTAGTCCGGTCCTCCGGTGATTCTTAGCACCCTCTGCCGTCATTTCCCACTGGCCGCTGCCTTGGCCAGGTATATTCCAAGTGCCGGAGACTGAGGGCCAAGATTTAAGTTGTGGGGTAATTTTGGAGGGGTTTGGCTATAACTCACCACGCTTGCCAAGCGGGTTGGTGAGTGTGGGATAGCATTTCCCTCTAACCCCGATGCTATAGTTATACCGCTATTGGCGGTCGTCAGAGCCCATTTAGTGGGAACAGGATGCAGCACGAAAAGGCGGGGTTGACATTTGTCAAGGTGAGGCTGGGATGTTGCGCATCACCTGACCTTACATCCCAAATATATACTGCTGGCCACCCAAAATACAACGACAAGAAGGACACGAGATAGCAAAGCCAGATTTACTGGACACATAACAACAGATACAAAGATGAAACGATTGAGCTTGCAGGCCCCTGCGACTTGAGGAACACGCAAACATCAATAGTTCGTATGGCCCACATGACTGGAAATAACGGCCGCTGCACGCCGCGGCATCGAACGAAAGAGGCTTTGGATGTGGGTTTGGGGTATGTCGATTCAGGCTGCTTCCACACGTTGCCACGGTTCATCAGGCGTAGCCGCGGGTGGTGCTTGCCGGGCCACTTGGTTGTCGATCAGCGACCAGACGTGTTCGATGGGCGATATATCGGGAGAACAGGCACGCCACGACAGCAGTGACACTTGGTGGGCCGTGAAGAATTGTTGCACGATGCGTGCCACGTGCGGGCGCGCATTGTCCTGTTGAAACGTGGCCGCTAGCAGGTCCTTCAGGTAAGGGAGGACTACAGGGTCCAAAACGTCGGAGATGTAGCGGTGGCTGTTGAATGTACCGGCGATGCATACCAGAAGGGTGCGGGTGTCATACACAATTGCGCCCCAACCATAACGTCAGGCGACAGACCGCTATGGCGATGCATAATGCAGGCGTCATACAGTCTCTCGCCGCGGTGCCGCCATACGCGGATCCGACCATTGTGGTGTTGCAGGCAGAAGCGGGATTAGTCAGTGAAGACAATGTCGTGCCATTCCGTAGTCCAGGTGCGGCGTTCAACGGCCCACTGCCGTCGCACTCGCCGGTTGTGTAACGTCAATGGTAATCGGATCAATGGGCGCCGTGCTACAAGTCCCCATTCCTGCAGACGACATCGAACAGTACGTGCTAACACAGGTTGTTGCGCAACACACCCTAATTCCTGGGCTAACGTTCGTGATGTTGCGGTGCGAGCCGTCAATGCCCGCGCACAACATGCCGGTCCTCTAGTTCGGTAGTGTGCCGCGGCTGCAGCAATCGCTCACGTTGGTCAGTCCGTCCCTCCTGCACCCACCGAATCCATACTCGCCTCACTGTGGCTGGATGTCGTCTCACACCGGCGCCGATGTCTCGGTACGATAAACCGCTTTCGCGATAAGCCACTATTCGTCCTCTGTCGAACCCCGAAACGCGCTGGAATGACTGCCGTGTTCTGCGACGAGGCATCAGGAAGCTTCCCACGCACAGGTCCGGCAGCACAACACACTTCCACTACTTACACCCCGCTTTCTGTGCACCCTTCTTATAGTGCTTCTCGGTGGCGTGCCGGGCGGACATGATTTGTATATGCCCTGCAATACTAATCGTTCGCATGTCCTTTAGCGGGCGACGCATGCTGCGAATTTCAGGCCTATCGGATGCTTCCTTCTTGGTGTTGCATTTTGGGTGGCCAGCATCGTACTTAGAGAGAGGTAGGAGAACACCGGCAGGGTGAGTCTGTTCTCCAATAAATAAATATTTATTTGGGTGTACCATGGTCATAATGATCTGGCCGTAAATGTTGTGGGGGTTTTTTATAGTTTCATTTTGTATGATCTAAAATTTATATGTGAGGTGTTCAATATTGATAACCATCACTGATTTATGAAACTGGTTTCATTGAGTCAAATGCCTTATTACATTCTACTGATATCACAAGAAATAGTACCTGAAATTTCCACTTTCCACCCTTTTTTATGAGTTACCTTATACATGTAATTTGGATATGTTCAAGCGTGTTAAATCCCTACAACGTCCTTTCTTGTATTAATCGATAATAAAAGGAAGGAAAAATTAAAAACTCAACTAAGGTTCTAAATGTCTAAAAGAGTAGTTGATTACAAAGAAATCTTATAGTCACTTATTTTTTTAAATTTTGTCAAGAAATACTTTTCTATTTTCCTTTTAATTCTGCCATGTTTCTGTTATTAGCACAGATTGTATGGTATTTAACATAAACGTCATTGATATATCTAACACTATGTGAAGCAGTGTATAGAGGTCGAAAATTATACACTGAATAGCCAAATTATTATGACCACCGGGTTAGTACGTTGTTGGGCCAACTTTTCCCCTTAATATTCTTGGAATGGACACTTAAATGTTCGCAAGTGGCTTGGGTATATTAGCTCAAATGCGATTAATTGCACTTTCCAGCTATTGAAGATATGATGGTAGTGGATCCAGCTGTCCGAAGCTCGCTTTCGACTTCATTCCACAAAAGCTCCATTGAGTTGAGATCCGGTGATTGAGGAGGCCAACGTATCAAGGAAAAGTATCCTTGATGGTACTCCGATCATTCGCGTACAATGTGAGCACTATGATATGGAGCATTGTCCTGCTGGAACATCCATCTCCATTAGGATAAACCATCAACATGACTGGGCGGACTTGATCGGAAACGATATTTAAAAAACCTTCGGCTGGTCAGACGTTGCTCCACACAAATCAAAGGACCCAAGCACTCCCATGAAAGCCGCCCCGGGGGCGCAGTGGTCTAAGGCGTTGGCCTCTGATCATTCGTCCAAAAGGGGTCCGGGTTCGAATCCCGGTCAGGCATGGATGTTGTGTTTGTCTTACGGCACTGGCTCTCTCCCTTCCCTGGAACCAGTGACCCTAAATTAGGGACGGACGACTGCTTATAGCCCATTGAGTTGCTCACGGTGGTCGTTAAACTTCCAATCAAAAAAAAAAAAAAAACTCCCATGAAAACATGCCCCAGACCATAACGTTGCATCTGTCAGCTTGAAAAGTAGTGACGGTGTAATATAGGTCCATACTTTCGTGCAGCTGTTTCTATATCCTCACATTTCCATCTGTATGGTGTAGTTGAAAACGTGATTCGACGGACCACATTACCCTTTTTCACTCATTTACCCTCCAATTTTTGTGTTCCTGAACGAAGTGAAGGAGTTTCTTCTTGTTCGTTGCAAATAGCAATGACTTAAAGACAGGCAGTCTGCTTCTGTAGCCCATACAATGTAATGTTTGGTAAACTGTACGTTGAAACATTGGACCTTGTACCTGATTCAGATTATCTGTATTGTGACAAAGTGTTGCCCGTAATTTGGACTGAACAAGTCTGCCTGCTCTCTGCTCAGCTGAAGTATCCAGTAGCCTTTGACGACCACACTCCTGCGCACAGACCCGGTTTCTTGATTGGTTGTGCACTCTCTGTAAACTTGAACGACTGTTGCCATCCGACATTTCACAAGCGCAGCCGTTTTGATAATGCCTCGCACCAGTGCTATGAGCACCCACGTTCATTCCAAGTCCGTCAGATCACGACTTTTACCCATTATTTCTTCCGCAATGCAATTCATTAGTCTCTGCATGCCTTCAGCGTTGCCTCTTCATACCGCTTCAGCCATATTGCGCCAGCAGCATCTGCTGGATAGTTACTTCGCACAAAATAGTCTGGTGGTTCCTAATAATTTGGCCACTCAGTGTATAAGAGAATTGCGTCCCTGCTTACGAGAAATCAGAAGGCTTCTCCATATTTCATGTTTGCAATATTTAAAATTATATTTCCGGCAGCTGGCGAAATAACATGTTTATGATTGAAAATATTCTCTGAAGTTTTCCTATTAAGGGCTTCGTGTTCGAGAAAAACGCTTTAAGGTCTTTTGCGCGATCTTTCCTGCTGCTCTATTGGTTTTGTTCCGCTTAGAAAGCTAAATTTCATGCGTCAGTCTGTAATAACTGAAAACGAGCTGCATTAATAATTTCCTCATAAAACATCGGAAGTTTCTGATAAAATTAAAATCGGGTGACGAATGATTGCACAACTTTGCTTCATCTTACCCCTGGTATTATGACTGATGTTCCATTATTTGACCCAAATAATCACTGAAATCATTTATATTGTATTTCATAAAAGTGTTCAGGTCTTTGTCGATTGGGCACCAGAACCAAGGAATATCTTCTGGCCGACGAGACTGCTGACGCTGTTTAGAGAGACGTGCCTTCGAGAGAAAGGAAAACCCTCGCGTGCGCCCATGATCAATAACTGGGTGTAATGTGTTTGTAACAGTTCAGTGTTTTGTTATTGTGTCGCTGAAGTAATAATGTCGCCAACTGTCCTCATTGTAGATAATCTCAATGAAGTAACTCTGAATTTGGGGTAAAAAATAATCGAATGTACAATAATAATAACAGCACGCGTAGCTTAGGACTCCGTACGGACGAACATGGGATTCAAAGATCTCTGTAAATATTTTCCTTGCCATTAGTTGCTATTTCAAAGAAATGCCTTCTTTTATCATTGCATAGCGCTTAAAGCTATATTCCGCAGAAGAACCACGTTTACATTTTTTGAAAAAAAAAAAATTACGTTTTCCTTTTCATTTATAGATCCTATACTAACAGACTGATAGAATCCTTCCGCGTGGGTGACGCCTAAATTCAACATCACAAGCTTTTGTCTCTCTCTCTCTCTCACTCACACACACACACGCGCTGAGATAATGAGTTATTAGGAACTCCCAACAGCAATCAGTCAGGTACATGCACTTGGGAGTGCCATTTTTCCAAAACAGAAAAAAACAACGCTGGCAAAGTTTTGTACTACACTGCTGGCCACCCAAAATGCAAGACCAAGAAGGAAGCATCCGATTGGCCTGAAATTCGCAGCATGCGTCGCCCGCGTGATGACATGCTAACGATTATCATTGCAGGGCATATGCTAATCATGTGCGCCCGGCACGCCACCCAGAAGCACTATAAAAAGGGTGCACAGAAGGCGGGGTGTAAGTAGTGGAAGAGTGTTGTGCTGCCGGACCTATGCGTGGAAAGCTTCCTGATGCCTCGTCGCAGCATACGGCAGTCATTCTACCACGTTTCGGAGTTCGAGAGAGGACGAATAGTGGCTTATCGCGACAGCGATTTATCGTACCGATACATCTGCGCCCGTGTGGGACGACATCCAGCCACAGTGAGGCGAGTATGGATTCGGTGGGTGCAGGAGGGACGGACGGACCGACGTGAGCGATTGCCGCGGCGCACAACCGAACGAGAGGACCGGTATGTTGTGCAGCGGGCATTGAGGGCTCGCACCGCCACATCATGAACGTTAGCGCAGGAATTTAGGTGTGTTGCGCAACAACCTGTGTTAGCACGTATCGTTCGATGTCGTCAGCAGGAGCGGGGACTTGTCGCACGGCGCCCATTGCTCCGATTACCATTGACGTTACATCACCGGCGAGTGCGGCGGCAGTGGACCGTTGAACGCCGCACCTGGACTACGGAATGGCACGACATTGTCTTCTTCGACGAATGCCGTTTCTGCCTGCAACACCACGATGGTCGGACCTGCGTGTGGCGGCACCGCGGCGAGAGACTGTATAACGCCTGTATTACGCATCACCATACCGGTTCGTCGCCTGGCGTTATGGTTTGAGGCGCAATTGGATATGACACCCGCACCCCTCTGGTACACATCGCCGGTACACTCAACAGCCACCGCTACTTCTCCGACGTTTTGGGGCCTGTAGTCCTCCCTTACATGCAGAACCTGTCAACGGCCACGTTTCAAAAGAACAATGCGCTCCCGCACGTGGCACGTATCGTGCAATAAATCTTCACGGCCCACCAGGTGTCACTGCTGCCGTGGTCCGCCTGTTCTCCCGATATGTCGCCCATCGAACACGTCTGGTCGCTGATCGGCAACCGAGTGGCCCGGCAAGCACCACCCGCGGCTACGCCTGATGAACTGTGGCAACGTGTGGAAGCAGCCTGAATCGACATATCCCAAACCCACATCCAAAGCCTCTTTCGTTTGATGCCGCGACGTGTAGCGTCCGTTATTGCCAGCCATGGGGGCCACACGAACTATTAATGTCTGCGTGTTCCGCATGTCGCACGGGCCTGTAAGCTCAATCGTTTCATCTTTGTATCTGTTGTTATGTGTCCAGTAAATCTGGCTTTGCTATCTTGTGTCCTTCTTGGTGTTGCATTTTGGGTGGCCAGCAGTGTAGTTTACCTCGGCTCACCATGTTTTCATCGAATGACCAAAAATCCCCATTTTTAGCATGTCTTGTAAAAAAAGATCGTGCTTATGTTTCCGGTTTGTCCGTCCGCCTGTACCCACGATATCTCTGCAACTATTAGTCCGATTTGAAAAATTCGTTTTGTATTGGGAAGCTAGAAATATGCGAATGATGATCCTTTATTTCGTTCTTTTTTTTTTTTTTTTACGATGTACAATTTCGCCGGTAGAGGGCGTAAATGCACCTGATGTCGAATTCAAAAATACGTTTTATTCCACATATTTACTTCTAAACATCAGATTGAAAAAATTCTTTTATCTTTCGATTCTATTTACGTCTAAGTACTTTAGATATAGTTACTTTTTCAAATTACGCATAGATTTTCCGCTAGGGGCGTAAAAGTAAATTACATTTTTCCCGATAACTCCTCTTCTAAAACTCCGATTTGAAACATTTTTTCTTCAGCGGCTACACCTCCTGATGGAAAATCGTTTGCATATAATTTCAAATGTTTGGTAAATAATACTTTGGCCACCAGGGGCATAGGCGTAAGTGTTAATTTTTGCTTCTAACATGTTTGCCATGAAATCTGAGCTTCTAAAATATCAATTGAAAAAATTCTTTCGTGGACTGATGTTACTGACATCGATAAACCTTTTAGGAATATTTTCTTCTTAAAATATTCCACAGTTTCTCCGCCAAGGGGCGTAGATGTATATCTTATTTTTTGTCAATATCTCTGCGTCTAGGAGTCCGATTTGAAAAATTCCTTCTTTGTTGAATAGTGATTTCAGTGTGACATGCTTTTCATATAATTTCAAAATTTTCAAGTAATTCATAGACTTTCCGCTAGGGCGGTCAAAGGTAAATTTCTTTCCCCCTATATCTCTGCTTCTACATCTCCGATTTGAAAAATTCTTTCTGCACCGGATACAGCTCCTGATGGAAATCCTTTGCATATAATTTCTAATTTTTGTAAAATATTGTTTGGCCACCAGGTGGCGTAAGTCTTAATTTCCGCTTCTGTTGTATTTGCAGCAAAACATGAGCTTCTAAAATCTCGATTGAAAAAAAAGTCGTTTGTTGACCGATACTACTCATGTCGACAAACCTTTTAGAAACATTTTCTTCTTGAAATAATGCATGGTTTTTACGCCAGGGAGCGTAGATGTATATCTTATTTTTGTCACAATATCTCTACTTCTAGGAGCCCGATTTAAAAAAATCCTTCTTTGTTGGATAGTGTTTCCGATGCGAAATGTCTTTCCTATAAATTCAAAATTTTCAAGTAAATCATAGACTTTCCGCTAGGGGGCACAAAGGTAAAGTGCGTTTTCTGCGTTATTTCTGTTTCTAAAACACAGATTTCAAAAATTCGTCCTGTATCGCATACAAGACCTGATGGAAAATATTTTTCACATAATTTTTAATGTTTGGTAAAGAATGGTTTGGCCACCAGGGGCATAAGTGTTAATTTCTGCTTCTGATGTATTTGTAGCAAAATCTCTCTTCGACCGATACCGCTCATATGGAAAAAGCTTTTGAGAATAGTTTCTTCCTAAAATAATGCATGGTTTTCCCACCAGGGGACGTAAAGTCACATCTTATTTTTGTCGATATTTCTGTTTCTAAGAGTTCGATTTGAAAAATTATTTCTGTGTTGGAGAGCGTTTCCGGTTCGAAATGTTTATCATATAAATTCATGTTTTTCTTAAAGCACAAGTCTGCAACCAGAGGGTGTAAGCTCACGATTCCGTTTACAACAATATCAGAGTGATTAAAAACCCGATTGAAAAACTTCTTTCTTCCGTCAGATACTATTGTTTTCCATACCGGTTCCACTGACTTTGAATAGCTTTGATAAATTTAATTTGCGTCAGAACGGATTCAAAAGACGTGCTTATTACACCAGAAAATTCGGTGCCATCTTTCTTGTTCATATTGTAACTGGCAGAACTTGAAATTTATCGTATATAGTTCCGAAGCGCCGTGCCCTCGCCATAAAACTTTATACTACCAGTGTTCATCGTATCTAGGAAATACTACATAGTTGCACTTAAAACTCTCACAGACGTTTTAGAGTTACGAAATGCACGCAAAAAACGCAATAAACTATAATTAAGAATTTTAGAAAAAGAGGGACTATAGAGTAAACATTCAGTTGTGTGTTTCCCATTGCGTTCATTCAGTTAATAGTGTTAAATAAAATTAATTAAAAAAGTTAAAAGAGAAAATTAACTTTAGCCCGGGTCTACACGGGGACTGGGTTTTAGTCAAAGATTTGATATGAGAGCTAGCCCGGGCCTGGATCCATCTCAGTTCTTTTTGTCATAGCCTGGTCCAGTTTCTAAATCAGTCACGTTCCATCCGCATTTCTGCACGCAGCTATGACGTTGAGAGATGGCTTTATAAACAAAGGATTCAGACGTCTACGAAGCGTAGATAGCGATAATATGGGAAAGTTGCGCCATTTACGCGACTTTGTAGCAGCCATGATAGAGGGCGTCAGTAGGCGCGCAAGTGCAAACATCTTAAACGGCAAACTTCTGGGCTTTGCACGAACTGTATTGAAAAATGAGTAGGGCACAAACGAAAAAACAAGCAGTCAGTGAGTGGTCTTACATACAGAGGGTGGAAAAAAGCACAATTTCAACTATAAAAAAACTACTTATATGTTGCTCATCGTACGGAGATTAATACAGAAATTGTCACTAACATTAGGAACCAAACAAAATATGCATATGGGCTCAAGATGAAGAATTACGAATTATCACCAATTAATCAGTCTCTCCAAAAATAAGATACTTCATTAACTTCCGTAATGGTATTCGGCAGTCAAAATATTAAACAAAAATTCCAATGGAATAAAATTACTTCTCCCTTTAGAGAAATGGAAACACTTTCTTCAATTATGAGTTATTCTTATCAGATCTACGCAGTATATGTGCGAAATTTCGTTCCGCGACTTCATTCTGTTTGGCATGTTGCCAACTCCATCACTATAACGATATCTTAGCAGCCTCCAAAGAGTGAAAGATATAAGTTTCTGCGATGAGTGTGAAACTGATACTGCTCAACAATTTTTATATGAGCTTTGCAAAAACGACGAGAGAAAAATAGCAGAGCCGGTACTTGTTGGAGGAAAAGAAAACTAAACAAGAAGAAAAGTCGAACAGAAATCAAGCATGCTGCTAGCAAAAAAAAAGCCACCGTTCAGAGTTAAAACCAATAAATAAAATTGCAGGTAATGAAATCGCGTCAAAATGTGCTAATTCTAGTATCTTAAAATGCCATCCACGATTGACAACGGAAAGCGAATTCGATGCCCAGCGGCTGAGGGTAAAACATGATAAAAAAATAAAAAAATAAAAGACACGCCTCAGCCGGAAAGAGGCTGACCTAAATGACATTCAACAAAAAATAAGAAAGGAAAAATAGCCAAATGAAACATTTGTGAATGAATAACAACTTGTGGGTCAGATCACCGCGAAATCCTACATTTTTTTATTTTTTTTTACCGACATTAGATGAGTTCTAATGATTTCTTTAATTTACTGATTATCCGCTTTGTCGTATTAGTAAATTAATTTCAATTAAATTCACTTTGCTCGTATTATTTCACCGCCCGAAAGCAAAGCAGAAAGAGCTGGAAGGACAGAAAAGTAGAGGAATCCCGATAACCCACATACGGCAAAGGATATGAGATGTTAAAGAAAAAACAAAATCTTTCCAAATCTTCAAAATTCTCAAACTCACAAAAGTTTGAACGTAATTTCGTGGAAAAGAAATAGCAAGGTAATAAGGGAAAAAATCATTAGCCAAAATGAAAACTACTTGTGAATGAAGCTACGGTTAGTATCATACTAAAATTCTGCTGGTTTTTTTTTTGTTTTTTTTAACTAACAACATTAGGTATTATAGTGAAACCTTCAAATAACGGTCAGTGCTCGGACCGGAGCAAAACTTACTGTTGTTTGGTGGTTAGGCCTAAGTTAACATTGCTAGACCGCTGCGCTTCTGCAAAAGCTGAATAAATACATGAAGCTTACGCACAAACAATAAAAAAAAAAACCGTTGCAGTGTTTATTCCAAATGATGACTGCTGAATAAAAGTGAGTATAATAATAACGAGTAAATAAATAATATTCATAGTGTATAACGAAGTAAATTTCTCCGTTATTTCTGTCCACGCCAGGATTCGAACCCGGATCCCCTCATTCCGGAATAAGTCACCCTACCAATTGAGCTACGCGGACATTTGTTCTGATTCCTATCTGCCTTTATGTCGTGTGCGTCCTGCTGGCAGGTACGTCACAAGTGTAGAGAAATTTAAGAAATGTCTGGCTTAAAATAGCCCTTAGAAATAACTAGCTACACTGTTAAAAAAATCTACTTAAAAATGAAAGCCTGAACCTTACTAGTTTTTTTGTTTTTTAAGTACAATCGTATCGTAAACGAGTACATGACATGCTCAAATATAAATAACCATACGTACTTACAAATAACTGCGTCAATAAATATAATCTCGTATTACTTCATTTTAGATATTATAGATATCAAGAGAAATTGTTTAATAAATGTGTAAAGTTACACACAAATAATTAGTAACAAAGTCACTGATCCCAAGTAATTTAATTATGTATAAAATATCTTTGTGTACGTTTTAACACTAACTATATTTGTGTCAATCTGATAAATAATATAGTGTCGCTTCATCGCTGTATTTGTCATAAAATTGTGCGGTTCATTTGCCCAGCATTTGACAACGAGTATATTATTCCAGATGCCATCGAATAATATACACTGAAGGAAAAAAATCCCAACACCACGAAAAAATAGTTGTAGAGGAATGAAATGGCGGCAATACATTTGTATAGGTACCATATATAATCGATTAAGGTTTCAAGATTACAGCGTAATGTAAGCGCGAGAAGAGCCATTTTAAATGTGAAATGCTGGTACATTAATAACCGGTGTAACCTCCAGAATGTTGAATGCAAGCACGCAAACGTTCATGCATTGTGTCGTACAGGTGCTGGATGTCAGTTTGTAGGATGGAGTTCCATGCCTGTTGCACTTGGTCGGTCAATACAGGGACGGTTAATGCTGGTTGGGGGTGACGCTGGAGTTGTCGTCCAATGATGTCCCATACGTGCTTGATTGGAGAAAGATCTGGTTATCTAGCAGGCCACGGCAACATGTCGACACTCTGTAGAGCATGTTGGGTTAAAACAGCGGTATGCGGGCGAGCGTTATCCTGTTGGAAAACACCCCCTGGAATGCTGTTCATGAATGGCAGCACAACAGGTTGAATCACCAGACCGACGTACAACTGTGCCGTCAGGGTGCGTGGGATAACCACGAGAGTTCTCCTGCTGTCATAGGAAATTTCTCCCCAGACCATAACTCCAGGTGTAGGTCCAGTGTGTCTCGGCCGCAGACAGGCTGACAGGTTGGTTGCAGGCGCTCACCTGGCCTCCTTCTAACCAACACACGGCCATCACTGGCACCCAGGCAGAACCGACTTTCATCAGAAAACACAACAGATCTCCACTCCGTCCTCCAATGAGCTCTGGTTTGGAGTAAGTGGAATGCACGCTACAGGGCGTCTGGCTCGGAGCTGTCCTTCAAGTAATCGATTTGTAACAGTTCGTTGTGTCACTGTGGTGGCAACTGCAGCTCGAATTGCTGCCGCAGACGCGGTATGATGCGCCACGGCCATACGCCGCACACGGAGGTCTTCCCTCTCAGTAGTGCCACGTGGCCAGCCGGAACCCGGTCTTCTTGAGGCAGTACCTTCCCTTGACCACCGCTGACAACAATCATGCACAGTGGCTACATTCCTGCCAAGTCGTTCTGCAATATTGCGGAAAGAAAATCCACCTTCTCGTAGCCCTATTACACGACCTCGTTCAAACTCCGTGAGCTGTTGATAATGGCTTCTTCGTCTTCTTAAAGGCATTCTTGAGTAACATCAACACCCTACGTCGAATCTCAACGATAACTAACGCTCACGAACGTTACAGCGCGTATTTACAGCAAACCTGCTTTGCATGTTCCGAGGCGCTACTAGCGCCACACGTATGCGCCGAGCACGAAATTTGTATAGACGTCATCTTACAGATGTACTCTCACCGCCTACCAACTGTCGTTTATCTAACACAACCCCTTCTTGGTGTTGGTATTTTTTTCTGTCAGTGTACTTCCAGCTGATTCTATGAATAAATGACTATGTATGGAATACCCTTATTCCAAATTTGAAATCGAGCCGCGAATGGCTTAGTGGTTAGAGAGAGTCAGATTACTGATAGAGGGACCCCAGGTTCAAACCTAGCCTTGTGTGAATTTCTAACAATCGCTGAATATCCGCCATGCGTTGGACGAGCACGATATGTGACTGCCCCCGGTTAAAGTTCCTAACCCCCCCTTTCAAATTTCTCTCTGCCTTCTATGTGTGCAAAATCGTACGGTGGTGCCCAGGAGGGTCCCACTTGGGCTGCGCAGTATCAGACGCGGTTATTTTGAAACCACGCATGACGTAGGTGTGGACGCACAGTCTTTCGACTTCTGGCATCCCTGTTTGTTTACAATTGGTGTGCTGGAGTTTTCTCTATAAACGCAGTTGATTTTCAATCGCTTGAAGTTTGTATCGTATAGTTTTATGTTTATGTTTTGTTTATTTTGATATTTACACGTATTTATCACTGAAATTCATTGCTTCAGTGTTTCGTAAGAAACGCAATAATGCCGGGTTGTGCAGTGGCTTGTTGTACTACGTACAATAGGAAAATCAAGAACACTGACATTATGTACCATGTATTTCCGAAGGATTTATTACTACAAAAATTGTGGATTCAGAAATGTAAGCGTCAGGATTCCTTCAAAGTGTCCAATGCAAGAGTGTGTTCTCAACATTTCACACAGGATGACTACCAGCGTGACTTAAAGGCAGACTTACTTGGGTTAACTAACAGGAAAGTGTTGAAGCCTGATGCAGTACCTACACTAAACCTTCCCACAAGCAATAATACTGGTATTAGTAAGGTAAGTTCGAGAGCCAGTGCTGACATTTCAGGACCTGAGACTGCAACGCCTACTGCACTTAGATGTCATGACCGTGGAGTTCGGAAACTTGCATTGGAAACATTTGATAATCTATCACCAAAGAAGAGGAATGTAGAGAAACCGATGGGAACTGATCAAGAAACACAGTGCATGCTGAGTGATATAAAAACAATGGAGAAAAGAATAAAGAAATTGGAGGAAGAAAACCAAAGGCTAAACACAGCGTGCATTCAGATGAGAGTAAGAAACAAGTACCTTCACAGTCAGCTTGTAACAACTTGACGACGTTCTCAGAAATACTTGAAAAAATTTGACACGGAGTTAGAAACTGAAGTAAGGAAAGTTTTAGCAAAACTCTTCACTGCAAATCAGATCCGTTGTTTACTAAAAGGTAAGAAATGTGTAAAATGGGAAAGGGAAGACATCTGTAAAGCCATTACTCTGCGTGCAATGTCAAGAAAGTGCTATATTTTCTTGAGAGATAAAATGGGGTTTCCATTGCCAGGAATTTCAACACTGAGGCGGTGGACTGCTCGCTCATTCCATTGTCGCCCTGGCATTCTACATGATGTCCTTCAGCTAATGAAGGCACAGGCACAAAGACTTAGTACTTTAGAGTGTACATGTGTCATTTCTTTTGATGAAATGAACATAGATAGCAGAATTTCCTATGACCAAGAAGAAGATAGGATTGTTGGTCCACACAGTAATGTGCAAGTAGTCATGGTACAGGGACTGTTTGCAAGCTGGAAGCAGGTAATATATTTTGATTTTGACATACAGATGACAGCCTCATTGTTGAACAAAATAATATCATCTCTGGAAGATATTCAGTATAATGTTGTTGCTGCTGTAGCTGACCTCGGTGGCAAAAATCGTGCTGTATGGAAGGAATTACAAGTAACACACACAAACACATGCTTCCCCAATCCTCAAATACCAAATAAACGAGTTTGGGTGTTTGCAGATGTTCCACACCTTTACAAGCTGCTAAGAAATCATTTTCTCAATGATGGACTAACACTTCCAGGTAATGAGAAAATTACAAAAGCTACTATTGAACAGCTCCTTACTCTGGATTGCAGTGAGATGAAGATATGCCCCAAGTTGTCACTTCATCACATTAGTGTGAAGGGCCGTGACCGCCAACGTGTATATTTGGCAACTCAGCTCTTTTCAAACCACACTGCACAAGGAATATGCTTTCTTATGCCACATGAAGAACACGTCGCGAAATTTGTTCAGCTTCTGAACGACTCGTTTGATGTGCTAAATGCAAGAAGTCCTACAGATGAGAAGTCTCTGGCATGTGGATTTGGAACTCATCGTGAAACCCAAGAGAGGATTCTACGACAGCTGCATGCATGCATCCGAGGAATGAAGGTAGGTAATGCAACATATCTGTTACCCTTTCAGAAAGGATTCATCACAACCATTCGCTCATTACTGGGACTCTTCACTGACCTGAAGCCTCTGAACATAAAATACATCCTAACTGCTCGACTCAATCAAGACTGCCTTGAAATTTTTTCACAAATACGCGGGCTAGGCCACTTCTATGATCATCCATTGCCTACAGAAGTGAAATCCCGTTTGCGTCTCTTGCTTCTAGGTGCCAATGTAAGTGACATTCCATTTTCAAGTGCTGCTCCTGTTGCGCTAGGTGGTGGTGATGATTACTTTTTGACATCTCAGTTGTTTAGTGCCGTTTTACCTGATATGTCAGAACCCCTGGCAATGATTGAAGGTGAAACTGAGATTCGGGATATTACACTACATGACTCTACGGGTATTCAGGTACCACCTGCTACTCCTGGCTCTGATTGCTCTGTAGAAGGCTTTCGTTACCTTGCAGGTTACATAGCTTACCGAGGAAGAAAATATGACAGTTCGCTGGGTACGCCAACTGGCCAGCTACTTAATCCACCATCAACTACAGAATCAGTACCTGTTTGGCTGGATTGAGACCCTTTCACGAGGTGGCCTGCTTGTTCCATCAGATCCATGGTTGGAGAAAGTTAGCCAGTTTGAGTTAATGTTTGCAGAAGTGCATGGACATGACTCTTTATCCCAGGAACACAAGATTGTACACAAATTATGTGTGAAAATTGGTCAGAGGTTTCCAGATGTTCCTACAGAGGTGATAAAGTTGTATGTTAAAACCCGAACCTTTATACGGCTAAGACATTTAAATGCAAAAGCAAAAGTTAGGAAAGCAGAAGAAGCTCAACGCAGAAAAGCACGTAAGTGGCAGGCTTCATCAAAGTGAAAATTTCCTGGATGCACATGGCCAAACCAGATTTTTCATGCCATGGAGAAAATGTAAGCAACCTGCAGGAATAATGCCAAGTGCCAAGGAATTCTGCCATCAGAAAGCTAAGTTAGTTTTTTTTTTATTTCAATTTTTCATTGTTTGTATGCATGTATGCAAGTATTTGCAATTTTTCTGATAGCTATTATATATACTCATGTGAGAAAGAAAAGTTTTATTTCAATACATCTGTCATGGGCACATTGTGTTAAGGATCAGATCTGGTAAAGGAAAAGTTGTAGAATTGAATTAGCATAGCATCAGTGGTAATGAGTATACCAACTTATTTGCTAGTCATTAACATAAAAAAAATGTACCACACACATATATAGGAGAGACAGAGTTTTTAAAGATGAAAAATGTTCACCATTCCTTCATGGTGTGTGTGTGTGTATATGTATGTATATATGGCGTGTGTGTATATGTATGTATCTATGGCGTGTGTGTATATGTATGTATCTATGGCGTGTGTGTATATGTATGTATATATGGTGTGTGTGTGTATTTTTCAAGATGTCATTTTTTAAGTAGATATTCGATATAGCTTCTATATCTTCACTTCCAGAAAAAATGTCAACCTTCTTAAATGATGTGTGTGGGTGTGTACAAACAATTTTAAAAGAAAAACCTAAAAAAAGAAGAATATCAAAACCCAATCACACAGCTATATTCTCCCCTTGATGAGGGCTAAAACTAAAAAACTGTAAACTCTAAAAGTGAGATTATAAAAGGAGACATGTAATGTAGAACATGTTGAGAACAATCACTTATTCCTTCTTCAGGGTCAAACAGAAATGATCCCTCTCTCATTTCTACAAAGACCTGAAAGTGGGTTTCTGCTATATTACATCTGCTTAAGTGCACCAAATATAAATTTTGTAAGTTAATAAAATCTTTGAACATCAAATTCTACTAAACCTTGTAAACTACTAAAACAACCAGCTAGCACACATGCTGGTAAAAAAGGTTTAAAGTGAAAACCACATTCTTAAGCTTAGAGCAAAATAATAAGCTTATTTAACTTTACAGGAAAAAGCAATTTTGAAAAAAAAAAAAAAAGGGACGTATAACACTTAACTCTTTGTTTTCTTGCGCATATATTTGTTTTGTTTCTTTTAGCTTGCTTATGTGTTATATACATTCACACCATGAAGGAATGTTGAAAAATGTTTCAAGAGTGAATATATAGAGAGACAGAATATTTTTCGTGTTTTTCACAGTACGGAACTAATTGATTTGGCAGCGATGCGTATCGCAGCCTTTGTTGGCATTTTTTGATGAAGTAAATTTCAGAAATAATTTAAGTATCGGTGTTTAACCTTAATTCTTGTAGTTGTTTATTTTGTATATTGACTTGGCGGTAAGTATTAAAATATGAGTTCACATATATGCAAATAAATTGGAAAATGTTGCGCTTCACGGAAGGTAAATGGTTTGATTTCATGATTTTGATTTATGTGGGAGCAGTTTTTTGCACTTTAATTTCGTTCTTATCATAATAAGTGTGATTATTACGATCGTTTCGTATGCCTTAACCCAACGCCACAAGACGCTCAAAGCTGCCATGTTGGCTGCCGAGCGTCCACGCCGACGTCATTTCAGCAGCCAATGAGAGGCGGACATCGTAGCGAGCCCAACCTTATACCATGAGATATATCTAAAGACCTTGGGTGGTGCCATCTAGTGTGCTCTCTATTACAAACTATCCTGTCAGAATTGCTAGATTCGCTCTAACTTCCTTCAGTTTCTGTGCCCTGCCCGAAAGGGCACAGAAACAATGAAGTTGGAGCATATATTGATTTTTTTAGTACATATATTTGAAATATATGTACTCAAAAATGAGTACATATGTTTCAAATTAGAAATACCAGATATACTCACAATTTATTCCTTGTATATACTCAAAAATGAGTACGTGTCTTATCCAAGAATGAGACAAGTACTCGGAGCTATTATAAGCCCAGAATGTACTCAAGAACGAGTACATTTTGCTTATTTCTAAGTACCAATTTTTAACAGTGTAAGATATTAAGGTACGCTATAGGAAATTAAATAATAATAATAATATTAGATAGTAAAGCGTAACTGCATAGTTAGCTGGCCGCGCGCCATTACGCAGGGACAGAGCCCACAGGGACAAACCAAGGAATCTCACTCTGAACGGGCAAAATTCCAGGCTCCATCAACCATCTCAGCAGCCCACGGGAGGCGATCGAAACATAGATGGGAGCTTCAGCTCGTCCCACGTAGAACTATACTTTTAACTCCTTTCTTTTAACTTAAACATACCACTCAACCCGCAGTAATCCAAACCATTATGCCTTTATAGTCATATATATTCTTTGTTCCTATCGTATCCCTTTTGCCAAAGTACCAAGTGAACCGCGTACAATCCAAGTGACAGGGTGCCTCTCAGATCTCCTTCGGGGCTGACTGGGGTATCCCGTTGACCGCTGTTAAGGAGTTTCGTTGTTACGAGGTTATCGTTAATGTTAATCCTACGGCAGCTCTTCTGTACCAGTCAAAACTCGCCCTTACTCAAAGGTTACCGTTGATCGGAGGTGTCCGTTAATGGAGGTTTCACTTATTGGCTTTAATGATTTCTTTAATTTACAGATTATCCTACTTATCGCATTGATATATTAATTTTAATCAAATTCATTTTGCTCGTGATATTTCTCTGCCCGAGTGGAAAGCAGAAAGATGAAAAAAAAAGCAGAGGAATCCCGATAACCCACTTACGGCGAATGGTATGAGACGCTAAAGAAAAAAAAATTCTCAGTCACCAAAATTCTCAAATTCGCGAAAGTCCGGACGTTACGTCCGGACTTTCGCGAATTTGAGAACTTGTTTTTCAGGACTGCGAAGAGCAAAGTTAAATAATTTTGCCCTTCGGAACTTGCCATGCCTGAAAAACCCAAATGAAATCTACTTCCCTACGCAGTCCTGAAAAAACAAGTGGCCAGGAGCTACGAAGACCGGCCCAGACGTTATTAACTACAGCAGATATGGGGAAGGTGGGGACCAAGAAACCTTTGAAATCGAATTTACGAGTATCTATATACTGTCTGGTACCCACTTCTCTGGCCATTTCGGAGGTGGTTTCGGTAAACTAAAAGTCTACGGATTTGTGCATAGCCACAACGAAAAAAAGAGAGAGAGAGCGAGAGCGACGATTGAATAAATAAATTTAAGAAAATTAAATTCAGTTAAGTAAAAAGTAGCCTGGCACCGCCAGGACACATTTGAAGCAAAAGAAGGATGAAATGTGGATATTGCCAGACATATTCGAAGCAAAAGGAGGATGAAATGTGGATATCGCCAGGCATATTCGAAGCAAAAGAGGGATGGAATGTGAATATTGCCAGACGCATTCGAAGCAAAAGAAAAATGAAATGTGTATATTGTCAGGCATATTCGAAGCAAAAGAAGGATGAAATGTGAATATTGCCAGACGCATTCGAAGCAAAAGAAGGATGAAATGTGGATATTGTCAGACGCATTCGAAGCAAAAGAAGGATGAAATGTGTATATTGCCAGGCATATTCGAAGCAAAAGAAAGATGAAATGTGAATATTGCCAGACGCATTCGAAGCAAAAGAAGGATGAAATGTGAATATTGCCAGACGCATTCGAAGCAAAAGAAGGAGGAAATGTGGATATTGCCAGGCATATTCGAAGCAAAAGAAGGATGAAATGTGGGTGGATGTTCTCTCTCATGTGGCTCAACCACATGAGCAGCGCACTTAAACATTTTTGCCATCGTTTAATTGAAGTTTCTTTCTGGCTTGGTTTCCTTTCATGTTCTGTTGCACCTACTAGGATGTAATTTGCTCGTTTATACGAGGTTTGTACTGAAAATAATGCAAAAGTGGGGATAACTTTTTTTATTAACTGTTAGAGGTCGTTCAAATTGCACATGTTTCTAAAGTAACTCTTCCTCTATAGTAACACTTCTTCATTGCAGGTAAATAATGGATTTCACGCAGAAGCAACATGCCGTCATTGAGTTCTTGACGAAGGAAGGGTGCAGGCAGTCCGACATCCACAGAAGGCTACAGAATGTTTACGGAGATTACACCATTGACAAGAGCAATGGGCACAGATTGATGAGGAAATTTAAAGAGGAGGAAACCAGCATTGAAGACAAACCACGAAGTGGGAGACCATCATCTGCGACCACTTTCACGAATCGTCGGCGAGATGATGAATTGACTCGCGCGGAGAGAAGATTCACAATCCGTGAGCTTGTCGCACAACTGGACTGTGGTCACAATGCCATACAGAAGATGGTGGAAGACTCAAGGTATCGGGAAGTGTGTACAAAGTGGGTACCTCGGCAGTTGACACCCGATTTGAAGAAGAGAAGAGTAGAAGTCTGCTCTGATCTGCTGGAAGCGTTTGAAGCCAATGAAGACCCGTTTTTTCTATCTGGTGACAGGGGATGAAACGTGGGCGTATCTTTACGATCCAGAAACGATTACCGAATCCATGGAATGGCGTCACACCTCTTCACCAAGGCCTAAGAAGTTCAAGAGCCAGCGATCGATCAGCACAGAAAGTCATGGTGACTGTTTTGGGGGATGACAGGGGTGTCATTCTCCTTGATTTTCTGGAACGTAGCCGTAACTTGACCAGCGAGCTGTACATTGAGACACTCAAGAATCTTAGGGAAGCCATAAGGAGGAAGATACCGAACAAGACTCTGAAAAGGATCCACATTCACCATGACAATGCGAGACCACACACATCTTTGCCAAAAAATAAGGCGATCAGAAAATTCGGTTGGTCGGTGGTCCTCCATCCACCGTACAGCCCAGATCTGCTTCCCTCCGACTTCCACCTCTTCGGTCCAATGAAGCACACTCTCCGTGGACAATGATTCAATGACGCAGACGAGGCGAAAGTGGTTGTGAAGATGTGGGTACAACACAGTCCACACCTGAATTGTTTGAAAGAGGATTCGAGAGTTGGGTTCAACGATGTCGCAAATGCATCACTTGTGATTGAGACTATGTTGACTAGTACCTTTGTATAGAGAAAGGATTACTCTACCAAGATGTGAAATTTGAACGACCTCTGTTAGTTAATAAAAAATTTATTCCCACTTTTGCATTACTTTCGGTACAAGCCTCGTATATACACTGAGTAGCCACTTTATTATGACCACCCCCTCAGTACTTCGTTGGGCTACCTTTTGCCTTTAATACTATGTCGATTCTTCATGGCATGGACTCCACGAGTTGTTAATAGGTGGTTTGTGGAATCTGAGACCATGCTTGATGAATAGCACTTTCCAGAAGTGTGAGATTGCAGGGTTGTGGATCCAGCTGTCTGATGGCTTGTTCAACTTCATCGCACAAATTCTCAATGGAGTTGAGATCTGGAGATTGTGGTGGCCACCCAAGCAAAGTAAACTCACTGGCTTGTTCCTGAAACCAATCCTGTACAATACGAGCACTATGGCAAGAAGAATTATCTTGTTGAAAGTAGCCATCGCCATTTGGATAAACTATCCACATAACAGGATGCACTGGGTCCGCAACGATGTTTAGATATGATGTGCCAGTCAGACGTTGATCAACACGAATTAAAGGGCCCAAAGCATGCCATGAAAACATTCCCCAAACCATAACGTTGCCTCCATCAGCTTGAAGGGTTGTAGCAATGCATTTGGGCTCCATGCTTTCGTGCTGTTTCCGCCAAATTCTCACTCACGTGATTCATCGGACCACAATTTGTTTCCAGTTATAGACTGTCCAATCCTTGTGCTCCTGCGCAAACTGGAGACGTTTTGTCTTGTTAACTGCAGACAGCAAAGGTGTTCGAACAGGTCTTCGGCTGCCATATCCCATCCGATGCAGTGTACGGCTAACAGTGCGTGCAGAGATCATTTGACGGGAATCCTTGATTAAGATGGTCTGTAATTTGCTGCACTGTTGCCTTTCTGTTGTCTGTTACTAGTCTCGACACTCTTCGTTCCGCCCGAGTTGTCACTAGTCGATGAAGACCACACGTTGCACGTAGAGACCATGTTTTTTGGGCTGACAGTCTAGTCTTTAAACACTTTAACAACAGCTGCTCTGGAACATTTTACGAATGCGGCAGTTTCGGTGATACTCGCTTCATGGCTCCGAGCTCTTACAATCATCCCAAGTTGAAAGTCTGTCAAATCGCATTTTTCTATTAGTGCGTTACATATACGCGCCACGGTGGCCAACAATCCACGGTACCATGTGTATTTTTAAGTCAGCTTCTGACATCATAAATGTTGCCCACCGTGGCGTATATGTAACGCGCTCGGCTAGATATCGAGAGTTCTGTTGGTTCAATTCCACAGCGGCGGCTGAAAAACTATTTTTCGGTTGCTGTGTGTTTCTAGAACGTGGTGAAGAGCGATGTATTTATTTATTTATTTATTTATTTATTTATTTACTGTCGCCACGTATTTGGAGTATTTTCAACTTGGATCTCGCCGTTTGGATTTAATTGCTATAATATATATATATAGCCTGTGCCGTTAATGCCTACCAGATGGAGACGTCTCAGTAGCTGAGCCCATCTTACGGATTTATGATGTCAGAAGCTGACTTAAAAATACACATAGCACCGTGGATTGTTGGCCACCGTGGCGTATATGTAACCCGCTCGAATAGATATCGAGAGTTCTGTTGGTTCAATTCCACAGCGGCGGCTGAAAAACAATTTTTCGGTTGCTGTGTGTTTCTAGAACGTGGTTAAGAGCGATGTATTTATTTATTTGATGTATGAGGTGAACGTCAGCTTCGAAGGTGCGTGATAGGGCCGATCGACCTGTGGAGCAACTCACTGCCCGAATGAACCAGGGAGCTTCCGGAAGTGTGTCTAAAATGACAGTTCATCGAACCCTGAGGCGTATGGGGCTCCGATGTAGACGGATGGTCAATGCATCTATGCTAACGAAGGTGCATCGGCAGAAAAGGCTTACATTTGCTAGGCAGTATCGGAATTGAACCTCCGCTGATTGGCAAAGGATTGCCTTCTCCGATGAGTCACGTTTTCTGTTCATCGAACGGATGGACGTTGGCGTATAAGGCGAGAAACATCGGAGAACAAACACTCTTCAACCATTGCTGGCAGAACACAAGCTGTTGGGGGCAGCGTTATAGTCTGGGGAATGGGTTTTTTTTTTTTTTTTTTTGATTGGAGGTTTAACGACCACCGTGAGCAACTCAATGGGCTATAAGCAGTCGCCCGTCCCTAATTTAGGGTCACTGGTTCCAGGAAAGGGAGAGAGCCAGTGCCGTAAGACAAACACAACATCCATGCCTGACCGGGATTCGAACCCGGACCCCTTACGGACGAATGATCAGAGGCCAACGCCTTAGACCACTGCGCCACCGGGGCGGCGGGGAATGGTTTCGTGGTATTCCTTGGGTCCACTCATACCTGTGGAAGGCACTATAGACCGAATTCGTTAAGAATCCATCCTTGCAGACCACGTACACCCATACATGCAGATTGTCTTCCCAATGCGACGTGTCTCACAGCTAGAAATGTCAGAGAGTGTTTGGAAGAGCACGATGAAGACTTCAAAGTGTACTTCTCTGGCCCCATAATTCCCCCAGACTTAAAACGCAATGGAGCATCTGTGAGACCACCGCGATCGTATTCTTCGCTCTACGGATCCTCCACCACGCACCCTCCAGCAACTGCCAGATGCACTGCAGTCAACATGGCTCTACATACCTGTGAACACCTTCCAGCACTTTATTGAGTAACTCCCAGCCTGTCTCAGGAGCGGATCCAGAGGGAGGGTAAAAAAACTCCCCTCGGGACCAAGTAAGGGCTTAAATTTGTTAGGTTTTAATAACAATTGAATAATTTTTCGTGAAAGAAAATATTACTTAAAAGTACATTACTTAACTAATTGGAAGAATTTATAGACATACTAAAAACACTTTCATTTTGAGAAAAAATATCAGAAAAGTTCCTGGTTATTAACGACACCTGCGCCCACCGCTCATAAAAATCCTGGATAAGCCCCTGTCCTGTCTAGCTGCTCTCCGCACTGCACACGCCGGTTACTCTGGATATTAACTGGTGGTCACAATAATGTGACTCAACCGTGTACAATGAATTTACATAAAGCTTCCTTCAAAGCATGTACAGTTCTCCAAAGAAAAAATGCTACTGTTTTCAAGGCCTCTGACAAAATTCATGCTTTCAAGAGAAAGATGCATTTCTGGACTGCATGTTTCCGAAACTGTGAGGTTCATATCTTACAAATTCTTACGGACTCCCTGGAAGAGACCGAAGGAAGCGTCCGTGAATCTAGAGAATCCACCAAACACCTGCAAAAAATAAGTCTGGCAGTACTTCCCAAATGTAATTCTCGAGTATTTGGAAAATTATACATGGGTAAACGATCCATTTGCTGTTAAAGACAAGTCTCGCAGGGCGATTGCAAGTTAATGTGAAAATCTTATCGATCTCACATCTGTCATTTCTGAAAAGGCAGCGTTTCATAAACTACCACTAGGCGAATTTTGGATTAGCGTTATGAAACAATACCCACGTTTATCACAGAAAGTGGTTAGAATACTCCTTCCCTTTGTCAGCACGTATCTCTGCGAGACTAGCTTCTCAGCTTAAAACGTTATTGTTAATACACCACAATATGAATACTCAAGAAACGCATATAGCGTATTAAATCCGTTTATTTATTATGGTGTAGTAATCACAGAGATTCGCCAAGCTTTCGTACTCCACTGGGACGTTTTTTCAAGGCAACGGTAGACATAAAAATACATTTTTATGATACATTTTAGCTTAGAGAATCTCTGTGATTACTACACCATAAGAAATAAACGGATTTAATACGCTATATGCGTTTCTTGAGTATTCTCAGCTTATGTTTCCACAAAATTAAAGTATCGCATCACAGTGGAGGACAGACGGACATGCGACTGCAACCTTCCTCCATAGAGCCGGGGAATGAATGAACTTTGTAAGGAGAAGAAACAACTGCACTATTAAATCATTTTTTCATTAAAATCATTCATTTGAAACAACTGCATCACTGGATCATTAAATAATTTTTTCTCACGAGTACTTGGCATGCATTTGTAACAGCACTTTCTTTCTTCTTTGTTCTGTATTGGTATTATTATGAAAGAATACTTGAATATCAGAAACAATGAAAGTAACTTTATTTTTAAATACACCAGAGTTGAATAATTACGAAACGCATATAGCGTATGAAATCCGTTTATTTTCGTGGTGTAGTCAGCACAAATATTCGCCAAGCCTTTCGCACTCCACTGGGAGGCTTTTTCAAGGCAATGATAGACACAAGAAATGCAGAGAATTGGAACATGTAAAGAACGAAGATGATTTTTGAAAATAACGCGGGGAACATCACGAGCATATTAGATGAATTTTTATCACTTAATTATACAGAGCGCCGTGATGTGTTTCCATCTTTTAATAATGTATGCCAAACCATTGGTTTGGCATCCCCCGCGTTATTTTCAAAAATCATCTTCGTTCTTTACATGTTCCAATTCTCTACATTTCTGTGTCTATCATTGCCTTGAAAAAGGATCCCAGTGGAGTGCGAAAGCTTGGCGAATATTTGTGCTGACTACACCACGAAAATAAACGGATTTCATACGCTATATGCGTTTCGTAATTAACAATAAAAGTGTTAAGCATGCTGTTAGCTAAATAAACCCAATAATTCTCAGGAATGAAACCAGTACTTCTCATATTACTCAGAAATGATATTATTAAATCCTCATTGCCTATATAAACACAATTTTGCACTGAATATAAGCACGGGCATAGAAAAAGATTGTTGAGGTTCCCCTGCTTCGTCCTTGGATAAAAAGGGTCCGCGGTAACTTAAGTTTGAAAACCCCTGCTGCTGACCGATCTTGTATTCAGTACTAACAATTTCTCCGTCTATTACTATGGTTTTTTTTTTTTTTTTAAATTTATGCTCAGTTTGAATTTCATAAATGCTTTGTTCATCGTATGTAACATACTCTGCAACTGAATTTGATATCAGCCAACATGACCGTCATTCGCATAAGCACAGCAACCTGCATACACTGAAAATTTGCAAAGGCCGTAAAGCGAGTACTATAATTTGTTATCACGCGTGCCTCCATAAGTACGAATGCTGAGAAGCCGCGGCGTTATTACACAACCTTGAGAGCGATTTCTTGTCTTTCCAGAAAGCCAGTTCAATTTCCAAAAGAAAAAAAAAACGACAACGTGGGTACAGTACTATTCAGTAATACTGTGCACTTTTGCGAATTGTAATGAAGTTGAATGAAAAATCCCTGCCAGTCCTAGAACGAGCGAGTTATTGCTTATGGCAGTACGCTTCGATTTAACACTATCGACGTACTTTAACATCGAACCAATTCGACTAGTTTCGCATTACTTAGTTTACGAAGGCGTGCTTGTGCTGCCTCAAATTTGCGGTTTCCTTTCGTCAAATTTGATTTTCCAGTTTCTCCAGGTAGTTTTATGTACAAGGTCATTTTAATCTTGTGTATAATAACAGTTAAGACTGTGCAATAGATATAATAGCTTAAATACCAGTCTGAAGTGCCGCACAAACTCAGTGAGAAGAAAATGTTCAAGGCACGTGAATTATAACCACCTGCTTACAGAGCAATCTTTATTTTGACCAGCCGCCGAAGATCAGTTGTTAAAAGTCATCCGCTCCTGCTTTGGCAGCAGCAGCAGCAGAAGACGCGATAAAGCCAATATTCCTGCAGCCATCACAGAATGCGTTCTCTAAAGATGAGTTGGGGTTTTCGGTAGGCGGCGCTGCCTCTGCTGGCATTGCCGCCGACAACTCGGCTGAGATCCGTTTGATGGGCGTGAGGTCCGACGCCTGCGCACTGGATCTTACGCGTCCCTGACGGGAAGAGTCTGAGTGAGTGTGTGTGTCGTCGAACTGCGGAGGGTGTATTTTTTGTTTTTGTGGAGCTTGGAAGAAAGTCAGTGGGTTTCTAGTTTAGTGAATTTCAGCGATGTCGGAACAGGATGATACTTTCCCTGGACAGGAAATGGAGGTGCAGGTGAGTGAAAGTTTGAATAATTTTTTACATCCGTGTAAAGTGAAGCTCCAGAGCGTGCATGCTTCTGGTGGTGGCGTATTTATAGTTGACATCCACATCCAAGGCGCACGAGCACAGTAAGCTTCAGTCGATATTCTCTCCCTTCCGACCTTTCTCTACCGGAGTTGAATACACACCCAACAAAGCGGGTTAGGGGACGACCCACGGCATCCTTTCTCAAATTTTAATCCAGCTTTTCCGGCTGTTACAGTTATGGGCTGTTTTCAATCGCATACGGTATTTTCGCTTACCGCCAAATCACAGGGCAAGCCTATTTTCTCAGTTTCGCGTAAGTACATTTGCGAGTGAAAAGGTTTTCATTTCAGATCTCAGTTTAAACTTTAGTTTGGCGTATTGAGACGAAGTATCATTACGAAACCACAAGCGAAAGCACTGGGATTTTCTTTTTCGGAAAACGATTACATAAAACAGTCCTTACCGCTTATTTAACTGTGAAGGAGGACGTTAAGTTATCATTTTAAAGTGATTTCTGCCTACGAAAATATGTTCACGGTTTTGTTTATTTGCTTTAATTTACTATCGGAATACCAGGCCAGCCAATAAGATATCACTTTGAGCCTGTATCATAGTTCTGAACAGCAGGACAGTGAGGCGAGAATTCTATTAAGACTGCTAGAAAATAGATTTCATAGAGCTCAAAACGCCATTCGCTATCGTGCTTTATAATCTGATTTTTTTTATCTGCAGTATAAATTCGTGTTAATGAAACAAGATTACAATAAATTGAAGTTAAGACTGGAAAAACATCGGTAGTGTAAAAAGTTTTCAGATTTAAAAAGAAATGAATCCTCCTAGCTATATTTTCACTAAAAAAAAAAAAAAGAAAAACTCTGGCGTGTAAAATACTTTCTGACATATAGAAACAGTTATCTGATTTAAAAAAAATATACCGTATTGTTTTCCTGTTTCAAACTTAATTTTTTCTATCCAAGAAGAAACTATTTTATAACATCCATTGTAAGAAAACACGAACATTCACATTGCTTTATTTAGCTTTTACAATCGCAGTTTAGAGAATGTATTGTGATAAAAAACGAAGCAGCGATACACAATCTCTTATTCTTCTAGGTTTTTATAACAGATCTGTTGTAGAGGAGAATGTTTCTTGCGGTTATGAATAATTTACAACTCGATCATACAGACTCGTCTGGTACTATCTCAGTACTGAAAAAAAAAACGCTTTTTTTAGCTGTCCAGTCCAGAGCTTTAATATGGCTGGCAGCACGAACACTATCATTTATGAACTGTGGAAAAAAAATGTACTTTTATAGACCCAAAACTGCTCTTCTCATTAAAATCAGCAATGTTGCGAATGCAGTTACAAGACAATAAAATAGTATTAATTACTTCCTGTGTTTATCATTCATTTAAAAAAAACAGTTCGGTATGCTCACGCTTTTTTTGTTTCTTTCTTATTATGCAAGTTTGCAACTTTTGATGTGACTTGTTTGTAAAATTCCAGTAAGGTACCCACTTGAATAGTAAAGTAACTCGACCGTGCTGTGAGAATTTGAAATGGATATCTATTCCGGTACAGAATGCGATTACTTTAAACTCACCCGAATGGGAAACTTATTTGAAAAAAAAAATATTTTTGTAGAACTCAAGCATTAGACTAACGAGAAAGAAGAAAAAAGTTAAAAAAATTTCTTAAAAAAAAGTTGAGCTACTGCAAGATGCAATCGTATAATATTTAGAAGGTCACAAATATTCCTGTGGTGAAGCCCATTGACACTTTTCTTGGCTAAATATGAGAATAATCAGATCTCATTTGTATGTCGATCTCAATAACAAGCCTTGCCCTTGTTTTCTATTTCTCGGCTCATCATTGGAGGTGGGGAAAGGGGAGATTAGCCCCACATTATTAAAAACCAGAAAATGTTGTTATGAGTGTCAAATGGATTTTAGATTGTTTTGTGACATTTTTCAAAATGAGTGAAAAACTTAATTTATTCATGTTAATTTTGGCGATTTCAGGCTAAAAACAAACGGGTTTTGATGTATGCCGCCTTTAACCTTTCATTTTTGTTGACCTTTCGCCTAGATTTATATAGACAAGTTCAATTTGTACATATATCATTATCAACCATTATCTAACCACTGCTGGATGAAGGTCTCTCCAAATTTCCTTAACAACTTTGTCTTGAGCCAGTTTCCTCTATGTCTCTCTGACCTGTTTGCGAAAATATATATATATATTTTTTTTTTCATAAAAAAAAAAAAAAATATATATATATATATATATTTTCGCAAACAGGTCAGAGAGACATAGAGGAAAACTGGCTCAAGACAAAGTTGTTAAGGAAATTTGGAGAGACCTTCATCCAGCAGTGGTTAGATAATGGTTGATAATGATATATGTACAAATTGAACTTGTCTATATAAATCTAGGCGAAAGGTCAACAAAAATGAAAGGTTAAAGGCGGCATACATCAAAACCCGTTTGTTTTTGAAAAAGCCTTTGATTCGGTGAAACCATCAGCAGTTACCACGGCTCTGAAATCCTGCGGTATTGAAGATGCATACATTAATATTATTAATAACATCTATGAAAATGCAAGTGCAAAGATTCGGCTGTTTGAAAATACAACACACATAAAAATTGGAAAGGGAGTGAGACAAGGTGACACCATATCTCCGAAGCTCTTTAATGCCACATTGGAAAATGTCTTTCAATCACTGAACTGGGAAAACAAAGGGATAAAGATTAATGGAGATTATCTAACCCACCTTCGTTTTGCTGATGACGTAGTCATTTTTGCAACTACCCCATCAGAGCTGCAGAGTATGATCCAGGAACTTGCTGACAAGAGTAAAGAAGTGGGATTAAAAATGAACTTTCAGAAGACAAAAGTGATGTTCAATGCTTTTACAAGAAATGAAGATTTATCGATTGATGGAGAAAAACTGGAGATAACAGATACGTATGTTTATCTTGGACAGCAGATATCAAGTGAGGGTCACATTGATGAAGAAATTAATCGGCGTACAAAACTTGCCTGGAGAGCTTTTGGAAGAAACAGCATAATTTTCAAGAGCAATATGCCATTATGTCTTAAAAGAAAAGTGTTTGATCAATGCATCCTTCCAGTGCTTACGTATGGTGCAGAGACGTGGACCTTAACTAAAAGAGACATACAAAAGCTGCAGACAACTCAAAGAAGCATGGAGAGGTGCATGCTTGGTATAACCAGGAGAGATAAGAAGAGGAACTCGTGGATCCGAAAAATGACGAGAGTGGAAGACATCATGATCAGAGTTAAATCCCTGAAATGGCAATGGGCTGGACATACTGCCAGAAGGACAGACCATAGATGGACAGCCGAAATTTTAGATTGGATTCCAAGGGACAGGAAAAGACCCAGAAAAAGACCACATGGGAGATGGGTGGATGAAATTCGTAAATATGCGGGAGTGACATGGAGGAGACTGGCACAAGACAGACCGTTGTGGAGGAAACTTGGGGAGACCTTCGTCCAGCAGTGGATTGATAATGGTTGACAATGATGATGATGATGATATATATTTTTATTGATCTTACCTGAAGTACCTAAAAGTTCTAACGGTTTGTCCTGCATCCAATAACATGTACACATTTCATGTTTTATTCTGTATTATTTGGAAACATTTAATCACTATAAAAATATTTCGTTGGAGAGCAAAAGGAAGACACTTTGGGCAGAGAGACAATATCTAAAACTTCGCTTGCACCAAGAGGAACATTTGAATGCACTAAGAGTCGAAACCATTCAATCACATTACTGTCCACTTTTGTTCCTTAAAACAGATTTAACCGTGTTTATCATCTAAACGGATCGTTTATTCGGTGTTGAGAGTGGTACCCAACTGAGAACTTCTAAATAGCCTGCGACTACTTGGGTAAAATGTAAAATTCCTGTTAACAGACGACTAGAGCTATAATAATATCAGCGGCGTATATTAACTTCTCTGGGTTCTCAGTTTCAGTTTCTCACCCCACATAAAATACGTCTATACAATACCTGTTGTATAAAATCAGATATAGGTTTTCAAAATAAGGCCGTAAGTGATGCAGTAAATTAGCTTTTTTCTGGCGACATTTTACAGTCCCTGCTGCAGAGTCCGCAGCGTTCTTGCGAAGGTAGAGATGCAAGAAGTCAATACAGGTAAAAAGTGTAATGACCACAGAAAAAAATATATTGAACTCAGTGGCGGCGGAACCACCCGGGCCAGGCCAATAATTTTAGTCAAGATTTTTTTTGATTTTTTTATAATTTGGGATATGTCCGATTGTTCGAAATTTCGGGCCCGGTCAACGAACTTCACTATCCGCCGCCCCTGATTGAACTTGTAACATAAGATAAATAAGTAAATATGTAAGAAAAGAGAGGAACTCGTGGATAAGGAAAATGACAAAGAGTGGAAGATATCATGTCCAGAGTAAAATCCCTGAAATGGCAATGGGCTGAACATGTTGCCAGAAGAACGGACCACCGATGGACAACCGAAATTCTAGACTGGATTCCAACAGACAGGAAAAAAGAAGAAGACCCGAGATGGGTAAATTCTGAAGCTTGAGTGAGTGACATGGAGGAGACTGGCGCAAGACAGACCCTTGTGGAAGAAACTTCGGGAGACCTTCAACAGTGGTTTGATTATGATTGACGATATATATTCTAATTCAGTTGTAATACCTAGAAGCTAACCTTGGTTAATATTTCAGACTTACGGAGAAAAACAAAGCAGAAACTGGAAGCAATTAATTATGTCTTAAAAAGGACGTATTTTAAAGTGGCTGCATGCATAACAATCAAAGAAAAATTTCTGGTGGGCTCCGGACCCCTAGGACCCTTCCTTGTGCTACCGTAACCCCCCTCCGATAGCTGTGTCGGTGGTGCCCCGTCTCAGCCAGGTGCTTTTGCTCCATTATGATGGAACTGTTCAAGTGGAGTGACCTCCCCCACCCCTTATCTCCTTGTCTCTAAAACTCAACCCTCTAATTTCCCACATCTAAAAAGGCTGTTTTAGACTTAGGGTCAGATCCTCTCTTACTAAAACTTCTTACGTTGCATCACATCATAACAGTCTGACTCACTCACTGCTCGCATAGGTGTTTGTTTACCTTGTCTACGAAGGTGTTATCTTCCACATTGTAAAAAAATGAGTTGTGTGAATTCACGGAAAATTTCAGTTAGTAACGTGCTGGCAAGTGCCAGTCTTTTAACGAAATTTCCGTTTTTAAAGTGCCCGTTTTTGTTTAACTTCCATATTTTCACAGATTTTTCGTAGTGAGTAATTCCGTTTATTTCAGAAAAATCGGTTTTAGGTTTTTCCGTATTACGACAGAAATTTCGCAAAATCCAACATGCCGAATAATTCGGCCCTTACGCCAGAGAACCCTTCTGTGGCGGTGGTGGAGATCGAGCCCAGCCGTTTGGGTTAAAAATCTGGGAGTCTTAACCACTGAGCCAGAAAGTCGCAGGAATCAGATTTACGCTCAAGGTAAAACTAATTGGGCAATGAGGATTTTTTTTTCATTAGTGCGAGCGATTTAGTCATTTTATATCTATTGGAACATATTTTTTTAAAAATAAGTTTGTTATAATTTTATTGTTCTGTAGGAGGTCTTATTACAAATCACGTACTTTTTTTAATCGTGATTTTTCGAAGAAACAGTGATTTGTAGTTTCCGATTTTTTTTTCAGTTGACAATAACTTTCAATTGAGAGAAGGTGCAATGTAGTGTTTTATAATATTTCACAAAACTTTTAAATATATAGTTTACTCTTGATAGCTACAATAGCTTTTTTCTTAAGAACTCCACAGACTGATACATAGACATCGTTCGATCACCTGTGCAATAATTTAAATACCCGGTTTCTTACACTAACACAATATCTGGTGCACAAAATGGGGAAAGAAATCTCCTGTGCCACAATAACCAAAATTTATGCGATATGGTATCCACAATATCCGATATTGAACTTCAAAATCAAATACTTCGACAGACTATGGAATTAACAGTTAATCAAACCCCAAGTATTTCCGTGAATCTCCGCTTTTACCGGAAATTTTTCGTCTTATGGATATGGAAAAAGTGAGAACGGATTTTTTCCTTTCAGAAAGGAATTAAGGAAAGGTTTCAGAAAATACAGAAACTTTCTGGAGTACGAAAAATCCGTGAAATCCAGATTTTTTCCCTCTTCATTTCACGGAAAAATTATCAGAAATATGCTTCGTTTATTCACGAAGAAATCACAGAAAATAGCTGGTGAATTTCGCAAATTTTTCTGCAGTGTATGTTGTCAACTCATTGCAAGTGGATCGTATTAAGTCTTAGATTATAGTTCAGTGAAACCTCCTAAATAATTGTTACCTCCAAAGAACGGCAAGTGCCGGTTGGTACAAAACAGCTTACCGGTTGATAGATACAGAACGGAGTCACATTAATGAAAACTTCCTCACAGCAACAAATGGACAACCCAGTTGGTCCCCAAGGAGGTCCCGACAGTTACCTTGTACGCAAACTTATGATTTTACGCACCGTTCTTCCAGTTAGGTACGACATATCCTACTGTTCCAACTGCGACACTTTGGCGGGAACAGAAAGTGGGGAAACAAAAATGTTGCTATGGAAAAGAAGTTTTGTTTGCTGGGTTGGAGTAGGAGCAAAATTCGGTAGTACGCTGACTGAAAAGAGAAAGGTATTAGAGCTTAAATGGTGGACACCCAAGTGTAGTGAATGATAACTAGAAAGATTCATGCATTTTAATAGATGAAATCATGCTTGTAATCGATCAAAAATTTTGCAGCAGAACTATAATTCCTTCTTATTCATTATTATAAATCTCGAAATTCTTGTTCTTGAGCCAAGTTCAGTTTTTGGTAGTCTGCAGTGTAATATACACGCGCGCGCGCGCACACACCACACACACACACACTAAAAAAAAAAACCCGGCGCTTACCGCGTTCGCCTGTGATTCTTTATCGATTTTCAGAACTTGATGAAATCCAATGATTTCTGTAGGAAAATTTGGTTGATTTTTATTCCTATTTAGCCGCAAGTTTGATTTACACCCGTGTAAGTGGAAAACTTCGACCCGGCACGGGTCAGTTGCACACTCCCCAATCTGATAGGTCAATTGCACTCAGAAAGTGAGACAATAGCGATTGACTACATTCACCCAGCTCTTGCGTACTAGAGGCGGAATGTGAAAAACCGGTGGGTGGGTGGAACAGGGATCCTGCAACATAAGATTACACTGCTGGACAAATCTTCATCAATTCTGTGCAAAACAGTGGCATCATTGCATCATTCTTCAAACAACGATTATAGAGGTAACATGCAGTTTATGTACAGCAAAAAAGGAAAAGCTATTGGCATATTCAGGACAATTTCTATAAAGATCGAGAAACAGGGATAGGATGAAGTGTTGGTGTACAGTACGCAAATACTTTAGTTGCAATTTCCCATCAGCGGAAAAGACTCAGTTTGAGGGAGTCTGAGTGCAGCAATCCCTCACTAGGAAGAAGCTCTGAGGTCCGGGGATTGCAATCAGACCATGAACCAGGAGAATCTCTTAGTGCAACCGACTCTTTTCTCAGTTTCTTTGAATGCAACTGACCAACACCCACTCTAGCAATCCCTATAGGATCAATGGCGCCCAGGCCCTCCCCATGAGTATTCATTTGATCCTTTGTTCTTTCTTATTGCAAGTTTTTAAGTATATATGTTCATATTTTTAAATATGTGTTTTACCAATCGTTGGAAACTCGCTGTAATATGGCGAGAATTTTTTTTTTTTTAAATCGCTTCCCAGTATTTTGGGAGATGTTTTTCTCTGAGGTATTTTTATTTGCATCCTCTATATTTCGTACCATCCCCATAAAGTCCTGAGGGCGCCATTGCCTAAGATAATCTTTCAACAATCACAGAAAGCTCATTTCTTGGGAGGTTTAAATTTATGACGTTTTTCTACTTTAAAAATGAGATCGGGTTATGTTTAATGATGCAAATAAGAGGCAGAGAACCTAAAAGAAAGTATCTGTGCTTTCGTGATGCGTAAATTAATTAGCTTACAGTAATGTGTGTTCGTATGACAGTATTTTGTATTGGAATATCCCCATTATTTTTACTGAATTTTACTCAGCATTTAGAAAAGATATTAGAATAGTTTTTTTCTCGTGCATATGTTTCATACACCCATTTTTATCTTAGCATACTACTAAACACTGAATCATCATAGGGCGCAAAATAATTACGTGGAAAATTAACGCAGAAACAGATAATTAATAATTGAAGAACAAATGCGTCGCGCTTTTTTCCGAGTTTTTTTTTTTTTTTTGTATGCACCGAAACGAGTGCGTAGGAATAAACGTTTCGAACTCGAAAACAATCAAGTGAGCATCCTACAATCGCTTCTTACAATGACCTTGAATATCCCGTTTCCTCTTTATCGGCTGATCGCGTTTCGTGCAGCGCGTGTATCCTTTTTTTTCCGTGATCTAAAACCTACTGGGTACTTACTTACTCGTATTTTGTCGAGAAGTTTTTCTTGCAAGGAAAAACATAACTGGTATTTCATTTTCGGAAGGAATCAGAGATTTCCGTACTATATTACATAGGCAACTGCCTAATTGATAAATATTTTTTTAGTTAACCAGAGAGCTTCAGTGGCTAATATGGTAATTTAGAATTAAAACGGTATCTCAGACACACGGCTGACTGAACTTTTTATCCGTTTATATGTTAAGTTTTTAGCATAATAGCTGGAAGGACAGCTGTAAACAAATCGTCCATGTTTTCGTATATTGTGTTAAATACCAAATAGTAGTGGACAAGCAAAACAACGCTAGTGGTTGACTTGTGAGTAGGATTGCTAAAAGCAATGGTTGACTAGAGGTTGACTTGCGAGTAGGATTGCTAAATGCAATTCAAAGGTAAAATGGAGCATTTGCGTAGCAATCAGCTTAAAAGCATTTTTTTCTTTTGTCGTTTAACGACCATTATTAGCAACTGAAAGGTCTATAAAGTGGTCGCCCGTCCCGAATTCGGTGGCCCACTGGTTATAGGGAAGGGGAAAGGTCCCAGTGCCGTAAGACAAGCACGTCCACCATGTCTCATTCGGGACTTGAACCCGGCTCCTACGACTAGCCATAAACCTACACATCATGATAGGATTTTACACTTTCACGACACAAACTTCTGACCCTCCCAAAATGACTGCTTAGATCAGCTGTTCTCAAAGTGTGGTCCGGGAACCCCTAGGAGTCCCTGAGGCCAAAACTATTTTCATAATAATACGAAATCGTTATTTGCAGTTTTCACTTCCATTCTCTCAGTCGAATTGACGTGTGATGACGTCACTACTCTGACGGCTACTGGCATGTGCATTATAGAATTTTCTAAGGTTTTTATTTTTTGTTGTTGTTGTTGTTGTTGTTTGGAGGTTTAACGACCACTGTGAGCAACTGAATGGGCTGTAAGCAGTCGCCCGTCCCTAATTTGGGGCCACTGGTTCCAGGGAAGGGAGAGAGCCAGCGCCGTTAGACAAACACAGCATCTATGCCTGAACGAGATTCGAACCCGAACCCATCTCGGACGAATGATCAGAAGCCATGGCTTTGACCAATGCGCCACCGGGACGGTCTAAGGTCCTTCTATGCTCGTAATGCAATGAGATCGGTGCTTATATTAAAGAGTGTGATTTTTTGATATTTAGTAATAAAATGTGTCTGCATTTGGAAGATCTGCGTAACTCAGTGAATCTGTTTTCCAAATGAGCAATGTATGATATTACAAAATCATGCATGGATAATAAATTATGGATACATTCCAAGTGCAAGATATGTCAATAGATTTTAATGTAACAGACTAGAAAAACTATTTTTTTTTTTTTTTGATTGGAGGCTTAACGACCACCGTGAGCAACTCAGTAGGCTATAAAGCAGTCTCCCGTCCCTAATTTAGGGTCACTGGTTCCAGGGAAGGGAGAGAGCCAGCGCCGTAAGACAAACAACATCCATGCCTCACCGGGATTGAAACCCGACCCATCTCGGACGAATGATCAAAGCAATCGCTTAGACCACTGCGCCACAGGGGGAGGGGGCTATGAAAACTTCAATGATATGTTTTCATATTCCAAATTGCAACTAACCTTTAAGAAACTCGCACTTGTCGAATTTTATCTTCAAGAAACTGTAGCTTGTCTAGTATCGAAGAAGAATATCCAAAAATTATCTGAAAAGGCTATTAAAATACTCCTCTCCATTTCAAGTATGTATCTATGTGGTGTATTGTCTCTTCGAATAAAGCAACATGTTGAATGCAGAAGCAGATATCAGAATCCAGCTGTGTTTTATTATGCCAGACATTAAAGAGATGGGCAAAAATATAAAACAGTGCCACTCTTCTCACTTTTTGCTTTGGAAAATACAGTAGTTATTTTTCATAAAAAAAAATTGTAACATGCATATGGGTTTATTGTTATTTTTAAATGAATTAATAAATATTTTGAAAATTTCTCAGGTTTAATTTCTGATACGGTAAATATCAACAGACATAACCCAATAAACAAACTATCCTTCATTTCCTCAGTCATGTTTAATAGTGTAAAGGGGTCCCAACAACAAAAAGTTTGAGAAACGCTGGTTTAGGGAAACGCGTTTCATGTTGCTCTTAGCAACAAAAGTTTCTCTTTTAATACACTAAAGTATGTTGATCACGCATTTTGCTGAACTGTTTAAGAGACCAGGAAGTGAAAAGTCACTGAACAGCGCCATCTGTGTTCTCGCACACGTGGAGACAGCGAGAAACCGGGGAGAAATAATGCGTATATTAGAAAGTAGTGATCTGTGAAAAAAAAAAAATGTGTTACACTTATAACGTAAGGCATACTTCAGTTCATTTATGAAATTATAACCTGATTATATGTACGAGCTAGAGAATAGAGTGCACGAACTTATTATACTGGAAAGAAAAACAAAACAATTCGTAGCGTGAATAGGTTACAGAAAAAAGCCCTCTGAAACAAGAAAAAATTTCAGCTGGGGGTGAACTCCTGATCTCTTCCAGGGGTCGCGCTGCCGATCGCATTTTTAGCAATTTGCGAAAAAAAAAATCGTTTTGGCGATTACGTTTTTGCACTTTTATAACACTTCCACGAAAAAAAAATTGAATTTGGCGAATGGGTTGGCGAAAACTTAAAAAAAAAAAAACAGAGCAAACTCTCTTCCCTGAAATACGTTCCCGCTCACAGAAATATGGTTTCAGTGCTCGAGTCAGAAAGGAGTGTGGCTTGTGTTCTTTAGCAGTTTTTTTTTTTTTTGTGTGTGAGTTTAACGACCTTCCGTGGTTAGGAAGAATGTCTGACTCCTCTTTAGGCACTGGCTCTAGAGAAGGGAGAGTGCCATTCCCTGAAGAACGATCATAACATTAATGCCTTATCCAGGATTCTGTTTTTTGGGGGGTTTTCCTCCCTTCTTTGTTGTTTTCAGTATAATTACACGCTTGTGCACTCCTTGCTTCTCTAGCTCGCAGAACTAAACAGGCTTTAATTTCACAAGGTAATTTAAATGTAGGCCCAACGTGAGTCACAAACTTTTTCCTGTGGCTAGCAACCCTAATTACAAATGTCACTCCTCTGAGCTATTGCTTCACATATAGTTTAAAATTAGGGGGTACTACAAAATTCTCGCTAGTCTTTTACAAAATATCAAAAAAACAAAAAAAAAAAAAAACCTTAAACCACAGGGGTTGCGCTGGCTTTTCTAAAGTTTTCTTTCGCCAATTTAGTCGCCAAATTCAATTTGTTTTCGCCAAAGTGTTGTTGGATCTTACCTTTACAGGCTGATGTGGCCGCGGCACCGGGTGAAGTATCGCCTGCAGTGAAGCACCCGATATCTCCACCGAAAAAAAAATAACATCTAAATAAAAATAAAAACACTAAAGAAAATTTTGTCAAAATTTTTGCTCTCCTCCTCTGCTGCTAGGGGCTAGCAAGGAGTTTTCCTACTTGCGTTGACAACCGAAAATTATGCAACAACAAATTAATTATCTGATTCCAATAATTAATAATGACCTCCCATAATTAATTATAACACATTAATTATTAACTTCCCGCAAAACCCGTACCGCGATTGGGCGTGGATGCCTGGATTTAACTCCAGCACGTCCCAATCTACCGAAAATCACAGCAACGCACACACACACTCGAAAAGATACCCAACGCTCATTTCACGTACGCTTGACATTTAATATCCAACGTTATATTATATACACTGCCACCCTTATTCATGAAGTGGCACAAAAATCTGCTGAGATGAATGTATGGTGGGCTGCTCTATCGGCAGCTTAATTATGCACAATGATTTAAACACTTTATCACTGATTAAACGATACCACTGATTTATCTAACACTGATTTAACAATTAACACTGATTCAAACACTGTTCACTGATTAAATTCTAGTATGCACAATAAACAAATAGAGCGAAGGAAACATGTGAGAGATTACCCAAAACATTTAAATACACACTTTAGAAAACTATAATTGAGTACGAGCGTGGGTACCAGTAATTAAAATGATACCGTAATTATCATGACTGCCGCAGTTTAATTATAAGCTACGTATATATCTATACTATTACACACACCTGCATAGGCTTGATGCCAAATTAGCAGGGAAGAGCTCTTAAAACTTATGGCCATAACACAAATAAAAATCACGAATAAAATGTGTTGGAGGCCTCCGCTGTCGTGCGTATTCATTTTTCAGGGGACAGAGTTCTATATGCTGTTCACTGTCCGACGGCACTTGTACGTCGTGAGCAAATGTTCATGTAAAGATAACATACCTTGGCAACCGTTGTCTGAGGTCCTCAGCGCAGAGAAGTGGCACGAAATGTCCTGCCTTTTTGGTATATAGACAGCCTAGGCAAAAGTGCACTAATGTCGACCTAGTATCGGTCGAGAAGTCCACAGGACTGAGATGTCCTCGTTTAAGAGGGGATCATTCATAGCCCTCCTTACGTGCTTCTCTGCTTCTTTTTCCGAGCTCTCCCAGCGGTCAGCTCTCAGGCCTAGGTTCCATGCAGCTCGCTGGTGCTGTTCTCGTGCGTGTGTCTGGCTTTGCCACCGTCCTGAGAATGCCCCGCCGCTTGTTTTTCTCTTCTGCTCGTTTCTCTCCTCTTTGTCCTGTCACAGGGCTTCTCTTAGCCACTTGAAAAGGGATTTATCACCTTGTTTTCAACTGTGGGGGATAGTCGGTTCCCCCTTATCCCGTTCAGTTCGGAGAAAAACTGCAACCACCGAATGTCTCTCGGCTTGCAGAGGGACTTTTGGGGGTGAGTTTTGCAGTCTTTCGTTAGTTGAAAATGCCCACGACTGTTGCTATGAGTCCGAAATAGAGATAGTCTGTTGTCATGTGGCCTTTCACCATTCTCGTTTGCCAGAAGGCTACGAATTATGCACTTATCAAATACTGAACAAATTTTAACAATGGCAGTGATGAACAAATTAGAGGATCAATTACCGTAATTAATTATAACTATGAGTGCTGCCTTGCAGTTACATCGAAACACAAATTTACCGCATAAATGAAATATAAAAATTTTCCACAAGTTAGGCTGCACCCTATAACAGTGTTATAACACTATGAAATGGTAATCGCCAAAGCTTTTTTTTTCATCGCCAAAACGATTTCTTCTTCGCGAATTGCGAAGATGGCGATCGGCAGCGCGACCCCTGTGTAACCATGAGGGACTGAGGGTAAGGTCATGAAAAGTACAGGTGATACAAATTAATTTACAGAATAATTAGTATTACAAGCGTAAGTTCGTATCCAAAAGATAATTGAAAACTACCGAAAAAATACATCTGCATCGTGTTTACATGGTTTGAATGAACACGCGAGAGGACGCAGCGAACTTTATGAACTCTGATTCTAATTTCGACATTACACGGCTTATGATTCTCGACATAATAATAAACATCATTTCATATAAGAGTCTTAAATTTATTAGTAGTTCGTTTCGCAGTATTCTAAAGTCACGCGGTAACTCCAGAATTTTGAAAACAATTGCAAATTTCGTTGTTATAATGTATCGCGTGAGCTAAATATGCATAACGGCTATTCTGAGGGAGAATTTTCTGTCGAGCGGTAACCCGACGTAATCTGGGGACTGATTTGGTGGCTGCAGGTGACTATTACCGAAAACTTTCGCCTCAACCAATTGTCGTATATGGGATTTGTCATACAGGTATTGTTAGTGAATAAGGTTGTGTAATGTCACCACTGCTGTTTAATATATTTATGGATGCGTGATGCCAAAATGGACAATTACTGGATTATGTCCGGCTAACATACGCTTGCGCAGATTGCTGTAGACACAGTCCTGTCGGCAGAGAGCAAAAGTGAGTTGCAGAGTATGTTGTCCCGGGTGTACGAAGTTTGTATGAAATTAAGACTGAGTATTAATAAGAAAAAAACACGATAAAGGGAAAAAATCAGACCTTTCTTTGGAAACAGATGCCGTAAAATAAGATTCATTTTTAACGCTGATAAGGAATTTCGCATAAAAAAAAGTTGCTTACTCGAAAATCTCAATAAAGCGTACCTATGCCAGTTTCAAAAAGAATTACAAATTCTCTCGCCACAAACAAAGGTATTTTACCTGTTACATACGACACTTATTGAAGAAATTGCTCCAGAAAAGCTTGAAAATATGTATTGGTCGTGGTTTCTCCGGTGTAATCCCAAAATTATTTTTCTGACCCGTCTTCTAGAATCGTAATACTAACGCTGCACTTCGTATTATTGTATGGCGTTTCATTAATGTTTTGACAGAAAGGGAACTATCACTGAAGCAGAGGTTGCTCTGACTTTTTTTTAAGTTTTCGCCAACTTATTCGCCAATTAAAATTTTTTTTCGGCAATGCGTTATAACAGTACAAAAAGGTAATCGCCAAAACTTTTCCTTCTCCAAACGATTTCTTTTCCGAAGAATGCGATCGGCACCGCGACCCCTGGTGACGTAAAGCGTAATCGTCCTTAACTGAACTCGTACATTTCAAATTGCCGTTTTTGAACAATACGAAGGTTTTCAGAATGACCTAATACACTGGCGTGCAAAAATTAAGGACGAGACGGTTTTTCGAATGTAACGTCGTGCAGAAGTGCTCCACATCGACTCAAATCATACCATAAGATCCCAAAGATGTAAGAATATGGGACAAGTGAGCAAAACCGTCCAAACAAGGAATCCAAAGGATACAAAGGCACTTTATTGAAAAGGTAGCTTCGAGCACAACTGGACACAAGACAGAAACGTCCATGTGACAGGCGGCTGCCAAGAAAAATCCAGTCTTCAGTAGGAGATATGATCACCCCTGACTGCGTTGCAGGATTTACAACGTCTGTCCATGCTGAGGACGAGTGTTGGCTTGATTTATTTCAAATATTGTAGTAGACGCCAACTTATCAGAAGAATCGTTTGCAGGTTCCTGTCGTTGGAGCAGGGAAGCAAATAAACAAGTAGTTAAAAATTTAACATTATTCCAGAGGTTTCCTTTGGCACATATCTTTATTCATCTGATGGGGGAAGTGGAAATATTGGAATAATAGTTGGTCAGATCGGACAGTAAATACTTCCAGCGGGAGTTGGATGTTAAGGATGGCCTTCTCTACGCTTTTCCCGCCAAATCTGTTCCTATCTTATGTGGCTACCAGCCCGCGTGAAAATCTCTTTCTACTTCGTAGTCTTCCTGCTCTGCCTTCGAGCAAAAGCCGTTACTACTTTCTCGTCGAGATTGCCATGAAGACCTCTCCTCTCTGTCCCATTCCCTTACACGCTCTGTCTTTGACGTAAGAAGAAATTCTTAATTGCTTGGTCCTTTGTACCCGTGGGCTAGAGATTTTGCCGACAGCTGAGGAAAGAATGGGGCTATCCTTTTGTCCGTGGGTGGGGTCCGGCGAGGGAATGGCCTTTCTCCGAAATGGATCTGCGCTTGGCGCCTTTCTGACTGGGGAGGAAATTTCTCACTGCAGTCGTTGGCTCACAAAATGACAAATGTTGCGATTTAAATATAGTTTGAATGTTTCCATATAACACGAGGTTGTCAAGGAGCAGTTGAGGCATCGCGGCCCATTCCTCTTGTAGCGCCAATCGCAGCTGCGGAATCGTTGCTGGCGGCTGGTGACGTGCTGCCAAGCGTCTCCCGAAAAAGTCCCACACGTGTTCGATTGGATTTAGGTCCGGGGATCTTGCGGGCCAATCCATGCGTTGAATATCTTCACTCTCCAACAGCTCTGCGACAGCCACTGTATGATGAGGTGTAGCGTTGTCGCGCATGAAGAGGAACTCATGACCCACAGCACCTCTAAACAGACGCACGTGAGGCAGGAGAACCTCGGTACAATAGCGGACACCAGTGATTGAACGTCCTTGGAAGATGTGGAGGTCAGTACGGCTACCAAGCATGATACCGCCCCAAACGAGAACTCCGCCACCTCCAAACCGGTCCCTTTCGATGATGTTGCAGGTGTATTACCGTTCCCTGTCGGGTATCAGCGAACCACTACTACGTCTTATTCGCCGTAGTGGGTAAAAGTTAAAAAGGTCAAATTTCAATACTAATAAATTCATCCCCAAAATTGCGCCTAGGGGTGTCAATAATGAATTTGGATTCCCTAACTAAGGGTCTCCAAGCTCAGGGTCGACAAATGCATCGCGTTGTGTTTCATATGAATCAGCATGGGGTTTCCATGCTCATTCATATGCCGCAAAGAAGTTAAAATAAAAAGTTGCATGAATAACAATAATAAAATCACAAATTTAACTCTAATGAGATTTGGAGAAATGATCTGAGTGACACGTGAATTAAAATTTAACTGTTTATTTCTTTTTAGAATATGGTCTTAAAGCTAGGTACAATGTACCGGTGAGGTTGCTTGCTTTAGCTAAACAATTTAGTTTTAATTTCAAACGGGTATAATGCACTTAAATATTATATAACTGACTTTAAACTTTAGTTACTTGTTTAAACTAGGCGCGGTGCGCCAGAGGAAAAAAATTGTTAATGCACTATGTGAGAGACTTTCGGGTAACTAGTCCTGCATAGCACATGCAAAGCTATGAGGCACGAATCAGAAATGTGTAAGACAAATGTCATCATACCCTCTTTTCCTTGAGAAGCCCCGATCGCAAATCTGGGTTGCCGGCTGGTCGTAGAGTCAACTCTCCATCTTAGTTGTCGGTATATCTGGACTATGCTCTAAAATATTTACAACCTCATTTCTCTATCTTGGAAACATCTCTCCTCCGAAACCGCTGAGACCTCTTCTGCTCAGACTGCCATTCTCCAGTGTTTCCTCTGTCGTTATTTTAGCATCTGCCTGTAGTCTTCTCTCCTCTTAGTCTTCATTCAGTTCCTAATTCTCTTTTTCCGTGTCCGGTGTCCATCTTGGGGCGTGACGGCCCGGCCGTCCGAATCGCGTTGGGTTATGTCATTGGCCCTCACAGATAGCCCTGCTATGCGATTCGCTGGCTATCCGTTCAGTTCGGGTCACTTTTCCAAAAATTATGTCTTCTTTCAGCTGTCAACTTGTCCTCGCACCTTTTTGGTTAATTGACCTCGCCTAGCTACTTAGAAGCGAAGATTGTCACGTAGGTATTTCCGGCGACGTGACTTATCTCAAATTTGGTCGCTACCCTGGACAATGCAGAGACGCTCGCAACAGTTGCTTGAGAAAAGGGGTGACACCCCCAAAAGGATTTATTGCGCTCCTGCTATTCTCTTCAGTTTCTTTGAGTTTTGTGAGAAAAAAAACTGAATGTCTTCCTTTCTCTTCCTTCCCATCTGGGATTTTCATCAAGTTTCCGTGAGAAAAAAAAATATAATTTTCCCTTTTCATTTGGCTTAAATGCAATTAGGACTGATCTTATTATCAACCTAAACTTTCGGGTAGCCTGGCTCAGCTTCACCGGAAAGTAATTTTTAATCATTGATATTCTATTTTGGCAATTTAAATATTTATTTCCTACCGCCTTAGAGTAAAAATAAAAAATAATAATAAATGATCCAAATTATACGGATGAAATTTAAATGTTACGGGGATATAGAAAATTCCGCAGTAACAGGTGTGATTGCGTGTTCCCTGCTCTCTCCAGATGCGTATACGTCCAGAATAGCTTGTGAGACTAAATCGGCTCTTATCCGTAAAGAGAACTCGACCCCATTGCTGATGTGTTAAGCTCTTGTGTTCCTGGCACCACAGAAACCGCAGTCTCCGATGAGCAGGCGTTAATGGCACACACCGTACTGGTCGTCGTGTAAATAGATCACCTTTGTGCAGCCTCCTGGCCACGGTAAAACGCGATAACGGACGTCCAGTTGTCTGTTGCATGTGCCTTGCGATTTCTCCTGCTGTCTGCAGTCTGTCTCTTCTCGCCTGTAGGACAATATACCGGTCGTCCGCCGCCGTGGTTACTCGTGGACGACCACTGCTAAACTCTCGGACGGCTGTTTCTGTCGTTTGAAATGCTCTCAAAGCTCGTGAAACGATGCTGTGAGCGATCCCGAACTCCTCGGCCACACTAGTCACACTTCGACCTTCTTCCAACTTCTCAATGACGCGACCTCGGGTAAAGTCATCCAGATGTCGTCTACTGGATTGCCTGTTGGCCATATCACACGGTGGCAGCAACTCGACGTCGTTCAAGCCGATGTACACCGTGCAATAGCTTTCACCGAATTGCTGAGCGTACACCGCCCGTGTGCTTTATACCCTTCCGACACTCCTCCCCCTGCGTCATGCTGCATATATGCGCATGCCCTATCGTACCGGACCTTAGTTTATCTCCTGAGTGGTCTTCCGGTCCGTTCTCCCTGCTTGTTCCGCTGTTATGCTAATTTGTCCTCTTCGTCCTTAATTTTTGCACACCAGTGTATTTAAATTCCAGCTCTTAACACTCTCACGGTAATCACGTGACTTTCTTGTTTTACAATATTTTTTGCTTATGCATCACTATTTTGCATGTAATGCAGATAATTATTTTATATACTCTTTTTGCACGCCTGTTTTAACTTCATGTGACGAAAATAAGCCACTGAAAAATGTTCGTTGGCGATGAGCTCGAAGAAGAATGTTCGTACGTAGTTGATGTCGTGCATCACAGGGCCATTCCATGAATTCCAGTTTCTGGAAAAAGATGAGTTACAGTAAAAAAGGCCTGACGTCATTTATCGAGCAAACCATTACGGAACTTCAGAACACAAGACTTAAGTCTAACGGTTCTGTCTGGTGCAAGGTTGTGGCAGAACGCAGTTTGAAGGGGAGAAATAACTGAAATCGTTGATCCTTGTGCATCTAGTTGCGGATTCTGTACAAGTCACCGACTGTTAACCATGGAACGCGCAGTTCAGAAGGTACTTTTTAATTTAGCCATTTTTATACTTTTATTTCTTTAGCTGATCAAAAGAAAATTATGATTTATGTTTTTAACGAACGAGTTATGACACATGACCTTTCTACCTGTGAATGTTTTTTATTTATTTATGTAATTTACTTCGGGTTTCAAATACCGAAGTAAATTAGTCATTCTTAGGAGATGAAGTGAACGTCAAACACTTCACCACCACGCACATATAATTTTAAGGTCTCAGTTTCATTTTCCTTCGGGTTTCACTCTACGTAACAATCAAAGCATCAACCATGATTTCAGTTGCTACTGCTTCAGTAAATATGATTTCAATGCCTGATAAAGGCCTTCATTTTCTACGATGTTATATATATGTTTCATATATATCATCATCAACCATTATCAATCCATTGCTGGATGAAGGTCTCCCCAAATTTCTTTTACAATTGTCTGTCCTGTGCCTGCGTCTCCTCCATGTCACTCCAGCATACTTTCGAATTTCATCCATCTCCCATGGGGGTCTTCTTCCGGGTCTTTTCCTGTCACTCGGAATCCAGTCTAAAATTTCGGTTGTCCATCGGTGGTCGACTCTTCTGGCAACATGTCCAGCCCATTGCCATTTCAGTGATTTCACTCTGGTCATGATGTCCACTCCTGTCATTTTCCCTATCCACAAGTTCTTATCTTTCCTGGTTACACCAAGCATGCATCTCTTCATGCTGCTTTGAGTTGTCTGCAGTCTTTGTATGTCTTTTTTAGTTAAGGTCCATGTCTCTGCTCCATATGTAAGCACTGGAAGGATGCATTGATTAAACAACTTTCTTTTAAGACGTAATGGCATAATGCTCTTAAAAATTGTACTGTTTCTTCCAAAAGTTCTCCATCCTAGTTTTATACGCCGATTAATTTCTTCATCAATGTGGCCTTCAGTTGATATCTGCTGTCCAAGGTAAATGTAGGTATCGGTTACCTCCAGCTTTTCCCCATCAATCGATAAATCTTCATTTCTTGTAAAAGCATTGTGCATCACTTTTGTCTTCTAAATGTTAATTTTTAATCCCACTTCTTTACTCTAGTCAGCAAGTTCCTGAATCACACTCTGCAGCGTGGAAGGGGTAGTTGCAAAAATGACTACGTCATCAGGAAAATGAAGGTGAGTTAAATAATCTCCATTAAATCTTTATCTTTGTTTTCCCAGTTCAATGATTGAAAGACATTTTGCAATGTGGCATTAAAGAGTTTCTGAGATATGCTGTCACCTTGCCTCACTCCCTTTCCAGTTTATATTATATAGTATATCCTTTTTGTACCAATAACTGGACAAATGTCAATAATGCCTTATTTAAAAGTGGAACATTATCCATAGATTTCATGCGATTGGACACCTCAACGAATGGTTCAAATCCAGTACTTAGAATGCAGCCCCCCAAAAAGCACACTTCCACCTTCTTTTCGCTCAGCTGTTTGGACACATTTTCAGTTAATCGTTCTTCAGCCTTTCGCGTGATCTTGGAGCGACATTCATTGGAATACAAGCAGAAACTGGATGCGTCGGACCATATTATTCATCGCCACTGTTCAATGATCCATTGACGATGCTGTTTTGCTCAAACAAGGAGGTTTTCCTTCTTGACAGTTGTTAACTTCGAACGTGTCCGGGCAAAAAATGCCCAAGCCATGCATGCAGTTCTTTCCGTAACTTTCATTCTGTGACTGGTTTACAGCATTGTACTGTTGAAGCAGTTCTTGACGAATCTAGAAACGTGCAGCAGCCGATAATCGTTCTAAGTTGTCATCATAATGACAAATTTGAACGATAAGCCGCTGAGATCCCGATTTGTCATCATAGGTCTTCTACCACAGTTCCTCCGCATACAGTGGCAGCTTCCATTCTTCTTCCACTGGAAATGGGCACTACTGACTGTTGACTCGGACAGCCCAACAAACTTCGCCACCTCTTGCAATTAATGACCATGTTCTTGGCCAAAAACAATGGTTCCCCTTTTGCCACTCAGTAACGTCACTGTCGGGCACCGCTGAATTCAATCCGCCACTAGGCCTCACCTATTCAGAATCTCCCAAACGGGCCCGACGTAGGTTATCTTTTAATCATGTCGAGTTGAACTCGATCGCTGAAATACTGGAACGTGTAGTCGGCAATTACTTGATACCTGAGACAGCGAGTGACTCCCATAAACAGTCTTTCGTTAAACGTAACAAAATGTAATAGGTGATAAACAAACTCTGTTCGATTAGCTATCTTCTCGAAACAACAGGTTTCCAGATGGTGAACACTTTACTAGATCTCAAAAATATCCCGAAAGACCCTCCGTCACGTTTAATTTGAGTCTTTCCGTCCAATACCGGTCGATCTCTGATCGCCGAAAAACCGTGACTATTCCGTCAGCGAAAACGTAAATCCCGAGAGGCCTAACCGACGCTCCTGTCTCGAACACACCATCCGTCAAGTAAAAATCCCGGTCCTCGTATCGGACCACTCACCGTCCGACCACGTCGAAGGAAGCATCCTGAGCAAACGTGTCACTCCCTTTTATAGCCTTATCCCCCCCCGCTTCTGGAATTCTGTTTCCGTGGTGTTAGCCTCTCTCTGAGAGCTGTGGTGATCTTGCACCGATACATCAGACCCAGTCGTCAAGGTCAACGGATGCCGATAGGCACATGCCTGGCTCAGCACTCCCTAATACGGCGTACAAAAGAAATGCGCCATGTGTCTTCCACGTGCGTTGGAATTTGCATTACATTACACTTGAAATAATAAATTGATACAGAAAAGGCTGCTACATGAAAATAATTATTGGGAGTTTGACTCCGTCATCTTTACGACCCATAGTTGTACCTTTAAAAGGAAATACAGAATACTAGAGATGCTTTAAACACACACCTCAGACATCTACAATCATAATCCAGCAGTTTCACTCTCCATATTTATACAATTCGTTACGTTGATCAACTTTTTAATTATATACATGTTTCAATCAGCATTCCGTAATTGTTTGTTCGGTGTTTCTATTTTCCCCGAAATCTTCGCTTTTAAAAATCTTTTTTGAGTTAAAGATCACGATGAATATTTCGTAAGCATCTTACATTATTTTGTAAGAAAATGCTCTGCCACTAGGAGGCGTAAGTACATGTGTGTGTTTCTAATATGTTTGCAATCCTATCTTCGATTCTAAAAACCTGAATGAAAAAATTCTGGTCACTCACAGCAAAAAACGTGTATATTTTTTTCTCAAAATAGTATTAGGTTTTCCCCACTATCTGTGATGATTTCTCAACGTCTAAAAGTCAGATTTAAAATATTATTTTTGCTACTGATAGCATTTGTTGTGAGGAATATATATTTTTTAATATTTGCCAAATTTTGTACCGTAAAGTTTTGCAACTACGGGGATGGGATTTGCCACTAGTGTTCATCTCTATTTTTACCGTACTTGGTACTGTATCTTCGTTTCTAAGACCGCGATTCAAAAAATCCTTTTTGCCTTGGATATCTTTATGAGAAATCTTATGCACAAATTTGTGAATTTTCAGAGCACACATTTCTGCAGTTAGTGGCCGAAAGAAATCATATTTCTATTTATGAATGTTTTGCCGATTGTGTAGAAATCCAGTTGACTTTTCTTTTTTTTTTTTTTTTTTCTTTAGCCGGGTTTCAATACAATACGAAAATTGGAAAATAATACTGCTTACATTGCTTGTTTTAAATTACGCGCAGCTTTTCCCAATGAGGCGTAAATGCATCCTCTTTTTCGGCGAATTTTTTTCTTTCATAAGTTTTCATACTATTTCTGTCGTGTCGGGAAGGATTCAAAAGACCTCTTCATTACGCCCGAAAAATCGGTGTCATCTTTCTTCTCAAAAAAGTATAACTATACTCTCGGGAGAGCGCCCGGTTGAACGAAGGGAATGGTGAAAACTTTAGGTTTAGGAGTATGGGAAGACTTCAAGTTATCGAGTTTCTTGCTGTGTGTGGAGGAAAGGGATGACTGGAGTCTTTCGACTAATGACTATAGACGCAGTCGACCATGTATGACTTTCGACTACAGATGCAGCCGTGTTCATCCTTCTGTGCCGCAACTAAGCTACCTGGGCTCTATTCCCTACATACCAAATGTTTCCTATCAACTCAGGAACGCGCTCACGAGAGTGAATTTCGGTGTCGGCATAAGGTCCCCGGCATCTTTATATACCATGCTTAAGAAAAATATTGATAAGCCCCCTCAACGAGGCAGGTAAACTGAAATAAAAACGTTTTATTAATTCAACAAAATGATTAGGTCGATTTTGGGAAATTTGTTTGATCCAACAAAACATATTGTTATCGTGACACAATAAGTTTTGTTGCAGCAACAAAACATTTTGTCATGATAACAATATGTTTTGTTGGATCAAACAAATTCCCAAAAATCGACCTAATCATTTTGTTAAATGAACAAAACGTTTTGTCGTGATAACAATAAATTTTGTTAAATCAACAAAAATTTTTAACAAAATAATTTTGCAAATTCATCAAAAAATTTGTTGAGTGTATATCGACAAAAATTTTTGTTGAATCAACAAAACGTTTTTCTTAGTGTATTTATGCCATCCCACTACAATATCCGGAAGGCTCCAACAAGCGATACTACATTGGAATGACCAAGCGTCCGTTCAGAATTAGACTCAACGAACATAAAAGAGACACAAGGTACAGAAAAGTAACAACTGCCCTGTCCATAGAAGTCAAGTTCAAGTCCGCGGATCCTATGTGGGATGTTATAAAGAAATTAGCTTCCTATTCCACGCCTAAATCTACTGCCATTCGCGAAACCTTATAGATCATTACCAACAGTGAGGCTTGCAATGATAGTCTCTCTCTAGAATTGCTACGAGTTTGGAACCAGTTCTTCAAATAATGCTATGTTTTCTCCTACGATACCGTGTGCCCAACCAACATGACTCTTCGTTTCTTTGAATAAATAATCACATTAGCATCTATTCATGTATTGTCAAGTCACCACGTTCAGATTGTTGAAGTGTTCTATTATTCACAGTTTTCAGTTTGCTGTCTGTCTTCTTTGAAAAAGCCATCTGGTTGATGTGCGAAAGCTTGGAAACTTCAATAAATAGGAACTGTACGCTAATTATACTCAAAAAAAAGTAAAACTATACTAATGATCCGAATTTCTTGGCGTGGAATTGAAATCAGTTATCTTTCTTGTCTTATATGATTACTATGTCATCTGCATATCTTCACTGGGCTATTCTGTTACATTACTTTTCTTACCTATCCAATTTTGGCTTTCTGAAAATTAGTTTTCGGTATACTAATGTAAGTTTGCTTAAGGAGTCACGAATTTCGTGGTCCGGGAAAACAGCAAATTTGTGTAAAGAATTACTCCGGCATATTCGCCATAATGTAAATTATGTAAGTTTCCCTCAGAGTCAACTTCAGGACAAGACGAGACAACCAAAGTTCGGGTTAAACTCGCTATGCTTGACTCAGTTATAGATTAAAGTAGAGAAACTTGGTTGAGAGGACGTACTCTGTGCGGCTAACATGGACAACACGCGTAAATGGCATCGGCGAAAATTTTCGTTTCCTCGCTTCCTTATGTCAACATTTGTGAGCAAGAGAATGTCTTGCCGTTCTCCTATGCTTCGCGCTTATTGGAATCTTTTAGCATAATAAATAAAACGTAGAAAAAGGAGCCGTGTTATCCCTCTTAGCTAGATAAATATTCGCACCTTAAAAGCTTTCCCAAAGACCAAAAGGAAATTGAACTAACATTTATTAAGTATATAAATGCAGAAGAGCTGATCAGGGAAAACCAGCGAAAGCGGCCTGAATTTAAACGAACAATGCCTTTCTGTTTGCATCGGACTTAAACTTATTATTGGGAAACGTTACTCTCGTGTGCAGGTAAATGAACCTTCAAACGAAAAATCTGAATTCTCTAAAGAAAAGACTGAACGTTGGAATTATTCGTGATGCACACATTTAAGACCATACATCTTTTAACTTCTGAACGTAAATAGCGTTGCGTAAATCGTAGAAGTTGCTATGACAGTTCGAATGGGGTAGCATTTCTGCTATGGTAGTTGACAACCTGTGGCTAATTCCTTCTAGCTGGGTTTTTCTTCATGGAAGGCTTTCTTCTGCCTAAGACGTATGTTAAACGATTCAATGTATCCTTGAATAGCATTTCAGTGTAATCAAATGTTTTGCGAAAGCCAATAATGCCTGTAATGTTACTGTACGTTTTCGTAGATTGCTTACAATGTAGCCGATGCCTAATAATAAGGACGGGAGTAATTAACGTCAGAAGAGGGGGCAAAGAATCCGCCCTTAGTTGTACGTTTTACAATCACCTGCTCTCAGGAAGATGTGTCAAAATTTGCAATACAATAAACACGAATCAAGTTCATGTAAACACCAACCAATGCTCACAGACTTCATTTCATGTGAACCACTCCGGCGGCAAAATAGGTTGAGGCGCGAGCTTCAGTCAGGTCAGTCGTCCGAGTTGGGTCCAAGTTGTTAAAGTCCCGGATGAGGCTTATGGGCGAGGTTGCTTGTCGGAAGCGTCAGTATTCTTTTATGCAAGACTTGGCACTGTCTCTCACGAGACCAGAACCATCCAACTCTTCAAAGTACCAAAGTTCAATTATGGAACATTTGTTGATCACAAGACCAGAACCATCCAATTTTCAATGTACATTTATGGAATATTTTGGTGATACCGGAACTATCCAACCGTCAACGTACCTGAGTTCATTTATGGAGCATTTTGGAGATCACAAGAACAGAACCATTATGGGACACTTCGGAGATCACACCCAAGTCATCTAACTGTCAACGTACCCGGAGATCAAAAGGCCAGAACCATCCAATGAGTCAACGCACCCGAGTTCATTTATGGGACATTTTGGAGATCACTACACCAAAGCGATCCAACTGACAACGTACGCGAGTTCATTTATCAGACATTTTGGAGATCACAAAACCAGAACAACCCAACTGTCAACATACCAGAGTTCACTTATGGGACATTTTGGAGATCAATATGTTGTGGCGGAAATCTTCCTGTCTTGGGCGACTAGGGGATCTGTACCTATCCGACCTGCCTTCTCGTGGATATTCCTGTCTTCTATCTCTCCTGTACCTTGTGGGTGAGGAGTGACTGTTCCTGGCTGGAGAAAAACCTGATTCCCTCCTAGCAGGAGAACTGCTGTGCCTCTGTTCTTCACTCGGTGGTTTCTCACTGGTACTAACATTAGCAAGTGCTAAAGTGGTTACTTGCTTGCCCAGTTCCCTAACTTGGTCACACAGAGCTAACATCATGGGACTTGAAGGCGTTTCCTCCCCAAGCCCAGGGGCACGACTATCTTCTTCCTCCACTCCCACAAAGGATACACCCCGAGAAAAACTGGCCATGTACTTTTCATTTTCTTCTTCTAATATTGCCTTCTGTTTGGCCTCGTTATAGGTTTGTGGGTGATGGGACAGAACCAGGCGACGAATTTTTGTGTCCACTCCTGTTATGAACTGGGCTAAGACATTCTGGTCTCTGAACAAATTTTGGCACGAATTGGCAATTCAGTTATCTTGATGTCTCCTAAATTTCTGAGCAATGGCACTCATCACCCAACGCTCTGACGTTGGCTAGGAATTCACTTGGGTGTTGTTTAAATAATGTTAATGTCCAAGCAATTAGAATATTTACAGTCTAATAATCAATTTTCATGCTTACAAACACGAGTTTCAGAAACACGGTCTCATTAAGTTGACAAATATATTACACATGTGCCAAAAATACAGTGTTATAATTATTCCTCAAGTGTGAAAATAAAAATTGTCCGGTATTCACATAAACACTATCACAGGTGAAAACTTACAAGTGTGCTATAACCAATATGACATCTCAAATTTTTGTTGTTGTTTCAAAATGCATCTACCCATCTCCCAAAGTTTAATTTTAGTCTAAATTCAAAATTTTCCTTCTATTTGTATATTGGCCATAAATTTTATAAATATCCATAACGTGGCTTGAGATTTCCGCCACAACAAATGTCAGAGTTATTGACTGCCTGAAACAAGGTTTGAAGTGAGCAGTTGTAAATTTCGTGCAGCTAGTGATTATTATTGGTAACTTTGTTGGAAGTTTAAGTGAGACTGTCTTGAACAATTTTCCTTCATTGATTTATGATTGGATCTTTTTATCTCAGGAGTTGTTGCCGATTATCGTACAGCAGTTTCAGTGGAACATAAACTTCGAACTGCTTCAAGGGATTTTTCAGTTTCCACCGAAGACTACGAGGAGGAAGAGACAGCATTGGACTGCTTGTGAAGATGTTCACGTACTTGCTGGTTTTCCGTACTGAACAGTGATGGTGGATTTTCTCGAAGGGCATTGAACTCTGATCTCATTCTGGAAGTTAACAAAACTAGATCAACTTAAGCACCCTGAGTGAACATCCGCTTCTTCGTTGGTGTATACGGATTTTTTTCTTGCCATTTGGGTGTTTAACGGTCATCGTGAGCAACTTTATGGACTATAAGCAAGTTGTCCGTCCCTAATTTAGGGCCACTGGTGGGAGAGAGCCAGTGCTGTAAAACAAACAACTGATCCATGCCACATCGGGACTCTAACCCGAACCCATCTTGGACGAATAGCCAGTGACACCGGAGCAGCAGGAAATTATTTCAGATGCTTGCCTAGTTGAATGGCGCTTAGCCATAAAGTGCAACTTTCCAGTATTATGTTTTTTATAATTGGATAATTATTTGGATTTTGTTTTAACAGTTCAGTAAATCAAAAATGTGGTATTTCCGTTTCGGTTGATGTTACATATTCTGCAGTTTCATCCCATCCGTCAAGTAAGATGTCATAGCGCCAACTGTTTCATAGCCTCTTCCCCGAGAACGTGTTTGGCACAATTACTGCGACTGTAATATGCGTTTGAAACGCAGTTGTAACATTTCAGGCTTTCTCAACTGTTGGAACGAAAAGTGATCAGTCTGATATTTTAATAAATTATTTAAAAGCAAAAAACTAATTACGGTAAGTCAGTGCGATGTTTCTAAACCGGCAATCGTGCATTCTTTGACCTCAAATTTCTTTTGTGTTCCAGTTTCTCTTTCGAATCAGGGTGGTCTGTCCCGCTTCTAAATTTTGCTTTTGCCGACAGACTTTCTCATTTGAAGATACGTCTACATACACAATTAATATATAGATTATTGGGGGGGGGGGGGGTAAGGTTTTTTACTGTGAGTCCTATTTTGAGAGAACGGCTGAACGTTAAAGATATTGTTGAGGCAACAAAATAAAAGTCTTACCATGTAGATGTACTAGTTGAAGAGAAAAATGAGATTGGGGCAATGGTTCGGGCGTTGTGGGGCGGCAAGGTTCCCATGTAAAGTCTATGGGAGAAGCGTGCGGTTGACTCACGCGCTGTTGAAGGAGGAAGCATGGAATGACTGAGATAGTCCGAAGTCTTCTCTTTTCTGAGCGAAACCGTTGCGCAAAGCAACGCCAGCAGGATTCGTATCAAAGTTCTTCTCATGGGAACAGCGATCACTCTCGAAGATTTGATTGCGTTTTGCCGTTGGAATGTGATATATATATATATATACAATTTAATATGCATTCGATCCAGTTTATTCACGTAGGTAAGACGTTTCCCATTATGTAAAGATGCAAATAAACATTCCGTTGACTTCACTGAAGTGGTTCAATAAATTTTTCGGTCAAATAAAGTTTACATTTGTTGTTTCATATGAGTTTATTCTTTTCAAAATAAAAAAATCTAACCGTTGATTCTGACGGGTTTCGTCTAGTTTTATGTAAAATAACAAGTTTTCTCAGTCACGTGTAACTTATTCATTCCCCTTTAGTTAACAAATTCCTGCTGTACGCCCACGTTTTTGGGGTTTTTTTCCCCCATTGATTGTAAGTAGAATCTTTTAATTTAGGAAGCTGCTATGAAAGCACGAGTGTTCATTTTATAGGAAAGCTGACATTTAACACAGCGTAATAAAATCTCAATAAGTTGTGAGTCATCGCGTCTGGAAACCCATCTTCGACAGGAACTCACTCAACGGCGCAAAAGGAGTCTGAACTTTGTGCAAGCTGTTCTTAGAGATCCGAAGGGATAATTCTCGTATTATCTTCAGGCAGCATAGAAATAGCCTGCTTGTAGTCTCGGTTGGCGGTTATTATTATTTTTTTTTTCATCTATCTTTTCATCTATCTGAAAAAGATATTTTGATGCCCTTCCTTGTTCATGGCGTCCTTCAAATGACACGTGTAGAGGACTTTCACCAAACCACCAGTAAACAGTCAGTAAAAACGTGAAGCGTTCTCACCGAGAAGAGCCAAGCAGCTGCGTAAATGGTAGGTGCGAACATGTGCAGCGATAAACCTCTTCCTGACTAGTCGCTCTCAAGCTGTGCACGCTGTTGCTTACCGTGAGAACCCACTAGAGCTGCGTCCTCAACTAGCTTACTGAACAGAAATGCCCTCAGCGACTTTTTCGAGCATCATTTTCTAAGAATATTAAAAAAAAAAAGTTTGTCAACTTCTGCTGTATTAATAGAGATTAATAAACCATCGCTAACGGCAAGCATCCTCTCTCATATTAAGCAGACACGAAGATGCTCTCAGCAGATAGTTGTGCTGATTTACACGGGGTGGGTGGGTGGCTGGGAATACGCAGACCTCGACTAAGGTGATCATAAGCATTTTTTATATATTTTTTTCCACACCACAATAATATGGACTACTTGTTTTTCTGAAACTTATTAGAAGAATGCGTATTTAAGATGTTTAAATCTGCCCTTGGAATTTTTGTGCAAGGACTGTTTCGGCTAAAATTTGATTCCTTTTTGATAGATATTAAAATAAATTTTTGCGCATCTTTTTTCTTTGATTAGAGGTTTTAACGACCACCGTGAGCAACTTAATAGGCAATAAGCAGTCGCCCGTCCCTAATTTAGGGCCACTGGTTCCAGGAAAGAGAGAGAGCCTGTGCCGTAAGCCAAACACAACATCCATCCCTCACAGGGATTCGAACCCGGTCCCCTTCACTGCATCACCGGGGCGACGTTGTGCATCTTCACATTTTTCAGTTGATCAAAAATTTCCAATAAATTGGGAAATTTTCACAGTAGCAGTAACTGCTTCACAGTAGCAGTTATACTGTGAAAAGTTCTGAAATTCATGAACCATTTTCCGTGATTCCTTTTGTGAATTAACGAAGCATATTTCGTACACAACCTTTTCTGTGTTTCCTTTTGTGAATTAACGAAGCATATTTCTTACACAACCTTTTCCGCGATTCCTTTTGTGAATTAACGAAGCATATTTCCTACACAACCTTTTCCGTGATTCCTTTTGTGAACTAAAGAAGCATATTTCTTGCACAACATTTGCCGTGATTCCTTTTGTGAATTCACGAAGCATATTTCTTACACAATCTTTTCCGTGATTCCTTTTGTGAATTCACGAAGCATATTTCTTACACAACCTTTTCCGTGTTTCCTATTGTGAATTAACGAAGCATATTTCTTACACAACCTTTTCCGTGATTCCTTTTGTGAGTTAACAAAGCATATTTCTTACACAACCTTTTCCATGATTCCTTTTGTGAATTAACAAAGCATATTTCTTACACAACCGTTTCCATGATTCCTTTTGTGAATTAACGAAGCATATTTCCTACACAACCTTTTCCGTGATTTCTTTTGTGAATTACCGAAGCATATTTCTTACACAACCTTTTCCATGATTCCTTTTGTGAATTAACGAAGTATATTTTTTACACACCCTTTTGCACGATTCCTTTTGTGAATTAACGAAGTATATTTCTTACACAACCTTTTTCGTGAAATGACGGAAAACCCCTAAAATTCACGGATTTTTCGTAAGCCAGAAAAATTTTGAATTTTCAGAAACCTTTCCTTAATTCCTTCCTAATATTAACGAAAAAATTCTGTTCCCACGTTTTCTGTATCCTCATGGCGGAAAATTTCTGTTAGTAATTTCTGGTAATAGTAGCAATTCACGGGAATATTTGGGGGTTTGGTTAACTTTTAAACTTCAATCGTCTGTCGGGGAATCTGATTTTTGAAGTTTTGTAGCGAGATCATATATTGTCGATAGCATGTCGCATGAAAGTTTAGTTATTATGACACCGGATATTCCCTCCTCTCTCCCCCATTTTGTGCACCATCTATTGTACACTATATTGCCAAAAGTCACCGGACACCTACAAGAGAGAGAGAAACAACATTGCATTTATTGACAATACATTAGTATACGGTGTCGGTCTGACACCTTTCGCCTTAATGCATGCACTGACTTTTCGAGAAATGCTTTCTACAAGGTTTCGGAACGGAGCGATAGATATGCGCTTTCATTCAGTACATAATGCTGCCGCTAACTGTTGCTTTCTAGTAAGCCTTGGTTCCAAACTTCGTATGCGGCGCTCTAATTCATCCCGTAGGTGCTCTATAGGATTAAGATCAGGGCTCTGTGCTGGCCAGTTCACACACGATACGGAATTATCATCAAAACACGCCGTAACAGTCCTTGCTTTATGGTTCGGTGCATTATCCTGTTAGTACCAACAAGGCTCGGTTCCACAATATTGCCACAGAGTAGTAGGGCATAATTGTCCAGAATATCGAGATAGACGTTCTGGCTAAAAGGTTTGTCAACGATAACCAATGAGCCGGGGCCATACCACGAAAAACACCCCCACACGATTACACTGTCAGCTCCAAACTTGACCGTAGGAACAGTACACTGTGGTATACACTGAGTGGCCACTTTATTGTGACCACCTGACAGTTTTAAGAAAATGAGCTATGGCTGCACGCTGTTGCCGCCAGAGGGCGAGGCTAGTATAAAAAGGGAAAGGTTAGTGCTTGCGACAGTAGTAGAAGTGATTTTTGGGTGACGAGATGGGTTAAACATGCGATTTGACGGACTTTCAACGTTGGATGATTGTAGGAGCTCGGAGCCATGGAGCGAGTATCACCGAAACCACCGCACTCGTGAAATGTTCCAAAGCAGCTGTTGTTAAAGTGTTTAAAGACTGGACTGTCAGCTAAAATACCGGGTCTCTACGTGCAACGTGTAGTCATCATCTACTAGTGACTGCTCTGGCGGAACGAAGAGCGTCCAGACTGGTAACAGACAACAGAAGGGTAACAATGCAGCAAATTACAGACCATCTTAATCAAGGATCCCCTCAAATGATCTCCGCACGCACTGTTCGCCGTACACTGCATGGGATGGGATATAGCAGCCGAAGGCCTGTTCGAACACTTTTGCTGTCTGCAGTTAACAAGATAAAACGTCTCCAGTTCCCTCAGGAGCACAAGGATTGGACAGTCGATAATTGGAAACAAATTATGTGGTCCGATGAATCACGTTTGCAGTTGCACCATGCCGATGGCCGAGTGAGAATTTGGCGGAAACAGCACGAAAGCATGGACCCCCAAATGCATTGCTACAACCCTTTAAGCTGGTGGAGGCAACGTTATAGTTTGGGGAATGTTTTTCTGGCATGCTTTGGGTCATTTAATTTGTGTTGATCAATGCCTGACTGGCACATCATATTTAAACATCGTTGCGGACCAAGTGCATCGTGTCATGTGGATGGTTTATCCCAATGGCGATGGCTACTTTCAACAAGATAATGCGTCCTGCCATAGTGCTCGTATTGTACAGGATTAGTTTCAGGAATATGCCGGCGAGTTTGCTTTGCTTAGGTGGCCCCCACAATCCCCAGATCTGAACCCCATTGAGAATTTGTGGGATGAAGTTGAACGAGCCATCAGACAGCTGGATCCACCACCCTGCAATCTCACACTCCTGGAAAGTGCTATTCATCAAGCATGGTCTCAGATACCACAAACTACCTATCAACATCTCGTGGAGTCCATGCCACGAAGAATCGACGCAGTATTAAAGGCAAAAGGTGGCCCAACGAAGTACTGAGGGGGTGGTCATAATAAAGTGGCCACTCAGTACATAACGTTCCCCCGGCTGCCGCCATACCCACACACGGCCATCAGACTGACGGTTCGTGTATCTGGATGCATCAGTCCATATGACGATAAATGTGCTTTACACCATGCTAAACGACGAGTAGCATTCCGAAGTGGAGATGAAAGGCTTATGAGCAACCGCACGACCACGGTAACCCATGGAATGAAGTACTCTGCGAATGGTGCGTGTACATATCCAGGTTCCAGCATTTTCACTCGCCTGTACACCGAGGTTTTGTGCAGTACTCCGTCGATTAGCTGTAACGACTCTCCTGAGGTTTGTACATCCTCTACTACTGATTTTCTTTGGTCTGCCGGTAAGTTTTGCTGCTTCAGGCACGCCATGTGTCTTCCACTTATTCAGTACATCCAAAACAGTTGACTTGCGTATGTTTAAACGCCTCTCTGTTTTCCCTTATGGACAACCCACAAATATAACACCCAACAATATTTCCTTTTGCAAAGTCAGTCAGTTCTCTCCCGCCGCGACCTTTTAACTCAACCTTACAGTGCGATATGATCGCGGTCAGTTGCAGACTTATTTTTATACAGTTTGCAGCTGTACCGCGCATTTTAACAACACAGCGGATCCGTTCATTTGCTTTTGAAGGGGTGTCCGATGACTTTTGTCAATATAGTGTATAGTGTTATCCCAAGAAACCGAGTACGTAAATTATTGTACAGGTGATTATATGATGTATTTGTAATCAGTCTGTGGACCGACCCCCCTTAAAACAAAAGCTATTATAGCTACTAAGAATAAACTATATACTTAATAGTTTTGTTAAGTAATACTATAAAGCAGTACATCGCACTTTTTCTTAAAGATAATTGAAAGTCACTTTCAGTTTAATAAGATCAAGTTCCAAAGCATTGTGTTGCTTCGAAAAACCACGATGAAAAATATTTCGAATTTGTAATAAGCCCTCGTACAGAAAAAAAAATTATTTATTACGAATCTATTCAGCAAAACAATGAGCTACAACAGAATAAAATTACTAATTCTCCCGCATTAATAGCAAAAAAAAAAAAAATATGTCATTGCGTGATTAGAGTTTTGTCTGATTCGCGACTGCTGTATCTGGCCGAAGCGGTTTCACACGCGTCTTCAGTTGAAGACTAAGCCGAACGAGACAGATTCGATCCCCAACAGGCGCAATCGGGAAGGATCCGAGAATATCAAAATTGGAGATTAGAGAAATGTATATATAAATATGGATAACCCCGAAACGGACTTCTCTGAAATGAACGGAATTACTGATCACGAAAAATCTGTCAAAACACGGAAGTTACAAGAAACGGAAACTTTAAAAAACGAAATTTTCGTTAAAAACTGACATCTACCGGCAACTTAGCTGTACGTTATTTTCAGAAATTTTCCCTGAATTCACTCCACTTATTTTTTTACAGTGTACCAGAAGAGTGAAGACTGATTTGAAAAGACAAAACTAATGTCGCACACGAAAATGTGGGGAGATCTAGTTTCAAACTGACGGAGCATGCCCATATGACCTACCTATTTTTTGGAGATCTTTCCAATTCTAGCAGCTCGAAAGCACTGTGGCCAATATTGAAACTCAGTCTACCAATTGGAGATCTGGACCGACATTCTATCGATTCGCTGGGTAACCTAACGCGGCATTTGGTATGATCACCCAGTGCCACCTTTAGCGTTCGTAGAGCCCGGTGCTACAACATTTGTTGCGCCCACCCAGCGGTGTACCGGAAAAACTTACCCCACCCCCGCGAAAAATATCTTCTAGGCCCCTTTGCGAAAATCTTTTAGCTTCCAGTTACAGAAAATTTCAAATTCAGCGTTTAATTCAAATTCTTTGGAACCTACAAATAGTTTTCGTGAGACCAAACTCATTGCGCTTTATTGTGTGCAACACAAATGTCATGCTATACTTTAAATGATTGCTCTAGTTTATACCAATACTAAGTACTGCAAAACATATACGCGAAAGTTAATCATATCATGCAAATTTTATTCTTTTAGAGAACTAAGACCACCCACTTTGAAATGCCTTACGATCACACACACACACACACACACACACACACACACAACTGCCGTGTAACTATGTCCAGTTACCTTTTCCAGTTTATACAAGATACAGAACATCCGTAAGCAAGTAAATAAGTAAACAATTAAGAATTTTAGCACCAGAAAGCGAAAGTATTGAGTGCTGAATATGAAAAACACATTATGCCACAATGTTTTGCACATAGTGAAAAGTTTCTCTTGACTCAATCAAAAAATAAAATATAACACAGGTCACTCACTGTTTCTTCGTCCTTCCGTCCTCACGAAGAACAGCTTTCGCTTCATAATATATTTTAAAGGATGTGTAGTTATGTGCATAGAACTGCAATACGTAGCACCTTATCCTCATTGAAATGAAAATTTCATTTGCTGTACTGGTATTTCTCTCTCATTCTCTTATTAATACAGTTTACACGTATAAGAACTATTGCTGTGGCTGTGAAAGGGGACCTTAGATCTTCTGGAATAACTGCTTTCCCGCCATCTGCTTTTTATAAGCTAAAACTGAAAAAATATTTCCATGTATTTAACTTATTTATTGGAAAAAAAAATATTTTAAATTCCTTTTCTTTTTAATGCTTCATTCAGAGCTGGCGTCAAAAATTCCTAGCTTTGGGAGTTTGTTATTTTAAAAATAACCATGCAGGTTTATATGCAAGTTCCACAGGAAGTTTTGTAAAATCTTTTTCCTGAAGGGGTTAGAGGCCCTCTTATCCGTGAGGAACCACCCTCCGCAATGCGGGGCTATCAGTACACCCCTGCACCCACCACGATCATTTGTTGCGTGTTGGATTGTATGGTTTTTCAGCCACATATGGAATACATACGATATAAATTAGTAGTCGTGCTCGTTGATCCCAAGGTCAACGCCCCCCCCCCCCCCCCAATGCGATATTGATTGTTCCAGTAACAGCGAGACCTTTCATCGCCGCCAATTTTAATCATCGTCTCCAATTACAATACACGGAGGATATTATTTTCTTATAAATGCTTCTACTGTTTCGCGCACGCAAGAGCTAAGCTCAGCGCCCCCTGAACGTGGCGCTTGGTGCAGGGGCACCGCCCTAAAGCCTACTTTGCATTGACCATTGTTATAACTATACGTTTCCACAGGAAATAGTCTTTTCCGTACGTTACCGGTTAATACAGTGGAAGCCACATACGTATAACGATCTGGCATAATATGAAGTTCCGCACAAAGCAAAGTTTTTTTAGATCCGTTGTGAACGCCGTAATATTCTCCCTTGTTATTTTAACCTCATATTACGAACAATAATTTTTGATGAAACTGCATATATCGAAGGTCAGCACGGTTAACGGTGAACAAAATAAGTAGCATTCACCCAGTTTCAAACCTTCCTCTTTAAACGGAAAGCCAGGAATTATCATTGACGATCCCTCCGTGGTTGCCCTTGCAGACAGGTCAGTTCGCATAAAGACAAGAATGTTTCAGTTTCTTTTTTTTGCTACCTCTCCGCTACGACACACACATACTCTTGGCAAACATACATCTTATGAGTAGATGTTGTCTTTTATCCTCTCTCCTGGTCGCCTTTCAATCATTTAACCTCTGTTTAAAAAGTCTTAAGAGTTCATCTAGAGACAACTAAACCACCGCGTCAGAGGAAGTTAAAAAAAAAAAAATTAAATCATTCATAATAACCACAAAACAATCAACTGGCTCATATATCCGTCGTAAAATATAACAGGTTAAATTTCAAATTTTCAGCAATTACTTTTAATTTTTACATTCGTTAACTGTTTTCTTTATTGCAGAATTTACTCATTATTTTGATAGCTATAAGTTTTCAGTTAACAAGTATTATTTACCTTCGAATAATTATTAAATAGTGTACTAGTTTTAGCCTGGCAATGTCATATGACAAAAACAGCTCTTTCCCTATCTGTCCGGTTGTAACGAAGTTCGCATATATCGATTGTTTTAGACTTTCCCTTCAACTTCGTTACATGTGGGTTCGATTGTATCTGTTAATTCTTTTATCCAAAATTGTGAGATGGTTTAACAAAGAACTTCTGTAACACTTCAGCTGCTGGGTGAAATCACGTGATCGATTATGCAAACGCGCGCGCGTTTCGCTGCTGCTTCTCCCCAGACTATCATCGATGCAAATCCCTCAGGTTCGAACCTGGGCTGATCTTTCAGAGATGGTGTGATTTACTAACAATCGCTGAATATCCGCCGTGCATCGGACGAGCACGTTAAGGGACGGCCCCCAGGCTGGACCCGCTGGTTAAATGGGTATCCTTTTCTATGCCCTCCCTGAAATTCCCTCGCCCCTCTATGTGCAACATCGTACTTGTACGGTGGCGCCATCTACTGTATCTAATATCACTACAAACTATTCTGTCAAAGTCGCTAGATTTGCTCTCATTCCTTCAGTTTCTGTGTCCTGCCCAAAAGGCGATTTCGCTGTAGGTGGCTGAGACCTAAACTCTACTCACTGTGGACGGAAGTCCTACAAGAAAATGACAAAAATACTGATTCGGAACAGGGCCGCTGGTGGCCTAGTGTCAACGTTCGTGACTGGAGCTGAGAAGACTCGGTTTCGATCCCAGGCAGATACGAACGCTCGAACCACCAAACATCCGCCGTGCGTCGTATGGGCACGTTAAGCCGTCGGGCCCCGGGTACTGGCCCCCGGTAATAAACAAGGGCGTCTTCCTTCCCCTTTCTACCTCGCTTCCGTGTCACTTTCCTATCGAGCACTCTAACCCAAGTCTTCTAACTTTTTATTTCTAAGGGTTGTTTAAGACCTGGGGTCAGACACTTCCCTTCCTAAAATCCTCTACATATGATCTGATTCGGAGCAACTGGTTCCAGGCAAGGGACAGAAAAATCAAAGCCTTCAGAGAAATACATCATCCGTGCCTCATCTGGAACTCGAACCCATGCTCATCTCGGACGACTGTTCCAAAATTATCACTTCAGAACACTGCCACCGGAGCAGCAATTTTCTTTACATTTGTGTTTTCTACCAGGATTTTTTTTTTATTGAGGGTTTAACTACCACCGTGAGAAACTCAATGAGCTATAAGCAGTAGCCCGTCCCTAATTTAGGGCCACTGACTCAATGTAAGGGAGAGCCAGTGCCGTAAGACAAACACAATATCCATGCCTCACGGGATTTGAACCTGGACCCATCTCGGGCGAACGGTCAGAAACCATCGCTTAGACTACTACGCCACCGGGGCGGCCATGTATTTTTAAGTATCTGCAGTGAATTTATTTAATGCTGTTACATCTTTGTGTTTGTGCCTTCACATTTTACATCAGGAATTCCGGGTCCCTTCCTTTGAAATGACGATGACTGTTTTAATGCACAGGAAGAAGTGAATACCGTTCAGAATTAACTGTGCATTTAAAGTTGAAAAACTTCAACAAGCATAAACTAACAAGTTTTCAAATTGCATAAATTAAAAAATATTTTATAACTCCGGGATGCAATGTTATTCAGCACTTTTTCCTTTTGTTAGATGGGGGATCTTGAAAACTATATTTCGTGTTCGAATACTGTGAATCATGCAAGCAGCCTGTGTTTCAAAGATATGTTTAAAAGCTCGCTGTAAAGAAATAACAGTAACTGTTTGCAGATTGTCCAGATCTTTATGTATAGTGAAACTTCACGATAAAGATTCCAAGCTTTTCTGTGTGAAAATAGAAGTCGAAATGTCAATTGATAAGACAGAAGAAATTGCAGCTGTTTTATTTTTAGCATTAAGGTTAGAGTTCAAGAATCAAAATTTATTAAAACATACAGCGAAGCCGAAACTCGAAGAAATTGATGTGCTTTCGGATTTCGATAGGACCATCATTCTGTCTTCTTGTCACTTTTACATAAGAAATTCGACAGCGGATAAAGTGGCCATCTCTCAAAATGCGATTCTGAGTAAAGGCACTTAGGTCTTTGGGTGTGGGTATGAGTCCAGTAGACTAGATCAAATTATTGAACTCATCAAGAGCCATGCGAGGACACATACAGCTTTTAACAGGAAAGCACGTTGAACAATAACCTCATCTGGTTGAGCAGCTAGTACATTTTTCATAAAGCAACTACCATGGACGAATAAAAATTGTTAAATGTGGAGAATTTTTTCCTGCATGCACAAAGTTGGCATTATCGCTGTATAACTGAGGAACGCCCCCCTGTGGCGCAGCTGTCTAAGAGATGGCTTCTGATCATTCATCCGAATGGGGTCTGGGTTCGAATCCCGTGAGGCATGGATGTAGTGTTTGTCTTACGGCACTGGCTCTCTTTCCTTCCCTGGAACCAGTGGTCCTAAATGAGAGACGGGGTACTGCTTATAACCCATTGAGTTGCTCACGGTGGTCGTTAAAACTCCAATAAAAAAAAAAAAAAATAGTAATAATAATAACTGTGGAGCTCTGAGCACTATATGATTTATGTAATTCTGATATATACGTTCCGTTGTAATTCCATACGCGAATGTTTTTTTGTTGCCATAGCAACAAAAAACGGGTTTTCACAGCTTCTGCCCTGACGTCATCTCAACCAAAGCATTCTGACATGACGTCAGAACTGTTACGTCACACGATTAAGGTCGTTTCAACAGCTCCTTAGAAACAGCAAAACGTAACGTCACGAGTATTCGTTCTGTTTTGGCACGCATGAACGACCTATGAGGTACAAATATATTCATTCGTAAGTAATTAATATTTCCTTTTACTTCTTTTGTAGCTGCTCACGGGCAGGGTAGAGTTTATTAACTACGTTGAATTAAGGTGTGTATTTTAATTACGTTATTTTTGACACTACAACTCACTGCGGAACTGAATATTTAAAAGCGATTTGACACAAGGCTAACCCATGTTTCTCTGTATTTATTTATGTGTGTATTATTTGATTATGGATACATTGACTTAATAGCATTAAGACTAATTATGACAACGGATGACGCGAAACACGTATTAGCTAACCTACGCCATACAACTGCTACATTACCTGCAGTCACTGAACACCCGCCCGAAAACATGGAAAACTAAGCGTGACGTCACAAATATTCAGTTGTCGCTAATTGGGATGACTTGTATTATCAAATATGAACCGCGAACATTTACTAAACATGTAATTATCACGCAGTTGTTACTTTTATTCTGTTTGATATAAGTCACTTTTGAAGGGTTGTGGCTAGTAATATAATTTAATGTATTTTAAGTATCCGACACCTGATTAGGACCACGATAGTTCTGTACCAGTGCCATCGGACAAACACTCCTTCCACAACTCATACGGCACTCGAACCCGGACCAATCTCGGAAGATTGCTTAGAAGCCAGTAGTACTTCATACTACTCGCCCACCGTGATGGCAAATTAGAGAGGGACCATTCGGTACAGTACTAGACACTCGCGACCGGGGCACCCTCCCCCCAAGAAACAAATATTTCGAAAGCATCACAAAATTTTCTTATGGCAAAAGTATTCAGCATTTCTTTAACAGCTGGAATCTATTGAACATAAATGGAACATGCACAACTGCTGAATTTCCTTAAACCATAGAGGAAGAAACTAATCTGTTTCAGCGCGTATCCTGTTAGTTGTGTCGAAAATTGGTGCATTTGCACTACCAACGTCGAATTACTCAAGTGCAATTTTAGCTCGAGACAGAAAAAGCTGTTCCTAATCTGTTGTATACTGAGATTTGATTCCAGATCTAAATAGATGTTAGACGTGTTGCATATTTATTATCTGACAAGGACTCAGCCTCTTATCGTTTCCCATTCACGTACATGTGGGTAGGTACTTCTGTTTCAACATATCACGTCTCGCTCTAGAAGTATCAGTCACCATTATGTTTTTTTTTTTCTCCTCTCTCTAGTGAAGAGGTCAAGTTCACCGTGATTGAAGAATATCTGACCGTGATTGAAGAATATCTGATAGTTCATGTGAGCAAAGAGTAATGCGAATGATATCTAACAAGGACATAACATTTTCGCGTTACGGTTACTAAGAGCACTTGGTTCTTGCTGTCAATGTGCTAATCGCGGACTTTGGAGTAGTTTGCTAACACTTTAAAATTCTAATTAATGTGTTCTTTTAGAGTTTACTTACCGTTGAGTGATTAATTTATTAGCACCAATCTCTCACGTTATGTATTGGCGCCGAAACTGGGAAGTGGAGGGCTGGGAACAGCAAACTGACATTATATTGCCATTCTAGTATGTAAAGAGTCGCTTGTCAAATAATGTTAATAATTAGTAATAAGAGAAAATTATCAGCGCCGGAATCGTGCATAGTACCCGGAGGACTCATCACGGAAGTTAGAGAGAGGGCAGCATTAGTGAAAAAACGAACGGCATGTTGTAAAAATGATTACAAATAAGCTGATTGTTTTATTACCCGAGAGGGACGACCCCATGACTCAGTTAGGGAAACTGACCAATCGAGTCAAAGGGTGGATTTGTTGCATGAAAAATGGAAAGCAGTCGTGTAGATTTCTTCATCTTTAAAATTATATGTATATGGCTACGTAAAATGAGCTGGATGACACGGAATCCTTTAGGAATGTGGAAGGTGGTTATTTGGGAAAAGTGGACACTTCTACGTTAAAGAACCCGAACCTGATCAGTAAATTTGGTTTCAAACGAAAGGTAATGTCGTTTGTACGTCTTAGACTGCTGTTTAATCAAGTGATCGTATCATGACTGTGTAAAGAAGGATATTCTACATTATGAATGGATAAAACGTCATCAACCATGAAGAGTTGGTCGTTCTCAGAAGCAGTGGGCATGGGAAAAGGTAGTACATCATTAATCAGGATTTGGGCATCCTTGAGGATACGTACGGATGAGGAAGATTTGCAGATTTCCCGGATGGCTGCTAGTACCAGAAACGCCACTGCACAATAGGTATGCAGCGGCAAAACTACTGATGGAGCATCGCCTGCACCTGTCAGTACCATTAATGCACGAAACTGGTATGCGAGGCGAGCGCCCTATCTTCTGCATACTATTATTTTGAAGCCACAAGCACACCAGAACGCAACGGTGAAACGAATGGCGTTGCGTGATGAACGGCGAAGTGTCATCTTCAGCGATGAAACTCACATCAGTCTGACACAGAATGATGTCCCATCGTCGCGTACGCAACGTCGGGACGAAGGAACTTCAACGGTGTTTATCGTTGAACGCCGTAGAGTGCCCACTGCTGAGATCTTTATGTGGATCGTCATACAATTGGTCATCTCTCATAATCATCGAGGATAATTTAACCGTTCAGTGACATGTGAATACCATTTCTCCGCGCTATAGTCATCGAGGATAATTTAACCGTTCAGTGGCCTATAGTCATCGAGGATAATTTAATCTTTCAGTGGCATGTGGATACCATTTCTCCGCCCTATAGTCATTGATGATAATTTAACCGTTCAGTGGCATGTGGATACCATTTCTCCGCCCTATAGTCATTGATGATAATTTAACCGTTCAGTGGCATGTGGATACCATTTCTCCGCCCTATTGTCGTCGAGGATAATTTAACCGTTCAGTGCCCTATAGTCATCGAGGATAATTTAACCTTTCAGTGGCATGTGGATACCATTTCTCCGCCCTATAGTCATCGAGGATAATTTAACCGTTCAGTGGCATGTGGATACCATTTCTCCGCCCTATAGTCATCGAGGATAATTTAACCGTTCAGTGGCATGTGGATACCATTTCTCCGCCCTATAGTCATCGAGGATAATTTAACCGTTCAGTGGCATGTGGATACCATTTCTCCGCCCTATTGTCATAGAGGATAATTTAACCGTTCAGTGCCTGTAGTCGAGGATAATTTAACCGTTCTGTGGCATGTGGTTACTGGTTACCATTTCTCCGCCCTATTGTCGTAGAGGATAATTTAGCCGTTCAGTGCCCTAAAATTATCGAGGATAATTTAACCGTTCAGTGGCATGTGGATACCATTTCTCCGCCCTATTAGTCATCCAGGATAATTTAACCGTTCAGTGGCATGTGGATAAAACACGGCAGCTATGTGAATATTTGTGTTTGGGGAGAAGCAGAAAATTTTGGGCACCATTCGGTTCAGGTACATCGGCCGCTTAAAGGGTTTAAGAGGCAAACAGGGTGCAAAAAAAAAAAACCATGTAATGTACGGCTACGGCAAAAGAATTCTGCCAATTGCGTCAGCTACTGTCTGTATTACTCAACGTCTTGTCGGTGTTGCATCATCCTACAGTTGATAGAGTTGGGGGAAGCGTGCGAGCGTCAGTTTCCTTCTGGTTTTCAAGCAGACAGGTTTTGTACGTATTTTCTATATAGCGAAAAATGGGCAAAAAGGTATTACGTGTTACTCAGAGGGCACAAATAGTGATTTTATATCATGAAGGATTCTCTGAACGTGATATAAGCAGAAAGGTGAATGTGAGCAAGACTACTTTTCATAATACAATCATGAAATATCGAGATACAGGTGGATTTAGCGACCAAGGAAAACAACTCCACGTGATGATAATACCATAAGGCGAATAGTTATGCGTTCTCCGAGGAGTTCCTGCCAGAAAATAAAGGCCTTTCTAAATTCAAAAGGGTCTGATATTAGTATCAGCACTGTTTCCCGACGTTTTACCAAAGATTTTGGATTAAAGTTGTATGAACCTGCATGTAAACCTAGACTAACCTCTGTCGTGAAAAAGAAGAGACTCCAGTTTGCGAAGCGTCATCAATCGTGGACTGCTGAAACTTTGAGCCAAGTTCTTTTTTTCCGATGAATCAATTGTGCGTCAATTTGGCGTATATCGTTCGTCAAACTTAGTTGAGTTAGTATTCTTGATCACAGAAAGCATCAACTGTAGAATATAACTATAAACTTAGCAGTACTGTGTGAAAATAAATCAATTATCGTGCTCCAAACATCAGGAGCTTTTACAATTCAGACTGATCAACAAGTACTACAGCCAGAAACAAGTGACAGAAACATTCAAGTGATCGTGACACAACAGATCTCGTACCAACCAGTACTCGCTGGAAACAATGCTTAACCAAACAGTGCAGTGCTCGCGAAAAGACAAGTCGCTCTTGGAAAACAAAGTTCTCCACATACACTCATGAACAGTCATACACTGGAAAAAGTTCTCTTCATACACTCAAGAACACTCATAATACACTGGGAAAAGTTCTCTTCATACACTTAAGACATCAGTTCTCATCTCTAGCTTTCAATTACACTCATTGTCATAAAAATCCGCGCACCAAGAAAAAAAAACCGGGCGATTAACGCGAAACTCAGCGAATAGCTACAGGTAGGGCAGACATGCAAATGAAAAAGTTTCGTGCGATTACGCATGCTCGCGCGTCCAATACCGGCTCTGCAATCACAATCCTCGAGGCTTATAAGGCTCCGCGCAGGGGACTCCACATTCGTACCGAAGTGCACGGTAGGGAAGGGATCAGGTGAAATCCCTGAGCGACAGAGGGGCCGCCGTAGATGTGGGTACGGGCAACTGCCGGAGTTTGAACGAGGCTGTATGGTCGGGAGGAGAGAGGTAGGGTGGCCGGCGGGCCGAAATGACCGCCATTTGGGCTGGTCGGACACTACGGCGCGATCGTGTTGGGAGCAATGGACACGGGAAGGCACCTAGACACGGCGGACTGGCTCTGGACGACCCAGACATCACCAACAGTGGGATTGTGAGAGCGGCACGCACAGATGCAACGACGCCCTTGTCCAATATACAAAGACATGTGGCGGCTGTACAAGGGACATCTGTGTCCTCCAGAACCATTTCCAGACGCCTGGCAGAGACTAATCTGCTCTCTCAACGGCCGTTACGTTTTCTGCCATTAACACCTGACCATCGTCGGCGTCGATTGCAATAGTTTCAGCAGCGAGCAACGCGGAATGCTGCGAACTGCCGACGTATAGTGTTCAGCGATGAATCCCGCTTCTGTATCAGAACGGACGACCAGAGTGTGGAGGACCGCAGGTGAGCGCAACAATCCCAACCTCACGGTACAGCGGCACACGTCCTGAACTGCAGGCGTGATGATCTGGGGAGCCATAACGTATGACAGCCGGACTTACCTCGCAGTGATCCGAGGGACGTTGACATCCCAGCGCTACGTACAGGAGATCCCGCCGCCTCATATGCTGCCTTTCCTAGCGGGGCGGCCCGGGGCCATTTTCCTACAAGACAACCCCCGTCCGCACGCGGCTCGGGTTTCCCCAGGACTGTCTACGTCATGCTTCGACGCTTCCCGTGGCCTGCCAGATCGCCTGATCTCTCGCCCATCGAGAACGTGTGGAACCAGATTGGACGCCAGCTTTCTCCATGCCGAGTGTTCGGGATTTAAAGCGTGAGTTGCAAGAAGTGTGGGCCAATCTGTCCCAGGATACCATATGGAGTCTGACTATGCCGGACCGTATCACTGCATGTATCCGAGCAAGAGGCGTTCTGACGCGGTACTAACGCTGACCGGAATGTGTACCGTATGTCCGCGGGGAATAGTCCTGTGCAGTGATATTTTAATCACTTCAGTCCTTGGTATGTACCATCTCACTACTAAAATCTCATTTCAATCCGACACTTCCTTTTTGGTGCGGGGATTTTACGGCAATGAGTGTACATAACTGCCCTCTGATTTGTTGTATGGAGTCTGATTTTTTAAGTTCCACCTTAAAACACAGTTGGCTGGCATCAGTGCCACCATGTGTTATTTCTGTCGTGAGAAAGGCAGCTCCAGCGGATAGCCATAAATAATTCCGAACTTCAGTTCCATTTTGAGGATCACATGCAACAAACCCAACGAATTTATAAATTAAAATTAACAGATGAAAAGTTAGACTTCCGACTTCGAAAACATTCACTTTTTTTCACTAATCTTGTGTTCTAGTCGTACATGATTACTCAAAAAGCTCAGCCGAAAGCAGTCACATTCCTGTTTCACATACATTGCATGTTTTTTTACACCCTGTTTGCGTCTTAAACCCGTTAAGCGGCCGGTGTACCTGAACCGAACGGTGTCCAAAATTTTCTGCTTCTCCCCAAACACAAATGTTCACATAGCTGCCGTGTTTTATGAAAGCTACGGCAAAATAATTCCTTTCGACCTTTCATTTCAAATATACCGACCAAAAACCTGTCATTGGTGATAAGCGCTTCTTTCTAGTTCTTTATGCTATCACCCAAGGCATTATGAGGAAGGGCTAGACCCCACCCCCTGACACGGACATCGTGCCATTAGGTTGAAACAAGTGACTCAGACATCATCTCCCTCTCCTTTCTTGGGTTCGCAGCCATTGTTATTGATTGCCCTTTCAGCAGTTAATTGACCAGAAAGGATTACTGAGAGTCATCTCCCGAAACGGCCAGCCTTAACAGCAAAGCAAAGGGGTAAGAGGAGGCAGCGCTTCCTGAAGCTCTGGTAAGGCAGGATACTCGTTTGAGCGATGTTGGGACCACTAAACAAACTCTTTCCAGCATAGTTCTCCCCCATTTTTTATTTATTTAGATTTGGGGGTTTACTGTGAGCAACTCGATTCCCATACTAATGTACGGCCATTGGTTTCAGGAAAGGGAGAGGGCCAGTGCTGTAAGACAAACGCTACATCCACGCCTCACCGAGATCCAAACCCGCGCCCATATCGGACGAATAAACGAGCGTTTAGACCACTGTGCCATCTGGGCGGCTGGCCACTTAGACAACGAATATACACTGCTGGCCACCCAAAATGCAACACCAAGAAAGACACGAGATAGCAATGCCAGATTTACTGGACACATAACAACAGATTCAAAGATGAAACGATTGAGCTTACAAGGCCCGTGCGACTTGCGGAACACGCAGACATCAATAGTTCGTGTGGCCCCCATAGCTGGCAATAACGGCCGCTACATGCCGCGGCATCGAACGAAAGAGGCTTTGGATGTGGGCTTGGGGTATGTCGGACCATGCTGCTTCCACAAGTTGCCACAGGTCATCAGGCGAAGCCGCGGGTGGTGCTTGCCGATCAGCGACCAAACGTGTTCGATGGGCGACATATCGGGAGAACAGGCGGGCCACGGCAGCAGTGAGACCTGGTGGGCCGTGAAGAATTGTTGCACGATGCGTGCCACGTGCGGGCGCACACCTGTGTACTATCTATAATACGTTGACGAAATTAAACTTATTTTCTTTAAATAACTAACTTATACTTACCAAAATGGAATGTAATACTTAAATAGATATCTTTTTTAATTAAGTAGTTATAAAACACTTACCAGGATCATGTGAAGACATGGTTTTCTTACAAGACGCCGCTACAAGTCACGAAAGTTGACTCGTGCTGCCATTTATTGACGTTAGGAGAAAATTTAGCAAAGTATTTTACATAGCTTTACATGTGATACAACCGGTTCTGGAAGATTTTCTAGCATTTGGGCATTTTTAAAAATTGTGAAACCATTGCATCACATGTGATACACGGGAACCGAGGAGGTTATATATCTCTGAAGTTGCTCACAATGGTCCAACCCCCAAACACAAAAAGATGGGGGGCATGTTTTGCATGTTTTGCCCGTAATATATTCAAATTTACCCACAAGCCGGAGGGCTGAAATGAAAAACGAGCATTATTTCAAAAATGTTTATTTTTTTAAAATAAAAAATAGTGTATAAACGCCATTTTTTTTTTCGAGCATGCCCTGAGATTACAAAACCCTACGCCTATGGTGTATACGTATACAGAGTATTTCCCAAAAGAGTAATCCAGTTTGGGCAGCAGTTTCTATATCGACAGATTGGACCAGCAATTTCTATGTTGATACTTTTTGTTTTTCGTTCTGAAAGATACTGAACTTGGATTTACTGTAGCAATTGAGAAGTGCTCAGATCCTCCGCGTTGGGACATCATGAGGATCTGCTCTCTTATAGAGCTATGTTATAATGGGACTCCCTGCACTTCAACTTCTTTTTTTCCCCCCTTGTTGCCGTTCTCGAATCTTGTGTAACACCTACGTCGATGGATTTGGTGTTGGAGAGCTTCCAGCTTTTGCAAATAGATAGCCGTTATCGAAGAACTCTGTTGCCACATGCTTACAGATGTTGGATTATAAGCCGTGTTTCAAGGGTCTTCAGTAGCCCGCCTCAAAGTAAATAGCTGTCGGATGAATTATGAAATATGAGAAATGAATTACCTCTTCCCCCTTTCTACGCTTTCGTATGTTTGCTTTTAAAAAGCCATTTGGAACCTGTTTAACAATGAATAGCTCACGAAGCAAAGAAATGTCGTTCTCTTGAAAAACAAGATTGAAAATTTGAGTTAGAAGTGTCTTTTCCATTGTTGGTAATGGCATAAAATTGTTCATTTTGCGTGACATAATCACGGAATTGATATTCAGTATACAATTGGTAATTGTTCATATAACATCTGTTTGATTTAACATTTTCTTGAAGCCACAGAGTAACATTTAAGGTTTGAAACACAACTTTTGTGAATTAAATTTAAGCTTCAGATTCTATGAATAGTATATCGTATATACACGGTGCCCATAAATGAAATATACAACTTCAGTATGCTATTGGAAAAAACTACAATAAATAACTTACTTTCAATGTCAAAACACATAGTAACTGTAAAAGTTTTTTTTTTTAATGTCAGCAGGTCACATGTGCTCCGTTCGTTGCTCGTAGGATGTCTAAACGATAACCCAATTCTATCCACGGAAGTTGCAGGATGTCAGGTGTAACACGGAGGAAGGCTGCAGTAATGCGTTCTTTGAGCACAATGATGGATGGGACTTTTTTTTTTTTGTACACAAAGTCCTTAATAAAGCCCCAAAGAAAAAAATCGCATGGGGTAATATCAGGAGAACGGGTTCCTATGCCGTCAAACCCGTCCAATCCAGCGCCCTCGAAATTGGTCTAAGGTTGACGTACATCCAAAGACCAGTGCGGAGGTGCTTCATCTTGCTGGAAAATGTCTTTAATATCCTGAGGTTTTGGAGCTGCAAATTATTCTAACATGTCCAGGTACGTTTTGCAAGTAACGGCAGGTTCGGCGAAGAAAAAGGACCCTATCACTCTGTCTTTCATTAAGCCAGCCCAGACATTAACCTTCGGGCTGTCTCTCTCGTGTGCTACGACCACATGGGGATATTCCGTGCAACAGATTCGGCAGTTATGTTTATTTACTCTGCCAGAAACATGGAATGTCGACTCATCGCTTAAACAGATCCGCGAAAGGAGTGTGGGGTCTTCTTCGTCAATCAATTAAGCATGTCTACCGCAAATGCTTTTCGATGTGGTTGATCATTTGGTTGAAGTTTTTGCACTAACTGGACTTTATACGCATATATGCGGAGACATTTATGCAGAATCTTGTGAACTGTTGCTCGCGGTATTTCGAGTTCACGACTGGCGCCTCGGACGGACGTCTTCGGGCTCCTTAGATAAGCCTTACGCACGTCTTCCACCTTTTCGTCCGAAATGGAAGGTCTCCTAGTGCGTTTGCCTTTCAAGACACTTCCTGTTGCTATGAATTTATTTACCCATTGTTCGATGCTCGTTCGTGTCGGCGGCTGTCTCTTGTACTCCGTTCTGAATTTACGCTGAACTGTTGTTAGAGATTTTGACTCCGCAAACCAAAACACTCCACCGGGGAAGCCATTTCTGTTGTATTCCGTGTTTGACGAGATTTTTCATTACATGAGACACCGGGCGCCATCTATCATCTGACTTAAACTTTTAATACTTGCCACGTCCCTTGACTTTCAAAGTAAGTTTTTTTTTCTATTGTATTTTCCTAAATTGCATACTGAAGTTGTATACTTCATTTATAGACACCCTGTATTATCGGCCACTTTTTTTGGCTACTATGGAAAAGTGTATTACTTTATCAAGCGAAAGATCGCCCTGGTAGTGGGACGACGTGGGGATCTGAAGACGTCTATGCTTTCCAGGACTTATTAGTTGACTATGCCGAGTGCCGAGACCACATAAGCAATGAAAGTTACGTGATGTTTTTGTTCTTTTGCTACGTAACGAAGTAAAGACATGGTTCTTGCGGTTGATTGGGAGGTGGACTCTACACGGTCCAAGCTCACATCTATGCGCCTGTATTGTACCTCTGCGCTCTTTGGCCAAATACAGTCTTTGCTCCCGCAGTCATAAAACAATGTTTGCAACCTAATCTAAATGCAGTAGAACTCTGATCATCCGAATTAATTCGTCACGAGTGTTGCGTATAATTGGGTTAAGAACAAAAAGCCATTCTGATCCATGAAAGAACGCTTATGTATAATTACAATGTATGTACTGTAGTAAAAACAGGAAAAAAACTTCTGAAACAGGTATAACATTGTTTCCATTTTGTCTACTATTGTCAGAACGTTTTCTTTTACTTGACATTGCAAATTTCGTAGCTTCCATAGAAATTACAAAATGGGTTTGAAAATCAAAGAGGACACAACAATGGCGTGTGACAACAACGGCGCTGGGAATTTGCTGGAATGAAGACCACATGGGTTGTCTTGCCATCACAGCCCGAGCCCGCATTCCTCGGTTGCGGTGATTCGGATAATCGGCGTTCTCGTGTAATTGGAAAATTAGTTCAGACATTAAACGGTTTTTGTTTTTTATTGTGGGTTTTTGCGACCACTGTGAGCAACTCAATGGGCTATAAGCAGTCGCCCGTCCCTAATTTAGGGCCACTGGTTCCAGGGAAAGGAGAGAACCAGGGCAGTTAGACAAACAACAGCCATGCCTCACAGAGATTCGTGCCCGTACCCATCTCGGATGAATGGTCACAATACAGCGCTTAGGCCGCCCTCCTGGACAGCGATGAACGGGTTCACATAATGTAAATCAGAGACCCGTTTTAAAACTTGAGTTTCGTAAACTCTGGTTTTCCATTTACCAAAAACAGAAGTAAATTAGATAATTTACTTCGTCATTATTATTCCTAAAAATATTTTCAATTGTTAATTGTTTTCACGTTTGTGGTTACGTGTTCCATTAAAGTGAAACTAGCCCAAAATTTTATAAGTGTACCCCCTCATTCGCTTCGCGGCATCGGGAAACGGACGTTTGTAACCGAAAATACTTTTAAGTTTACTCTCCTTCGAGCTGCTCAGTGCAATCGACAGACGAACGGAAACGAGGTTTCCTTATGAGGAAATCGCGTGATCCCAGTCGTACATTCCAATATTGTGGCTACTAAGTCGATCGAGTCGAGAGATTTTGAGTGGCGATAAAAGTGACTACTCACGTGACTCCCGATGCTGTTGCATTCATCGCTTCCCAAGCCTGTTATATTGATATTTCTTCCAATCAAAATTTTTCTTTTGATTTGTTTCGTGGTTAGGGTTTGGATGGCTGTGCAATACGTGCACATTTTCGCCTTTTTGTTTTGAGATAGCTGCAATGTCGGAATTTTCGTACGAGATTATTTAACGATTCCCTAATTTGTCTGTGCCGAATGGATTCGCGGGAAGATCGTACTGCAAAATGTACAAAGATATTTCGCAATCTACTAACTCTCAAAGTGAAAAACTTCAGTTTCATGCCACTCCTAAAAACCTCTAACCCAAAGTTAAAGTCATTTCTTTACTCCGGTACAAGTAAAGAAACACCTCTACATTTTTATGAATAATTCGTTATTTTTAACAGCCGTCGAACATAGGTCATCACAGTTTGCCCCCTGATGAAAATGTATGTGACTTTGTACGTACACGTCACGAATTCAGCATGATGGAAAAAGGATTTTTTTTTTTGGTTGGAGGTTTAACGACCACCGTGAGCAACTCAATGGGCTATAAGCAGTCGCCCGTCCCTAATTTAGGGTCACTGGTTCCAGGGAAAGGAGAGAGCAGTGCCGTAAGAGAAACACAACATCAATGCCTCACCGGGATTCGAACCCGGACCCCTTTCGGTCGAATGAAGACAGGCCATCGCTTAGACCACTGCGCCACCGGGGGCGGCCGTTTGTAATTCATCCAGCACGTCTTAGTTAACAGAAATTCTGACAATAACCCGACGGCGGAACCCAAGGTTGATTGCCGTATGACGATGAATCGCGTAGGTGCCGTATGCTGTAAATACTATAGTATTTTTCAGTGATAAATGCTGGTGTTTCATTTTAAGGTTGCCCACTGTGAATTGCTGAGAAATCTTTAAAATCATCCAGCAGAACTGCATTTTTGCTGTTGTTTAGTAATGTAATGTTAGATCTTCCATACATTCTTTGACGTAGAACTACGTCTTTCTCTGCTTTGGGTATGGGGTAACATTGGGGAGCACGGATACAACGAAAACATGTCCCACTTTGAACGCTTGTATCTTCGAAACTAATAATCGTAGAGTAATTAATAATACATCATTAGATAGTCTATAGAGTCCCATTTATAACAAAAGTTTCAACCTTCCACCCTTAACCCTTCGATACAGTAGCGTTAGAAAGTTATTTCGCGTGATTTTGTTTCACCGCACGCAGTTTTAAGGTTGATAACTAGTGAATAGGTAATGATAGCGATGACCTCAACCCCGCATTCCGTAGCTAACGGTCAGAGCTAACGGACGCATGTGATAAACCGAAATAAAGTGGATTTACAATTTATTTTTTAGCTAAAAAAAATTGTTGACGAAAATTTAGAAATGCCGCAAAAATCTAGGGAAAATTACTATAAGAACCGACGAAAGTTAAAGGAACTAGAGGAGGAGAGGAATCCGAAAAACCCGCTACGTCATCAACCGAAAGGTCACGGGGTCCGCGTCAAAAGTCCGCGCGCCAGGACACGTGTCACCCGAGTTCGACTCTAGAGCCACAACCTTCCACTTCAACTGCACAAATTGAGCCTGAACAGATGGAGCTTGATGTCATAGATCCAAATTTTCAAGTTTTCACACCGAGCATGGAATACTAATGTACATCTCCAGTCTTCACAATTTCGCTGCATAATGAATGCATTACGTCTCAAACCTTTACACCGCCGATGCATTCTGAATGTAGACAAGAACGAACAACTAGAAGAGTACATTAGGCCCGAGACATATTGCCAAATTTTTAACAAGGCAACTAAGGAGTTTGAAAAATTGTTTCTGAAGAAGGATTTCTTCACAAGCTGTTTTAACAATAACTACTGACAGCGATGGTAATACGCCTTCTATTTCTACTAACATTAATTTATAATCAGTATTACTATGAATTGTATATAGTATAAGTTGCTTTTAAGTAGATAAAATAAAACATTTCTTTCGTTTTATTTCTTAAAAAAATTCTGGAAAAAAATAAAAGGGGAACAAAATTCCTACTTCTTTCATCAAAAGAACTTTAAGAAAAATTATTCTGAATAATAGAGTAAGGTTGGCAGATCTGCTTTAATTTTCTACACAGTTAATAATATGATTCTGACCAATGAAAGCCTTTTGGAAGTTGGCTAGAGGATGATATTAACTACAAAAAGGAACCTTAGTGCTATGGATAAGAAGGTCCTATTAAAAATAAAATAAAAAAATAATATAGACAAAATCACAGAAAAAAACTTAAAAATCTGTTTATAAAAGAAAAAAATAAATATAAAAGAAAACTAGTTATTCACTCACTAGAATAGCTATACTAAAAATAGTAAAACTAACATTAAAATTAATAGGATTCTGAATAGTCTACAAAAAGCTTACTAAGGTGATTAAATACATGCAAAGATTATTAAATACACTACTTGTGTATTTCATAATATTTCTCATGTATTCTAGAGAGTTAATTCTGCTCTTTCTGATCATACAGGTCCACAATCTTAATTATATTTTTTTCTCTAGTTAAAATCTCCGCGAGTAGGATTTTTTCAGTGTGTGGAGGCTTTCAGCCCCACCCACACTGCCCCCCAGCGACTAGGGAGTGGCAGGGGTGTTTGGAAGTTAGGGTTGAAAGGTCGGCCATGTTTCCTCAAGGGTGGAAGAAGTTTAGTTGCATAAGAGGTAAGCTCTCTTCATTGTCTTTGGGTTTTAGGTTTTCCAGGTTCGATATTTGAACTTCTTGAACATTTTTCTTTTTTTTTTTTTTGCTTTAAGCATTTAGGCACTAGCAAGTCTATTAACTTTTTTGCGGATTTTAACTCTTTCTTTTCTTGGTATTTTTGCGCGTTTTTAGGGAACTAAGGCCAAGCAGCCGGCCGTTTCATTGTTCTTGTAGTCTGCGCTGTGTTTTCAATGTAGTTAAGGTCTTTATAACTACTTAATTATGCACTTAAAGCACTTCTGAAATACTCTGTACATATTGCAACTAATTGTTTATGTCACATAACCTTCACAAAGCATTTCTTTAGTTTATTATTGTCTTTATTTTATTCTCGTTTTTGTGTTGTCAGAAGTTGTGGAGTAGGGGGTTTTTATAATCCAGTTTTCTTTCAAGAATCTGTGCTTTAGAAAAAAATTAATATTTCCTTTTTTATTGCAATGTTAAGAATTTGTAATACTTTTGTATTGCTATTCAGGTTTAAATTCTCTCTCAGGCGAACTTGGCAATTTGTTATTGCTGAACATTATTTCTGATTCATTATGTCACTCTTACAACTTGAGTTTTCTATAATCATCTTCTTTCTGTTTAATAGTAACAGATAAAGAGCATGGGTCGGGCCAGGAAAGTTATGGATGCAAGCTAAATTGTTAACTAAAGCTTGGTCATACAACTCTGCGGAGGTCATGACATATATTTAAAAAAAAAAAAAAATTTGGTGGGTTTATTACTTGCATCTATGACTTTGCAGAAACCCATTTCCAAATAGGTCTTTGTGGAAGTGAGAAAATGCAAAGTTTTTGCTGGTCCTTGATAAAGCCAAGGCTCAGTATTCTCGACACTTTCTACATTCAGTTCTATTTTTTTCTCTTTTTACTCACACCGGTCAATACATAACCTTTTCTATGTTGTACTTGGTATGAGTCAAAAATTTTTTGCTTCAGTCTCTTCTTAATAGAATGTGAATTCTGAATTTTCATAACTGCTGCGTTGCGCGTTTTGATCTTCAGGTTATTTTGCAACTTTCGTTTTAAATTCTAAAGTTTTTCTTATGTTTTCGGCTTTGCTCTTTAGTATATATATATATATATCATATGTAGAGGATTTTAGGAAGGGAGTGTCTTGACCCCAGGTCTTAAACAACCCTTAGAAATAGGAAGCTAGGAGATTTGGGCTAGAGTGCCCGACAGGAAAGTGATACGGAAGCAAGGTAGAAAAAGGGAGGAAGACTGTTATTTATAACCGGGGGGGGGGGGGCAGTACCCGGAGTCCGACGGCTTAACGTGCCCATCCGACGCACGGCTGGTATTTAGTGGTTCGAGCGTTAGTACCTGCCCAGGATCGAACCTGAGGTTATCTCCATGGCAGTCACAAACGCTGACCACTAGGCCACCCGCGGCCTCTGACGAATGGTCAAGAAGCCACCGCTTACATCACTGTGCCACCGAAGAGGTTGGGGGAGGGGAGGAGGGCAATGAGCACAGTGAGTAGCAACTAGGGTTGGGCACATCGGTGAGAAACATCGATGTTGGACATCGGTGGTTACTCATTCTTAAAACATTACCCATACAGACTTTCGAAGTATCGGTGAAAACCTCGATGTTTCCATGTTTTTGCTAATAAGCTGGAGAATTCGTACTTCTCCATCTGCAGCACTAAATGTGCAATAAATACACTGAGGGGGAAAAAATCCCAACACCACGAAAAAATAGTTGTAGAGGAATGAAATGGCGGCAATACATTTGTATAGGTAACATATTTAATCAATTAAGGTTTCAAGATCACAGCTTATTGTAAGCGCGAGAAGAGCCATTTTAAATGTGAATTGCTGGTACATTAATAACCGGTGTAACCGCCAGAATGTTGAATGCAGGCACGCAAACGTTCATGCATTGTGTCGTACAGGTGCTGGATGTCAGTTTGTGGGATGGAGTTCCATGCCTGTTGCACTTGGTCGGTCAATACAGGGACGGTTAATGCTGGTTGGGGGTGACGCTGGAGTTGTCGTCCAATGATGTCCCATATGTGCTCGATTGGTGAAAGATCTGGTGATCTAGCAGGCCACGGTAACATGTCGACACTCTGTAGAGCATGTTGGGTTACAACAGCGGTATGCTGGCGAGCGTTATCCTGTTGGAAAACACCCCCTGGAATGCTGTTCATGAATGGCAGCACAACAGGTTGAATCACCAGACCGACGTACAACTGTGCCGTCAGGGTGCGTGGGATAACCACGAGAGTGCTCCTGCTGTCATAGGAAATTGCTCCCAAGACCATAACTCCAGGTGTAGGTCCAGTGTGTCTCGGCCGCAGACAGGTTGGTTGCAGGCGCTGACCTGGCCTCTTTCTAATCAACACACAGCCATCACTGGCACCCAGGCAGAACCGGCTTTCATCAGGAAACACAACAGATCTCCACTCCGTCCTCCAATGAGCTCTAGCTTGACACCACTGACGTCGCAAACGGCAGTGGTTTGGAGTAAGTGGAATGCACGGTACAGGGCGTCTGGCTCGGAGCTGTCCTTCAAGTAACCGATTTGTAACAGTTCGTTGTGTCACTGTGGTGGCAACTGCAGCTCGAATTGCTGCCGCAGACGCGTATGGCGCCACGGCCATACGCTGTACACGGCGGTCTTCCCTCTCAGTAGTGCCACGTGGCCGGCCGGAACCCGGTCTTCTTGAGGCAGTACCTTCCCTTGACCACCGCTGCCAACGATCGTGCACAGTGGCTACATTCCTGCCAAGTCGTTCTGCAATATTGCGGAAAGAAGATCCACCTTCTCGTAGCCCTATTACACGACCTCGTTCAAACTCCGTGAGCTGTTGATAATGGCTTCTTCGTCTTCTTAAAGGCATTCTTGACTAACATCAACACCCTACGTCGAATCTCAACGATAACTAACGCTCACAAACGTTACAGCGCGTATTTACAGCAAACCTGCTTTGCATGTTCCGAGGGGCGCTACCAGCGCCACACGTGTGCGCCGAGCGCGAAATTTGCATAGACGTCATCTTACATATGTACTCTCACCGCCTACCAACTGTCGTTTATCTAACACAACCCCTTCTTGGTGTTGGGATTTTTTTTCCGTCAGTGTAGGTAAAATCTCTCTTCAATGTATAAGAGTGATTATTCACCAATTCAGCATTGAGTGACTAATGCTTGTTAAGGTGCTCGATGTATCGGTGGAAACCTCGGATGTTTCATCGATCATCGTTGTAAGCCTCGATGTTTCGTTAATAAGCCGAAGCATTTGCACTTTTCTATGTGCAGCAGTGAATGGGCACAACGGTGGGTAAAATATCTGTTCAATATAACGGAGGTTACTCACCAGTTCAACATCGAATAACTAATTATGTCTGTTAAAGCATTCGATGTATCGGTGGAAACCACCTCAATGTTTTTGCGATGTATCAGCACGATACGATCGAAGAAAAGAACTCACCAACGAATCATCGACCAAAACGGCCAATAGAAATATATTTCCTTCCTCTTTATAAGAATACAGCAAAACGAAATTAATTTACTTTTCGTATATACTGAAATTTCATCGACATCGAACCATATTTACGCAAGTTATGACGCATAAGGGCAATGTAATGGATCCCACTCTTTTGCCGTGGCCTTTGACCCCATTCCGTCCATTTTCAATAGGGTTCGTCCCCAGGTGGTCCCCTACCACATACTAAAATTTCATCGAAATCGAACCCTTTTTACGCGAGTTATTGTGCAGACAGACGGACGGATAAAGCTGGAGCATATACGCTTTTTCAGCCTACGGTTGGAAAGCGTAAAAAAGTAAATATTCACCCATATCAAAACCTAATATTCCCACTAAACTTAAAAAAGTTGCAAAATAACGCACTCCTTAATCTACCACGATAAAAATACCCCGTTTCCAGTTATGAACTTATTAAAAATTTGCAGACTAGCACAGCTAATAAAACAAAAATGATATTCGTCCGGTGATCGTTTGTTTTAGGACTTGGTTCTTCGCACTGAATGGTTCGAGTACCAGTAAGACATGGATGTTGTGCTCGTTCTTACAGCACTGGTTTCTTACCTTCCACTGGGGCAAGTGCTCTTAGATTGCTACTAGGGATGAGCAAAAAAAAAAAAAAAAAAACGTTGAAGTTTTGCCATCGATAATCGATGTTTTACCCTCGATGTTGCAAAAACCGATACATCGAAAAAACATCAAGGTTTCATGACCGATGTTTGAAACTGGTAAAAAATGTTTTCTATCGTAGGGGACCACCTGGGAATGAACCCTATTGAAAATGGACGAAATGGGGTCAAAGGTCAGGACATAGGATCGGGATCCATTCCATCGCCCTTATCCCATATTATTAAAGGAGCAATTCTTGTATGTATGTAAATTTTATTTTGAAAACAGCTCTAAGGATTTTGATGAAAGTCGTTAACCTACCGTTTTCTGGTACCAGAAATCGATTTAGCTTGATCTCGACTTGAGGAAAATTCGTTTAGTGGGTTAAATAACTACCCCGAGTTACCACGTTTTTAGTGTCATGGCGTCGTCCCATTAACCTTACCCATGCTTAAAAATCTTATGACGTCACAATCTCGCGATTGCGATGTAGGCGTGCTGTCACGCCATCTATCTCATTACGTCACGCGTTGTGTGTGGATCATATTAAAATTGTATGACGTCACACTCTTGCGAGCAGATGGTCGCGATTCCCATCTGTCTCATTACGTCATGCGTTGTGTGCGTATATATCCGTCCACACGATAACTCGCGTAAAAATCGTTAGATTTCGAAGAAATTTCAGTATGTGGTAGGGGAACACCTGGGAAGGAGCCCTATTGAAAGTGAACAAAATGGGGTCAAAGGTCAGGACACAGGAGCGTGATCCATTCCACTGCTCTTGTGCGTCATAACTAAAGTAAAAAAAGTTCGATTTCTATGAAACTTTAGTATGTGGTAGGGGACCACCTGAGGAGAAGCCCTATTGAAAATGGGTGAAATGGGGTCAAAGGTCAGAACATAGGAGCGGAATCACTTCCATCGCCCTTATGCGTCATAACTTCCGTAAAAATACTTCGATTTGGATGAAATGTTAGTATGTTGTAGGGGCCTGCCTGGGAACGAATCCTCTTGAATATGGGCGAAATCGGATCAAAGGTTAGGACACGAGCGGGATATATTCCATAGCCCTAATGCATCATAACTTACGTAAAAATCCTTCGATTGCGACAAAACTTTATCATGTTATTTCGGAGGTATACTGAACCCGTTCTGTTGAATATCATCAAAATGGGATCAAAGGTCAGGGCACAGGACCTAGGTTTATTCCGCAGCCTGTATCCTCATAACTTGAGTAATTATTTCTGGTATGTTGAAAAGCGTATCACGCCATCTATTAATGCACTGCATGATTTTACTAACTTGTTATCTTGACCAAAGATCTAACAATGCAAAACGCCCAGAAACTGTAGTTGTAACTTGCCTTTCCTCCGTACGCTCTGTATTCGTTCGCCCCTGAATTTCGCTCAATAAAATCTGAATTGAAACACTTTCGTCATGGAGAGCAGGAGAGTAGCTACTAATTTAAAATTCAGAGAGAGAGAGAGAGAGAGAGAGAGAGAGAGAGAGAGAGAGAGAGAGAGAGAGAGAAAGAAATGTTTGATAATTTTGTTTATTTACTTAGATCATCATTACATATGGTTTTAAGCAAACTCTTTGACTATCAGTCTACCCTCGGCTTTTTCGGGCTAGGAATATAAACTGGGATAACATATCCCACGTTGTTGTAGTTTTGTCTCCAGTACTTGAAGAAAGACCCCTTTTGGTAAGAACAGGCTGCCCAAGTGAAGGTGATGTTTATACTGTAGATCTTGAGATCTACGAAACGGTATCAATGCAAAAAAATTAGGAATTGCATGTGAGAAAATGGTGACGAAATTATATGCAGTTCATAAGGAAATTCACATAGATTCCCCATGTATGTGTCAGAAGTAGTGTAGACAGACAGGAAAATCTGATTAAAAAGTTAAGAGTACACGTAGGATCTGCTTTAAACCTAATTCTGTTGACATTGTTTTAGATGTAACAGGAGGACTGAGTGAAGCAGCAAAAGTGGACACCATGTTTGCACTTGATGTGATGTTATGTGCCAGGAGTAAAAAAAGAAGAGCTTTAAAAACAACGAGTTAGAGATAAGTATAACTAAATTGGAGTTCTTGTGCAACAATGAAGTAGTAAAATTGAGGGTGTCAGTTTACAGGAAGAAGTGATCAAAAGATTAAGATACTTAAAAATGACGTTGAGAGAGAAGAGAGAAGTGAGGATTGGGGTGTAGGCAATATGTAATAACTGCAGAAAACCAGCAAGTGTGCTGTGTGACAGGACTCTAGTGTGGTTGAAAAAGATATTTTGAGAGCGTAGAAGAACATCTGATTCTTTAGGAAAATGAGAGTCAAGAAGAGCATCTGATTCTTTCAGGAAAATCGTTTCCCAATCCATCCGACAGAAGAAATAATTTGTATAAGATATTTTGTCATTGTTTCGGGGTTGAACAACCACCATGAACAACTCAAAGGGGGGTATATAAACAGTCGCCGGCCCTAATTTAGGGCCACTGGTGCCAGGGAAGTAAGATACCCAATACAGTAAGACAAATACCATCTATGCTTCATCCGGGACCCGAACCCGAGCAATTTTGCATGAAGTAAATTTTCCTCGTATCATATCTTTCTGTTCTTGGGGGTACTTTTTCTTTCTTTTTCCTGGAACTAAAAGCCTTAAACTAGGTAATAAGTTGAAGCACCTTTATCTGGTAAAAATCGTGCTTGTAATAAATACTTAATTCAGTTATACTGGTTTAAAAGTGGTTTATAAACAATTTACATCTTATTTTCTGGAGTTTTGATTTATGAAAAAAAAAAGTGAATTTTTCAGAGTTCGATTTATTACAAAAAATGGGATTTTTCGTACTAATAAGTGGGACTGATGATTGTGCTCAAAGCAAAAAAAACTATCAAGATTTTCCCTGGTATTTGCTACACAAGTTTTTGTTTTAACTTGAGCAAGGCGAGTAATGACTTCGTTCACGACCACTTTCAGTGAAAGCTTTTGCTTTAAAGAGTAGTTCTGTAGAGCAGCTGTAAAAATAACCTTTCTGATGTCAGATGGCCAAAAACTAAACAGGAAATAATAACATGTTCCTTGCGTGATAATGTACAGACATTTCCGAGTGGAAACATATAGTTGTCTGTCAGAGCCAGAAAGCCTAGTTATGTTAAGGGTGGGAAACCGCAGGAAGCTAAACAAGAATGGCATAAGTTAAGAATGCTACGAAGATTATCAATTTCAATTTGCTTATTACGTCAGCATGAGAACTCGTTATAAATATATCAGGACTGAATACATCTGCAGATCTGAAGTTTTTTTTGTTTTTTTAATTGATTAGGGAGGACTACAACAATCTCTCTTTTCATCACGATCACGCTTTTGCTAGCTGTGATCACAGATTCAGTTTCCGGAAACGGCAGTATGAAATTTTCAGTTATTTCCACATCGAGTTTTGCTTTTTCCAACTTTGGACAGCAGAAAAAAATGGCAAAAAGGTCATTCACTTCCCGATTCATCATCATCAACAACCATTATCAATCCACTGCTGGACGAACGTCTCCCCAAATTTCTTCCACAATTGTCTGTCTTGGGCCTGACTCCTCCATGTCACTCCAGCATACTTTCGAATTTCATCCGTCTCCCATGGGGTCTTCTTCTGAGTCTTTTCCTGTCACTCGGAATCCAGTCTAAAATTTTGGTTGTCCATCGGTGGTCCGTTCTTCTGGCAACATGTCCAGCCCATTGCAATTTCAGTGATTTTACTCTGGTCATGATGTCGTCCACTCCTGTCATTTTCCTTATCCACAAGTTTCTTATCTTTCCTGGTTACACCAAGCATCCACCTCTCCATGCTTCTTTGAGTTGTCTGCAGTCTTTGTATGTCTTTTTTAGTTAAGGTCCGTGTATCTGCTCCATACGTAAGCACTGGCAGGATGCATTGATTAAACACTTCTCTTGTGAGACATACTGGCATACTGCTCTTAAAATTTGTACTGTTTCTTCTAAAAGCTCTCCATCCAAGTTTTATACGCCGATTAATTTCTTCATCACTGTGACCCTCACTTGATATCTGTTGCCCAAGATAAATGTAGGAATCAGTTGTCTCAAGCTTTTCTTCATCAATCGATAAATCTTCGTTTCTTGTAAAAGCATTGTACATCACTTTTGTCTTCTGAAAGTTCATTTTTAATCCCACTTCTTTACTTTTGTCAGCAAATTCTTGGATCATACTCTGCAGCTCTGAAGGGTAGTTGCAAAGATGACTACGTCATCAGCAAAACGAAGGTGAGTTAAGTGATCTCCATTAATCTTTATCCCTTTGTTTTCCCAGCTCAATGACTGAAATACATTTTGCAATGGGACGTTAAAGAGCTTCGGAGATATGGTGTCACCTTGTCTCACTCCCTTTCAATTCTTATTTGTGCTGTATCCTCAAATATCCGAACCTTTGCACTTGCATATTCATAGATGTTGTTAATAATGCTAATGTAGGCATCTTCAATACCGCAGGATTTCAAAGCCATTGTTACTGCTGATGGTTTCACGGAATCGAAGGCCTTTTCATAGTCAATCCAAGCCATGCATAATGGGAGTTCATATTCTTTTGTTCTTTTAATTAGTTGTCTCAGTACATGGGTATGATCTATAGTGCTGTAGCCACTCCTGAATCCAGCTCCTTCTCTTGGTTGGGCCATGTCTAGTGTTACCTTTAAACGACGTGAAAGAACCTTAAATTAAGCAGTGATATATCAGTAAGAATGCAGTGTTTTTCTTGTGGGCTCTGTAAAGAATATTATTGTAAGAATACCCCAAAAGAAATAGGAGCAGGAACATCAGAAAAATGTTTTCGGTTTCTGCGGAGTCTATGTTACGACCTCCCCCCCCCCTCCCACACACACACACACAAATGAGCATCCAACAATATAAGAAGTCTTATCCCCAATTCACGGCCACCTGATTCCAGGAAAGGGACCTATCAAGCCTTTTAGGACAAACACCATCCGCACCTCATCTGGCACTCGAACCCTAGCTCCAACTTTGAAGTAGCCAGAAGCCCGCGCTTCTGACTATTCTCTCTAGGACAGCTTTGCAATTGCATGCTATCGGAGGACTATGAATTAAAAGCATATATTTTAAGTTTTTTTAAAACAATTTTTTTTTTACAATTGGGAAACGATACTAATTTTACCCGAACAGATAATTCAGGCATTGTGATGATGATATTGCTATTTTCACTGTACTCCATGTAACCACTTCCTTCAGAAAATTTTCATCGTTCTGGAGCGGGGATCGAATCCGCACCTCCGATTTCCGGTCGAGCATGTTTGGCATTACACTACCCAGGACAAGGAAATACACTGGTACTTTCTACACTGGAATTTGTGACCTACATCCGACCCTAGATGTGAGAAAAGGTCGTGAGACGCTACGATGGGGCAGGAATAGCTTCGACTAGCGCAAAATCGGAAGATTCTCAGATATATATGTTCAGTTGCTTGGAATTTCCTTGTCCTGGGAATCTAATGACTAGCATGCTCGACCGGAAAACGAGAGGTGCGGGTTCGATCTCCGCTACAGGACGATGAAAATTTTCAAGTTTTCTGAAAAAAGTGGTGACATGGAATAAGGTGAAAATATGTCAATAATATCGGGGTTTTTTTTGGGTTTTTTTTTCTGAAATTGTGGCTACCAGACGTGCCTGAATACAAACGCTGACCGACGCGTATTCTGTCACAGGTGTCTGATATCATTTTATGTCATTCCACGCCTGTTCCCTTTCTCTAATTCTGTCTCGTACGAATTCGACTGAGAACAGATCTGTTGATCCCGCAGGCCTTGAGAGCATGATAAAGTCTTCGACAGCTAATCTGGTAATAGTACTCTTATATCGGTGGTATATTGATGGGCAGTATTCTGATGGAAGATAACGTTATTTACTTCTGTTTGTGTGTTTCAACATAATAATAATGGTCACTACTTTCCACAGACAAGAGCTGCTTTCTTGTAATGTGCAATGTATCTCGAACACCATTACATCTTGGTGTCTGTCACACTTATGCAGATTTTCTTTCATCTCTCTGTTCAGCTACTGAGACGCCTGCTATCCTATCCGACAGCACTGAACCTGTTCTTGGTATTCTTTGCCCACCCGTGATTTGCGGCTTTAAACAGCAGCTATCGACGGAGGGGTTGGGGAGGTTACTACAGGTCGGCAAACTACACGGACTGTGTATTTATTATTGAGCTGTTTTTGTCTCCTCTCTTGAGCTGTTAAATTCTAACAAACGACTATCGGACAGCAAAGCTGAGACTGGCTGAGCGCGGGCCCGAATCGGGATATGGCTGTAAAATATTTACTTCGGTTCGGTCTCGGGCTCTTAGAGAGAGAGAGAGAGAGAGAGAGAGAGATAATTTTTTATATTTAAATGTGGTTTTATGTGATTTAGCAAATGAGACACTTTATACTTGGTAAAGGGAATTCTTCGGCAACTGGATCTGGCTGGGGAGCGGGCATTCGAGATGGCTGTTTATTCCAGGCTTGGGTAGAAAATGCCATAGGCCGCGCATTGTGTGTTTCTGCAGAGAAGAAAAAGCTTTCTCAAGAACTATAGATATTGGATAGTTGATAGCGTGCCGACTATAATTTGCCCCACTATCTCCACGCAGTAGCTCCCTGCTAATTATATTTGGTAACGTAGATATTGAAGCACATTATGGCGAGATAATATTAGCATTATTTCAGCAAGATACAATTACAGCACAGCCCAATCATTTTGGATGTCCGTCCGCCCGAAGCTCTTCAGGTGGAAACGAACAGTCAAAGAAAATCGTACATTTACACGGTAAAAATAGATAGAGGTACCTTCCCCACTCGAGAAAGGCATTGGCTAGGAGGAGAGAGTGGAAGTGTGGAAAAAGGAGATTTTTTTTTATTAATGGTTGAATAGGTTAGCCAGTTTTCGGGCTCGCTCGGGCTGATATACCTCGGGCTCCGAAAATTGAGCCCGAACTCAGCGCTATCGGAAAGGGGTGCTGAATAAGCTCCTCGCTCTCTCGTCCTGGGTTTTAGCATGCTGGTGATGGGTTGAGGATGGTGAGGACTTGCTAGCTTCAAGTGTGACGGGGAAAATGTTTTGGAGGACGGGTTTGTTGTCTATTCCACCGCCCTCTCGGACGGGTAGAAAATTTAATTTCCACAGCCTTTCGATCAGGCCAGTTTTATTTTTCTGTAAGGCCAGTCCAGGATTACATCTGTTTTGATGATTTTTCTTTTCTTTTCCGTATTATGATATCTAGAACTTTCTACCCAGGGACATCGCTAGACTTCGAAATTAGGAACGGCAACGGGTGGGCAAGTATTATTTTTGCTGGGGCAATCTGATACCAACTTTATTTACAAGACACTGAAAGAAAGATTTTTTTTTGCTTTTTCTACAGGCCGCAAAGGTATTTGTGCAATATCCCCTACCCGTCCCGGATACATACCCATTAAATTTGGAACTGGCTTGAAGCTTTTGCACTTTTTGGAATACAGAAGAATCTAAAGTTTGGAGTCATTTTCTGCTGATGTTCCGTCCATCCATTTTTAATAAAATTAGTAAAACCTAAAGAGTTACATACCCGTATAATAAACATGACAAACCGCGACCAGCACCCGTAAAACGCTCTGATATGAAAAAAGTTTCATGCGTAGGAGAAAGATCTCAAAGCAATTTTTTTTATTTTTTTATTTTGATTGGAGGTTTAACAACCACCGTGAGCAACTCAATGGGCTATAAGCAGTCGCCCGTCCCTAATTTAGGGCCCCTGACTCCAGGAAAGGGAAAGAGCCAGTGCCATAAGACAAACACAACATCCATGCCTCACCGGGATTCGAACTCGGACCCATCTCTGACGAATGGTCAAAAGCCGACGCTTAGACCACTGGGCCACCGGGGCGGCCTCAAAGCAAATGTTTTCGTGGATGAGAGTCGAGGGGAAATATTCACGTTAATATGATTAACTTGCACATTTTCCCACAACAGTTCAAGTTAGTATGATTCCAACTAGCAGACAATACCTTCTCCTTAACTCCTTTCCTTCAAGCCAGCAACCTTGTCTTGCACTCATCTTTTCCAAAGCAGTCGTCAGCTTCGTCCTGCTTTCCCCATTGCCCTAGGACAGCCGTAAGAGCGCTGGTATAGCTTTAGTCTCCATTTTCCCTGTTGAAATCCCCTGCTTAGTAGCACAAACAGCAAAGCAATCACTAATGACCTCAGTGAATTCCTGCTCACCCTCTTCATTCGCCCCTGGTGGTACTAACTTGAAAAAAAAAAAAGGCTTAAGGTGAGGATTTGGACGAGTAGAGAACAACTGAATTTTCATGGCCCTGCGGATGCTATGTTGATAAATGATAACATTTCTACTGAGAGGGAAAAACGCACTTTCTAGAGGGAAATACGTACGGCTACACGACGAAAAACACGGGAATCATTATTCCTTGACAAATTCCAGACTATATTTTAAAGTTAAAAAAATTAAAATATGGCACATCTCGAACTGGGTGGGCTGGCAGGGTGGGTAAGACAATTTTCAGGGTGGGCTTGAGCCCATCTCGTACTCACTTGGCGACGTCCTTGATTCTACCCCCATAAATAAGCATTAAGTTTGCTTAATACATTCCTTCGAAAATTTATATACTATCAGTAAAACACCATCCTCAGAGTATTCTTTTCTGTGGCAGCTTTATTCAGAACTACGCAGAATCTGGACGTAGGGTTTTTAAAAACCATTTCCTGCTTTTCCCTCCTTTCCCTTTTGTTCATGCTCTACCCGGTTGTTAATGAGGCAATTGAAATTCAAAACGTCGATGAAATTGCACTGGAATTCCGCGGTGCGCGCGCCATCTGTCGTCGCATTCGGGGAACTGAAGAGTCGATACTGGTGGCGTCGCATGCTTGCAGTAGCAGCAACTGTCCGCCGATGTCCGAGAAATTGTCTTTGGAATCGCTTGCTGAATAAAACTGCAATTCAACGATCCCTTTCAGTCGGCAAAAGGTCATTAGAAGCCGAACTCCTGCTAGATAATTTTGTATCTGGACATGGGAATTTCGGTTTAACGGTATCTGAATTCTGCACTTTTTTCGTAGTCGAACAGAGAAAAAAGTGTGCCGTGAAACAAAGAGTTAACGTTGTAACCTCAGGCCACAACTAAGAGAATATTATTGATCGACCCCTGTGCCTGTTGTGTTTGAGGAAATGGGTGGGGTAGGTTTGTGGCGCCGGATAAAAGGAGATGCTGAGTTTGTGTCGTGACCTTTCTGTAGTTCAGGCTGTCGGGAACAATCTGCTTAGTTTTGAATTTGCTGATAAGGCACGTGCGTCGTCTGTCTCCGGTGGAACCCCGTATTGTTTCTCACTAGAGAAGCTTCAACTATTTTTTCTTTTTTTTGTAATACGGTTTGCAAACAACCTCAAGCTTTTCGCACGCGTGCATATTTATGAATTAGTAAACATTTTCAAAGGGATCACCGGAAGTGCTCGTGCCTCCCCTCCCTCTCACAGCAAAAAATATCTTAGAGGCCCTATTGCGAAAATCTCTTACCTTTCAAATGCTGAAATTTTTAAATTCCATATTATTAACTAGGTTCTATGGGAGTTTTATTAATTTAAATTATTTGGAACCTATAGATATTTTTCGTAAAACCAAAATTATTGCATTTTATTGCGTGTAACACGAATGTGCACGTCGTAATTAAACTGATTGCCCTAGTTTTATACAAATGCAAAACACTTACGCCAAAGCTAATGATATGGATATTTTATTCTGTTAGAGAACCCTCTTTGAAATGCCTCACGATTACACACATAAAAAACGCATAACTGACGTTAGTTAGAGTTTATTAGCGCAATGGCCTCAATGGGCCAAAAAGCGCCGTGCAGAAACGGCTTACATCAGAAACGAAAGCAACATCAAAACTATAACGAAAAGTAAGGCGAAAAAAAAAAAAAAACATGACAAGAAACTGTATAAATAACCGACAATCAGAAAACGCACTTCATGAAACGGAAAACACCACACGTAACAGCCGTGTGGCAGTGTCAAAGAACCTTTTCCGGTTTATACGAAAATATAGAACATAATATTATTAAGTAACAAAAGTATTCTGGCACAAAAACAAAACTTATTTACTCTTGAATATAATAAAAAAAAACACATTTAACATCATGCCTGAATATTTTGCACGTTGTCCCTGCGAATAATATATTTTAGTTCATTATGTTCTGAAGGATGCGTAGTTTTTTGCAAACGACTGTAATACATATAACTCCTTATCCGCATTAGTACAAAAATTTCATTCATCGAACTGATTTTTCTTTCATATTTTTTTATCTTATTAATACACATGTATTGGAACTATTGCTATGGCTGTGAAAAGGGGTCTCAAGTCATCACGAGAAGCTACTTTCCGGTCATATAGTTTTTATAAACTAAAACCACTAATTTTTTTTTGTATTTTAGTTATTTATTGAAAAAGCAATGCTTTTCTTTTTAATACTTCATTTAAATCTGCCGTCAAAATAACCAGCTATTTCCTTAACCACTTAAGATCCCAAGGAAAATAAAAAAAACCGGTAAAAAAAAACGCAATTGTTTTTTGTAAGATCGATTCCAGACAATGAACGTACGTGAAACATGTTTTCAAAAACATTTGTAACAGTACACTGTGAAAAACAAAACCCGACGAAATCCTGATTCGTAATATTACGGGCTCGTTCTGGTAGTTACAAAACAAAAGACGAAAGTTCCAGTACACATCGTGTGGTACGAAATGAAAGGACAATTATTTCAAAAGTCGATATTTGTGTGCTGTACGCGAAAACATGGCGCCCTACCTCACATCACTGGGCCCGTAATATTACGGATCTCGATTTTCTTACACTATCATTCGTTAGCGTAATATTACGCACCTGGACGCTAAGTGGTTAATGAGCTTCACATGAAATTCCCTTTAAAAATTTTGTAAAAACTTTTTGCTGGGGCCAGAGGCTCTCTTACCCGTAAGTTCCCCCAGCAATGCGGGAGTTGCGGGGTCTATCAGTACGCCCACGAGAGGAATTTATACTTTTGGCGTAATGTTCTGTCTCTGTTCGGTGCGAATGGAAGGCAAGTTTGCACTGTAAACTAATGGATTTCCTTACTGGCTGTCACATTGTTTTCAGTACTGGAAACAAGCAGTAAAAGTTTACTTGCACTGGAACTCAACATGTTTAATGAATTAATCCTTCGTTTGTAGATTTTCTTCAACCATTGTAAATTTTTTAGGTGCTATACCGTTAACCCGAGGCTGGCGCGGACACCGGAGGGTGTCGCTGCCCCACAGTAATTTTTACAGCAAGCTTCCTTTTGTGTCAATTATTTTACGTAGAAAACCGGCATCGCCATTCAGTAAAAAATAATAAATAGCATTTTGACCCAGATTTTTACTATCTTTTTAATTGCGATTTTTTAAAGCGATTTCTTGGTTCGGAAAAATACACTGCAAAAATATTTCTGAAATTCACGAGCTATTTCTGTGATTCCTTTCGTGAATTAACGAAGTATATTTCTGATACAACCTTTTCTGTGAAATGATGGAAAGAAACCTGAATTTCACTGATTTTTCGTACCACGGGAGAATTCTAAATTTGCAGAAACCTATCTGAGATATCTTTCTTATATTGACGGCAAATTACCGTTTTAGAGATGTGTTAACGGAAAATTCTGAATTTTCAGAAACCTTTCCGCAATTTCTTTCGTATATTAACGGAGAAACTCCGTTTCCACTTTTCCATATCCGCATGACGAGAAATTAGCGGTAAGGTAGCGATTGGTGTGAACTGATTAGCCTTTAAAATCCAATCGTTTGTCGGGGGATCTGATTTTGAAGTTCCGTAGCGAGATCGGATATTGTGGATAGCGTATCGCATGAATTTTGTTTATTGTGGCACAGGGTATTTCTTCCTCTCTCCCCTATTTTGTACACCAGCTATTTATTATATATTGTGTTATTGTAAGAAACTGGGTACTTAACTTATTGTACAGATGATTATACGATGCCTATGTATCATCAGTCTTTGGGCAACTTAAGACAAAAGCTATTATAGCTATCAAGAGTAAATTTTATATTTAGGTTGTTGTTTTTGTGAAATAATACTTTAAAAAGTACATTTCACCTTTTTTAAAGATAACTGAAAGTCATTGTGAGTTTAAAAAAAGCAAGTTGCAAAGCATTTTGTTGCTTCGAAAAATCACAATGAAAAATGCCTAATTTGTGAAAAGTCCTCTTACAGAAAAAAAAAATTACAAACTTATTCAGAAAAATAATAAGCTTCAACAGAAAATAAAATGACTAAATCACTCGCATTAATTAAAAAAATCGTCGCACAATTTGTTTTACGTTGTACGCGATTCGGATATCCGTGGCTCAGTGGTTAAAGGCGTGCGTTACCAACCTAAACGAGGGGGTTCGTTGCTGGCTGTAGTAGAAGCATTATCTGGTGTAAGGGCTGAAAAATGCAGGGTCATCGATTTTGCCGAATTTCGGTTCAAATACGGAAAAATCTGAAATTGATTTTTCTGAAATAAACGGAATTTCTGACTACGGAAAATGTGTGAAAATACGGAAGTAAACGGGCACCTTTAAAAACGAAAATTTCTGAAAAAGACGGACACTTACCGGGAACTTTGCTGCAAGTTATTTTCAGAAATTTTCCGTGAGTTTACCCCACTTATTTTTTAACAGTGTAAAGTATGTAAATAAAGTTCGGTGAATGCACGGTAAAATGAACAACAGGATGTGTTTAAGAAAACTTACTTTACTAGCGTTCAAAACAACCCCTCCCAGGATGCAATCCACTTTGGACATCGTACTCATAACTGCTGGAAGCTGTGGGGGAAAAAAAAAAAGTCTTTATCGTCTGCAGCTGGGTTGTCCTTGTTCGCTTGAATGCCCTAAATGTTCGCAAATCTCTTCCCTTTGAGTGCTAATTTCAGGCAAGGAAACATAGTAGTCTGCTGGTACCAGGTCAGTCAAATACGAGGGGTGATCGACTTGGTGCACCTGCATCAGCTGCCGCGACACGCTCTCTGCACCACACGATTTCTAACATTTCCGTCATGGTGTTACAAACATATTCGTGCATGTACTTCACTGCGCCGTGCAGGTAACTGCACCTTTCACAACCTTCCCTTTTACGCATTGCGACAGCATTCATCAAACTTGATTGACATCTAGAAAAACGTAAAATGACCAAAAGCATGAAGTTTTTTTGTTTTTTTATTTGTCTCGTAGTTAAATCATGTTTCTGTCACTAACCTTTTCACTTTAGCTAAGATTTATAATAAGATCCAATCTTCGCCTAGTGTTTTAAAGTCAAGGTTAAAAAAAACGGGGGGGGGGGGGGTGGACTTCCATTTTTCGTAATATATTGCACATTCTCCATTACATAGAAAAATGTTTAATTAGAAAGCTGTATACTCTGAGCCGATACTGGCTGTCCGACCTATTCTTAGCACCCTTTGCCCACCCTTGATCTTCTGCGTTAAACAGCAGTACTACAGGTTGACTGTCAGACAAACAATGGGTGGTCAACCTGTATTACTACACGTTGACTAACTACTTGCACGTGTATTCGTCCGCGTCATGCCAGTAACGTAGCGTGCATTGTATCATTTATCCGCGATTAAATTTCATTGCTATTCATTCACAAGCTGCTATTCGTTCAGGGGCAGCGGAAGTGAAGTTCGTTGACCGGGCCCGAAATTTCGAATCGTGGTACACCCTCTACCTTCCCGCTTCCCGGAACAAACAGAAGGGAAATAATGCCTAGGGTACTTTGTTGGGAATTGGGACCACCCAACCATTTACCTAGAGGAACTTTCTAAAGCACATCACAACAATCGCACATATGTCAAATAAAAAAATAATAAAAATAAAAATCTTGGCAGAAATTATTGAAATTATTGACCGGGCCAGGGCGGTTCCGCTGCCACTGTATTCGTTCATTGTTAAATTTCATTCCACAGGTTAAAATTTCATTCTACGGAAGTCCTCAAAAAGCGTGTATTGTGAAAAAAAAATACTTTCACAATAAATTGTTCCTTTCGGTGACGTCATTAGAATTTACGGTCAGCTGCTTAACACATGTGAAGGCAATCATTCCATCAAATTATTATATACACCCACCTAATTTCTCAATCTTTTTTGCCTTCACAACAGCAGTCAGACGCCTTGACAAAGACTGAATGAGGTAGTGTTGCCGCCCATGAAGCGGGAATCGCCTGTCTTAGAGCATCCACTGTTGCAGATGTGGGGCTCGATCAGATCTCTCCAGTTCGTCACACAAATTCTCAATGGGGTTGAGTTCTGGTGATTGAGGGGGCCATTCTGGTGTGGTAAACTCATTTGAATGCTTCTGGAGCCAAGTCGTCAACACTAAGGAAGTATGCGCTGCGGCGTTTTCCTGTGGAAAGGTGGAGTCATGGCGTGAAAAAACAAGAAGCGTTACGAGCGGGTGTAGATGATCGGCGATTGATGTTCACATACTTTGTGCCGGTGACGGAGGTCTGGTCGGGTAGGAGGCAAGGAAGCCCTTCTAAACGCACCCGAAACTGTTACACCGCCTTCACCTGCCTGTGTGACTCCCAACTTGGTAAGTGGAGTCTATTGCTTCCTGAAGTTTACGCAATACTCTTAATCGGCGTGATAGAGTTGAAACCGTGACTCGATGACGTGTTTCCAGTCATCCGCATTCCAGTTGTGATAGGCCTTTGCAAACTGCGGCTTAATCTTTCGGTGCCTTGCAGTCAACAATGGGACACGATACGCACGTCGATTGCCATAGCCTATTTGTTCTATGGTACGAGGGATTGTCAGTGCATGAGTTTGTGGACGCTCCCTCATTAAATTCCGACGCTTTCTGCTCCGCGGCAACCGTGCGATTCCTTGTAACGATGCGAGACAGTCTGGCCTCACCTCGAGAGCTGCTCGTTTACAGCCACATTTCTCCCGTTGGTTGGAAGTTTTGCCGTGTGTCACGTAGTCTTGGTATACACGTGCGACAATCTAAAGTGGAAATACTAGTAGTTTAGCAGTTGAGATGATCGAACAACCTGCCTTTCTCGCATCTATCTGGCCGTCAAACTCACTCACGTTGCCTTTACCCATAATTATTTTTCCGTGACTGGTTTAAAATGGCTCGAGACCTGCACTTGCATTGCCAGTTTGAGCGTCCCACGTGACTGGACGCAATGTTTCTGCTTTGCATATTGTTGTCAGGGTGTATATAATAATTTGTCCATTCAGTGTATATTGATTCGTTAACAAAGTAAAGAAACCTAGTTTTAGACAGAAATGCTAAGTTTTTACGAACTTTAATTGTTGCTGATGACTGATTATATTAGGACGTATGTTTCGCATTTTAAAAAGCGAAAACACTGCAAAAAAAAAAAAAAAAAAACTTGGTCCCATCCTTTTTCGAATATTCTAGAAATACCCATGTATTCAGTTGTTTTTTCTAAAACAAAATAAAAATTGAATACACGCCAATTATACACATCTTTGAAGGGACCAAAAGTAAAACACGTACAAACTGTAAAGCGTACATGTGGAAAATTAAGAGCTTGCCAGTATATACGTCCAAATTTTAAAAACTTATCACTGATTAAATCGCTAGTCTACATGTCCGGCCCGCGGGTGGCCTAGTGGACAACGTTCGTGACTGCCGCGGAAAGGACCTCAGGTTCGATCCACTAAATATCCGCCGTGCGTCGGATGGGCACGTTAAGCCGTCGGACCCAGGGTACTGGCTCCCCGGTAATAAATAAGGGCGTCTTCCTCCCCCTTTCTACTTCGCTTCCGTGTGACTTTCCTATCGGGCACTCTAGCCCAAATCTCCTAGCTTCCTATTTCTAAGGGTTGTTTAAGACCTGGGGTCAGACACTCCCTTCCTTAAAATCCTCTACATATGATCATTTGTCTACATGTCCATTTTAGATTTTCGCATGTCCGTATGTAAAGACCTACAGCACCCGTTGGGTTTCATGTCGTGAGCTGCAGTACCAAAAGGACATACAGAATTCTAGCACACATTGGACTCCGTGTGCGAAGCTCGAACACACATTGGATTTCCGGAAAGCTGGGGACTGAATTTATTTAGTATTCCAGTTTTCAGCTGAGGGAGACTCCACAAGGACAAATTTAGTAACACCCCTATCATACCGGACGCCCTGCGATACAGCCTACTTGTTCCGCTTGTTTCTTGTCTCTAGTATCCTCTCTCTCTCTCCATTATGACAAGTAATGGACCCAGTATCAGAGATTTATCCAGCACCGATGAACAACACTGGTGTGAAGTATTTCAGAATAATTTTAAAAACCGTATTTTACAAAAAATTTTCTCCGAGTAAATCCGTTTATGCACCAGTTTTTCAATTACCTTCCGCGGAATACTGTTTCAATCAAGGTACAACAAGGGAAATTAAAAACAAAACTCCAAAAATTCAGGTAAACAAGATTTTGGAGTGTGACAAATCCATCCTCCGTTGCACAGGCATCCTGTTGTGCAATTATTATTATTTTTTTTAGCAGTATCAACCAGTGCTTAATTTGCGCCGGAGCTCACCAAAGCTCAGCTCTGGTACTTCCTCATTTTTGGCGAATTTTTCAATATTAGCTGGAGAGCTCCGGAGCTCCGAAAGAGACTTTTTTTGTTGGCATGCTGGAACGCTAGAAGGAGACCGCACGTCAAAATCACACGAGCAATAACTCACCGTTCGCCGATACATCGTGAACACACAGACCTCTGTTCTGACGTCACGTGCGACGTGCCACACACAGTTCTTCTGCAGCAGTCTCTGACAACGAGGGAATTTTTTTATTGGATGTTTGACGGCCACCGTGAGCAACTCAATAGGCTATAAGTAGTCGCCCGTCCCAAATTTAGAGCAACTGGTTCCAGGGAAGGGAGAGAGCCAGTGCCGTAAGACAAACAACATCTATGCCTCATAGGGATTCGAGCTCGGACCCCTTTCGGACGAATGATTAGAAGCCATCGCTTAGACTACAGCGCCGCCGGGGAGGCAGGGAAAAGTATGAGGATTTACCGTAACTGCCTTTTCCTGTTGGTTATCGTTGATGTTGTTGTCCCACACTTAAATTTTCACGTAGGTTTGTATTAAAATACGAGTAAGCGAAAAATTAATGTTTATTTTGGTTGTACCAGCAGTAAAAAAACAGCTTTGACTGAACTGTCCAGCGTGAATCCGAGGGATAACGAACTGCAGACGACGACGATAAACCATCCATGTGTTTCAAATGAAGTGAATCCGGGCGAAAACACCTTATCAGAAAATTTGCCATCATGCTGGTCAAACCAACAGGGTTTGTATCTCTCTATTCTAAAAAAAAGTAACTGCCGCCGCCGCTGTTTCAGAAATTTCGCGGCACTCGCGCTTTTCTAGCTCGCAGCGCAAAAAGTATTGAACACAAAAATATGAAATGTACATCGTTTGTAGCGAATTGTTCGGAGAATACGCTGAAATAAACCATTTTTTGATTCTGGCGATACTTCAACAGCTATTGTATTTCAAAGTTAAGGTAAGCAAAAAAGTGCTATCAGGTCGCGTTCCGGACACACTAACAGCAACAGAACCACGAAACTTTGTAGGCATGTAGTGCCATGACCGAATTTTTGCACCTCGTCGCCCCTTTTTTTGAATTTCGATTTAGTTTACGAGAAATTAAATTTCCAAATTTCACAAAATTCTCAATTTCGCGATGGGATCCATTTAAGAAAAACGGATATATGGCAAACTATATATCATAATGCATTGCAATTTTTACAGCATGAACTCCCAACTATCATCCCTCTTTTTCAGAATTTTTTTTAAGAAAATGTCATTTTCTGTGTTTTAAGCATTTTTAGAGACGCGAGCGGTTTATTCTGTCTTCAGCGTTAACCACACAGGAAAGTTCTGGTCCCGTGACCTGCTGCCATGGTGACGCAGCTATTTTTAGCACTCTTCTCATTGGGTGAAAAGACAGTCAACAATCAAACTGGTAATGACGCAATGCTTAATGATGTAGCTTGAAAGGGTGGCTCTGGTACTTTTTTTTTCTTTAGAGATTAAGCCCTGGTATCAACGCGGAAATTTATCGAATGAATGAAAATTTCGTCGTGTACGGAATCGCAAGTGCCCTAAATTAAAAATAACATTAAAGAATGATACATATTTGTTTACAAACCCAATTTGTTGTACTTGTTTAGGAAGCGTCTCACAAATACAAAAACCCAAAGCTCCGCTATTTTTTTTTCTTTCAAAAATAAATGCTTCCTTCCCTCCGAGTGTTTCTAAATTAAAACTGAAGGATTTCTCTTTCGTGTCGAGAGTAATTGTTCAAGTAAAGAAAGAAAATGTTTGTGAAAATACTTCTGCATTATGTCTAGAAAATGAATTTTAAATTTTATTTATTTATTTATTTATTTTTTGAGGGAAGAGCTTTACGCATGTAAGGGAGTATAATTGTGTAGGTACCCGTCCGATGAGAAGCGGCATATTCTCATGGAAGTCCATCGTGGAGAAAAACCCGGATTGTGTTTTTTCTCTTGCAAAAATTAAAAAATCGAATTAACATCGTTTGGCAAATCCAAGAAATCAGCAAAAAGGCGAATTGCTTCAACGGTATTTTGCAATAAAGTGGTATGGATGCTTAAATTTATAAAAGTAGTCCACGAAAATTAAATTTATCCGCATTTAAGTGAAACGGGCTGAATGTTTTTTTTTTTTTTCTTTTTTAGTATCTATAGTATTATAGTGCTTAGTGTCAAACTGAAGAGACGAAGCAGTGATTTAGAAGAGGCTTAACCGCACTTTAGCTGCGCTTAGACACTATTTTTCTTGGCATAACGACGCAAAGGCACTTCTCGTTGGTTGGGTAGAAAAGCACAGCGAAGGAATACTTTTTGATAATCATGTACGCAGAAATAGGAAATTCTATGATATATATGAAAGCATACTTAACCGAATGTTCATATTGCAATGAATGAGAATAAACAGTTGGATCATGCAATAGAGCTTCTCACGAACCACAAATGTTAGAAAATGAGAATAATAAAATTCTCTCCTAGGAGTTCGGTATGCACTGCTAGGTGTGCTTTCGCGAATTTTTTTTTTTTTATTTTTTTTCTGTCGTAAGGTTTTTTCAATTTTTGTTTGTAACCCCTCCCCTTATCTTTTAAACTATAATTTTAAAAATAGTGTGTTTCTACTACTTTTAGAAATTCGCTCAGAGGACTCCCTCCATTCCCCAGAAGTACAAACACTGAATTTAAGAATTCATTTTATATGACAGAATTTGTGAATTCGAAAAATTCGGGTACGTTTTTCTAAGTTCCCTAAAATCTTAGACGGTTGCACCAGCCATTTTGGGAGGGTTTCTAAAGAATGGGCTAAGAGAAAAAGAAGAGCCCACCCGTAGCGTCGCGGCTGCTAATAAATCAGAGATAAATCGATATTCCGAATTCCTTTCGTTATAATGTTCCGTGAAATCACCATTAATAGCAGATATAAAATAAAAACCTTTCTAAATTACTTGCAAGATACTTTAAATGCGTTTTCCCAGTCGAGTAAGTGTTATTGTTAGATACCAGGCGTCGCGCGTTAGTTTACCGTTGACGACGGTTATTATCTCGTGCACTCAATTAAGAATGAGGGTCGCTTTCGAAGAACTGTTGAACGAAATGACTTCCCGGTGAAGGCGTCTTCCGGACGCGTGCACTGTACGGTTTGTTGGCATTGCTGCAGAAGAACTTGGCTGGTTTGCAGCTGGCATTCCCGTGCAGATGTGTTGACACAATGACTCACTGACACACACGCGCGGACGCGCGCACTCAAACATACGGTGGCAATTCTTTTTGATTCACGGAAGGAAAAAACGAGATTCCTGTTGATTTTGAAGATTTACATCTTCCTTCTTCCCAGACGAAGCGGCGTGGGGAAAGGGGGGGGATAAAACATCAGAGTTGGCTGCGTAGCTATGGTAAACTGAAGCTGGATATTCAAGACAGCTAAGCTTTTGTAAGATTACGGAATGCACCCAAACAGATCTTAAATCATTGTGATGATAGTACACATAGGAAATATATTTCTTGGAATTTTTCTTAACTACGAATGCGTGTTTTTTTTTTTTTTGGCTCAAAGTATTGCTTGTTAAAAGAAAAAAAATTAAACCACGTGAATGATTCGTGCTCAGCAGTTTCCGCATTCTTCAGTAACTGCTGCTTCTTTTTCTCTGCAAAATGAAAAATGTTACATTTTTACTCATTACGTGAGTAAATGCGGATTTTAATACCTTAAAAGCTTTTAGATGCGGCTTTCTCCTCATCAGCAATTGATGGAAATAAATTTAGTCATTCTTCGAAAGAATGTGTGTTTCTTTAATCAGCCTCTACCTTGCATGGCGGTTTAATTTTCTGTTACTTAATCCTTGGGATGTCAGAGTTAAAGAACAGTTGCCCCACAAACATATGCAAGAAAGAATATACAGTGAAACCTCCGAATAACGGTCACTGCTCTGTCTGGAAAAACGTGACCATTGTTGGGAGGTGGTCCCCTGTTCGGAGGTTAGCCTAAGTAACATTGCTAGGACGTTGCGTTTGTGCAAAAGCAGAATAAGTACATGAAGCGTGTGCTCAATATAGAAAACGTTGCAGTGCTTTTTCCAAATGGTGAATAACACAGTATAATAAATAAATGATTAACGTTGTAGAGGATTTTAAGAAAGTGTCTGATGTTGAACAGCTCGCAGAAAAAGCAAGCTAAGACATTATGTTAAGCTGTAGGAAATTAAAAAATTAAAAATTTTAGATAGTAAAGCATAACTGCATAGTTAGCTGGCCGCGCGCCATAAAGCAAGAACACAGCCCAGAAGGACCAAACCTAGAAACCTCAAACCGAACGTGCGAACTTACTGGCACCATCAACCTTCGCCGCAGCTCCAGGGTGAGATCGAAACATACATGGATGCTTCAGCTCGCCACGTAAAACAAAAATTTTAACGCCTTTCTTTTCACTTAAGCTACCACTGTACCAGCCGTAATCCAACCCAGTATGCATTTAACGATAAATATTCTTTGTCCTTATGTATCCGTCTTGCCAAGGTACCAAATGAACTGCGTAAACTCCAAGGTACAGGGTGTCCGTTAGATCTCCTTCCGGGAACTGCGTAAACTCCAAGGGACAGGGTGTCCGTTAGATTTCCTTCCGGGAACTGCGTAAACTCTAAGGGACAGGGTGTCCGTTAGATCTCCTTCCGGGAACTGCGTAAACTCTAAGGGACAGGGTGTCCGTTAGATCTCCTTCCGGGAGGACCGGGGTCAGGGCCGTATTGTCAGGGTGTCCGTTAGATCTCCTTCCGGGAGGACCTGTTTGGGAACTTAAGGGCGTAAATTTTGTTAATGAATTTCGTTCGACTGAAGTGGCAACAATGACATTGGGTTTCCTGGTATAGGCGACCCAGTCTCATCGTTGGGACCTGTACGCGTTGTGTTTCATACAAGCTCTTACAAGGTTGTCGCAAGAATTCATGCCACAAAGAAATTAAGTTTAAAAAAACTAACCTTTTAGTATCGGTGTTGAACAGTAGAAGATTTTTCGGTAAGACATCATCCAAATATTTCAATCCCTTGCATGCTGGGTAATGTTTTGAATTTTTTTATTGCAGGTTTAACGAACACCGTGAGCAACTCAGTGGGCTATAAGCAGTCACCCGTCCCAAATTTAGGGTCACTGGTTCCAGGGAAGGGAGAGAGCCAGTGCCGTATGACAAACACAACATCCATGCTTCATCGGGATTCGAACCCGGACTCCTTTCGGACGAATGATCAGAGGCCATCGCTTAGACCACTGCGCCACCGGGGTCGCCATGTTTTGAATCGTGGTATCTTCAAAGAAAAGAAAACTGTTTACTTTAAAATAAACCTTAAGCCCGACACTCGTACTCATTTGCAGGGTAGCAGCGAAGAAAAACACCTTTGTTTTTAGAAACTAAAATTTACCGTAACACATTTCTTAATTTATGTACAAATTTGTGGTGGGACCAGATTAAGTTATATTAAAACATCGCTACGAAAAAGTTAAGGTTTAGCCTAAGATTTATAGAAATAGAAACGTTCCAAGCAATCCAACTAGTACGAGGTGAGCAATAATATTTCATTTCTAAATTTCAGTGATTACCCAGCATGCAAGGGATTGAAATATTTGGATGATGTCTTACCGAAAAATCTTCTACTGTTCAACACCGATCCGAGGGTTAATGATGGGTCTTCTCTTTCGTGAGCTGTTCTTGTGGCTGGTATCCTCCGTGGGATAAAACGCAGCCCGTGAGCCCTTGAAAACTGTACCACTTTTCTTACCATCAACTTGGCATCTTTTACTTATGATCTTCCAATGGCACCTAACATGCTACGAAATTTGTGAGTCCGACTTTTCGACCCACGTGCGGCCAAGCATTTCTGCTAACCGACGACAACAGCAATAACAACGACAACCCCAACAATTGACCACCAACCACCTGATTTCTCCATGTTTTCGCATTTTATTTTAGTTTCGTTTTCAGTCGTGCTGCTAGGCGTGTTCACCCCTCTTGGAGGCGTATCCCGCAACTTCATTGGTTTATGAGTTTTCCCCCTCGTGTGGCAGTGGTCCGCCGTCCGGTGGATGTCGCCCAGTGGCTATTGCGAGCAGATGTTCTTCTGACCAGCTGACAATCTGCTCAGCTAAGCCCTTTAAAAATTTATTTGGCCCTAACTGTCATCCTGTTTTGGAGTTCTATTATCGGACCATCCAAGAAACCCTTTTTAAATCTTTAAGTATGCTCGAAGGCACGTTCCCCGACACAGAGCCTGGGTGACAGTTATAACATAAGCTTTACCTTCTTACCAGATTTAGGATTCTTTCTTGGACATTCGCCGTACAGTCACCACTGGCCTATTTGTTAGCTAAGGCTGCATTATGTAATCCGCAGTGCTGGTTCTTCGCAAATGCCTGGCACTGAAAAATGCCTTTCACTTCGTTTGCGGAAGTTTGCACCTGGCCTAGCGTTTTCGTTTCGATCTCCTTCCCACGCGAAGGGAATGCAAGAAAAAAGAAAAGAAACCAGCGAATCCTTTATGTGGCCTGAGTCGGGATAATACTTCCTGCACCCAATTAGGAAGTACTCTAATTAAAGAAACGATTATGTTAATTAACATAATATGATTAATTAGGTTATTAAATCTCGAATTTCGGCATTTCTTTACCAGAAGCAATGTGCTCGAAATTAGAATTTTTGCGGCAACAGCCAAATTTAAGTGGGGTGGAGGCTATAGGGGCGCATAGCCTTGGGGCCCACCGTGACCAAGGGCCCAGGAGGCATTACTTGGCAAATAATAGGTAAAGAGTGAGGTTTATTAAATAGTTTTACTTGTCTCGTATGATTTCTACTTGATCAGAAACATAGGCTGTAAGACAGATTTCATGGCAGTTACTCACCAGGGTTAAAGGTTTCATGTCGCTCTGTACAGCGGGTCGGCGAGAGAGTTTCAGCTTTGTCACTACCATCCACCCACGACCTACACTTCCCAATTTGCGCTTGGAACCATTAATGGTCGAAGTCCCCTGTGGCTTCACATTGCGTAACAAAAAAGATGCACTAAGAAAAGCATACAATGCTAAATCCTTAGAAAATCAAAGACAATATCTCGGAACCGTAAGCTTTTAACTCATGTTCTTATGAGAACAATGGAAAAATACAGTGACTTTATGAAAACTCTGCAGGTAACTTATTAGTCTGAAGAATGCACTATCTATTAATTATCACAAGAATATTACTAGGGTTTCGTGTTTTAACGGACTTCATAATGATTTTCCGTCATAATTCTTTGAAAGGCCCACTCCAATGTCTTAGCCCAGGGGCCCACTAAGGCTTTAATCCGGTCCTGACTGGGGTGTCCATTGACCGCTGTTAAGAAGTTTCGTTATTCGGAGGTTAATGTTAATCCTACGGAAGCTTTTTGGTACCAACAAAAACTTGCTGTTGCTCAGAGGTTACCGTTGTTCGGAGGTGTTCGTTAATGGAGTCTTCACTGTATCTTATATTTTTCAGTGTTCTGTTCATTAAAGTTTAGAACGCTATTCAAATAGTAGTAGCAGATTAGTAAATACGTAATTCACTCTCTCCAAGTCGAATATTTTCTAACACTCAGGGAGGAATCAATAGTAGTTTCTCTTATTCTTGGCAGGATTCAAAAACCACTCAAAACCAAACGGATTTAGTGAACGGTGCCGGATGAAAGGGATCTCTTCTTATCTCTCCTGGTTACACCAAGCATGCACCTCTCCATACTGCTTTGAGTTGTCTGCAGCCTTTGTATGTCTCTTTTAGTTAAGGTCCACGTCTCTGCACCATACGTAAGCACTGGAAGGATGCATTGATCAAACACTTTTCTTTTAAGACATAATGGCATATTGCTCTTGAAAATTATGCTGTTTCTTTCAAAAGCTCTCTAAGCGAGTTTTATACGCCGATTAATTTCTTTATCAATGTGACCTTCACTTGATATCTGCTGTCCAAGATAAACGTACGTATCTGTTATCTCCAGCTTTTCTCCATCAATCGATAAATCTTCATTTCTTGTAAAAGCATTGTACATAATTTTTGCCTTCTAAAAGCTCATTTTTAATCCCACTTCTTTACTCTTTCTTGTCAGCAAGTTCCTGGATCATACTCTGCAGCTCTGATGGGGTAGTTGGAAAAATGACTACGTCATCAGCAAAACGAAGTTGAGTTAGATAATCTCCATTAATCTTAATCTTTTTTCCGAGATCCACCTATATATATATATATATATATATATATATATATCTCGGAACCGTAAGCTTGATATTTAATAACTGATCCTTTAATAATAAAATTTGGTTACTTGCTAAATTTCAGTGCCACTATTTCGCGTAATCCAGAAGTAATGGCTGACTATGTCCGTGACCATGGAGTATATTACAAATGGGAATCATTATTTACGATTACACAAATGTATTTTTTTTAATGTATTTTGATTGTTCACACTTTCCACGCTTTGATGGAGGTGCGCATACTTTCATATGGCCCGTTAGATTTTTGGTTCCATAATCTTTTATTACACCGTCGACATCTTTCTTTGTAATTATACACTTTCCACATTTTGAACAACAAGCACGACCAAACAACACAGAATTATTCACCGGTTCCTTAATGAGACGAAACAATTTCCAGCATTCACTTTTCCCCTTGTGGTTTTCAACAAGCACGTGTTTGTTGGCCTCGACGCCTTTCTCAACCTCCTTAATATTAAATTCATCCATATTAACAAATAAGGAGTTAATTTCGACATGACATGTCATGGGAACGGGATGTTAGCACATCAATCGTAAACCTCTGAACGCACAATGTAAAAGATGCGATGTGAAAAGTAACTCTTAGTCATACATTGAACTTCGCACGGAGAGAGTGAATCAGCTGAAAAGCAGGCGAATGGCGTTTGCCCGTACCTTGCCCTGGACAATCGCACTGTAAAAGAACGCAAAGGAAGTATCTTTTTACGATATGGTGTTGATGTGTCTGACTTCAATCGGTGGAAATCTTCGTTGTTTTAAGAAAGAGAAAATATTTTTGCATTGCAAATCATTATTCACTCCGTGGGCACCAGTATCGACTACAGAATTCCACAACACTAATTTTTTTTTCTTTAGAATATATTTTTTTCTTTTCAAAAAATTAAACGGGAATAAAACCGGGTCAAAATCGGGTCAGGAACACCTTGACCCGACCCGTTGGACCTGCAAGAAATTGTCGACCCGTTGACCCGTTTCCATCTCTGCTTACGGGTACAAAACTTTCCTTTAAAGTTGCCTAAACACCCCGATGTCCGAGTTGTCCGAGGCGTGCATTATAGCTCATCTCTGCTGCATTACAGCCATGTTCACCTTAATGATTACTTTGACATGCTGTTAGACCATTTTCTAATTAACAGTTTACGTCAGAATTATTTTTTGTTTTTACGACTGTCAAATATGCAGTCGATTAAGGTTACGGTGGCAACAGGCTTAGAATACGATGAACACACTTCACTTATTTTGTACGTTGAATGGAATGAAGAATAAGTTTGCTACTTGTTCTCAAATACCAGCTGTGTTACTGAAATATATACCTTTACCTAAAATGACATTTATTTCATACATGCATTCTCATATTACTAAGCTGTTTTCTGAGATTCAGAGATTTGCCAGATCTGCCAAATCAGATGTGCTGATTGCGTTAGAGTTTACTTTAATGTTGGCGTATCAAACCTCTTCATTTACAGCGATCGTGGCGCACAACTCGAATTTAACATCCATATTACACAAGACGTACTTCATATACTCATTATCTTTTCAGGTTTCACTACTGTATATCAGAGAAGGAATAATTGCACTTAAATCTACAGCCATTCGGGAAGTTTTCGAGCATCCATCACTCCTGCGAGATCCTAAGACAGCTACACTTTCAAAGTAGAATTCGTTTGCCTACTAATTTCGCCATTTAATCTGTTTTACTTGTCAAACATGCTTCTTATGCGTACACACAAACTCATTCGATTTTTCTAGCTTTGTATCCTTTAGATTGATCTTGCATTTAGTACTAACAGTTCTTTGCGTAAAAAGCCATAACTTCTGTCTTTCCCTTATTTATACCTAGTTTGAATTTGTTACGAACTTCGTTCAACTTGGGCAACATACTCTGCTTCTCACTTTTGCTCTCCGGCTACAGGACTGTGTCATCAGCACGCAGCAACCCGCACATGGAAATTTGCAAGAAAAATCAGCATTGTTTATTTTGGCGTTACTGAAAAACTAAAACATAGTACACGTTTGCTTCATTCAAATCGAAGAACATATGACATTAAAAATATAGAATCGCTCGCAACATATCGAACGTAGATCGATAGTTTGGAAGCACTGATACAGTTGAACTTTTGAAACTCACTAAATTTGGATAAGTTGGGTCGTTGTTGTTGATTGGAGGTTTAACGACCACCGTGAGCAACTCAATGGGCTATAAGCAGTCGCCCATCCCTAATTTAGGGTCACTGGTTCCAGGGAAGGGAGAGAGCCAGTGCCGTAAGACAAACACAACATCCATGCCTCACCGGGATTCGAACCCGGACCCCGTTCGGACGAATGATCAGAGGCCATCACTTAGACCACTGCGCCACCGGGGCGGCAAAAGTTCGGTCGGAATAGCCAAATTGAAATATTATATTGATTAATGGGTGTCTTTGTTTGTACTATATAATATATATATATTGCCGCCCCAGTGGCGCAGTGGTCTAAGGCACTGGCCTCTGATCATTCGTCCCTAAGGGGTCCGGGTTCGAATCCCGGTCAGGCATGGATGTTGTGTTTGTCTTACGGCACTGGCTCTCTCCCCTCCCTGGAACCAGTGACCCTAAATTAGGGACGGGCGACTGCTTATAGCCCATTGAGTTGCTCACGGTGGTCGTTAAACCTCCAATCAAAAAAAAAATATATATATATATATATATATTTTTTTTTGATTGGAGGTTTAACGACCACCGTGAGCAACTCAATGGGCTATAAGCAGTCGCCCGTCCCTAATTTAGGGTCACTGGTTCCAGGGAGGGGAGAGAGCCAGTGCCGTAAGACAAACACAACATCCATGCCTCACCGGGATTCGAACCCGGACCTCTTTTGGACGAATGACTAGAAGCCATGCCTTAGACCACTGCGCCAAAAAAAAAAAAAAAAAAAAAAAAATATATATATATATATATAGAAGAGAGATGAGGACAACTAAAGAAGATGTGACTTCCAAAGTGGAATATATAGAGCTATGCAAGACAGTAAGAAAAAGTATCACTGAAGACGTAAGGAAATACAACTGTGAACTAGTGAGGAAAGCAATTGAAAACAACCAAAGCCTAAAGATAGCAAAGGGACATCTCAGTAAGGGAAGAAAACAGATTATGGCACTGAGAAAAGAAGATGGTTCTGTAACAAGAAATAGAGGCGAAATTTTGACAAGAGTGAAAGATTTCTACTCCAAATTATATGAAAGGGATGATATATGCACTCCAGACATCATGAAATATACCAGTACCAGAGTTCCTCCAGTCCTTCCAGCAGAAGTTGCACATGCAATCAAGAACATGAAGCGAGGAAAAGCTCCAGGAGAAGATGGAATTACTGTAGACATCATACAAGAAGCAAGTGGAGAAATCGAAACAGTACTCGCCCAAATTTTCACTCGATGCCTTAATGAAGGAAAGATTCCTGAGGATTGGAACACCGCTACAATGATCCTGCTACATAAGAAAGGTGACATTGAGGATCTCGGAAACTACAGACCTATCAGCCTCCTATCCGTAGTTTATAAAATCTTCACTAAAGTTCTTTCACGCCGCTTGAAGGTAACACTGGACATGGCTCAACCGAGAGAACAAGCTGGATTCAGGAGTGGCTACAGCACAATAGATCATATCCACGTGCTGAGAGAACTAATTGAAAGAGCGAGGGAATATGAACTTCCATTGTGCATGGCTTTTATCGATTATGAAAAAGCCTTTGATTCGGTGAAACCATCAGCAGTTACAATGGCTCTGAAAACCTGCGGTATTGAAGATGCATACATTAATATTATTAATAACATCTATGAAAATGCAAGTGCAAAGATTAGGCTGTTTGAAAATACAACACACGTAAAAATTGGAAAGGGAGTGAGACAAGGTGACACCATATCTCCGAAGCTCTTTAATGCCACATTGGAGGGTGTTTTTCAGTCGCTGAGCTGGGAAAGCAAGGGGATAAAGATTAATGGAGATTATCTAACCCACCTTCGTTTTGCTGATGACGTAGTCATTTTTGCAACTACCCCATCAGAGCTGCAGAGTATGATCCAGGAACTTGCTGACAAGAGTAAAGAAGTGGGATTAAAAATGAACTTTCAGAAGACAAAAGTGATGTTCAATGCTTTTAGAAGAAATGAAGATTTATCGATTGATGGAGAAAAGCTGGAGATAACAGACACGTACGTTTATCTTGGACAGCAGATATCAAGTGAGGGTCACATTGAGGAAGAAATTAATCTGCGTACAAAACTTGCCTGGAGAGCTTTTGGAAGAAACAGCATAATTTTCAAGAGCAATATGCCATTATGTCTTAAAAGAAAAGTGTTTGATCAATGCATCCTTCCAGTGCTTACGTATGGTGCAGAGACGTGGACCTTAACTAAAAGAGACATACAAAGGCTGCAGACAACTCAAAGCAGAATGGAGACGTGCATGCTTGGTGTAACCAGGAGAGATAAGAAGAGGAACTCGTGGATCCGAAAAATGACTAGAGTGGAAGACATCATGATCAGAGTTAAATCCCTGAAATGGCAATGGGCTGGACATACTGCCAGAAGGACAGATCATCGATGGACAGCCGAAATTTTAGATTGGATTCCAAGGGACAGGAAAAGACCCAGAAGAAGACCACATGGGAGATGGGTGGATGAAATTCGAAAGTATGCAGGGGTGACATGGAGGAGACTGGCACAAGACAGACCGTTGTGGAGGAAACTTGGGGAGATCTTCGTCCAGCAGTGGATTGATAATGGTTGACAATGATGATGATGATGATGATATATATATTTTAAACACAATTTAAAAAACGCTTAAACAAACCTTCTTGTCAATTTAATCTACGTATCGTCGTTAAAACTGGTCTTAACGCATGTAACAATCAATCTGGGGCCATCTGATACATTTTGTAAATTATTTCAGATGATTATTTCGTGAAGAATTTGGACTTGTGTTGTAGCATACAGCACGTGCCTTAAAGGTCACCTTGCGGGACATGAAACCGCACGGCCCGCATTTTGCTGACCCCAAACACTAGCCATAGTTTGAAAATCCACGGTAAGCTGTGGGTAACAAAACATTTCACGTTATAAATCCTTCCTTCCTTGTAATTTTGGCGAGAGACATTTACCCTGGTGTAGCTTCTGGTTTGAGATTAATAGCGTTCAGTCACAACTGTGAATGATTCTGGATTGCACGCCGAGTTTTGCAAAATGGAAGCGCTTTAATTTTATAGTATCATATTCATGTTTTAACACCATCTTCCTGTTATAAACGATTTCTGCTTCAGTGATGTGCTGAAGGTCAGATATTTCTCGCACAGGCATTGAAAATTAACAATACGCATATAACGTCATTTTTTTATTTATTTCGACTAGCTGCTAGCTGAAGTAAAGCTAATGCAATTTGGTGCTTATTCAGGTAGCGCGATCAGAGTGAAATTCATAATCTACTACCCTTAATTACATCAAGGTCGACCTTCTGTGAAATTTCAATTTATACATACATACATACATACATACATACATACATGTGTATTTATCGGAGGTTTAACGACCATCGTGAGCAACTCAATGGGCTATAAGCAGTCGCCCGTCCCTAATTTAGGGCCACTGGTTCAAGGGAAGGGAAAGAGCCAGTGCCGTAAGACAAACATAACATCCATGCCTCACCGGGATTCGAACCTGGACCCCTTTTGGACGAATGGTCAGAAGCCATCGCTTAGACCACTGAGTCACTGGGGGTGGCATACATATGTGTAGAGGGAAAGTCTTAAGCCACTGCCTCGGTGGCAGGGTAGTTAGAGGCACGTACCCTTAGATGAGGTATGGGCGGCGCGTTTGTTCCACGGTGCCTCCTCCTCCCACGAACCAGCAACCCCAAATCAGGGACGGGGTGACCGCTTATTGCATTAGCTACTCATAATTGGTCATCGAACCCTGAAACCAAAGCTCGTGTGAGCCCGAAGTATTTTTAAAGTTTAATGCCATTATGAGCAAATTCAGGAGACTATAAGTAGTCGCTTTTCCCTGATTTGTAGCTACTGTTTCCAAACGGGAGAACTGGTGATCGCCGTAAGCCACACATCTCCGATGTCTCGAGCGAGCTCAGCTGGCCACAAACCAGCGCTTTTAACCACGAGGCAAGCAAGATAATGTAAACAAAGCAAAAATTATACACGAATATAGGTGGTTTGATATTTATAGAAACTCTTACGCTGTAATTGCGTTTTTATTATTTGTGCAATTTATGTTTATTCATCTGTAGGTTTACATGGTTATTAATATGAAAGCCTCTAGGGATATGCGGCATGTCATTTTCTGCATTAATGTTGTTGCGTAAGGTACTGGTAATATTTTAGTTACGTATATGGATAAATAAACATGCATGAAAGAATACCGCTTCCGAGAGCGAACAACGTTTTTACTGATGACTTTCGCAAACAATACCTTTGCTCCTGAAGCCATGGGGTTCTAACCTCCTTGCACGTAGCGTATTTCGTCTGCTTGGGGAAATAATAGAGTTGTTCAGAAAAAAAAACCGGTTGGCATATAATGAACTACATGATTCTGCATGACAATATTGTATGAATCTAGAACTGTATTAAAACATTACTTACGTTGCACTTGCCGCCTGTATCTCCGAAAAATTTATGAGTTGCATTGCTCTCATTTACTGCGAATGTCTGCAAAACCTACTCACTGAAGTCGAAAAATGTTCTTCTAGCCAACAGATGTTCGGTTGAACCCCACGGGGTTTCATGAAGTTGGAACAAGTCTCTCTGGACCAGCGTGTGTCTAGTAACGTAGCCAGCAAGCAAAACATTGGGCGCCTTGTCTAGAGGGGCACAATTAACAACGCAACTCATAATATTTTTTATGAAATAGGTTATGTGGGAGACACTAATAATTCGCTAGACGTCCGAAGTGTTGCCATATCCGCAGGTTTGTGTACGTTTGCCATCGTGAGATTCCGTGCGCCATTACACGATGAAAATAGTTCTACAAGGAAATGCAAATGAACACGTGCGTGCGAATAGAATAATGACAGTCTTTCGTAAAGTCAAACAGCGTTCTTTGTCTGTTTGGACGGTCCTTAATACGCTGTTAAATTGACTTTCTAAACTTGCTTGGATTTAGAAGACGGTGATGTCACATTCTCGTAAAGCCAATAGCGTTCTTCGTTGCGTTGGATAGTCTTTGACTACGCAGCAGGCACGACGCTACGGGTGGGCTTCTTTTTTTTTTTTTTTGATTGGAGGTTTAACGACCACCGTGAGCAACTCAATGGGCTATAAGCAGTCGCCCGTCCCTAATTTAGGGTCACTGGTTCCAGGGAAGGGAGAGAGCCAGTGCCGTAAGACAAACACAACATCCATGCCTCACCGGGATTCGAACCCGGACCCCTTCGGACGAATGATCAGAGGCCAACGCCTTAGACCACTGCGCCACCGGGGCGGCCGGGTGGGCTTCCTCCCATTCAGTTCGAGTTCGAACATATAGCGAGTTCAACCATCTAAGATTTTTTTTTATTGGGGGTTTAAATTTTTTTTATTATTATTTATTTGACCTGGTGGTACAGATACAATGACAGGATAAACAGACATAGTTGTACAGTGATGTCAGGCAGACATAGACAGTATATTCATTTTACATCAACAATGAACATAGCGAACAAGGTATACAGTATGCCAAATGATTAAGTACCACACAGAGAGCCAGTGCTGATCAAGTGACACAGGAGAGCCAGTACTGATCAAGTAACACATAGACATAGCAAACATGGTATGCAGTATGCCAAATGATCTAGTAACAGAGAAAGCCAGTGCTGATCAAGTAACATAGACAGAGCGAACATGGTATACAGTATGCCAAATGATCAAGTAACACACAGACATAGTGAACATGGTAGGTACCACAGAGAGAGAGAGCCAGTGCTGATCAAGTAACACATAGACATAGCGAACATGGTATACAGTATGCCAAATGATCAAGTAACACAGAGAGAGCCAGTGCTGATCAAGTAACATTTTAAGAGCCAGAGGCGAATGACAAACACGAACATCCATGCCTTACCCGGAATTCAAACCCAGACTCCTCTCTGGGCGAATGATCAAATGTCACTGCGCCAGCTCTAAGATTTTAGAGAACCTGGATAAACGTATGGAAATTTTTTCAATTCATAGAAATTTTATTATATTAAAGGAATTTTCTGGTAAATTTAGTGTTGTACAATTATTCTATGAAATAGATGGAGTGTTTTGAGCGAATGTCTAAGATGGTAATATAAAGACACCATTTCTCGTGAGTATTGTTTATAAACATAATACAGAAGGATATATAGTATATACAAGGTTAAAACAACTGACAATGCTTTCACAAAAAAAAAAAAAAAAAAAAAAAAAATGCTTACGTTAATCACCAAGGAAGTGGTTATCGTTTTCGAAATACTGTCCATTGCATCAAATACCGGTGTCCCAACTCTCCTCCCAGTTTTTGAATGTCTTTTGGAATTGTACTTCTGAAATGATGTTGAAGCACCCCTGCCCAGCTGTAGTAAGTTGTTGATCCGTCTCAAATTGTCGTTCCCCGTAATGTCTTTTTTTAAAATGGGGTAACTACCAGAAGTCACATGGTGACAATTATGGACAATATGCAGGTTGGTGCATGAATTTAATATTCATTTTCTCCAAATGAGAAACGACAGTCATCGCTCTTTCCACGTTTATTAGTGAGTCACGGAAAAATTATCATCGGCCGCCACCGGGAATCGAACCCAGGGTCTTCCAGTTACGCGCCGGATATGCTTCCACTGCACCACAGCGGCCTCGAAATTCTCCAGACTCACAAACGACAAACTGCCAAACCACATGGCAGGGTTGCTTCTTTGGAGCCCCGCACAATGCTGGGGATTCACCAAAGATGAACAGCAGCAACTGAACAAATAACTAGAAGGCGAATGAATGATAAATACACAGTTACGTGGACCAGGAACATCAAATAGAAGTCATCGCTCTTTCCACGTTTATAAAAGAGTCTCGGAAAAATTCTCATCTTCCGCCACCGGGAATCGAACCCAGGGTCTTCCAGTTATACGCCGGATATGCTATCACTGCGGGTTCGATTCCCGGTGGCTGCCGATGAAAAATTTTCCTTCACTTATAAACGTGGAAAGAGCGATGACTTCTATTTGATGTTCCTGGTCGACGTCAAATGTGTATTTAAGATACGACAGAACTGGCCATGTGCGGACTCTCATTATCGTCAGAGGTCGCGCTGCCGATCGCCATCTTCGCAATTTGGGACAAAGAAATCGTTTTGGCGATGGAAAAAAAAGCTTTGGCGATTACCTTTTCATAGGGTTGTAACACTTTGGCGAAAACAAACTGAATTTGGAGACTAAATTGGCGAAAACTTTAGAAAAGCCAGCGCAACCCCTGATCGTGGTGTAACACCCAGTTGTTTTTCAGGTGTGGTCTTTTTGTTGTCACATATATCTACAGATTCTGTAGCACTGTTTTGTAGTAGTTGCCATTTATCGTAGTTTTTGGAGAAATAATGTTGGTAGATCATACGTTGACAATCAAAGAACGCAACCGACATGATCTTTCCCGGTGAGTTTGATTGACGAACTTTTTTTCGCTTTAGGCGACGACGGCGATTTCCGAACACAGCTTTCTGCTTTGGTGTGTGGATCAAAATACTGTAGCCAAGTTTTGTCGCTTGTAATAGCCCGTCGCATGATTTCTGGATCGTCGTTTACCATTTGCTTTAATTGTTGAAAGCCCTCAACTCGACGATCCATTTGTTCCTTTGTCAAGAAATGAGAAACCAAGTTGAAAAAAACTCGTTTCTTTTTTTCATTGGATTGTTTAACGACCACCGTGAGCAACTGAGTGGGTTATAAGCAGTCGTCCGTCCCTAATTTAGGGCCACTGGCTCTAGGGAAGGGAAAGAACCAGTACCGTAAGACAAGCACAACATCCATGCCTCACCGGGATTCGAACCCTGGCCCGTTTTGGACGAATGATCAGAAGTCATCGCTTAGACCACTGCGCCACCGGGGCGGCAAACTCGTTTCATGCCCAAAGCTTGGTTAAAATTCTGTGAATTGATGATTTTTTTTTTGGATTGGAGGTTTAACGACCACCGTGAGCAACTCAATGGGCGATAAGCAGTTGCCCGTCCCTAATTTAGGGTCACTGGTTCCAGGGAAGGGAGAGAGCCAGTGCCGTAAGACAAACACAACATCCATGCCTGACCGGGATTCGAACCCGGACCCCTTACGGACGAATGATCAGAGGCCAACGCCTTAGACCACTGCGCCACCGGGGCGGCTTGATGATTTTGAAATGTGAACCATACCGTTCATATATCTAATTGATAGGTGTCTTTTTTCCCCCGTATAATTACACTTCTTATATCGATGTTCACCTATGTAGCAGTTGTTGAAGGTCTTCCTCCATACGCGATTAAAGCAGCTGATTTACGACCATCCATAAATTCTTTATGCCTCTGTAAATTGTTGATTTTCCTGGACATTCGTCTTCATAAGCCTTTTGCATAAGACGGAAAGTTTCTCCTACAGACTTATTAAGTCCACAGCAAAATTTAATGACACATCTTTGTTCCTGTTTCACATCCAGTTTTACGAAAAATCATTGCGCGAAAATACTTGTTAGGGAATCACGAAACAACGTTTATTAAACTGCGCACTACCGAGGACGCATACGTCAGAAACAGGTGTGGCCGGTTGCTATGGCTACTACAACGACTACCGTTTTTTCGAGACTCGTGCCAAGGTCGAACGCAGTATTGCACATATTTTATAAGAGCATTCTCAGTTGTCTCGGGACGAGCTATGATATATATATATATATATATTATGAATATATATATACTGTATATATATGTCAGAAGTAGTGGAGTAGGGGTTTTTTATAATCTAGTTTTCTTTCAAGAATCTGTGCTTTAAAATAAAAATATTAATATTTCCTTTTTTATTGCAATGTTAAGAACTTGTAATACATGTATTGCTATTCAGGTTTTAATTCTCTCTCAGGCGAACTAGGCAATTTTTTATTTCTGAACATTATTTCTGGTTCATTATGTCCCTCTTACAACTTGAGTTTTCTATAATCATCTTCTTTCTGTTTAATAGTAACAGATGAAGAGCATGGGTCGGGCCAGGAAGGTTATGGTTGCAAGCTAAATTGTTAACTAAAGCTTGGTCATACAACTCTGCGGAGGTCATGACATATATATATATAATATTTTTTATTGGTGGGCTTATTACTTGCATCCATGACTTTGCAGAAACCCATTTCCAAATAGGTCTTTGTGGAAGTGAGAAAATGCAGAGTTTTTGCTGGTCCTTGATAAAGCAAAGGCTCAGTATTCTCGACACTTTCTGCATTCAGTTGTTTTTTTCTTTGTTTCTCTTTTTACTCACACCGGTCAGTCAATACATAACCTTTTCTATGTAGTACTTGGAATGAGTTAAAAAATTTTTTTTTTGCTTCAGTCTCTTCTTAATAGAATTATATGAAATATATATATCATCATCATCATCATCATTGTCAACCATTATCAATCCACTGCTGGACGAAGGTCTCCCCAAGTTTCCTCCACAACGGTCTGTCTTGTGCCAGTCTCCTCCATGTCACTCCCGCATACTTTCGAATTTCATCCACCCATCTTCCATGTGGTCTTCTTCTGGGTCTTTTCCTGTCCCTTGGAATCCAATCTAAAATTTCGGCTGTCCATCGATGGTCTGTTCTTCTGGCAGTATGTCCAGCCCATTGCCATTTCAGGGATTTAACTCTGATCATGATGTCTTCCACTCTTGTCATTTTTCGGATCCACGTGTTCCTCTTCTTATCTCTCCTGGTTACACCAAGCATGCACCTCTCCATGCTGCTTTGAGTTGTCTGCAGCCTTTGTATGTCTCTTTTAGCTAAGGTCCACGTCTCTGCACCATACGTAAGCACTGGAAGGATGCATTGATCAAACACTTTTCTTTTAAGACATAATGGCATATTGCTCTTGAAAATTATGCTGTTTCTTCCAATAGCTCTCCAGGCAAGTTTTGTACGCCGATTAATTTCTTCACCAATGTGACCCTCACTTGATATCTGCTGTCCAAGATAAACGTACGTGTCTGTTATCTCCAGCTTTTCTCCATCAATCGATAAATCTTCATTTCTTGTAAAAGCATTGTACATCACTTTTGTCTTCTGAAAGTTCATTTTTAATCCCACTTCTTTACTCTTGTCAGCAAGTTCCTGGATCATACTCTGTAGCTCTGATGGGGTAGTTGCAAAAATGACTATGTCATCAGCAAAACGAAGGTGGGTTAGATAATCTCCATTAATCTTTATCCCTTTGTTTTCCCAGTTCAGTGATTGAAAGACATTTTCCAATGTGGCATTAAAGAGCTTCGGAGATATGGTGTCACCTTGTCTCACTCCTTTTCCAATTTTTATGTGTGTTGTATTTTCAAACAGCCGAATCTTTGCACTTGCATTTTCATAGATGTTATTAATAATATTAATGTATGCATCTTCAATACCGCAGGATTTCAGAGCCATTGCAACTGCTGATGGTTTCACCGAATGAAAGGCTTTTTCATAATCGATAAAAGCCATGCACAATGGAAGTTCATATTCCCTCGCTCTTTCAATTAGTTCTCTCAGTACGTGGATATGATCTATTGTGCTGTAGCCACTCCTGAATCCAGCTTGTTCTCTCGGTTGAGCCATGTCCAGTGTCACCTTCAAGCGGTGTGAAAGAACTTTAGTGAAGATTTTATAAACCACTGATAGGAGGCTGATAGGTCTGTAGTTCCTGAGATCCTCAATGTCACCTTTTTTATGTAGCAAGATCATTGTAGCGTTGTTCCAATCCTCAGGAATTTTCCCTTCATTAAGGCATCGAGAGAAAATTTGGGCGAGTACTGTTTCGATTTCTCCACTTGCTTCTTGTATGATGTCTACAGTAATTCCATCTTCTCCTGGAGCTTTTCCCCGCTTCATGTTCTTGATTGCATGTGCAACTTCTGCTGGGAGGACTGGAAGAACTCTGGTACTGGTACCTTTCATGATGTCTGGAGTACATGTATCATCCCTTTCATATAATTTGGAGTAGAAATCTTTCACTCTTGTCAAAATTTCGCCTCTATTTCTTGTTACAGAACCATCTTCTTTTCTCAGTGCCATAATCTGTTTTTTCCCCTTACTGAGATGTCCCTTTGCTATCTTTAGGCTTTGGTTGTTTTCAATTGCTTTCCTTACTAGTTCACAGTTGAATTTCCTTACGTCTTCAGTGATACTTTTTCGTACTGTCTTGCATAGCTCTATATATTCCACTTTGGAAGTCACATCTTCTTTAGTTGTCCTCATCACTCTTCTTTTTTGCATCAACATTTTGGTTTTACCTGATAATTTGTTCACATGCAATTTGTTCTTAGACCCAGCTAATTTTGTTGCTGTTTCCATAAGAGCTTTGGTTACTTTTCTGTTAACTTCAGAAATATCCACTTCTTCCGATGTTAGGCCTTCTAAAGCAGAGAACCTGTTCTTCAGTTCCAACTTGAAGGTATTATGGTGTTTTTTAAGGTTGGTTATGTCAATAGATTTTGTTTGTCTTATGAGCTTGCCACGTTCAAGTTTAGTGTTGAGGTGCATCTTACATCTCACCAATCTATGGTCACTGCCTGTGTTGAACTTGTTTAGCACACTGCAGTCTTCTATGACGATTTTTTTGTTACTCAAAATAAAATCAATTTCACTTGTCGTCCCATTTGGATGTCTCCATGTCCATTTCCTGTGTGGCTTTTTCTTGAAGAAGGAGTTCAAGATGAAAAACCCTTCTGCCTCTGCAAACTCAACGAGAGTATTTCCACGCTTGTTTCTGTTGCCGTGACCGAATTTACCTACTGAAGTTTCATTCTGTTGCCGTTGCCCTATTTTTGCATTGAAATCTCCCATAATTATCTTCAAGTGCTGCTTACCTTTATTATTTAGATCACGAATTTCCTCATAAAATTCTTCAATTTCTTCTTCAGCATGACTTGTGGTGGGTGCATAAGTTTGAATAATCTGAGCCTGGTATCTTCTCGAGAGTTGGATAACGAGTCGTGCAGCTCTGTCAGAGGAACTTTCAACTTCTACAACTTTATCCTTCAGTTTCTTGTTTATTATAAATCCAACACCACTAGTTCTGCCAGTATCTGTCCCACGATAGTAGAAGAGATGTCCACTTTTCAGTTCAATGAGATCTTCTCCTTTTCTCCTTACCTCACTTAGCCCGACGATGTCCCACTTGATCCTTTGTAGTTCCTCTTCCAATTCAAGAAGCCTTGAATCAGAAGATAGGGAGCGTCCGTTATACGTCGCCAAGGTCAGCATCAGATGGCAGCCTAGTCCGGTCCTCCGGGGATTCTTAGCACCCTCTGCCTTCATGTCGCACTGGCCGCTGCCTTGGCCAGGTACATTCCAGCTGCCGGAGACTGAGGGCCAAGATTTAAGTTGTAGAGTCATTTTGGAGGTGTTTGGCCATAACTCACCACGCTGGCCAAGCGGGTTGGTGAGTGTGGGATAGCATTTCCTCTAATCCCGATGGTATAGTTATACCGCTATTGGCGGTCGTCAGAGCCCCTTTAGTGGGAACAGGATGTACCACGAGAAGGCGGGGTTGACATTTGTCAAGGAGAGGCTGTGATGTTACGCATCACCTGTATATATATATATATATATATATATATATATAACTTAAGAGCAAAACTGAAGACTAAGGAAAAAATTTTAGAATTTAAAACGAAGGGTGCAAAATAACCTGAAAATCAAAACGCGCAACGCAGCAGTTTTGAAAATTCAGAATACACATTCTATAAAGAAGATACCTAAGCAAAAAAATACATATATAATTTTGACTCACACCTAATACAACATAGAAAAGGTTATGTATCTACCTGTGTGAGTAAAAGGAGAAAAGATAAAAAATAAAATAAAACAACTGAATGTAGAAGGTGTCGAGAATACTGAGCCTTGGCTTTATCAAGGACCAGCAAAAACTCTGCATTTTCTCACTTCCACAAAGACCTAGTTGGAAATGGGTTTCTGCAAGGCCATAGATGCAAGTAACATTCCCACCTAAAATAGTTAAAAAATATATATATATAAGTCATGTCCTCCGTAGAGTAGCATGACCTAGCACTAGTTAACAATTTCGCTTGCATCCATTAACCTTCATGGCCCGACCCATGCTCTTCATCTGTTACTATTAAACAGAGAGAAGAAGATTAAAGAGAACTCAAGCTGTGAGAGTGACATAATAAATGGAAATGATTTTCAGCTATAACGAAATTCCAAGTTCGTTTGAGAGAGAATTTAAACCTGAAAAACAATGCAAAAGAAATCCAAATTTTACATTGCAATTAAAAAAGGAAATGTTAATTTATAACGAACAGATTTTTGAAAGAAAACTTGAGTCTAAAACCCCCTACTCTACAACTTATGACAGCACGAAAACGAGAATAAGTTAAAGATTAATATTAACTAAAGAAAACTTTGTGAAAGTTATATACCTTAAACAGTTAGTTGCAATATGTACAAAGTATTTCAGCAGTGCTTTAAGTGCATAATTAATTAGTTATTAAGAACTTAACTACTTTGAAAAAACAGCGCATGGACAGCGCATAGAAAAGGAACAGGCTTAGCCTTCTTCTGTTCCTAGGTACCCCAAAAGACGCTCAAAGTTACAAAGAAAAGTAAGAGTTAAAACCCGCAAAAATGTTAACAGACAAACCAATGCTTAAAAGCTGAAAAGCTAAAAAACGACAGAGAAAAGGTACATAAAGTACAAACATTGAACTTATAAAACCTAGAACCCAAAAACAAGGAAGAGAGCTTACCTCTTGTGTGACAAAACCTTTCTCCACACAAGAGGAGAACATGGCTGACCCCTTCCGCCACTCCCAAGACGCTGGGGGGCAGTGAGGGTGGGGCTGATGGCCTCCTCATACAGCAAGAAACCAACGCGCGGAGATTTTAACCAGAGAAAAAAAATATATAAACTTAAGACTGTGGATCTGTTTGTGTTTGTCTTACGGCGCTGGCTCTCTCCCTTCCCTGGAACCAGTGGCCCTAAATTAGAGACGGGGGACTACTTACAGTCTTGCTCATGGTGGTCGTTAAACCTCAGTAAAAAAAGACATTAAAAAAAATTGGGCTTCTTACATTCCTCATCAGTTGATCTTTCGGTTTGATTTTCTCCACTTTTGCTTGAGTTCAATCTGCGATTTCCGCGGCATTGTCGAAAATGTTAAACCGTTCACACGAAAACAATTTTTAAAAATTTTAGTTTAAGCCACTGTGATATCTTCTTTATACAGGGTGTCCCGGAACTTCGTGTACAAACTTGGAGGGGAGGTAGAGAACAGCGTTAGGAACCAGAATTAAATAGGAAAGCATGAGCGGAAACGTCACCATCCCATGAGAAAGAGACACAAAGACACAGTAAGGCCACAATACAGAAAGCAGTGTAAAACGCTTTATTACACAACAAAAGAGTACAATGTAGGACTTACAAGTATTACAGGAGGTGTTCGAAATTGCGCCCATTGCCCCGGATGCACGCATGACACCTACGCGTCATGGATTGGCGAACATTGTCGAAGATACCTGGCGTTTCGCGGATCGTAGCAGCAGCGATGGAGATTCGTGCCACCAGGTCCATTTCAGAATTTACTGGCGTGTCGTACACAATGCTCTTCACGGCACCCCAGAGATAATAATCAAGAGGAGATAAATCAGATGATCTTTTTGGCCATTCGACGGGACCCCCACGCCCAATCCACTTAGTTCCAAATGTCCTGTCCAAATGGTCATGTACGCGCTTTGCGTATTGAGATGGCGCCCCATCATGTTGCAACCACATTCCGCGTCGAACATGTGTGGGGACATTGTGTAGCATTTCCGGAAGAACCTCCTGAAGAAAGAAGAGATACTTTCGAGCGTCCAGTCGAGGTGGTAAGATGTATGGCCCGACTAAACTGTCCACCACGATACCCGCCCACACATTAACAGTGAAGCGTTGTTGTGCGGCTCGTGGTCTGCCCACATGTGCGCGTTGTGCGTATTGAACACCCCATCACGTGAAAACGTTGCTTCATCACTGCTTTCTGTATTGTGGCCTTACTGTGACTTTGTGTCTCTTTCTCACGTGAGGGTGACGTTTCCGCCCATGCTTTCTTATTTAATTCTGGTTCCTAACGCTGTTCTCTACCTCCCCTCCAAGTTTGTACACGAAGTTCCGGGACACCCTGTATTTCTGAATAGATCTCGCCGAGAGCTTTAAACCTATACCATGCATAATAGTTTTGCACTCTCGGTTGTCCATATAAACCGCGATATTGTCAAAACTGTTCACCGGTTCACAAGAAAACAATTTTTTAAATGTTCAGTTCAAACCACTGCGAAATGATCCTCATACATTTGAATAGATATCGTGAAGAGCTTTAAAACGATACCACGCACAGTCGTATTGCGCTCACGGTTGCCAAGATAGACTGAGTCAAACGCGGCGGCACCCCCAGAAATATTGCATTATCTCCCCCGCGCACGGGGAGCGTCGCACTCACGATGTATTGCGCAGTACGCGAATTGGACTCCATGCTATTTACGAATATGCTGACACGATTAGAGTGCGGCACGTATTTTTAACGCTATAATGATTTCGATTGGGACCTATTTTTTGTCACAGGTGGTCAGCCGTAAGTTGTCCCATACTATGCGTGGAGTTAGACGTAGTCCTATGTCAAAAGAAATAGATGGAAATGGTTTAGTCAGCTGTGTGTTTTAGAAACCATTTTTAGTCCAGATTCGCGTGTCCGCCCCGGGGTCAGAGTGGTACGAGACTCTGGTTTCTAACCATTCGTCCACACTAGGTACGGATTCGAATCCCGCTTGAGGCATGAAAGGTGTTCTTGTCTTACGGCACTGCCTCTTTCCCTTCCCTAGCCCCAAATTATGGACGGAAGTTCATTATAGCCCATTAAGTTTCTCACGTTGGTCGCTAAACCCTCAAACAGAAAGGGATTGTGCTTCGCCCACTGAAGAACTGAGTGATTCCTCACCACGAATCATCACTGATACTAAAAAGAACAAGTTAGTAAAATCATGCAATGCATTGATTATGATCGCTTTCCAACATACCAGAAATTATTACTCAAGTTATGAGGATAATGGCTGTGGAATTAATCTCGCTCCTGTGTCCTGACCTTTGACCCCATTTCGATGATATTCAACAGAACCGGTTCAGTACACCTCAAGAATAACATACTAAAGTTTTGTCGCAATAGAAGCAGTTTTACGCAAGTTATGAGAATAATAGCTGTGGAATAAATCTTGCTTTTGTGCACTGACCTTTGACCCCATTTCGATGATATTCAACAGAACCGGTTCACTATACCTCCGGAACAACATGATAACGTTTTGTCGCAATCGAAACATTTTTTCGCAAGTTATGATGCACAAGGGCAATGGAATGGATCCCACTCCAGTGTCCTGACCTTTGACCCCATTTCGCCCATTTTCAATAGGTTTCGTCCCCAGTGGCTCCCTACCACATACTAAAATTTCATCGAAATCGAACCAATTTTACGCATGTTATGACGCATAAAGGCAATGGAATGGATTCCACTTTTATGCCCTGACCTTTGACCCCATTTCGCCCATTTTCAATAGGGTTCGTCCCCAGGTTGTTCCTTACCAAATACTGAAATTTCATGGAAACCGAACCATTTTTACGCAAGTTATGACGCATAAGGGCAATGGAATAAATACCGCTTTTATGCCCTGCCTGACCTTTGACCCCATTCGCCCATTTTCAATAGGGTTCGTGCCCAGTGGTTCCCTACCACATAGTAAAATTTCATCGAAATCGAACCATATTTACGCATGTTATGACGCACAAAGGCAATGAAATAGATCCCGCTCTTATGGCGTGACCTTTGACCCCACTTCACCCATTTTCAATAGGGTTCGTCCCCTGGTGGTCCCCTACCACATACTAAAATTTCATCGAGATCGAACCATTTTTACGTGAGTTATCGTGCCGACAGACGGACGGAAAAAGCTGGAGCATATACGTTTCTTCAACCTACGGTTGGAAAGCGTAAAAAACAGAGGTGCTGTGTTTTTGCCACACTGACTCAATTCCTCACTTACTTTGACAGATTTTCTTGACTTCATTACAAAATTATATTTAGGCATATATCTGTCTATCAAAGTGCACAACATATTAAAATGCAAACTAGTGGAACGGAAATTTGCTAGCAAGTAGGTTTTCAGGGAAACCATGCTCTTTGAAATTAACAAATTCTGCCGAAATTCAAGTGCAAAGGTTCGGCTATTTTGAGATACAGCAACAGTAAAAACTGGAAAGTGAGTGAGCCATGATGACACTATCTCCCAAACTCTTTAATGCCACATTGTAAAATGTCTTTCAATCACTGAACTGGGAAAACAAAGGGATAAAGATTAATGGAGATTATCTAACTCACCTTTCTTTTGCTGATGACGTAGTCATTTTTGCAACTACCTCTTCAAAGCCGCAGAGTTTTTATCCAGGAACTTGCTGACAGTAGTAAAGAACAGGGATTAAAAATTAACTTTCGGAAGACAAAACTGATGTATAATGCTTTTACAAGAAATGAAGGTTTATCGATTGATAGGGAAAAGCTTGAGGTAACCGATACCTGGATTTACCTCAAGTGGACGACAGATATCAATCAAAGGTCACATTGATGAAGAAATTAATCGATATATAAAACTGGGTTAGATTTGGAAGAAACAGAACAATTTTTAGGAACAATATGTCATTATGTTGTAAAAGGAAAGTGTTTAATCAGTGAATTCTTCCAGTGTTTACTTACGGAGCAGAGACGTGGACCGTAACTAAATCCGACATATGAAGACTGCAGGCAACAGAAATAAGCATGGATAGATGCATACTTGGTGTAACCAGGAGAGATGATAAAAAGTGGAACTCGTGGATCAGGAAAATGACTAAAGTGGAAGACATCATGATCAGAATAAAATCCCAGAAATGACAATGGGCTGGGCATGTTGCCAAAAGAACGGACCACCGATGGACAACCGAAATTCTAGACTGGATTCCAGGGGACAGGCGAAGACCCAAAAGAAGACCACGTGGGAGATGGGTGGATGAAATTCGAAAACATGCAGGAGTGACAGGAAGGAGACTGGCACAAGATAAACCTTAGGGGCCATCTATAAAGTACGTCCGAGATTACAAGGTGTGTGTGTGTGGGGGGGGGGGTCCTGATAACCGGACCAAATGTGATATGGGGCAGGTTTAGTAATTCGGACGTCCAGCGGCAAAAATATAGTGGATGGTATTTCTTCGTTTTTGTTTTGTCTCTATTTAATATTTAAAAAAGAGGTATGATATATTTTAGATTTCTGATTATATTTAGCTAAATCAGAATATTAATATTAAGTTCTCGTATTTGTGCTACCCAATCTATCGTGTTTTGTAGATAGTATAATCAGAATGTTGCAACTTTTAATGCGTGCGTTCATTTGTAGATCTTTATTTCAGAATGATAAAGTTCGGGTAGCATTTGGGAATAAATTAATGCCTAAATATTATCGGTATGCAAAAGTTTCCGCTGCCCCTTATAGCGGGCGCTGTAGGGGTCTAACCAGCCGGCGACCCGTGCTGTCAGTTCGTACATGAAGCCAAGCACTGCGGTTGATAAAGTTCATTTACGGCACTGTTTGTTATTCATGTTTAATTTAGGGAAAAGTACGAGTGAAGCATACGGTTTAATATGTTAAGCGTATGGCAAAACGGTTATGGGTGAGCGGACGTGTCGAGAATGGTTTGCTAGGTTTAAGAAAATTGATTTAAGCTTGGAAGACAAGCCACGTGCAGGTAGACCGCAGGAACTCGCAGAGGAGAAGCAGAAATCGCAGTTGCAAGAAGATGCCACACCATCGACCACGCAACTGGCGAAACGTTTGAAAGTGGCTCAATCGACGATGTTACGGCGTCTACCGCCCTTGGGGACGACCCAGAAGATTGGTAAGTGGGTTCCGCATACTTTAACGGGGCGTAATATTGGTCAACGATTGAGCATCTGCATGTCGTTGCTGAAGAGGTTTCAAGGGAAGAATTCCTTGTGGAAGGTTGTCCCCGGGGATGAAAAATGGGTCTATTGCGACAACCCCGTACACAAGCGATCCTGGGTCGACCCAGGCCAGCCATCGACATCCACTGCAAAACAGGTTATCTACAGGAAAAAGGTGCTGTTTTGTGTGTGGTGGGATATGCATGGAGTGTTGTACTTCGAACTGTTGAAACCGGGCGAAACAATCACTGCACAGCGAAATAGTGATCAGCTGATTAAACTGAATGCCGCAATCGAGCAAATACGCCCATGGACAGGTAAAAGACGCCGCCCAGTCATCCTGTTACACGATAATGCCAGACCACATGGTGCCACCACGAAACCAACCCTTGAACAGTTACACTGGGAGGTTTTACCGCACCCAGCTTACTCCCCGGACATTGCACCCTCAGACTTTCATCTGTTTTGCTCTATGCAACATGCCCTAGCCCAACAGTGGTTCACCACAGTTCCAGAGGTGGAAAATTTCGTCACTGCGTTCTTCATCTCAAAACACGAATCCTATCACAGAGGCATTCATTTGTTGCCTGAAAAATGGCAAAAGGTCATTGATGCTACCGGCCAATATTTCGTTGAAAAAAAAATGTGTACTGGTTTCCTGATTGTCCCTGCCTTCTTTCTCCTTAAAACGGCGGAAACTTTTGCTCACCCCTAATAATAAATATTTTCTGAAGCAAACTTGTAAATATATGGAAGATTCCTTTAAATAATTACATGTTTTCTCTCTGTTTCTCAACGGACTTCTAAAAGCAGTCGTCAAAAATAAAAGGGGTTGCGGGAATTAGGACGTACTTTTCTTCTTAGGGGGGGGGTGTCAACAATCGGACAAAACGTGACATGGGGGAGGCGGGGAGTCTAAAAATAGTAAAAAATCACGGACGCACTTTATGGACGACCCCTTTGTGGAAGAAACTTTGCGAGGCCTTCATCCCGCAGTGGATTGTTGATGGTCTGACAATGCTTGTATGTGTAGTCCTCAGCTGTTCGGCCAACTCTCGCGTTGTCACTCTTCGGTCGGCCTCCACGAAGGTCTTCAGCACGTCGATATCCACTGTTGCTGGCCTTCCGACTTTGGGACGGTCTGACATGTCAAAATTTGCCTCTCGAAACCGTTCGAAACAACGTCAGCACTGATGTTATCATGTGGCATTGGAGTAGACACAGCTAATGTTCTTTACAACACTTGCGAGTGTGCTACCGCGGCGGAACTCATACAGCATGCAATGGCGGATGTGGTTCTTGTCCACCTCCATGTTGGCTGTCGCTTACATTCTTCGGCTTTTGACGGCTAACTGCCACTGACTTAAACCACCTAACTACCTACCTACCTGCTGATGTCATGCCGGTGTGCTGCGTAATCTCAGTGGCCAATGTTCACTGTGGCCGGGACTTCGACTTCGTGTGCATCGCTACCGGACTTCATGTTCTTCCCAACCCAATGCATAGAGTAAAGAGAGACAGACAGAGAAAATCTCGAACACCACCCAAAATGGAACCCTAAATAAGGCTAACGGTACGACTGTAATATTCTTTCTTTCTGTTCTTGTTGTTGGGCACATCGCACCGCTTAATACTCTCAGTCTCTCTTGCTCAATGAAAAATCACTGTTTACCGTTCTTTATACAGAAAGAGATAAACTTCTAAGAAAACATTTTGTGGTATGAATTTTTTTATAGGCATTTCTGCATTTCGGGTGAGTATCAGTAAATTTAGAGCTGATGCCTTAAACTTCCCTCTCTCTCTCTTTCTCTCACTGGTTTGGTTCCACTCTAAGAAAACCTAAAAATTTTGATCTGTCTGCATATACGAGTACCAAGTGAAATGCCCTTGACTGTTTTTATATGTTACTGGTGGGTTTTTTTATAATTATTTTCTTTTGACCTTTTTCTCCTTCAGTCTCCGGATAGGGAACTTCAAGGTTTATTTTCCATTTGCCTTTGCCTTGACATCAAAGGTCAGTACGTGTTGTAATGTCTCCGAAATCAACCAATTACCAAGATCAGCGGCGGGACAGTAGATATCTGGTTGCTCTTTTTTGAATTCAGGGCAGACAAAGTACGGGATTGCAATGCTTCTTGCCAAGCTGCGACGAATCTGCTAATATGTGTTAAGTGATATTCTTCACTGGCCCTGAAAGGAAATGACCTTTCAATCTTCGGCCTATTCAAACAATATTTCCGTTTTTTTTTTCTTTCTCTTTTTTTAAACCCTGTACTGCTGTGGATCACAAGTAAAGTTCATTGACCCTATCCCTTTATGCGTTTCAACTTTCAAGAATTTTGTAGTCTGTTTCATTTAAATTAAATGGATAAGCATGAAAATTTTCCATCGTGGTATTTTCATATTGCGAGTTGAGCGCTTGAATTTTTATTCGTGCGAACTGCTGAATATTTCACCTAGATGTTTTCACATCGCCAGTTTTGTTTTTTTAATATTATGTGTTATAAGTACTGAAATTAGGAATATCTCATCTCATTTCGAAAATGTAGGGAAGTATTTTTTTCTATCCTTCGAATTCAACAAAGCTGTTTCAGAGGACCATGGTTTTTACTCTGCGTACCGCACAATTTTTTCCTGTTTTATGCCCAACGATCAAGTTATAATTTAAATCTTTCATTAGTCCGATTTTTTAATGAGCTGTCAAAATACTGCTAGTTTTGTTCCACGTGGAGGGTGTACCATCACAAGCAGATAAAAACTTGACAAAATTGGTTTCCTCCTTATTCCTATCTCGTTAAAACGGGACAAAATTGTTTCATCCTTATTTTCCTCCTCTCAAAACTGGGCAGAATTTGTTTCCTCTTTATTCCTCCCCTCAAAACTGGACGAAATTGGTTTCATCCTTATTTTCCTCCTCTCAAAACTGGGCAGAATTTGTTTCCTCTTTATTCCTCCCCCTCAAAACTGGACGAAATTGGTTTCATTCTTATTCCTTCCTCCTTAAAATGGTACGGAATTTATATATTTCCTCCATATTCCTTTCCCCTGAAAACTGGAAAAAGTTTGTTTACTCCTTATTTCATTCCCTCAAAACTGGGTAAAATTATTTTCCTCTTAATTCCCCCTAAGGCTCCTGGACAAAACTGGCTTCCTCCTGATTCTATACACCCTCAAAACTGAACAAAATTGGTTTCCTCCTTGTTCTTTCCCCCTCAAAACTGGGCATAATTTGTTTCCTCCTTATTGCTCCCCCTCAAAACTGGGTAAAAAAAATTTCCTCCTTTTTTCTCCCCTTGAAAACTGGACAAAATTGGCTTCCTTCTTATTTTTCTCCCCTCAAAACTGGACAAAATTTGTTATTTCTTCCCCCTGTAAATGGTACCGAATTTATATATTTCCCCCTTATTCCTTCCCTCTTAAAATGGTACGGAATTTATATATTTTCCCCTTATTTCTTCCCCCTGAAGACTGGACAAAATTTGTTTACTCCATATTTCATCCCCTCAAACCGGGGCAAAATATGTTTACTGCTTATTTCATCCCCTCAAATCGGGCAAAATTTGTTTCCTCTTAATTTTCCTTAAGACTGGACAAAATTGGTTTCCTCCTGACTCCATCCTCTCCATCAAAACCGGACAAAATTAGTTTCGGCCTTATCCCTATCTCCTTAAAACGGGACAAAATTGGTTCCCCCTTTATTTCTTCCTCCTTAAATCAGGACAAAATGGGTTTCCTACTTATTCCTTACCCCTCAAAACTGGACAAAATTGGTTTCCTCCTTACTCCTCCCCCCTCAAAGCCGGACAAAATTTGTTTACTCCACATTTTATCTCTTCAAAACTGGGCAACATTCGTTTCCTCTTAATTCCCCCCTAAGACTGGATAAAATTGGTTTCCTCCTAATTCCTTCCCTCCTCAAAACTGAACGAAATTTATTTCCACCTTAATCCTTTCCCCTCAGCAACAGTGATTTCCGAAGGCAGTCGTAGTCTGACTTTTAAAATGTGAAGATAGAAAGAAGCTGCGACAAGCGTTAGTGCACCGTGGAAATGAACAGCCATTCGGGGAGGGGAGGGGCGTCCACCCTGGGCATTTAATGCTATGAGTGGTTCCGCCCGTCTCATAGATTTGGGATAGCTGATTCCAAGAAAAGGGGCGCTGGTATACTGTGGGATAGGCACACCACCTATGCCTCATCCGGGGCCGAGTTGATCAGAATCAGTCTAGGCCCAACTTGGCCGGAAGCCCAAACCTCCGACCATTCGAACATGGGGCGGCGGTGAGCAGCCAGGCGAGAATGGGTCTAAAAACTTTCTTCTACCGCTAGGTGGCACAGATGTATATTTCTGCAAGGTATCGGTGATGGAATAGCACATCATTCATGCCTCATTTTGACTCTGATCCTGCACAACTCGGCCGAGTAGGTAGAAAACAGCGCCTCTGCCTATTCGGGTACTGTAGCAGCTTTGAGCTCATTCATTCAGTGAGTAATTTTGAAACATTGGTTTTGCGCCTCATAATGTACGCCCGTATCTTCCATGAGGTGCATTTCTTTCCATTGCTCCACTCCATACCATAAACGAAATTAAGAACTTCCTAAGGGGTTAGTATAGTTTATACGCATTGAGAACAGCTAATGTACTGTCCCTCCAAAGAAGCTTTGTCACTAACCATGTTTTCTGCCCATTTTCTCGGACGCAGCATGCTCATTTTACCTTCATAAATCGCTGCTAATGCTTACCAGATTTTAAACATATAAGCTGTACATTTTTCAGGGAAACTTTTAATGATACTTTCGTTCTAAAAATTTACCCTCACCTAATTGAATTAGCTTTGTTAACAATTTTGCTCGGAGGACTAGAGTGAGCGTATTATTTAGTAATCGTTATAGCAACTGTTGTCGTAGAGAAAAACTGCATGAACTTTTTGATAACGTTGCTTTCTGTAAAGGTAGTTTTTTCAACATTTGTGCAGCTCATACCGAGGTACTGAAAACGTTAAGGTAATAATTGTATCTCGTAATAATAATAATAAAAAAAAAATTGGAACGGAGACAAATAGCGGAGAAAACGTTAGAGGCATTTCAGGCAGTGGCTAAAACTGGTGCGTGCTGCATTCGAGAGGGCCATTAAAGTAAACTATCAAAAATGACTAGTCAGGAAGTACTCTCCGATGAAAAAGCGTCATTGCGATAACCGAGAATTTGCAGAAAATTGTCAGTAAAACGCTGGGGCATTCTTGTTTTAACAGGTAAGTTTGAGCTTTAAAACTCATTTTCTGAGAATCTCACTTCTTCGTCACGGAAGTTTTTCTTCGGTTTAAGATTGAAGGTGCTCAGAATCCACAGAAAATTGCGCTCCAGCCTCCTATCTCATTTTGTTTCAAGTTATGCTTTTCTTCCTATGAAAAACAAATTATGGTTTTGTAGATAAAAGATCTGCGTGTGTGGCGGCATTTCTACGTTCGTAACATTTGATTTTGTTTTCCTTTGTGAAAAAAATGAAAAAAAAGTTATAATATGGGAGTTTAAAACGAGGAAATCTGCGCGAGGAAATCTGCGTGCATGTCATATAGCGAGCGAGATTCAGTCATTCATAATTAAGGTTTCCTGTTAATGGACCCAATGTTTTGCGGTACTCTACCGATTAACGTTCTTCGCTAAAAATAGGCTTTCACAGGAAGAAAAATGCTTCACATACGTCAATTTATTAGCACCCATACGTTTGTTTGCTCATCTTATACACCACAATCACGAATGAGAGTGTTTTGCCTCCCCAGTGGCCGAGTGGTCAGAGGACCGGGCTTCGACGAGTTGAGAGCTTTTGTTTTTATATTGTTTGACCACCGTGAACAGATCAGTGGGTTATAAACGGTTGCCTGTCCCTAATTTAGAGTCACTGGTTCCATGGGAGGAACACAGCCAGTGCCATAAGACAACCACACAACTACCATACCTCACTGGGATTCGAACCAGGACCCATCTCGAACAAATAGTTGGAAGCCTGTACTTAGACCATTGAGCCACCGGGACTGCCGATGTGGGATTGGGATCAAGTCCTGGTGAGGCATGTGAGGTGTCTTTGTTCTACGGTGCTGGCTGGCTCTGTCCCTTTTTCCGAGCCAGCAGGCCCAAATTAGGGACGGGGTGACCTCTTATACCCTTAAATGTTCCCGAAAATCGTTAAACCACAAAACCAACAAATAAAAGTGATATCTGTGGGAGGCTATCAAGATTTTTCACTTGTGAAAACAGTTTGTCCGTGACGGAGATCGAAATCGCACCCCCTCACTCCGGAGTAAGTTGCTCTCCCAACTAAGCTACACGGACGGAATGTCTGCTTCATGTATGTCGTCTTGACACGTGCTCCACCTCTGTAGTACGTCACACACTTACTTCGTTATATTAATGCTAATCTAACATTATTTGTTGCAAATTAATTAGAAGAAGAATGCTGTTTTAAGGAGTGTTATGTACACTGCTGGCCATTAAAAGTGCAACACCACGAAAGACAAACGATATCAAAACCATATTTATCGATACAGAAATCAGATGATACAAGAGTGAATCGATTACAAATACAGCACGGTGAGACGAGGGGAACACATAATAATCAGTACCTGGTGTAGCCACCCTGGGCGGCAATTACAGCTGCTACACGGCCCGGCATCGAGAGTAAGAGACATTGGATGTGTGTTTCGGGAATGCCCGTCCACGCAGCTTCGATACGATGCCACAGTTCCTCCGTCGTAGCCGTGGGTGGTCGCTAGCGTGCCAATCGACCTGCAGTCATGGACCACACGTGTTCAATAGGCGACATATCCGGGGACCGCGAGAGCCAAGGAAGACGTGGCACATGGTTGCTATCCAGGAAGTCTTGGACGTTGCGTGCCACATGCGGTCGCGCATTATCTTGTTGGTAAATGTCACCAGACAGTCCCTGAAGATATGGTACAACAACAAGCTGCAGCACCTCAGTGATGTAACGATGGCTGTACAACTGAAAAATTTGACCCCCATATTCTTGCTATATAATTAACATTTGTGATCCTCCCCCAAAAGTTCCAGCTGTTAAAAATTCGTTGTACGTTACACCACCACCGTTACCCGCAGAGGTCATCAACCAATCCAAATCCTCTGTTATTCGGTTCACTGTTTGGCGTATATTTTCCAGTACAAATATGGTCGTTTCCGCAACCTCTCACTTAAGGCGTCGGCCAGCTTGTTTTGACCAACTCACCACCGGTTTTTTGCCTGTATACTCTTCCCAAGTGAAGCAGTTTTGCTGATATTCGTGCTTCTCCAAGCACACACTGTCATCACACACACAGATCACTTCAGTTTCTCGTTAGACCTTCTGTGACGTATTCCGAATTACTACTGCTGTGTTCCCGTTTATTCGATTATACAACTGTAGTAATGCAGCGATAACAGATGACGCACCAGTCTGTTTGCGTGAAATGCGGTACTGACCTTAATGAATTGGCTACACTCAATGTATTTTGCGTTTTTAACTATATCTGCACTTCTGAAAGACCGATTTGAAAAACTATTTTTGCATTCCATTGGGACAATGGTAATGACAAATATGCATACCTTCTTCAAGGATGGAGAATTTTCTAACTGGTTGTCGCAAATAAGAATTTTTCTGACCATTCGCCGAGATAGGTTCCGCTCTCGGGAGAGTCATGGATGGGTGTGTTTGTCTCCCTTACGGCACTGGCTCTCTCTCTCTCTCTCTGGCTTCTGGAACCCGTGGCCCAGTGATATAGAGGCGTAACCAGGGCAGGGCAGGAGGGGCGACTGCCCTGGGTGTAGCTTAAGAGAGGGCGCAAAAATCTGTGCTTACAATCTGATTAAAACTGGAATTGAAACGTTTTCAGCAATTTTTGGTGCAGTTAACTCGCGCCATACTTTGTCATTTGCCTATTTAAAGAATATGCTTATATGTTTTGCCAATTGTGGTAGCCTTGGCTGCTTAAAATTTGCATTTCTTCCACAAAATATTCAGCGGATGTCAGTTTCTCACTTTCAGAAATGAAAGCGCAGTTGTACGCTGTACGTACTCTGCAAGATAAAGATGTCGTTCGCATTGTTGATGATTCTCTGGGGGCTGTTCAATCATTACTGCGGCGACCGACTACTGCCAATTGCCTTCGCTCTGTTTGATGTACCGAAGGACCGAACTAGTTGGGAGAAGTTGCACAAGCAGTCACAGTTTGATCGTGCCTCCAACATAGAGATAACAGATAACATTAGGGTGTAACGTTAATTTTGTTTTGTCGAGCAGTGTGTGTGTGTGTGAGAGAGAAAGAGAGAGAGAGAGAGAGGTCGAAAAACGGGGTAGCAATATTTTGTAGTTTTCCCCGGGCGCAGAAGTGTCCAGCTATGTATATATACACATATATATCATCATCGCCAACCATTATCAATCCACTGCTGAATGAAGGTCTCCCCAAGTTTTCCACTTGGGGAGACCTTCATCCAGCAGTGGATTGATAATGGTTGGCAATGATGGTGATGATATATGTATGTCATCATCATCATAATCATCATACGTATATGATGATATTTGTATATCATCATCATCATCATCATACTGTCTGTCTTGGGGGGGGGGGTCATAACTCACCACGCTGGCCAAGCGGGTTGGTGAATTTGGGAGAGCGCTTCGTCTAATCCCGGTGGTATAGTTATTCCGCTATGTGGTTGTCGTCAGAGCCCCTTTAGTATGAACAGAATGTATCACGAGAAGCCGGGGTCGACATTTGTCAAGGAGAGACTTATATATTGGAAAGCATGCGGGAGAGACATGGAAAAGGCTGGCTCAAGACAGACCGTTGTAGTAGAAACTTGGGGAGACCTTCGTACAGCAGTGGATTCATAATAGTTGACGATGATGATGATATATATTTTGGTGTTACTCAGATCCTACAAGTCGGATCGGCAAAATTTGGTCAATACACACACACTGGTCAAAACATTCGAACCTTTATAATGAGACAGCCACTGACAATAAACGAAACTATGAAGCTGTACAGTTTTCAAAAACAATTTACTATTATGTCATTAAAGGAACGTGCGTAATCAATGTATCCATCCAGTTCTTACTTATAAATTAGAGACATAGACCTTTGTAACGTACCAGGAGATGTGACGTACCTGCCAGAAGGACGCACACGACATAAAGGCAGATAGGAATCAGAATAAAATGTCCGCGTAGCTTAATTGGTAGAGCAACTTGTTCCGGAATAAGCGTACTCGGGTTCGAATCCCGGCGTAGACCAAAAATGACGGAGAAATTCACTTCGTTATAATGGCGCCCGAACTATCCGGATGACCCGACCGTTCAAAATCTCGCATTGGTGTGATGTTATTTCCACGCCGCGAGATAGGAAAAATTAGAGAATCCTTTCTCCAGCACTTCGAAAAAAAAAAAAAAAAAAAAAAAAAAATAAGGGGGAGATGATGTAACGTACCAGGAGATGTGACGTACCTGCCAGAAGGACGCACACGACATAAAGGCAGATAGGAATCAGAATAAAATGTCCGCGTAGCTTAATTGGTAGAGCAACTTGTTCCGGAATAAGCGTACTCGGGTTCGAATCCCGGCGTAGAACAAAAATGACGGAGAAATTCACTTCGTTATACCTTAACTAAAAAAGAGATTTAGTGTTCAGAAGTGAAAAAAGCAGGAAGATAAGAAGAGGAACCCGTGGATCGGGAAAAATGACAAGAGCAAAATACATCAAAAACAAAGTAAAATCCTTAAAATGGCAGTGAGAATGACATATTGTTAAAAAAACTGACCACCGTTTGACAAATGAAATAGCAGACTGGGTACCAAGGGGCAGAAAAATACCCAGAAAAAGACCAGGTGGGGGATAGGTGAATGTAATTCGAAAGTGTGTTGGAGCGACTTGAAAGAGACTAGCTCAAGACTAAGTTGTTTATAGAGGAGACTTCGGGAGACCTTCATCCAGCAGTGGATTGATAATTTTGTAAATTTAAGGGTCACATGCAACGATGACGTTTTGCTTTAACCTTTATAAAGAGCGTATACATTATTCGGCTGATGTAATTCACGCGAACATGGGGAAACCCCAGGATCTGTCAGAAAAAAGATTTAATCGTAGGCGCACATTTAGCGATAGACACCCACGATTAACAGAAAGAAAAAAAAACCTGCTAGTTTTTCAAAAGCAACCACTACAAAGCTGTTTGACAAATGGAAGACAAGCGTATCTAAAAGGCATAAATGTAATGGGAAAGCTGGACGTGCCCGTCGTTCTGCGAGGAGGATTGTATGGGAGAACCGCTCTTTCAGTGTTCAGCAGCCAACGCTGAATTCAACCAAAGCCAGAAAAAGAACAACCCGAACCATGCGTAGGGAGCTCAAGAAATTGGATATTGGAAGTTTTTTTTTTTTTTTTGTTTGGGGTTTTTACGACCACCGTGAGCAACTCAGTGGGCTATAAGCAGTTGCCCGTCCTAGTTTACGGTCATTATTCCATGCAAGGGAGAGAACTAGTGCCGTAAGACAAACACAACATCCATGCTTCACCGGGATTCGAATCCGGACCCATCTCCGGACGAATGGGTCTTGGAAGTCTTGTACCCATTCGGAAGCCACTTCTTTCACCAAAATCCAGAAAAAATCCGCTTCCGGTTGTGCCGAGAATATCGACCGATGGAAGAAGGTGATGTGGTCAGTCGGCTGAGAATCTGGCGAGAACCTCGCGAAACGATGGACGCAGTATGCTTTGCAAACACAAGCCAAGCATCTGGAGGTGTGTGTTTTGTAGATCCGGGGTCCGGTGACACCAGTGAAAGGTAAGATGACATCCTGGGGATATCTGAGTATTAGAGAGGGCAAAGTGCATCCTGCACGGGATGGCATTTTTATGCACATTGTGTCGAATTCATGCATGAGCAAGAGGAGGGTATCTATTATGTCTCCTGGCCTCCACAGTCATATGAACAATCCTATTAAAAATGTGTAGGACATGCCAGAAAGAGCTATTCGACGTCATTTCCTTCTTCCGTCAATACTGACAAAGTTGCGCTATAATTTACTGCAGGAATGGCTGTCTTTGAGCCAAAACGAATTCAAACATCCCATAGAATCCATTCCGCTTCGCATATTTGCTGTCATTCGCAACAAAGATGGTCCTATTTCGATTCTGAATAAAGGTTCTTGTCCAGTCTGTTATTTACACTGCTGGCCACCCAGATTGCAACACCAAGATGGACACGAGATAGCAAAGCCAGATTTACTGGACACATAACAACAGATACAAAGATGAAACGATTGAGCTTGCAGGCCCCTGCGACTTGCAGAACACGCAGACATCAATAGTTCGTGTGTACCCCATGGCTGTTACTACACGCCGCGGCATCGAACGAAAGAGGCTTTGGATGGGCTTGGGGTATGTCGGTCCAGGCTGCTTCCACACGTTGCCACAGTTCACCAGGCGTAGCCGCGGGTGGTGCTTGCCGGGCCACTCGGTTGCCGATCAGCGACCAGACGTGTTCGATGGGCGACATATCGGGAGAACAGGCGGGCCACGGTAGCAGTGACACCTGGTGTGGGCCGTGAAGAATTGTTGCACGATGCGTGCCACGTGTGGGCGCGCATTATGCTGTTGAAACGTGGCCGCTGGCTGGTCCTGCAGGTAAGGGAGGACCACAGGCTCCAAAACGTCGGAGATGTAGCGGTGGCTGTTGAGTGTACTGGCGATGCGTACCAGAGGGGTGCGGGTGTCATATCCAATTGCGTCCCAAACCATAACGCCAGGCGACGGACCGGTATGACGATGCATAATGCAGGCGTCATACAGTCTCTCACCGCTGTGCCACCACACGCGGATCCGACCATCGTGGTGTTGCAGGCAGAAGCGGGATTGGTCGGAGAAGACAATGTCGTGCCATTCCGTAGTCCAGGTGCGGCGTTCAACGGCCCACTGCCACCGCACTTGCCGGTGGTGTGACGTCAATGGTAATCGGAGTAATTGGCGCCGTGCGACAAGTCCCCGCTCCTGCAGACGACGTCGAACGGTACGTGCTGACAGAGGTTGTTGCGCAACACACCCTAATTCCTGCGCTAACGTTCGTGATGTGGCGGTGCGAGCTGTCAATGCCCGCCGCACAACATGCCTGTCCTCTCGTTCGTTGGTGTGCCGCGGCTACGGCAATCGCTCACGTCTGTCCATCCATCCCTCCTGCACCCACCGAACCCATACTCGCCTTACTGTTGCTGGATGTCGTCCCACACGGGTGCCGATGTCTCGGTATGATAAACCGCTGTCGCGATAATCCACTATTCGTCCTCCGTCGAACTCCGAAACGTGCTGGAATGACTGCCGTATCCTGCGGCGAGGCATCAGGAAGCTCCCCACGCACAGGTCCGGCAGCACAACATACTTCCACTACTTACACACTATAAGAAGGTGCTTTCTGTGCACCTTCTTATAGTGCTTCTCAGTGGCGTGCCGGGCGCACATGATTTGCATATGCCCTGCAATGCTAATCGTTTGCATGTCCTCTCGCGGGCGACGTATGCTGCGAATTTCAGGCCAATCGGATGCTTCCTTCTTGGTGTTGCATTTTGGGAGGCCAGCAGTGTATAAACAAGTTGAATCATAAATGAATGTTATAATTATACCATATGATTTCCCAAGTACACTGCGTTTCCACTAGAGGGCGCAAGAGTACACTTGCATTTGTCACAGTATCTGTGCATCACATGCAGGAAAAATGTGCAACATATCGTTTTTTATTTTTTTTTAATGTTTCCATCTGATTGCAGAATGAATTGAGATTTTTTTCTTTATTGTCGTGGTTTTCTGGTGCAAGATTTTGTACTTCACAGACTTAACACGTGGTTTTTCAGATAACTGAATTTCATAGGTAAGAGAAAAAACTTCAAAAATTTATTTTTCTTCCGGAACTCGATAGTTTTGTTTAGCCAAGAATTCTATGTCATCTAAGTAAAAGGAAATGCTAGTCCTGCTATTTCCTCTGAAAAAGGTTTCGTTTTATATAGTTGAAGGGCCAATAAAACACGGTGGAAGTTCCAAGATATCGGGGCCTGTTTCTCAAAGTAAAGTACATGTATAAGCAAGCAGCAAATTTATTGTAGAATTCCTTGTGGAAGATTACGGAATTACGGAGCAACACACACTTAAGTGTTCAGTCAGTTGTGCAGAAAACGTGACTATTACTATTAGTTAAGGAAACATATTTGTAGTAGGGCTCTAAACGCGATTTTCTGTTTTTTCGTCGAAATCTTGCGTTTATTGTAACTTTTGCCAAAAAATATCCTGCGAAAGGAATGTATTTTATTCATAATCTATAGAAAGTATGGTATTCGTACATGCTAAAGACAATACATCAGGTTCTCGTGCGGAATAAGCCAATCATAAAGATTTAAGGTAGCAGTCTTAAAAGCACGATAATTAAAACACTACGCAAGCTTCCGACGAAGTTGAAGAACTTGTTTAGTGTATAAGTTAAAAGATTAAAAATAAAGCCATAAGAACTTTCGGTCTTCCTAAAGACCGTCATCACATGGAAGTACTAAAAGAGCTTTCTGAGTGGGGAGCAGAGCCCATTTAAGGAGACAGGGGGCCCGGGGGCTGGGCAGTATTTTGGGGGCACCAGTATCAGTAGCATATCTAGTATTTTACTACGTATAGGTGGTTAAATAAAAATACCTCGCAGGAAACATTACCAAAATATGATGAGGAAGCCATAAAAATGTCCCCGCCATATTGAAGTGTGTATCCCATGCTTCATGGACAAATCTGTGTTAGCAAAAAAAAAAAAATGTAAAAATGCAGGGTTGAAAAATGGATACCAGTTCAGTTCTGCTTTAACACCCCCCCCCCATCAAAGTAATGGATAACATAATATGATCCGGATATTACGATTCAAACGAATCCATAATGTTTGGAGATTCCCCAATTATAGATGTGTACAAAACATCTAATGCTTTGGAAAGATTTGAGGATGGTAGACACTATAATTCGTGCATGAATACTAGTATTAAAAGAAATCCGTCTTGTTGCACGATGATATTTATTCAGCTAAAAAATGAAATCTATGTACAGTTTAAAAACACATGAGCACTTTCGGTGTCACATTGACACCTTCATCAGATGTAATTTCACCATGTGGCTACATGCTGGTCTTAAGTACGTGGAGTAGATGCATCATGGGAAAGGTAATGTCAATGTCACATGATATACCAGATAACAAGACAATCAAAAAAAGGCATAGTTGGCCAATGATCACTTAACAGAAGCAATTGCTATTGTGCTGTCCTTCCCAACAAGATTGCTCCAAGGTTCAGGTAAAACATAAGGATAATAGTCATTACAGCAACGTGTATTATAAGCCGAAATATAGAGGCTTTCTGTAAATAACAAGGAATAAACAGAGTTAGGTGTGTTTATGATTTTAGCGTTGTCCCAGTCTGGGATGGAATTTCCAGCACTTATGGTTCTCCACCAAAGCACCTCTTTTGCAAGAACCATAAGTGCTGGAAATTCCATCCCAGACTGGGACAACGCTAAAATCATAAACACACCTAACTCTGTTTATTCCTTGTTATTTACAGAAAGCCTCTATATTTCGGCTTATAATACACGTTGCTGTAATGACTATTATCCTTATGTTTTACCTGAACCTTGGAGCAATCTTGTTGGGAAGGACAGCACAATAGCAATTGCTTCTGTTAAGTGATCATTGGCCAACTATGCCTTTTTGATTGTCTTGTTATCTGGTATATCATGTGACATTGACATTACCTTTCCCATGATGCATCTACTCCACGTACTTAAGACCAGCATGTAGCCACATGGTGAAATTACATCTGATGAAGGTGTCAATGTGACACCGAAAGTGCTCATGTGTTTTTTAAACTGTATATAGATTTCATTTTTTAGCTGAATAAATATCATGGTGCAACAAGACGGATTTCTTTTAATACTATTTGAGGATGAGTTGGGGGCGATTATACTTTTTGCAGACTCCTAAAATAATGGAAGGAAATAGAATTTTTTTTTTTTTTTTTTTTTTTATACAAGGCAGTTTCTTATTGCTTTTTTTCACTGTGCTGTCTGAAAAAAAACAAAAAAACCTACTGTAGGACTCTTAATTCTTCAATCCTCCTTCATAATTCTGGGGCCGCTTGAAAATGTGGGGCCCGGGGCTACAACCCCCTAGCCCCCTCCTGAAATGGGCTCCTGTGGGGAGACATATAAGTTACCTGAAGACAGCTGTCGACGTCTGTCTTCGTACTTGCTATTTTTATCACACAACTGGAACACTTAAGATGCTGTAATACTTTACACAAATTAATAGCGTACGAAGTTTTGGAAGTGCTAAAAAAACATATATTTACCGTATTTAAGCGTCTTCCATATCTAATTTTTCATTACCACTATGACACTCGGCATTTTCTTAAGTTTTCTGAAAATTCATAAAATGCAGACTTGGCGAAATAAAAAAGAGATTGTTACATTCTTGAGTTTTCCTGCGCAAAAATATGAGAGACTGAATGTTTAAAGAGCTTTTACAAAAAATCTTATTGACTTATTACGGAAAAATCTTAGTGTACTGAGCGGCGTATTTAAAATGTTTATCATAGTTTCAATGGGATAGACATTTAAAAAAAAAGAACAAAGTTGCTTTGGAGTTGAAACGACCTCCAGAAAGTTTTTCATTTCTTTTCTAACGCATGTTTTTACCTTGAGGGTACTTAACTTTCGACCATAAATAAAACACGTGACACTTATCTACCATTCAAGCCAGCGGCTTCCGGTAGCGTGAGTACTTTTGCTATTTTCGCGGACCGACTAAGAAATCGAGATCTCTGTTCTTTCCTTTTTTTAAATTTTTATCTATGCGTTCTTTATTTTTCCCCTGAAGCTGCCTCATGTATGTGTATGTAGGCATTTTTAGTTTTTTCTCCGCATGATTACTGCATGTCTTTTTTTTTTTTTTTTTTTTTCTGCCAAGGTATTTTCTTCATATCCTTTCGCTGATACATTCATTCTGTGGGTAATTTTAGATTTTGGGGGTGCGGGGAGCTATAATAAGTAGTTTTGAATATGTGTGTGTGTGTGTGTTTTGAGTGCTAATGAACATTCTGACGCTGATATTCGCTTGCCGCACGGGTTCGTGGGTTTTTGCTGAACTTCTTTTATTTAAGCACATGCTTATACACTGAGAGGACCGAAATCATGGGATACCTGGTTTTTGAGCAACGCGATGCTGTCACCCCTCTCGCTAGTGGACGAATCCACCACTTGGTAGGTATATAGGCAGGAGAGCATCATTCCATTCACGTAGACGGTAATTAGATGTCAGTATGGATAAACGTCATGAGTTAACAGAGTTTGAACAATAGAAAGATAGTTGGTGCCCAACGTATGGGTCACTCACTCTATCGTGGAGGTGGTACAGGCATTGCAGTATCCCCAAAGTGTTTCGGGAAATACACTATTACCCGAATAACATCGCATCGTCGACAGCGCTGTGGGAGGAGAAAGGTGGTGGATGAATGTTGCCGTCGATGTCTGTCTCGCGTAGACGCAACCAACAAGAGAGCGACAGTGGCACAAATCACCGCCGACGGAAGTGACAGTATCAAGAGTGTATCAAGTATACGTCATTTCCGGAATAACATCGCATCGTGGACAGCGCTGTGGGAGTAGAAAGGAGGTAGATGAACGTGGCTATCGACGCCTGTCTCGCGTAGATGCAACCAACCGGAGAGCAACAGTGGCACAAATCAGCGCCGACGGAAGTAAAGAGTGTATCATGTATATACGCCATTTCTGGAATAACATCACATCGTGGACGGTGCTGTGGGAGGAGAAAGGAGGTGGATGACTGTGGCTGTCGACTTCTTTCTCGCGTAGATGCAACCAACCGGAGGGCAACAGCGGTGATTTACCGCCTACTTCAACGAAGGAAATGCCAGAAACGTTGTCCATCAGGCGATTATGGGAGCCTCCGACCCAGTAGAGTTCCATTGCTTACTCCACATCATTGGAATATACGCCTGCACTGGTAAAAAAAAAAAAAACATCCGCATTGGCCCGCGGATAATTGCAAGTGGGTCTCCTGGTCCGATGAGTCCCGTTTCCAGTTATTTCCCGCATACAGGAGGGTGCGGATCTGGCGGAAACCGCACGAAGCGATGGAACCAGTCAACCGGAAACTGTTCAGGCTGGTGGAGGCTCGGTTATGTTCTGGGAAGTGTTCAACTGGTGCACGTTGGCACCTCTAGTAGGTGTAGACGCATCTGTGAATAGCCCACGCTCCCCGTCTATCCTTGCAGACCATCTGTATCCGTTCATGGTGATGATGCACGCACCGGAAAGTGAACTCTCGTAGTAGGACAGCGCACCTCCCCACAGAGCTGTGATGGCTATAACCTGGTTAGAAGAGCATTCCACAGAAATTGCTATCCTGGAATGGCTTCCCCGTTCACTGGACTTGAACCCTGTGGAAAGTCTTTGGGAGGTTGTGGAAAGTCTTTGGGAGGTTGTGGAAAGTCTTTGGGAGGCTGTGAATTTCCCCGAAGAAATAATTCTTTTCAAATACATGGAAGGCGATACAAATGTAATCATTGGCACTGGTGTGCCGTATTTTCCCTGTTGTCCATTTAGCCACCCTTTATGTAACTTAGAAATCTGAAATATTCTCAGATTTCTAAGTTACATTTGCTTATCTTCAGTTGTTTGAAACTTCCTTGTCCTGGGTGTTGTAACGCATAGCATGCTCGACCGGTAATCGGGAGGTGCGGGTTCGATTCCCACTCCAGGGAAATGTAATTTTCAACTTTCTGAAAGAGTGGCTACATGGACAACAGTGAAAACACGGCACATAAGTGCCAACGATGACATTTGTTCGAGATTTAATTCTCCACCCAGGAGTACAACGGAATTTTAAACAGTGGTGGAGATACCTGTGGAACACTTTCGTGACCTAGTGGACTCAATGCCTCGCCGTGTGACTGGCCTTATCCAAGCGAAAGGTTGGCCTACCCGTTACTAGGTAGGCATCCGATATTTCTGTCCACCCACTGTGGTATTACTTTGTCTGTCCAATCGTACTTCTCTCTACTGGTCATTATACCTCGGTGAATAGGTTTCCACAAAATTCTTTCTGCACCCGCTGGAGCCATCCATGCGTTTTCGAATTTTTTGTGATGCACAATTCTCCATTTAGACAGCGTTTTATTTATATTACTGACTACTTTTAATTAATATTGCCCCTGTGGCCGATAGATATGAAGTATTTGTGTCTGATTATTCGTCCGTGATGGGTCTGGTTCCAGGTGAAACAAGGGTGGTATTTGTCCGATGGCGCCTCCCTCTCTGAACTCAGTGGCTCTAAATTAGAGAATTGGACTGCTTATTCTTCGGAGTTGGTGTCACAACACAGTTTTGTCCACGCCGGTCATCGAATCCGGGTCCCCTCACTCCTAAGTAAGTCGCTCTCCCAACTGAGCTACGCGGACATGTGCTCTCACTGCTGTCTGCCTTTATCTCATGTGCGTCCTGCGGCGCAAGCCCGTCACATCTTCTCCCCCCTCCTCTTCGAAAGAGGGCCGGGGGCATGGCCCACGGGTGAGCCGGGACCATGTATCGCTGTAGGCAGTTGTCCGCTGAAGAACGTGCATTTGAGAAATCCCGGACAATTTAGTGTGTGGAACGTAACATCACACACATTTATTTTTTCGAAGCACTGAAGAAGGGATTCTCATTTTTCCTATCTCGCGGTGTGGAAAGAACATCACACCATTGCGAGAAACTTAACGGCCAGGTCATCCTTGAAGTTCGGGCGCCAATGTGAAGACACAGCTTTGTCCACTCACTCCGGAGTAAGTCGCTCTCCCAACTGAGCTACGCGGACATGTGCTCTGATTGCTATCTGCCTTTATCTCATATGCGTCATGCAACGCAGGCACGTCACATTGCTCCTAATGGTCGTTAAAACCCGAATAAAAAAACAACTTCGAATTTCTTACCTTAAAAGTTATCGTTTATAGTCTGTGTGAGTCCGAGGGAACTTTCCACAATATCTAATAATGCGTGTTTTATTCATTTGTTAACTATTCATGTCTAAAGTTGTAGCACTAAGGATTACACTTTCCTCACGTAATCGTCCAAACACCGGGGGGGGGGTAAACAGTAATGCTATTTCATCTTTCCCTCCTTCTCAGCCCACTTTTTCTGTGTTTTTTGATCAGCGTAGTTATACAAAAAGCGCGTTGACAGCAGCAAAGAGAGAGAGAGAGAGAGAGAGAAAAAAAGGGACGGCAAAGTTGTTCGAACATATTCGATAACATTGAATGTTATCTTGGCAGGCCGCTTGTCAGAAGTTTGTCTGCGGGGCAAATGGATTTTCACTTCGTGAGTCCCATATCTCAAGGAAGGAATATTATTAAAAATCCTTGGTGGCGAAAAAGCCTTTATACGAATAGCGGTAGAAGCAGCTAATTCCATAAAATCGAAACTGGCTTGTTTGTAAGGTATATATTGAGGCATGACGACGTGTGATAAAACTTCCTGACATTGCGAGTGACATGTCCTCGGGGCCCTTCTCTTATTAACCGTTAGCTTTCATATTGTTTACTTAAAAATAATGTTCGAAACTCCAGCAAATAACTGGTGAGTAGACATTAACGTGTTATCCGTTCAAGTCCTAGGAAATTTTCCTATCCGATTCTTCGTATCTATCAATTCCGCTACTTCAGTTTACCTTTATGTGTGTGACACTGAAGTTTATTTCGTTTTTTTTTTTTTTTTTTTGTGTGCATGTCAAGAAAATCGTCGTTATCGTTGCTAAATCTTAATGTTAGAGTAAAAGCAGTCGATTCTTTAGTTGTCATATTTGCAAATATATACAGGGGTTGGTCAAAATAATGTAAACACCTGAGAAATAGGTGATATGTCTTTATTAAGAAGATGCTGGAACACCATTTGCCTTTAAAACAGGTTTCGGCCTCCTTGGATTGGATTCATACAGCTTTTGAATTGTCTGCGGTAGTGGAATGTTGTACCAACCGTCGATCAGAACATCAGCCAATTGTTTCAGAGATATCGGAGGAGGAAATCTGCTTCTCTCACTCTGCTCTCCAAAACTGCTCACAGTGTTTCGATGATATTCAAATCAGGCGATTGAGCTGGCCAGTACAGATGTTGAAGTTCGTCTTAACGCACCTTAAATCAACACTGTTAAAAATTATGTGGTATAAATTCGCTGAAAATTTCTGAAAATAACGTCCAGAAAGGTTGCCGGTGAGTGTCTGTTTTCTAACGGAATTTCCGTTTTTAAAAGTTCTCATTTATTTTTTTAACTTCCGTATTTTCACAGATCTTCCGTAGTCAGTAATTCCGTTTATTTCAGAAAAGTCAGTTTCAAGTTTTTGCGTATTTGTACAGAAATTTCGCAAAATCCAACGTGCGAGAGAATCTTTTTACGCCGGTGGTAGGAATCGAGCCTAGGCCGTTTAGGTTGAACCCGCGCGTGTTAGCCACTGAGCCAGAAAGTCACCGGAATCAGAACGAATTGGGCGATGAGGAATTTTATTAAATTAATGTGAGTGGCGCAATCATTTTATTTTATATTGGAGCTTATTATGTTTTTGAAAACATTTCTAATAATTTTATTTTTTCTGTAAGAGGTCTTATCACAAATTATGTATTTTTTTCACCGTGATTTTTCGAATCAACGGAATGATTTGGAGTTTGAGATATTTTTTTCAACTGACAATGACTTTCAATTACGTTTTAAGAGAAAGTGTAATGTACAGTTTTATAATATTATTTCACAGAACTTCTAAATATAAAATTTACTCTTGATATCTATACGGCTTTTGTCGCAAGGACTCTACAGACTGATATATCGATATCGTACATTCACCTGTACGATAAATTAAGCCCCCCCTCTTTCTTACGATAACACAACATACAATAGCTGGTGCACAAAATGGGGAAGAAAAGAAGAAACATCCTGTTCCACAGTAACCAAAATTCATGCGATATACTATCCACAATATCCGATCTCGCTACAGAACTTCAAAATCAAATTCTACGGCAGACCATTTAACAGTTAATCAAACCCCCTAATATTCCCGTGAATTCCGCCTGTTAGCGGAAATATTTCGTCCTATGGATGCAACAAAAGTGAAAACAGAGTTTTTCCGTTAATATAAGAAAGGAATTGCGGAAAGGTTCCCGAAATTTCAGAACTTTTCTAGCGTACGAAAAATTCGTGAAATTCAGATTTTTTCCGTCATTTCACGGAAAACGTTGTATCAGAAATATGCTTCGTTAATTCACGAAAGAAATCACGGAACGTGGCTCCTGAATTTCAGAAAATTTGTTACAATGAAGACTGAACTGTTCTGGAAATGTTTATGGGCGCAAAATCATCCTGAAAAATGACATCATTGTTGTGAAACAACACTTGCAGTGATTGCTCTGGCTTCTTCAAAGTTTTCGCCAACCCATTCGCCAAATTCTTTTTTTTTTTTTTTTTTTTTTTTCGCCAAATTCTTTTTTTTTTTTTTTTTTCGCCAAATGTAATTTTAAGTCTTCAATTTTTTTAACTCTCCATTGGAAATTTAAAAACCATAAAGTGTTGTAACAGTACCAAAACAATAGCTTATAGATTTCTTACAATTCAGCAGCAAAATATTACACTAAAGAGCAATTGAATTAGAGACAGCTGGCGTTATGCAAATGTGGCGCTGTGGGCGGCACTGTAAGCGGAAACGACATGACGTATGCAGCGATCCGACAATATAAGGAGTGATGCGACTGGAATCAGCAAGAGTCGGACGCAGTATGGGTAAGACGAAGTATCTAAGCGCATTTGATCGTGGTCAAATTGTCGGGGCCCGACAAATGGGTCACTCCATCTCGGAAGTCGTGCAGGCACTGGTATTTTCACGAGCCACTGTGTCACGGGTGCACCGTGAGTACATCGAATCCGGTAAAACCATCCCTGCAAGGGCCAACTGCGTGTGCATGAGCGGGGTCATCGTCGGCTAGCTTGCATTGCAACAGCGGATAGACGGGCCACAGTGCAAGAAATCACTCGGCAATTTAACGCTGGTGCACAAAAACGTGTAAGCAGCCACACCATCCAGAACCATCTCCTCGCTATGGGGTACATCGCCAATAGACCCTAGACTAGTGGGAAAATCTTCCCTAGACTGATAAGTCGAGATTCACGTTGGTACATGCGGATGGCAGTATACGAGTACGGCGCAAACCACATGAAGCGATGAATCATTCTTGCCAGCAGGGTACTCTTCAAGCTGGTGGGGGCGGCATTCTCGTCTGGGGACTGTTTACGTGGACTGAAATGGGACCCCTGGTACGTGTGACATCATCCCTCACAGGTCAGCGTTACCGGGATATCCTGGACGACCATTTGCTCCCGTTTGTGCGTCTTCAACATCCCACTGGGGACCTCATCCTGCAACAAGACAATGCACCGTGCCATCGCTCCCGAATTGTATCCGAATGGTTGGATGAACACTCCACCGACGTGACCTCGCTTCCTTGGCCAGCTAGCTCACCTGACCTCAATCCCATCGAGCACATCTGGGATGTCATCGAGAGAGATGTTCTAGGCTCTGACCCCCTCCATCAAATCTTCGTGAACTGTGGGAGCTTGTTCAGGGGTCGTTGATCCGTATGGCTCCCCAACGCTTCCGGTGTCTTGTCCAGTCCATGCCGAGACGAATCGCCGCCATCATCAGGGAGAAAGGTGGTGCTACACGTTACTAGACAGGTATCTCTAATTCAATTGCTCTTCAGTGTATGTTATAAATCCCGAATCGTAGTAGAAAGAAATATGGACACTTATTTTCAATTTTGAATTTATTACTACCTATAAAATTTCCAAATAAAGAATTATTGACAGGATAAATTCCAAATTATTTTAAAAATTGGGTATGACATTTATTCTGTGGCTTGATTCTAAAAAGGCCTGTGTAAAAAAAAAAATGCAGATGTTGAAACATTTCCTATAGAACTTTCATCTAATGACTATTTTCATATGATTCGTGCAATATTTGGTTGATGGTTCACATCAAAATAAAAGAAATCCACAAATATGATCGCATTTAAAAGATTTTATATTAATTTTTAAAATATCCTTGGTATTGCCAGAGCAAAATTTGACATGACGTCCGAACAAAAACAATCTTTTTTTTTTTTTTTTTTTTAAGATTGGTTTTGCTCAGATGTCATTAAAAAAGGTAATCGCCAATACTTTCGCCAAAGCTTTTTATCCATTGCCAAAACGATTTTGTGTTCGCAAATTGCGAAGAATGCGATCGGCAATGCGACCCCTGACTTGCACCAGAGGATCACCTAGAATTTCCAAGTACTCTCTGGCAATAACTTGACCATTTCGGATAATGTTGGGGCCAGCCAAATACCAAGATATGGCTGCCCAAATCATCACAGATCCAACCCCATGTGTCACAATTGAAATCAGACATTCTGAATTGTAAGCTTCCTTGGAGGTTCTCCATACATAAACCGGTCCTACTGTTGGGAATAATGTAAATGAGGACACATCAGACCATATCACAGGTTTCTAGTGATCAGCTGTTCAGGTATTACACTGCCGGACAATTGCTAAGGACGGATGACAATAGCAACGATAGCAACCATAAAATGGAAAGCAGGAAAATGTGGAAATTGGCATAAGTGCTGGATACAGTAAGACATGTTGTGCGTATGCAAATTTTGGATTGCCGAACTTGTTCGTGACGTCATAGCGCTGATAAGAGATATAAAGGATTTGACGTGTATTGACCGTTGTTGTTTTTTTTTTTTTTTTTTTTTTTTTTTTTTTATTGGGGGTTTAACGACCACCGTGAGCAACTCAATGGGCTATAAGCAGTCGCCCGTCCCTAATTTAGGGTCACTGGTTCCAGGGAAGGGAGAGAGCCAGTGCCGTAAGACAAACACAACATCCATGCCAGACCGGGATTCGAACCCGGACCCCTTCGGACGAATGATCAGAGGCCAACGCCTTAGACCACTGCGCCCCGTTGTTGTTCAAACGCAAAGTTGAAAGGGAAAGAATCAATTGACGAACTTGCAATTTTCAGTATGTCTTCTCGACATCACCTAGATGATTTTACGCGTGGCCGTATTATTGGCAAGATTGAAGAAGGGCGAAAAATAACAGATGTTGCCAGGGAGTTCGACGTCAGCCACAGTGTTGTTTCAAGGCTTTGGAAATCATTTCAAACAAATGGAGAGTGTAGCAAACGTCACGGGGGACGTCGTGTTCGCAGTACGACACCTGCAGAAGATCGGTACATAGTGCTATCAACAAAAAGACACCGGCGCAGCACAGCTAGTGAGGTAGCAAATCAGTTTATGGCTGCTACTGGCAAGCGGATCTCCCGAAAAACTGTCGCCAGACGTTTGCATGAAGGAGGACTATACGCCCGTCGTCCTGTTGTGTGCATCCCATTGTCCAGACGTCACCGTACCGCCCGTTTGCAATGGTGCCATCAACATCGCAATTGGACTGATAACGACTGGTCTGATGTCCTCTTCTCAGATGAGAGTAGATACAGTCTATCGTCTGATTGTCGACGACAACTGATCTGGAGTGATAGTGGTACTGCATATTGTCCAGCAAACATACAGGAAAGGGACCGATATCCGACATGTAGTGTCATGGTATGGGCTGGCATCATGATCAATGGCCGTACGTCCCTCTATGTGCTTCCAACTGGGACTATGACTGGCCAACGATACATTAATGATGTTCTGCTACCTCATGTTCGCATGTTCCGTGGTGCTGTCGGTGATAGATTCATTTTCATGGACGACAACGCAACATGTCATCGAACAGTTGCTGTCCAGGAGTGTCTTGAGAGCGAGGATATTCAACGCCTCGTATGGCCAGCACGTTCTCCAGATCTGAATCCCATTGAAAATGTGTGGGATGCTTTGGGGAGGAGTCTTGCTGGTCGCCAATGCCCTCCAATAAACAAGGACACACTCATCCGTGCACTGACAGAGGAATGGGATAAATTACCCTAACAGCTGCTTGATAATGTAGTGCAAAGCATGACAAGACGTGTGGAATCTTGCATCGCCCTCCATGGTGGCCAGATCCCGTATTGACATCTTACGCCGGAACGCCTGCGGACGGTAATTGCATTTTTTTCACGTTTACGTATTCTGCACAAAATGGCCTGTTTGTCCCTTGAACACGTTCCAAAGCCTTCTGGATTTCAGAGCACAATAAATTGTCTTTCTTGTAATGTCCTGGCATTCTGACATTATTTTATTTCACTTGGCATCCAACCACACTTACTTTTTTATGCGCTATATAGCCGTTTATGATCCGTCCTTAGCAATTGTCCAGCAGTGTATAATGCTCATGACGCCATCTTTTTCGCTTTGTAGCGTTCATTTTTGTGATGAAAGGTTTAGCAATTGTAGCTCTCCCATGGATGTTGGCTTTGTGAAGTTCTCTGCGTACTAATTTTTGTGGGAACAGGGTCTTCCAGGTGGATATTGAGTTCTGCTGTCAATCCTGCTGCAGTAGTTCTGTGTTGTTTGGACACAATCCTTGTTAGTTCTCTGTGGACTAATTTTGTGGAAACAGGGTCTTCCAGGTTAGTATTGAGTTCTGCTGTCAATCTTTCTGCAGTACTTCTGTGTTGTTTGGACACAATCCTTGTTAGTTCTCTGTAGACTAGTTTTGTGGAAACAAGGTCTTCCAGGTGGATATTGAGTTCTGCTGTCAATCTTGCTGCAGTAGTTCTGTGTTGTTCGGACACAATCCTTGTTAGTTCTCTGTGGACTATTTTTCTGGAAACAGGGTTTTCCATGACGATATTGAGTTCCGCTGTCAATCTTTCTTCAGTAGTTCCGTGTTGTTTGGACACAATCCTCTTTAGCTCTGTGTGGACTATTTTTGTGGAAACAGGGTCTTCCAGGTGGATATTGAGTTCTGCTGTCAATCTTGCTGCAGTTCTGTGTTGTTTGGACACAATCCTTGTTAGTTCTCTGTGGACTATTTTTGTGGAAACAGGGTTTTCCAGGTAGATATTGAGTTCTGCTGTCAATCTTGCTGCAGTACTGTGTTGTTCGCACACAATCCTTGTTAGTTCTCTGTGGACTATTTTTGTGGAAACAGGGTTTTCCAGGAGGATATTGAGTTCCGCTGTCAATCTTTCATTAGTAGTTCTGTGTTGTTTGGACACAATCCTTGTTAGTTCTCTGTGGACTAGTTTTCTGGAAACAGGGTCTTCGAGGTGGATACTGAGCTGCAGTAGTACCGTGTTGTTTGGACATAATCCTTGTTAGTTCTCTGTGGACTATTTTTGTGGAAACAGGGCCATTCAGGTGAGTATTTAGTTCTGCTGTCAATCTTGCTGCAGTAGTTCTGTGTTGTTTGGACACAATCCTTGTTAGTGTTCGACGGTTCTTCTCATTCAGCCTCGGTTTCCACCCTGTATTCTTCTTCGCCGATGAAGTCTTGCCATGCTTTGTGTACTCAGTCTAAACCGTGGAGACTGTTACTCTTAAAACAGTAAACTATTTGGCTGTTATTGTCACGGACGCTAATGCTAAACGGGCTCCCACGATATGTCCCCTTGGGAGTCTGACAGGTCTCTAATTTCACCGACCACTCGTACGAACCACTGCTGAATACAACTTGTACTTTACTAGCATACAACCTAGAGAATATATACAAAAAAAAGATACACAAAGGTAATCGCAAAGAGTTTTTTTCAGTGTAGCCTGCACGAATGACATTATCTCTTATAAACATGGTGTTCACATTACTTTGGCCAAGCCCTGTACATCCCGTCCAAAGAATTAGGAACCTAGACTCGTTATCGAGTAGGACCACTTCCCGTCTTGTTAGCAGCTCCAACGAGACGTACCAAAGATGTCACGTGATACTGGGTTTCCAGTCTTGCTTCGCTTGCCACAAAATCAGAGATGGAAACGGGTCACGGGTCAACGTGTCGACAATTTCTTGCGGGTCCAACGGGTCGGGTCAAGGTGTTCCTGACCCGACTTTGACCCCGTTTTATTCCCGTTTTTTTTTTGAAAACAGAAAAATATATTCCAAAGAAAAATGCGGGTTGTGGAAATCTGTAGTCGATACTGGTGCGCACGGAGTGAATAATGATTTGCCAGGCAAAAATATTGTCTCTTTTTTAAAGCAACGAAGTTTTCCACCGAACGACGTCAGACAACACACCGACTCCATATTGTAAAAATATCCGTCCTTTGCGTTCTTTTACAGTGCGATTGTCCAGGGCAAGGTACAGGCAAACGTCATTCGCCTGCTTCTCAGCTGATTCACTCTCTCCGTGCGAAGTTCACTGTATGACTAAGAGTTACTTTTCATATCGCATCTTATACATTGAGTATTCAGAGGTTTTCTATTGATGTCCTAACATCACGTTCCCATGACATGTCATGTCGAAATTAAGTCCTTATTTGTTAATATGGATGGATTTAATATTAAGGAGGTTGAGAAAGGCGTCGAGGCCAACAAATACGTGCTTGTTCAAAACCACAAGGGAAAGAGTGAAATTGTTTCGTCTCATTAAGGAACCGGTGAATAATTCTGGGTTGTTTGCTCTTGCTTGTTGTTCAAAATGTGGAAAGTGTATGATTACAAAGAAAGATGTCGGCGGTGTAATAAAAGATTATGGAACCTAAAATCTAACGGGCCATATGAATGTATGCGCACCTCCATCAAAGCGTGGAAAGAGCGAACAATCTAAATATATTTAAACAAATGCATTTGTGTAATCGTAAATAATGATTCCCATTTGTAATATACTGCATGGTCACGGTCATAGTCATCCTTCTGGATTACGCAAAATAGTGGCACTAAAAATGGCACTAAAATTTAGCAAGTAACCAAATTTTATTATTAAAAAAGGATTTCAGTAATTAAATATCAAGCAGTTATTTAGGGTGAATACATATATTACGTTTATATGTACATATATGTAAACTGAGTTTCGAATTTATAGTTCAAAGCAGATTTGTCCGGGTCAGTTACGGGTCCGGATCGGGCCAGGTCTGGGTCGAAAATTTTTGACCCGTTTCCAACTCTGCACAAAATCTAAATCCTGTTGAGCAGTTTCTGAGATGAAGTTGAACGGGGCATCAGACGTCTGTGTCCACTGCCTTCCAACATACGCAAATCGAAAGATGCTCTTCGACACGCGGATATTTCGCCGGTACGTTACCCGAATTCAGTCGAAGAATAGATGAATGAGTGCTGAATGAATGATAGATGAATGAGTGCTGTAGATGAATGAGTCTGTGTTGAAGACGAAATGCTGTTCAACATGTTAATTACGTAGTTGGTTATCCTAATAGATCAGCCTCTCAATTTAAATTGAATTTGCAAATCCCTGGGCTCTGATTACAGCTTGAAAGTAGGTGACAAAACACATCACGTGGTTTACGTGGCAAGTTGTCTTCAAAACGTACCAACGTACCACTATTCTACAAACACCTGAAGGTTGTGGATTGCCTCGCAGCACTCTCGACTGCTACTGGGAAATATTCCATGTGGTCCGCATCTGGGAAATAATTACGAGGCTACTGAACGGAGAACAACTCACCCAAATATTTTTCGAACCATTACCCTACAATTTCAATCCGATGACATGGTGTATTTTCTCGCTAGAAGACACCGCGGTTATCATAAAATGCAGGAACGAGCTCTGGTTTATGTTTTTTTTTTTTTTTGTTGTTGTTCCACTGGGTCGTGGTTCGATTCCCAAAACAAGCCATGTCTCTCCTGTGGTGTTGATTTTGTCTGGGACCATCATCTCTGAATTTGGTATAGGCGACTTCCTTTGCTGCTTCGGGCCGAGTGTTCAGGGGCGTAGGTTTCTTGCTAATCGAGTCATGGCAAAGGCATAGGTGGTATGTTTGTCCCACGGAACTGTCTGTCTCCTTTTTGTGGAACCACTGTCCTTGAATTAGGGATGGGCGACTATTAAGTGTTAGATGTTCGTAGTGGTCATTAACCACTTAGCATCCAGGTACGTAATATTACTTTAACGAATGATAGTGCAAGCAAATCGAGATCCGTAATATTACGGGCCCACTGATGTGAGGTAGGGCGCCATGTTTTCGCATGTATCACACGAATATCGACTTTTGAAATAACTGTCCTTTCATTTCGTTCCACACGATGTGTACTGGAACTTTCGTCTTTTGTTTATAACTACCATAACGTTGCTCGTGATATTACGTTTCACGTACGTTCAATGTCTGGAATCGAGCCACTTGTACCTTGCAAAAAATAATTGCGTTTTTTTACCGGTTTTTTTAATTTTCCTTGGGATCTTAAGTAGTTAAAACTAGAAGTAGACAAAACTCCATAATTTTCAGGAGCCAGCACCAATTTTCAAGAGATGCGAGGAGAAAACCGCGATCGATCTGAGAAAAAACTATTCATACAGAATTCTGACCTTCAACGGTCAAAAGTAATGTATTATATTCCTTACTTGTTCATTAATTCAGTGCAAAATCCACAACCCAAACTATGGAACATAATATGCATTTGCATTAATAGCTGCATTTCATAATTGGTTTTCATTTTAGAAAATTCAGCTCTGTTTTCTGGTGTATGACTTTAAAAAAAAAAACTAATGAATAAATACACATAAAGCACTCCACGCGAAATCAAAGCTATATGGCTACAAAAATCTGATGCTCTGTTCGCATACGCGCACTTATCCACGTATCTCATTCGGGTCGCACCGGTGATAATTCGTAGCCTGATTTACTACTGCCAATATCGCTGCAGAATGCATAACTCTTTCAGCAATTGTTCCAAAAATTGATATTGATATTTTCATTATTCTGATCATACGTAAGTGATGTACAAAAAATGGCGCAAACAGAAAAAAAAGTCCATATATTGTATTTGCTGCGTTATTAAAGAGATGGGAGCTCCATAGTAGAACTCCAAATTTTGGAAAACAAAATTTTCAAAATAGAATTTAAAACCTCGGGAGCCAGGTAAAAATTTTCAGGCACCATGGCGACTGGATGCCCTGAATTTGTGTACCCCTGGCTAAAACTCGAATCAAACAGACTCGTTGTGCCTGCAGATGCTCTTGGAGATCGTTAAACCCTTAAACTTGGAGGTCGTTAAACCCCAAGACAAACAAATGGCTACTTATACCTAGATGCTCTTGAAGGTCGTTAAACCCCGAAAAAAAAAGACTTTTTGTATCTGTAGGTGTTCTTGAAGGTCGTTAAACCCCGAAAAAAAAAGACTTTTTGTATCTGTAGGTGTTCTTGAAGGTCGTTAAATTCTTAAACAAAAAGCTGACTACTTATACATGTAGGTGTTCTTGGAGGTCGTTAAATCCCAAAACAGACAAATGACTACGTATACCTGTAAATGCTCTTGGAGGTCGTCAAACTCCGAAACAAAAGACTCCTTGTACCTGTGGGTTAGGTGTTCTGGGATGTCGTCAAACCCTGAAACAAACAAATGACTATTTCTGTAGATGTTCTTTGAGATAGTTAAACCTCGAAACAAACAAATGGCTCCTTATACCTGTAGATGTTCTTGAAGGTCGTTAAACCTCGAAACAAACAAATGGCTCCTTATACCTGTAGATGTTCTTGAAGGTCGTTAAACCCCGAAACAAAAGACTTTTTGTATCTATAGATGTTCTTGGAAGTCGTTAAACCCCAAAACAGACATATGACTACTGTACCTGTAGATGTTCTTGGAGGTCGTTAAACCCCAAAACAGACGTATGACTACTTATACCTGTAGATGTTCTTGGAGGTCGTTAAACCCCAAAACAGACGTATGACTACTTATACCTGTAGATGTTCTTAGAGGTCGTTAAACTCCGAAACAAAAGACTCCCTGTACCTGTGGGTTAAGTGTTCTTGGATGTCGTCAAACCCTGAAACAAACAAATGACAATTTCATTAGATGTTCTTTGAGATAGTTAAACCTTGAAACCAACAAATGGCTCCTTATACCTGTAGATGTTCTTGAAGGTCGTTAAACCCCGAAACAAGAGACTTTTTGTATCTGTAGGTGTTCGTGAAGGTCGTTAAATTCTTAAACAAAAAGCTGACTACTTATACGTGTAGGTGTTCTTGGAGGTCGTTAAATCCCAAAACAGACAAATGACTACGTATACCTGTAGATGTTCTTGGAGGTCGTCAAACTCCGAAACAAAAGACTCCTTGTACCTGTGGGTTAGGTGTTCTGGGATGTCGTCAAACCCTGAAACAAACAAATGACTATTTCTGTAGATGTTCTTTGAGATAGTTAAACCTCGAAACAAACAAATGGCTCCTTATACCTGTAGATGTTCTTGAAGGTCGTTAAACCCCGAAACAAAAGACTTTTTGTATCTATAGATGTTCTTGGAAGTCGTTAAACCCCAAAACAGACATATGAATACTGTACCTGTAGATGTTCTTGGAGGTCGTTAAACCCCAAAACAGACGTATGACTACTTATACCTGTAGATGTTCTTGGAGGTCGTTAAACCCCAAAACAGACGTATGACTACTTATACCTGTAGATGTTCTTAGAGGTCGTTAAACTCCGAAACAAAAGACTCCCTGTACCTGTGGGTTAAGTGTTCTTGGATGTCGTCAAACCCTGAAACAAACAAATGACAATTTCCTTAGATGTTCTTTGAGATAGTTAAACCTCGAAACAAACAAATGGCTCCTTATACCTGTAGATGTTCTTGAAGGTCGTTAAACCCCGAAACAAGAGACTTTTTGTATCTGTAGGTGTTCTTGAAGGTAGTTAAATCCTGAAACAAACAGCTGACTAATATATATTAGAGGCAATGTCCTTAGGTCCATCGTCCGACCCAGGCTCAGGTTCGAGTTCCCGATGAGGCACTGGTTGTGCTGTTCTTCCGCGGCTGCGGTTCGCCCTATTGGCAACTCTAGCGCTCAGAACTTCTGGGGCGGGTGGGGGTATTAGGAGGGACTAAGTATCGTATGGGGTGGGCAGAGATTATGCCCAAAAATGTCTTTCATGGAGATTTTACCCGACATTGATGAGGTTATCCCAGGTAAAAAAAAAGGTTTTCAGGTACATACGATACGTAGTATTTATTCAGTGTTCCCTAGATATGTACGTTCTGGGAACTGTGGATACGAACTTCCAGGGCCTTTAACAAGTTATTTCTTTGCACTTTTAGCTTATTTACGTAACGTTTTTAATCTTTTTATATTTGCTGCTGTTTACGAATTGCATTATGTTACCTGACAAGGACGGACGGACGGACGGACGGTCTCTCTCTCTCTCTCTCTCTCTCTCTCTCTTCTTTTCTTTTCTTTTCTTTTTGAACTATAATTACGCATATGGTGTTTTTCTGCTAGAATCTCACACATTCACTGAGATTACTCCCTCCATTACACAAAATAGTGAAACACTAAATTTAACAAAAATTCGTTTTATATAAAGCGAAAAAAAGTATGTCGAAAAATTCACATATGCTTAAAAAGTTCCCTAAAATTTTAGATGATTGCACTCACCATGTGTTCTAACTGCTTAAATATTATTGGGGGGGGGGGGCTAAAGGTTTGGTTCAAAAAAAAAAACTCATCCATGGAGTCTATTTTATCCTCTCCCGTCTCAGGAACGAGTGGCTCTAAATTGAAGATGAACGACCGCTAGGGGTTGTCGTTCAACTCAACAACTTCAAACAAATTCCTCCGTTTCTCCTGAATGGACAGATTCAATTACGTTTAATTTTCAGAGCCATGCATTAGATGTGCTTTAGCCAGGAAGAAGCATCGCACAATCATTACAAGGAGGTTCAAGAAAGGATTGAAAGGAGCGGAAGAAATATAGAAGAAACATATCCGTATACGCATGAAGAAATACGATATTATGTACATAGAGATTATTCTATGCAAAAACGTCATGGAGATTGAGACATAGAATAATCTTCCTCCAACACCCATTATATGCGGGAGTGCACCCACATGTATCGAATGCTGGCTGATCTTTTCCTTTTAGACGTGTATGGCCTCAGTCAAGTCACTCCTATTGGGAAACCAAAAAGACACCTCTTTCATGTCCATCGCTTTTAAGAAATCTGCGGTACTGTAAGTAAAAAGGCGGCCTTGCAGCGAATAAATAGTTTTAGAAACGTGGGGTTTTATTGCAGTCGTTTTTCTGAGCAGTGCATTTCGCAGCGGGAACATTTTTCATGAACGTCTGAAGTTTTATGCATCCCGAATATCTGAGTGCATAACATTATATAGGGTAAGTGCAGTTCTTCGAACACTTTTCAGGCGACATTAGTGCCCTGCATGGAAGCAACGAAAAATATCTTGGTCGAGCTGCATTTCTTACATACTATAAGAGCAAGTGTGTATACAGGGTGTCCCAAAGTTCCCCGTACCAATAGAAATTTATTGCATGATATAGAAAGTACATATCTTTAGAAAAATTGTCCCTTTACAGATGCAGAGGAATACAGATATAAATTAATGGAATTGCTTACCCTTTTGCTGGAGACACGCGCTTCCGTATATCTGCGGTGATATTGTTGCGTAGGTGCTCCAGCGTATGAGGGCTGTCTTGGTGCTGTATCTTTTAGATTCCCCCACAGGGAAAAATCTGGTGGTGATAAGTCCGAAAGTGCGGTAGTGCAGTGGTCTCAGATGTTTCGAGATGAATCGATCTTGGAAAAACTCCCGGAACATCTCTGTTGTTTTGTTTGACGTGTGACCAGTTGCACTGTCTTGCTAATACCAACAGTGACGTTTCATCGTTATTCAGAAAGGCCACAAATTGCTTAACAATGACTGTGGTAATAAGACTCGGGTCACATTAGACGCAGAAAAAAGGTGATCCCACTATTTTCGGTTGCGTGGCAGGACTACATAAAAACCGGCAACGCTGGGGAAAATGAGGCCGTAAATAGCTAATTACGTTCGATTTAAGAGCCCGCGTGGTACCTTTGGAACACATGAGCACAGTGGAGAGGATAGTGTCTGTATTCAACGACGGGGTACGTAGGCCTACGTATGTTTCTACAAAGATCATTTGACGTGCAATGGCAACACTGGGCCATAACAGCCGACGTACCCATCGAGTACCTTTGTTTACTGCACGCCACCGAGTTGTGAGGCTGCAGTGATGGGAGAACAATCATCGCCACTGAACCATAGTTGGCTGGAAATTGATACTTTGGTCCGACGAAGTTTCAGCTACAACACGCTAACGAATGGGTGCGTATATGTTGTGGACCACATGGCGCCATCAACTGTGCCAACTGTGAAATCACGGTGTTACGGGGTGAAGGCGGAGACGCCTGCGTATTTACGTGGGTCATTTTGCGAATCCTTGTACCTACTGAGACCACCATCGCTGCAAAAGTCTATGTTGATCTACTCACCAACCACCTGCATCAGTATATGGCTATACATTTCCTACAGCAGGATGCTTTCTGTAAACAAGACAAGGCCTCGTTGTCAAACGGATTTCGTCGCACCCGCTTGGCGAACGACTGGTTATACACTGAAGAGCAATTGATTTAGAGACAGCTGGCGTTATGCAAATGTGGCGCTGTGGGCGGCCCTGTAAATGGAAACGACATGACGTATGCAGCGATCCGACAATATAAGGAGTGATGCGACGGGAATCAGTAAGAGTCTGACGCAGTATGGGTAAGACAAAGTATCAAAGCGCATTTGATCATGGGCAAACTGTCGGGGCACGACGAATGGGTCACTCCATCATGGAAGTCGTGCAGTCACTGGTATTTTCACGAGCCACTGTGTCACGGGTGCACCGTGAGTACATCGAATCCGGTAAAACCATCCCTGCAAGGGCCAACTGCCGTGGACAACAGCGTGTGGATGAGCGGAGTCATCGTCGGCTAGCTCGCATTGTAACAGCGGATAGACGGGCCACAGTTCAAGAAATCACTCGGCAATTAAACGCTGGTGCACAAAAACGTGTAAGCAGCCACACCATCCAAAACCATCTCCTCGCTATGGGGTGCAGAAGCCATCGTCCCACGAGGGTACCGCTGCTGACCGCACATCACAGGGTGCAAAGATTAGCATGGGCGCGGAAACATCGCCAATGGACCCTAGACATGTGGGAAAATGTTGCCTAGACTGATGAGTCGAGATTCACGTTGGTATATGCGAATGTCAGGATACGAGTACGGCGCAAACCACATGAAGCGATGGATCTTTCTTGCCAGCAGGGTACTCTTGAATCTGGTGGGGGTGGCACTCTCGTCTGGAGACTGTTTACGTGGACTGAAATGGGACCCCTGGTACGTGTGACATCGTCCCTCACAGGTCAACGTTACCGGGATATCTTGTGCGTCTTCAACATCCCACTGGGAACCTCATCCTGGAACAAGACAATGCACCGTGCCATTGTTCCCGAATTGTATCTGAATGGTTGGATGAACACTCCACCGACGTGACCTCGCTTCCTTGGCCAGCTAGGTCACCTGACCTCAATCCCATCGAGCACATCTGAGATGCCATCGAGAGAGATGTTCGTGGCTCTGACCCCCCCCTCCATCAAATCTTCGTGAACTGTGGGAGCTTGTTCAGGGGCCGTGGATCCGTATGGCTTCCCAAAGCTTCTGGTGTCTTGTCGAGTCCATGCCGAGACGAATCACCACCGTCATCAGGCCGAAAGGTGGTGCTACACGTTACTAGACAGGTATCTCTAATTCAGTTGCTCTTCAGTGTATATGATCACTCCATTGGGTTCGCGACCCTCGAATGGTCATGTATCTCCCAGGATTTGAACTCAGTTAAATAGTTGTGGGAACAACGTGGAGGAGGAATGTATTACAGCACGAAACCACCGCCAGCTTACGGACTGCAGTCATGAAATCAGAAGACGCAATATAACCTGAACGTTTGCAACACCTGGTGCAAATTCATACTTCGATGTTGCTACTGTTTTTAGAGTGGAAAGTAGACACACTCGTTGTTAGATGGGTGTGTATAATAATGTTTCCCAACACCTTGTTGAGAGTCCTTGCCTCGACGACGTGTTGTTGATGTTGTGAGGGTAAATGGTTGGTTCACACGTTATTAGGCGGGTGTGTATGATAATGTTCCCAACAGCTGGTAGAGAGTCCTTGCCACGACGTGTTGATGCTGTTGTGATAGCGAATGCTGGGCCCACACTGTATTAGGTGGCCGTGTATCACAAATTGTGCTTTCAGTGTTTTATTCCATGGAAAAATATTTCCCAACCAATCTTGATGGGAAAGCGCTCCGCTAGGCAGAGTAAATGTGCTTTTCTTTAGGTACAATAGCTGGACTTCTGGTCTCCTAAATGGGAAAATATTTTTTTTCATGGAAGATCTGCAACTATTGAAAAGATTATCACTCATTTCCCAGTGCAAAATCTCCCACTCGATGACGTACATGTATATTTTTGCATTACTGTTATATCTCAGCTAATAAGGTGGAAATGAAGAATTCTTTATACATCAGACATCACTGAACATGGATTAAGTTTTATACACATGTTAATGGAATCGCTTGTTCTTCAAAAACTTAATTACGTACTTTTAAAAACAGGCGTTCAACCTACTATGTTTGAGAAATTTCGTTAAAAATGAAGAGCTGATTGTACCCGAGCATTGATCTCCATAAGTCTTGTTGGAAAATTGGTGTGGCTACATTCTTGTCAGGAAAATCCATGTAACAAATGCTTAGCAAAACTTCGAGAACATCCTTAGTGTTTGTTTTTGTGGAAGTATTGAAACTGTGCACTGTCCATAGGGAAACGATCCAACTTTTGTAGCTTTAATTTGTTGTCGTGCATTGCTTATGGCGGTCGTACCCTTTCACTGCATGTTATTCGTGTTGCGTATAGTCAAAGAACCAAACGACGGAAAAAGAAAATAGAAAAATCCCATGAAAAGGGAGTTTTATGAGAGGACACAGAAATGAGCTTTTGCTCTGACGTGTTGAAGATATTTTGTAAATTGTGACATCCAAATACCGGATGTTTTCTACGTGAAGCACAAATAAATGCTGAAAACTGCAGAAAGTTAATTACTTTGCAACCATAGGTTTTTGGAATGGTAGGAAATGCTTCAGCTCTAGCGCTCTGAACATTTCTTGTAAATCGCAGCTTCAATGTGTCAAATGTTTTTTTTTTCTTTTTTAGCACCTGAAAAGACCAATTTACAGAATACTGTAAAAGATGACTCCAATAATAGGAAGTTTGTGAAATACGAAAGAATTTAGCTCTAAGGCTCTGAAATATTTTGAGAAATAGCAGCATCAGAGCGTTGGGGTTTTTTTTTTTTTGTTGTTGTCGTTGTTGGATCTTCTTTCTACGTGGAAAACCAATTTGCGCGAAGGAAATTATTGTTTAGTGGTTAAAATGGTTGTTTTCAACCATAGCGATCATCTGAATGTAACGAAAAGAAACCGCCGATCGGACCTGATTGCGATCATTTTCTTCCAGATCTGATTGGTGGACCAACTTAGTTGAATGATGGGAAATGAGCGTTAGCAGGTAAGCACTTGCTTTTACTGCGGAGAAGATAGTTTTCGACAGTCGTATCTTTCTGTTAGCGAGATCCTCATGACCCAGAATTCTAATCCTTCCGGAAAAAAACAAAAAAAACACGCTACACCCTGTTGCGCCAATCAGGGTCGTTGTTTACAAATATAATTTAGAAAAGAGCTATTCTTAATGGAGCAACAGAGTGTTGCATTGCCCGAGGATCACACCATCGAAAGTTCGCTTCATCAACATATTGTCTTATCGAAATAATTACTTCACCAAATAATTTTACAGAACTGTTTATTTCAGTGACAGGTCATGTTATCGGTCGGTTCATTTTACGGAAGGGTTATTTCGTCCAAAAGTTCATTTCACCAAAGGGTTATTTTTACTAAAGGTTCATTTCACCAAAAGGGTTATTTTTACTAAACTTTCGTTTCACCAAAGGGTTATTTTTACTAAAGGTTCATTTCACCAAAGGTTAATTTTTACTAAAGGTTCATTTCACCAAAGGTTAATTTTTACTAAAGGTTCATTTCACCAAAGGTTAATTTTTACTAAAAGTTAATTTCACCAAAGGTTAATTTTTACTAAAGGTTCATTTCATTGTAGGGTTTTATCTCCTAAATGTTGATTTGATCGAAGAGTATTTTCACATAAGATTCGTTTCACCGAAGGATTACTTCGTCTAAAGATCCATTTCATCGAAGGAAAAAGATTCATTTCATCGAAGGGTTGCTTCGTCTAAAGATTCATTTCACCGAAGGGTTGCTTCGTCTAATGATTCATTTCACCGAAGGGTTGCTTCGTCTAATGATTCATTCCACTGAAGTATACTTCGTCTAAAAATTCATTTCACCAAAGGCTTACTTTGTCTAAAGATTCATTTCACCGAAGGGTTACTTCGTCTAAAGATTCACTTCACCAAAGGGTTATTTCGTCTAAAGATTCACTTCACCAAACGGTTACTTCGTCTAAAGATTCATTTCACCGACGCGTTACTTCGTCTAAGGATTCAATTCACTGAATTGTTACTTTATTTAAAGATATCTAACCAGAAACTACAGAAGAAATACATTCCAAAAAGTCAGCACAAATATAGAATACAGTCTTTTGACTGAAAAGCTGTGTGGAGAATGCAGTATAAAAACAGATATAATATAACATATAACTTCGATATAACAGTTTGCTTCGTCTAAAGATTCATTTCACCAAACGGTTACTTCGTCTAAAGATTCATTTCACCAAACGGTTACTTCGTCTAAAGATTCATTTCACCAAACGGTTACTTCGTCTAAAGATTCATTTCACCAAACGGTTACTTCGTCTAAAGATTCATTTCACCAAACGGTTACTTCGTCTAAAGATTCATTTCACCGACGCGTTACTTCGTCTAAAGATTCAATTCACCGAAGGGTTACTTTATCTAAAGATATCTAATCAGAAACTACAGAAGAAACACATTCCAGAAACTACAGAAGAAATACATTCAAAAAAGTCAGCACAAATATAGAATACAGTCTTTTGACTGAAAAGCTGTGTGGAGAATGCAGTATAAAAACAGATACAATATAACATATAACTTCGATATAACAGTTTATACTTCGTCTAAAGATTCATTTCACCGAATTGTTACTTTATCTAAAGATTCATTTGACTGAAGGCTTACTTCATCTAAAGATTCATTTCATTGAAGGGTTACTTTCTCTGAACATTCATTTCACCAAACGGTTACTTCGTCTCAAGATTCATTTCACCGAAGTGTTACTTCGTCTAAAGATTCATTTCACGGGTGTTTTTTCTCTGAAGATTCATTTCACGGAAGGGGTACTTCGTCTAAAGATTCATTTCACCGAATTGTTACTTTGTCTAAAGATTCATTTGACTGAAGGCTTACTTCATCTAAAGATCCATTTCATTGAAGGGTTACTTTTTCTGAACATTCATTTCACCAAACGGTTACTTCGTCTAAAGATTCATTTCACGGAAGGGTTTTTTTCTCTGAAGATTCATTTCACGGAAGGGGTACTTCGTCTAAAGATTCATTTCATCGAATTGTTACTTTATCTAAAGGTTCATTTGACTGAAGGCTTACTTCGTCTAAAGATTCATTTCACCGAAGGGTTACTTTCTCTGAACATTCATTTCACCAAACGGTTACTTCGTCTCAAGACTCATTTCACCGAAGGGTTACTTCGTCTAAAGATTCATGAGGCACGGACTGGAAGACGTTGAAGAAGAAACTGCCAGCGAGTGTTAGATTTGTTCGGATGGTTGAGAGTGAAGGGCGCTGAGTAAGCAGTATCATGCCTATATTGGGATCACTGGTTCTAGGCAGGAGAGAGAGAGAGCTAGTGCCGTGGGATAAGCACACCACACATGCCTCATTTAGGCCCAGCGTGGACAACTAGACAGAAACCAGCGCATCTCACCAATCAGCCACTGGGCGCGGCTTACTAAATACCTTTACCCAGCCTGAGTCTGTAATAAAATAGCGCTTACAAGATAATTTCACAAAGGAACTTGGGACCTAACTACCAGACGTCAGTTCAGAAACTTGAGTTTTGTTTCGAAATTCAGTAATGAAAGTTCGGAACATCTAAGTAGTTCATCTGTTACCGCTAAAGTGCAGAAATCAGTTATTCTACAGATGATCTAGGTAATGTGCAGATTAACTAGGGTGATCCGTTAAAGTGCCGAAAATTGTTTCATTGCTCAAATTACCTAGGTAATCTGCAAATTACCTAGATAATCTGCACATTACCTACTAGGCACTCGTTAAAGTGCAAATTCTTTGCTGGAACAACAGCAACGTTTCTGTACGCTTAAATTAACATAATGTTATTTATTTTTTGATATAGAAAAAATCAAGTTAATACAATCAAACAGTCAACAAATTAGTTGATAGAATCAATCATCAATCAATTAAAAAACTACAATAGAAAGAATCAAACGGTTTAAAATATTATTATAATTAAGGAAATGAATTTGCAAAACATATGATAAAATTATACTTACTTATTAGTGCAATCTAAAGATTGGTGACACTTGGAATTACATAGCAATTGGTTTTTGCGACAAGCACACCTATTTGTGGTACATTTAGATTTGCAGGCACATTTTCTGAAACCCTGCCCAGTACCAAGGGATTGTTTTATTGCTGTTTGACGTAAAGATATTTCTACAGCAGGGACATCTTCTTTCGTTAAACATCTGTCTTTGCAAACACTGAATTCAGATTTTGCATACAATTGTTTTAAAATACCCATTTTAGAACCAAGTTTATAAAAGCCATCCTCTGTTTTACTAAGAACCACAGCTAAAATCGAGCGGTCATCAGTTTTTGCTCTGTCTACTTCGGGTACTTTAATTCTCACAGTGACAAGTTCATCGACATTTGGGTGCTTTGCATTAGAAACTGCTAACATTTTCTTTGCTTGCTTTTCTAAACCTTTCTTGGCTTCATCACGCTGTATTTTCTGATCCATATTCTTTTTACAGATGTTGCACAATACATTCTTACCATACCCTTTCTCTTTAGGATCTATTTCACCACAAATTACGTGAACAGACATATCACACGATTTACACTTGTGAGCACCTGATGTTGCTTTTGAGCAAACAATACAGACTATGTCTTGTATAGTTCTCTTTACAGGCTCTGTACGAAACTGTGATGGCGATTCTGCTGAAGTTGAGTGTAACTCAGTGATGACTTCTTCAACATGCAGAGGGATTCCTTGGAGGTGCAGGGTAACTGAATATTCTTCATAACTGTATCCTCAATCAACGGTGTAGAAGGCAGTTTAAGATTACTATCGATAAATTCTTTTATTTCTATAGGCGATTCTGTAGAAGCAGGGGATAACGGAATGTCCTCTTGAGTAAGATTTGACTATGATCCCATAATCACAGTCTCTTGTGAATCTTCTAATTTTTCAAGGTCTTCTTCAGTATTTATCGAATGTAATACACTTTGTGGTATAATAGAAGAAGATAATCCCACTTTTGTGGGACAACCGAACATGGCTTCGTATGGACTTCTTTTAATTGCAGAATGATAGGCACGATTCTTCATGAATTGTACAAATCGTACGCCCTCACTCCAGTTGTTAGTTTGGTTATCAGCCATCCAAGTAGTGAGCATGTTTTCAATGTCTTGATTCGCTCGTTCTACACTTCCTTGACTTTGGCTGTGTCTAGGTTTGCCATTAACCATTTTGATTTCTGGCCACAACTGTGTTACACTTTCTAAGATTTTATTACAAAATTCGCGTCCGTTATCAGAATGCAAAATACTTGGAGCTCCAAAAAGGAGAAAAATATCAAGCAAGTTATAGGCTACTTCATCCGCCCGTTTTGATGTGAGCGGCTTCAATACAACAAATTTTGTTAAGTGATCTTGGTATACGAGAAGAAACTTAAACTTTCCATCTGGTTGAGATTGGTAATCGATGAGATACACCTGGCATCTGCTGTTGAAATGCGATGAAATAATCGGCTTTACAACAATCCCTTTTTTCTCACTTTTTTATTTTTGTTGACAAGGTTCGCATAAATCCAAAAACATTTTTATTTGGGCTTGGGTTACGTTTTTATAGTGTATTTAATTGATTGATCATTCTGTCTCTTCCACCGTGGCCAATTGACAAATGAGTAAAATACAATATGTCAAACAATTCTTCGGCATGGACAAACTTTTTCACACTTTCTCGCGCATATGACAACGGCTCAATGAGTTTTTCACAGCCTTGTACTGTCAACACATCATACCTTTGAATTATTCGATAATCTCGAGATGATTCTTTCTTCTTGGAAACTTTTATTCGCTTTACATCTTCAATTATGCAATCATACTTTCGTTTTGTCATTAAAACACTATTATATTTTGAATCTTCGCTAAAGAGGTTTTCGAAGAATCTTTTCTTCATTTTACTCGCCAATTCGGTGCTTGCTTGCATACTAGGAGTTAAATTTATCTTCTTTAAAAAAATCACGACACAAATTCACGCTCTAACAGGCAGAAACGAATTTGAAAACAGAATTAGCTGTGCTACGCACTGGCAGCCGACGACAATTATGAGAAATAAAAACAACCGGCGACGACTAGACGCTAGCGAAACGAAACTAAAAGTGGAGGGAGAGGGGGAAGGTGTAGGGAAAGGAAATGAGAGAAACAAACTTTTGAACTTCAACGATACGGAAGCCGTTAATGTGCACATTGCCTAGGTAAAATGCGGAAAGCTCTTGATTCCGCACGTTAACGGAGCAAATCAGTTTATCTGCAGATTAGCTAGGTAATGTGCACATTAACGGCTTTCGAGCTTTAGCGGTAACATATCCAACAAATAATACTTGTAACAGATGAACAACGTGGAACAGTGATTTTTTTCTTTGTTGAAATAAACTATTCGATAAAATGACCTTGTGAAATAATTTTGTTAAAAATCATTTTTCAGTGAAGTGTTTTTTTAAGATGAAAAGACCGTTCAATGAAATGAACTTTTCGGTCAAGTGACCTTTGGTAAAGTGGTCTTTCGGCTTTTGGTCAAATGTTTGATACCCGGAGCAACTGCATGGGGAAAAAATAATAGAGACCACGGTATATAGTTGCATGCTAAGAAACTGAGTGCAGATCCTTGTGACACTGGCCCTTGCAGGATCTTGAATTTACTCGGGCGAACGCTCTTCCTGTTACGGTCTGCAGTAATCACGCGTTAGTCCATGGTTAGTGTCGGTAAATTGTGTTAGTTCTTTTCTCTTTGATGATGGAGCGAAAGAATGTGTTTCGTAGATCCACCGAGAAAAAATCCATGGCGGATTTTTTTTTTTCTTCACGTGAAGATGTGTATTTTAGTTACTGCATCTTTGGAAAAATATTTGTTCAATATTTCCAAGTGTACACCAAGTAGAGTAAACATCTTGATCTTGTAGTAAAATTTCATAGTAAAAGTTTTCGGGCTGCGCGTTATGGAATATTTACATAGTTAAGTTTGTCGGCTTTCGTGTATTTGATTCTCACACGAAGAGCTGTAGAAGTAAGACGTAAAACGCTAGAGGAAAAAGAAAAAAAAAAAAAGAATCAGCAGGTATTTTCTTACTGTCAGCATTGATGTCACGTAAAGGCATATGGTGGCGTTATATTTGCTAGTCGTCAGAAATTTGATTTTCTTGTTGTCAAATGGCTCAGAGCGGAGGTTTCATTTTTTGAATGAGAGTGAAATTTTACTTGGCAAAGTAGGCACTCTTCGTCGTGCGTAATCGAGAAGTTTCTACCCGAAATTCTTTTCTGGAAGAAATTGTTTTCTTTTCTCGTAGTTATCTTTCGTTTTTCCTTACGCAACGACCTTTGAAGCAGTGAATATTTTTACTTCTTTTGTCTTGTGAAAATGGTCGTTTGGGCACCTGAGCCGTGCGAAGTGTTTGGGATTTCAAATTTCATCTGAATTCAATTTCTTCCGGCTTAGAGATCCATTTGAACGCTAGACTGCGTGTATTTAAGGGAGGATTAAGCGGTATTATCTTGTTACTTCCTTTTTTTTACTGAGTAGTAGTTATGTACGAAACTTTTTTCTTGGCATACGTTATTTCTTTAGTCACTGGGTGAATGAAACTTTACGTAATTTCCTTTAAAAGATAGCTACAAACTGGTGTGTTTCACCTCTTTATTTAAACGGCATACTTTACAAAAAATATTTGCATCTTGTAAATTGTCTGTCTTACAGTATTAGCCTTACTCGAATTTTCTTGCAATCGTTTTATTTTTCAAGTAGACCAAGGTTTTGCTCAAAATGTGCTCTAACTCACAATGGAAGCGTTTCCCGCTGAATGTTCACAGTATCCTCCTTCATTAATATGCGCCGTAGAACAGGTTCCCAAAGTTTAAGTGAACTTCTTGGAAACAACATCTATTATTGAACAAAATATTAACTTTTTCTACATGCCATACTTACATATCAAGGCAAACTGAAACTCGGTGCAACTCAGTAACAAACACATAGAAGCTTAATTTAAAGAAATGCTACTTCATTTTAAACCATTTACGCGGTCAATGTGCCTGAACCAAATGTTACTGAGCTCCTTAAATGTTTGCGGGTTTTACAAAATGTACAGCAAAATAATTCCTTTCCTCACATTTCAGCAGTACCGCTCATAAACCTGTCACCATTGACAAGTGCTTCCTTCTAGTCTCTTATTCTCTGCTTCAAGACCCACGTCATTGTGGGAAAATGCTAGTCCCCTTGACACGGCCATCATGCCATTGGATAGAAACAAGTGACTAACGAGGAACTATACACCAACTACGTAGAAAATAGTATAATTACAGTAGTAATCCAAATTTATTGGCGTAGAAAAAATCAGTTTTCCAAGCTTTCGCATACCAACCAGATGGCTTTTTCAAGGAAGATAGACAAAGGCTGCAAAATGAAAAACTGATATTTATTCTACGCCGTTAAATTTGGATTACTACTATAGTTATACTATTTTCTATCTTCTCTCTCTTTTATTAGCTTCGTTGCCATTGTGTGACGTGCCTGCCCCGCAGGATGCACATGAGATAAAGGCAGATACCAGTGAGAGCACATGCCAGTGTTGTATAGTGGATAGTACTCGGAGCTCCGGAGCCGAGAGTTGTAGGTTCGAATCCCGTCCCTGGCATAACAATGATGGAGAAATTTACTTCGTAATTATTGTTTAGTACTCCTTTTATCAGGTAATCAGTCAGAAAGGATGAATGACCACTTTGAATAACAAATTTAAAGAAACAGCATCCCTTTCTGATGTGCAGATCACTCCACTTCTTAGACTACGAATATATTCGTTCCAGCTGATTTCAACCCTATTTGCTAACGCTTAGTTAATTCGTTTCAGCCGGTTAAAATGTTGAGATAAAAGCACAAGTCAAACGATAGAGTATGATCCTTCCTTACTTCACAGGGCGTGAGTATGCTCCTTCCTTGCTTCACGGGGGCGATAAGAATACAACAAAAACAGGCTTTCTCGTAAAATGTTTTATTTTTTTACTGTGAGAAGTTCTAAGGTTGAGTATCTTTCTATTTTGTCAGTTTTCTTTCTTTTAAGTGGGTGTCAATTTAAACTCGGGAATGAGTTATCTATGTTAATGAGGCAATGGATAATTTAACGACGGTAATTCAAGTGATGGCTTATGATTAGTTTTATTCGTAGACAACTTACTAAAGACAATTTTCCCTCGTACGATAAAATGTTGAAGTTTGAACACTGTGCCTATGCAAATTTGTACGCTGTGAGAAAACACTCGCATCCACTTCCTTGTGTTCTGTGACATTTTATACTAACGATGTCAACATTAGAATGCCTGTAGTTAAACTATTTCAATGATGTCAACATTGTCAGAACAAAAGAAACTTAATGAGATAAGGGGAAAATATCGACTTGCCAGGGTTTCACTTTTCCAGTCTTTTCATGGTTGTGAACCAAAAATTGCTACATTACGTAAAACTTTCATCATTCAGAGTTTAAAGACAGTACAGTTCTCTCAGCCACACCATGTAAAAATTTCTGATATTACGAAAAGTTTCTTTTATCGTTATGTTAAACACTTACTTGCGTGAATATCTTTGTTTCATGTCTATGGACAGTGATGACTGTTGATTCCAGTCTTTTCACATTCATAAAGTGCGTCTTAAAAATTAATGGAGAACTAATTTTTTTTTTTTTTTTTTTTTTTTGGAATAACAACTAAAGTGTAACAACTACAAACAAATTATACACGAATAAAATGTAAATGGAATAAGTATATAATATTCAAAAAATGCGAAATATTCACAGTTTAGTTTAAAAATTTACGTAAAAATGAAACTGTCTAAAACGTATGTGGACAGCTAATTAAATCGCCTTTTTCAAGCATTAAATTCAAAAAATCACATATTCTAGCTCCGGGGATATGACATTATCGCCTTGGGACTTTAAAACGTTGGAGAAATATTTCGTTTCCTATTGATTGTAAAATGCCACGCAGTATGCAGTTTTCTCAAACTATAGGTTGTTAAAATAGGGCGTTTAAAGTCTCAAGGTATAAAAGTTGAACGTATTGCAAGACGTATGAATCGCAGTAGGTCCGGTGTTTGTCATGTGATATTTTTTTTTTTTTTGATTGGAGGTTTAACGACCACCATGAGCAACTCAATGGGCTATCAGCAGTCGCCCGTCCCTAATTTAGGGTCACTGGTTCCAGGGAAGGGAAATAACCAGTGCCGTAAGACAAACACAATATCCATGCCTTACCGGGATTCAAACCCGGACCCCTTTCCGACGAATGATCAGAGGCCATCGCTTAGACCACTGCGCCACCGGGGGGCGGCCATGTGATATCGAAAGATAATAATGCTGCTCCAAAACATCGTTCTGGCCGTTCAAGGAAGAAAATTAATCGAGATGATAGAGAGATAGATTTGGCGATTCTTTTCTAGCTAACAAAAATCTTTGTGTCAAATTGCCAGTGATTTAGCTGTTCAAGAATCGTGGGCTACAGTTCATCGCCGTTTGCTGTCAATACCTATCGCAGTATGCGTCATACATTGTTGCTAAAACACCACCACAAAGAAGCGCGAAGCGCCAAATCACACATACACTGGAAAGACGAATGGTTAACGGCGATGAGAAGAAGTTCAGTCTGGATGGTCCAGAAGGATCAATCAGACTGAACTTCTTCTCATCGCCGTTAACGTTTTCTGGGGGCATTCGGCTATAATGGTACGACGGATATTGCTTTCTTGCAAGGTTGGCAAGCATCAAGTGACTATCAAGAAGTACTGGAAAGCGATTATTCCTAGTTGCAGAGACAATAATAGGAGGAGAGCATTGGACATTTCAAAAGGACAGTGCTTTGATCCACACCTCTTCCTCAACTCGAGCGTGGTTTAAGCAGAACCAAGTGACTATTTTGGAAAGGCTAGCCAAGAGTTCTGGCCTAAATCTAGTTGAAAACCTCTGGAGGACACTGATATGTGATATATGTGCTAATTGTTTTTTGTTTGTTTGTTTTTTATTGGAGACTTTGAGCAGCTCAGTGGGCTATAAGTAGTCGCCCGTTCCTAATTTAGGGTCACTGGCCCCAGGGAAGGGGAAGAGCCAGTGCCACGAGACAAACACAACATCCATGCCTCACCCGCATTTGAACCCGGACCCATCTTGGACGAATGATCAGAAGCTGTCGCTTTAACCACTGCGCCAGTTTTCAACTGTGAATGAGTTAAAGCAGCAGATGCAACTTTGCAGGTTCTCTCTGAAGCCGGAACTTTTACAAAGCCTGATTTAAAGCACTCCTGATCGAGTCTTCAAAACAATTCGCAACAATGGATCAAAAATTCGAATTTTAACTGGAAAATATCAATTATCCGAATACTTTTGAGACAGCCTCATTTTCACGTTTATTTTTTCACATAAATTATGTGAGTATTATGGTTTTTTTTCATATCGTATGCTTACTCTTTTGATTTCATTCAAATATAAAAATTTGTATGGTTGTTACATTTTTTATGTAGCTGTTATTCGAAAAGTTCGGTTGTCCATAAACTTTTGAGACGCATTTTATAAAAAAATTAAGTCTCTCCGGCCATCTAGAAAATACAAGGCCATAACTTTAAAGAGATTTCCCTCGTTTGTGACGTCATTAGCATGTTACACGGACTGATACGTCGGTGTTGTGTTTGACATCATACACGACAGTGTTGGGAACCAGTCGGAAGACTTGGTTTCCGCGTGACGTCACTAAAAGAGGGAACTCGTCTCTTTAATGTCATTGTTGTGTACTTCCTAAACGGCCTTGATTTATTCCACAAATCTTAGGAAGGTAATATTGGACAGAGCTTGCTGTAAGGAGCCCGAAATTTCAAATCTTAATGTAAGACATAGTAATAACGACGTTACCGTACCAAAAGTCATAGAATACGAACCTAGTTTCGTGTAGGACCTCCTCTAGCCCGGCGAAGTGCAGCAACTCGACATGGCATCGATTCCACAAGTGGCCGAAAGACTTCTGGAGAGATGTTGAACCATGCTGTCTGAACAGCCGCTCACAGTTTCCTGGTATTTGTAGGTGCGGGATCTTGGGTACGAATAGACCTTTCCACCACGTCCCATAAGTGCTCTGTTGGGTTCATATCGGGCGAACGTGGTGGTCACACCATCCGTCGGAACTGTCCATAATGCTCCTCGAACCAATTTTGGACAACTTGGTCCCGATGACATGGTGTGTTGTTCGCCTAGAAAATCCCGTCGTTGTTGGGGTACATGAAGTCAATGAAGGGCTGCAAATGGTCGCCCAGCAGAGCAACAGAGCGATTACCAGTTAATGACGTGTTTACGAGGACCAGAGAACCCAAACCGTGTCACGTAAATACACCCCACACATGTATGGAACCACTACCAGCTTGCACAGTGCCTTGTTGACAGCTTGGGTCTATGGCCTAATGGAGTCGCCGTCACACCTGAACCCGAACCCTTTCATCAGCTCGTAACAACTGGTAGAGTGACTCATCGGACCACGCCACATGTTGCTAATCTTCCAGGGTCTAATTACTATGTTCACGATCCCATATGAGGCGCTGTGTCCGATGTCGCGGTGTTAACAAAGGCACTCTGGTGGGTCTTCTGCTCCCATACCCCATGGACGCTAAATTACGCTGCACTGGCCTGATAGATATTTCTCTGGTACCTCCTGCATTGAATATGGATGCTATTTGAGCCCTTGTCTCTTGTCTGTTAGTGGACAATCCTGGTCAGACGCCGCTGGTCATAGTCATTCAGCACCCGTGGTCGGCCACTGCGCTGTCCATTGTGGGTGGTAATGCCTTCCATGAGGTATTCTCGGTACACACGTGACACCCTGGATCGAGGAACGTTGAATGTTCGCACTACTTCGTAAACTGAATGTCCCATTCGTCTGGCTTATACTACCATGCCTCGTTCTTTTTGTCTTCTTTTTTTTATTGAGGATTTAACGACCACCGTGAGCAACTCAATGGGCTATAAGCAGTCGCCCGTCCCTAATTTAGGGCCACTGATTCCAGGGAAGGGAGAGAGCCAGTGCGATAAGACAAACAACAAACATCCATACCACACCGGGATTTGAACCGGACCCCATCTCCAACGAATGAACAGAAGGCAGCGCTTAGACCACTTAGCCATTGGGGCGGCTGGCCAACTTAAGCATTTCACATGAAGAAAAGCTTAGCGCAACAACTTTGAAGGGATGGTACATAAAATTCATATGTAATCCTGGGTTTTAAAAGTTTTTGACATTGAAAAAAGAAAAAACATACAATGAGTTTTTGACATCAGAAAAATATAGCTAGTATATTAAGCAAAATGCATTTTAAAGAAAAAGTATACATGGCAGGGATTGTTCATTTAACATTTTAAAATTATTATCGGATTTGGTACTATTACATCAAGGTTTTCTGATTTTAGGATCTGAAATCCTTAACTTTTATTTCCTTAACAGTCGTTTTCTAACATTTGAGTGCGCATTGCAATGGACGACACATTGTAATCTGTTAAATGCAATAATAACCTTGACTGAAATGTCTTTTTTTGCCTATAGTGCTCCGTCAGAGCACAACTCCCGTGGTTCTTGAGTTCCGAGAGCCAGTGCAGCTACGTGTCTCAGGGGGTGAAGTGCTACCTCCAAGGCCCTGACATTAACCCCGCTGGCGACTAAGAAGGGCGGAATTTGTAGAATTATGTGCGCCATGGTAAAAAATTGTTTTTCATAAATTCAGACTGGTATGAATCAAGGCGAATGATTTATACTAAGCCCTGTGGATTAGTGGTGAAGAATACAACCTGTGACGTATACCTCTATTTAACCTTACTTTTAAGTTACTGTTTCTTTAAATGTCGTTGCTTCTTGATAAGGATTTTCTCATTGAACGGCACATTACTTTCCCGAACAGCTCATACATTTTGGCAACGTTGACAGTGAGTCAAGACAAATGGACAACACATTGAATAAAAATGTGTGGAGATAATGGATATGTTGGCGACATAGCCGTTGCTACCGGGGGCGGTTGCCCTCCCAGAATGGTCATACTAAGGGCGTAAATTCATTCTCCCAGGGGCGTAATGAAATGCACAATGTGTAATTTTACCGAAAATTGTAGCTCAAAAGAAATTTATGCATTCAGTATTTTCTTCTGTAAAGACTTTAGTAAACTGCATACAGTATTTTCCGCGCCGCTAACCGGAGTACGGCTTAAACTACTCAGTGACAGGTGCTCCCTTCATATGCATGAAAGGAATTATCCGAAACAGAGGAGAGAGGCATTTATAGCAATATACGGATATTCCTGAAGTCCGTGACCTTTCCAAATGCGAGATAAGGATGAAGAGCTAATTAGTCACCTGCGCTCAGCCTCTCTTAACCTTTAACTTAGAATATTTCTGAGCCCCACGTTGAAAGTATCTTCCTATTGTTACGTTCACTATCTGATACTCATTCGTTCTGTTTTGATTCGTTTTGCATTTCTGCGGAGTTCACATACAACTTGTGCGTTTTACTTGATGTTTGCCAGCATTTGCTCATACGTACACTGGCGTGCAAAAATTAAGGACGAGACGGTTTTTCGAATATAACGTCGTGCAGAAGTGCTCCACATCGACTCAAATCATACCATAAGATCACCAAGATGTAAAAATATCGGACAAGTGAGCAAAACCGTCCAAACAAGGAATCCAAAGGATACAAAGGCACTTTATTGAAAAGGTATCTTATCTTCGAGCACAACTGGACAGAAGACAGAAACGTCCATGTGACAGGCGGCTGCCAAGAAAAATCCAGTCTTTAGTAGGGGATATGATCACCCCTGACGGCGTTGCAGGATTTACAATGTCTGTCCATGCTGAGGACGAGGTTGTCAAGGAGCTCTTGAGGCATCGCAGCCCATTCCTCTTGTAGCGCCAATCGCAGCTACGGAATCGTTGCTGGCGGCTGGTGATGTGCTGCCAAGCGTCTTCCGAGAAAGTCCCACACGTGTTCGATTGGATTTAGGTCCGGGGACCTTGCGGGCCAATCCATGCGTTGAATATCTTTTCTTCACTCTCCAACAGCTCTGCGACAGCCACTGTACGATGAGGTGTAGCTTTGTAGTCCATGAAGAAGAACTCAGGACCCACAGCACCTCTAAACAGACGCACGTGAGGCAGGAGAACCTCGGTACAATGGCAGACACCAGTGACTGAACCTCCTTGGAAGATGTGGAGATCAATACGGCTACCGAGCATGATACCGCTCCAAACGAGAACTCCGCCACCTCCAAACCGGTCCCTTTCGATGATGTTGGAGGTGTAATTGCGTGTTCCCTGCTCTCTCCAGATGTGTATACGTCCAGAATCGCTCGTCAGACTAAATCGGCTCTCATCCGTAAAGAGAACTCGACCCCATTGCTGATGTGTCCAGTTCTTGTGTTCCTGGTACCACAGAAACCGCCGTCTCCGATTAGCAGGCGTTAATGGCACACTCCGTACTGGTCGTCGTGCAAATAGGCCACCTTTGTGCAGCCTCCTGGCCACGGTAAAACGCGATAACGGACGTCCAGTTGTCTGTTGCATGTGCCTTGCGATTTCTCCCGCTGTCTGCTGTCTGTCTCTGGTCACCTATAGGACAATATACCAGTCGTCCGCCGCCGTGGTTGCTCGTGGACGACCACTGCTAAACTCTCGGACAGCTGTTCCTGTCGTTTGAAATACTCTCCAAGCTCGTGAAACGATGCTGTGAGCGATCCCGAACTCCTCGGCCACACTAGTCACACTTCGACCTTCTTCTTCCAACTTCCCAATGACGCGACCTCGGGTAAACAGATGTCGTCTACTGGATTGCCTGTTGACCATATCACACTGTGGCAGCAACTCGACGTCGTTCAAACCGATGTACACCGTGAAATAGCTTTCACCGAATTGCTGAGCGTACACTGCCCGTGTGCTTTATACCCTTCCGACCCCCTCCCCCTACGTATGGCTGCATATATGCGCATGCCCTACCGTACCGCACCCTAGTCTATCTCCTGAGTGGTCTTTCGGTCCGTTCTGCCTGCTCGTTCCGCTGTTATGCTAATTTCTCCTCTTCATCCTTAATTTTTGCACGCCAGTGTATTTACCTAGTTTTCTCATTTCTAGTTAAATTATGTCAAAAAAACGGAAGTGCGATTTTTGAACAATCGCAGTGCTTTCCTACAACGGAGATACGAGCATGTAAAAACCGCTTACTCTTAGAGAGGAAGCGGGGTACATTTTTGAAGTCGAAGGGGCATAATTTCAAGGTTGCTCCAGACCTGATTGGCGATACACTATGAATAGCGAAAGAGGTAGATTTATGTGAATCGACGAATAAGAGTTGTACCTATTTGTTTGAGATTTATATGTTAGTACAGCTTGTTAAGTGTCCAGTATGATTTGATTATAGTGCGTTGGTGACTTGAACTTTCTGTGCGTGGACAATAAACAATTGACGTTACGTACGTTTTTGCAGATTCTTTCAATATAGCCGTTTTGTTTTCTTCATACATGTAGTTATTTTAAGAGTGTGAAATATGTGTTCAAAAAATTAATTAACACGCTAGTCTTGTTCACGCATCAGCAAGTTTTGTTAACGACACTACGTTCAACTAATAAAAAAAGGCGCTACAAACCACCTTTAGCTCACATGCTAATTGAGGTTATTGGGATATACACCGAATGATCACTGAATTACGACCACCCCTATCAAAAGTGGATGCTGCCCGTTGACCACGTGATTTCCGAGAGGGCGCGATTAGTCGACTACGTAACATACATTAGATGTACAAATAAGTTTTAAAGCATTTTAAAACAACGCAACATGTAATTTGAGAGAAAACAAGAATACCTTTAGGAATTAAAATCAGCGCTGTCAGTATCTATCACCTTCCGCCATCGGTCGGGCAGCTGACGGATTCCAGACATGAAGAATACTTCGTCATGAGACGCGATGAAGTCGTCAACCCATTTTGCACTTTGTCACATGTCCAGAACCGTACAGCAGACAAACCATGTTGCATCGATCGGAACAAATGATAGTCTGAAGGAGGAACTATGTCAGGATTATACGCCGGGTACACCAAAACTTTCCCAGCCAAGCGTCAATAACGTTTCCTTGACGGATTTCGCGACATGCGGCCTAGCGTTGTCATGCAGTAATTTCACGGGACGCAATCCTTTGCCTGTGAATGGACGTTTTCAACAGATTTCCTGGTTCAATCGCAGTAATTGTTGCTTGTAGCTATCAGCAGTAACAGTTTGATCCTGGTCCAGTAGTTCATAATAGAGCACACCCTTCATATCCAACCAGATGCACAGCAGAACTTTCTTGGAGTGAATATTGCGTTTCGGTGTCGAAGTCGTTGCTTCACCGGGGTCTACCCAATGTTTTTTGCGTTTGGGATTGTCGTACCATATCCGCTTTTAATCACCCGTAACGATTTTCCACGGGAAAGACTTTCTGTGTTGTTTATTCAACAGATTCAAACACTTCATGACACGCTCATCCTTGTTCCTCTGGCTCAGGTCATGTGGCGCCAATTTTCTTTCCTTCTGAATCTTTTCCATTGCGCGTCAATGATTGGAAATGGTTTGTTGAGTTACCCCCCGTTGTTCAGCTAGTTTCTTTTTGAGTTTGAGACGAATCTTCATCCAGTAATGCCTGCAGTTCCTCATGTGCAACCTTCTGCTGGGCGCCGCTACGTTCTCGATCGCTAAAATCAAAATCACCTGCTTTAAACCGTGTAAACCGAAACTCACACGTGTTTTTCGATACAATATCCTCCCCCAAAACAGAACAGATCGATGCACATGGTTTTACAGCACTTTTTTCTTGATGAAATTCGTAACGAATGCAGTATCGCTTTCTATCTTTCACCTACCGATGTGCAAGTGCGTTTGACTGTTGGGTAAACTTCTGTGTCACAGTTTATATTCTGTACCAGTTACGGTCACATGACAACAACGCGGGGGAATGTGGGATATGTAAATTAGCGGTATACGTCACACAAAAAACGCTTTAAAACTTATTTGTACACCTAATGTAAGGTGTGAGTGCCGCAGTAGGTAGTAAAATTCGGAGCGTGATGCGTAAGCGGAAAGATTTATCGGAATCTGAGAAAGGACAGATTGTGGGAACTCGGAGAGGAGGAGTACCGATTTTCCAAACGGCTGAACTGATGGGTTATTCTCGAACCGCCATAGTTAAAGTGTAACAGCACCGCCGTGAAAATGGTCAAACAATAGGTTGATGTGAGAGGTGAGCTTTGGATCCGACCACTCGTACAGGCCGACAGACGCAGCACTCTTCAACAACTGACTACACAATACAACAGAGGTCAACCCGGAACAGTATTTGTCATGACTATGCGTCGCACGGTCGTATGGGATATAACAGGAGACGATCCCGACGACTTCTCCTAGCCACGGTTCATCAGCGCAAAAGACTCGCCTGGTGCAAAGAGCATGCAAGTTGGACATCGGATGACTAGAAAAAAATGTGCTGGTCTGACGAGTCGCGCTTTTTACTTCACTCTGTGGATGGTCGTGTATTCGGCGCAAACAAAACCATGAGGCACTCGATCCATCCTGCAGGGTTTCTACAGTGCAAGCCAGTAGAGGCGGTTGTATGGTATGGGGCATGTTTACCTGGTAGGAACTTGGACCCTTGGTGCGTGTGGAAAAACGTATGACTGGTGCCATTATTTTGAGTGGTTTGCTGACTCTGTATGTCCAGCAATGTTGCACATTTTTAGCACGTCTTTTGTAAAAAAAGATCGTGCTTCTGTTGTCGGTTTGTCCGTCCGTCCGTCCGTCCGTCCGTCTGTACCCACGATATCTCAGCAACAATTAGTCCGATTTGAAAAATTCTTTTTGCATTAGGAAGCTTGAAATATGCAAATGATGATCATTTATTTCGTTTTTTTTTACGATGTACAATTTCACCGGTAGAGGGCGTAAATGCAGATGATGTCGAATTCAAAAATACGTTTTATTCCACATATTTGCTTCTAAACATCCGATTGAAAAAAAAAGTATATCTTTCGATTCCATTTATATTGAAGAGTATTTTAGATATAGTTACTTTTTCAAATTACGCATAGATTTTCCGCTAGGGAGTGTAAAAGTAAATTACCTTTTCCCCGATAACTCTTCTTCTAAAACTCCGATTTGAAAAAACATTTTCTTCAGCGGATACATCTCCTGATGGAAAATCTTTTGCATATAATTTCAAATTTTTGGTAAAGAATACTTCGGCCACCAGGGGGCGTAAGTGTTAATTTTTGCTTCTGATGTATTATCGGCCGTAAAGTCGTAGCTTCTAAAATATCGATTAAAAAAATTCTTTCGTGGACTGATGCCACTCACATCGATAAACCTTTTCGGAATATTTTCTTCTTAAAATATTCCACAGTTTCTCCGCCAGGAGGCGTAGATGTACAAATCTTATTTTTATCAATATCTCTACCTCTAGGAGTCCGATTTGAAAAATTCCTTCTTTGTTAGATAGTGTTTTCCGTGTGACATGTTGTTCATGTAATTTCAAAATTTTCAAGTAATTCATTGACTTTCCTCTAGGGGGCGTAGTGGTAAATTGTGTTTCCCCCTATATCTCTGCTTCTAAATCTCCTATTGAAAAATTCTTTCTGCACCGCATACAGCTCCTGTTGGGAAATAGTTTGCACATAATTTCTAATTTTTGTAAAAAAAATAGTTTGGCCACCAGGGGGGGGATAAATCTTAATTTCCGCTTCTGTTGTATTTGTCGCAAAATATGAGCTTCTAAATTCTCGATTGAGAAAAACGTCGTTTGTTGACCGATACTACTCATGTCGACAAACCTTTTAGGAAAATTTTCTTCTTGAAAAATGCATGGTTTCTACGCCAGGGGGCGTAGATGTATATCTTATTTTTGTCAATATCTCTACTTCTAAGAGTACGATTTGAAAAATTCCTTCTTTCTTGTTTAGTATTTCCGATGCGAAATGTTTTTCCTATAAATTCAAAATTTTCGAGTAAATCATACACTTTCCGCTAGGGGGCACAAAGGTAAATTGCGTTTTCTGCGTTATTTCTGCTCCTAAAGCTCTGATTTAAAACATGCTTCCTGTATCGCATACAAGACCTGATGGAAAATATTTTTCACATAATTTCTAATGTTTGGTAAAGAATGGTTTAGCCACCAGGGGTCATATGTGTTAATTTCTGCTTCTGAAGTATTTGTTGCAAAATCTGGGCACCTGAAAACTCGACTAATTTTTTTTTTTTTCTTCCACCGATACCGCTTATACGGATAAACCTTTTGAGAATACTTTCTTCCTAAAATAATGCATAGTTTTCCCACCAGGGGACGTAAAGTCACATCTTATTTTTGTCGATATCTCTGTTTCTAAGAGTTCGTAAGCTCAAGATTCCGTTTACAGCAATATCTGAGGGATTAAAAACCCGATTGAAAATCTTCTTTCTTTGGTCAGATCTATTGTTTACCATACCGGTTCCACTGACTTTGAATAGCTTTGACAAATTTAATTTGCGTCAGAACGGATTCAAAAGACGTGCTTAAATACACCCGAAAATTCGGTGTCAACTTTGTTGTTCCGAATGGTGACGGTGTCTTCCAAGATGATAATGCGCCGAGCCACAGGTTCAGTGTTGTGCAGGAATGGTTTGAGGAACACAGTTCAGACTTCCAGCATATCGATTGGCCTCCGAACTCCTGTGATGTAAATCCCATAGAGCACTCTTGTCTTGGGACACTATGGAATGGCTCTTATCAGGCGTCTACCTGCATTGAGGGCACAGCTTAGTTGGCCACACTGTAAACACTAAGTGTTATGAATTCGCGGAAAATTTCTGAAAATAACGTGCAGCAAAGTTGCCGTGTTTCAACGGAATTTCCGTTTTCAAAACTTCGCGTTTTTCTTAACTTGCGTATTATTTCAGAAAAGTACGTTTCTAAGTTTTTCCATATTTTTTTTTTTTTATTCATACAGAAATTTCGCAAAATCGAAGAACCTGAATTATTCCGCCTTTACGCCAGAGAATCCTTTCTCGCCCTGTGGGACTCGAACCGACGTCGTTAGGGTTGGCTCAACAGAAACTGCGGGTCTTAACCGCGGTGGTCTAAGCGATGGCTTATGACCATTCGTCCGAGAAGGGTCCGGGTTCGAATCCCGGAGAGGCGTGGATATTGTGTTTGTCTTACGGCACTGGCTCTCTCCCTTCCCTGGAACCAGTGGCCCTGAATTAGGGACGGGCGACTGCTTATAGCCCATTCAGTTGCTCACGGTGGTCGTTAAACCTTCATTTAAAAAAAAAAAAAAATAACCAATGAGCCAGAAATCGTCTCAGAAATAGCTCTGTCGTTCAACTTTAAACTCTCATAGAGCGACGGTGACATTTTTTTTTTTTGGTCGCTAATGCAAGTGATTTAGTCGTTTTATATTCTGTTGGAGCTTTTTCTTTCCTTTTTCTTAATACGTATGTAATAATTTCATTTTTTCTGTAAGTGGACATATCAAAATTAAGTATTTTTTTTTCATCGTGAATTTTCGAAGCAGCCGAATTCTTTAGAACGTGATGTTTTATTTTATTTTTTTTAACTGACAATAACTTTCAACTACTCTTCTAAATGTAAAATTTACTCTTGATAGCTTAACCTTTAACCGTCTGGAACGAATTTATTCGGGGTAAGCAAAATGGGCTGAAGTAAGCTCCAATTAATGTGGGCTGCCATTGGAATGTAAACCTGAGCACCAGAAATCATTCCTTTACTTTTAGCTTTGTTATTCAAATCGGTAATTTAGACAGATGATTAACACTAATTTTTTCTCCATAATTATCTGCTACAAAGGCTATATAACAATGGCGACAAATCTGGGAAAAGAAAGAGAACGTGTTTGAATCAGTTGTTTCCACCCAAGTATGTGTCAGATAGACTGTCATCATTTCACGGGTCATGAAGGTCATGCTTTGGGTCACAGATTCGCTGTCATGCTTGTTATTTATTTGTTCAGTTGCTGCTTTCCATCTTTGGTGAATCCCCAGCATTGTGCGGGACTCCAAGAAGCAGCCTGCCATGTAGTTTGGCAGTTATTCACATGTGAGTCTGGATAATTCGAGGCCGCTGTGGTGCAGTGGTAGCGTATTCAACGCGTTACTGGAAGACCCTGGGTTCGATTCTCGGTGGCGGCCGATGAGAAATTTTCCGAGACTCACTTATTAACGTGGAAAGATTGATGATTTCTGTTTGGTGATGCCTTGAGTCACGAAGCAGAGGAAAAATTACCACCAGTCACAGGTCTATGAGTCACGAAGCAAAGGAAAAATTACCACCAGTCACAGGTCTATGAGTCACGAAGCAGAGGAAAAATTACCACCAGTCACAGGTCTATGAGTCACGAAGCAGAGGAAAAATTACCACCAGTCACAGGTCTATGAGTCACGAAGCAGAGAAAAAATTACCACCAGTCACAGATCTATGAGTCACGAAGCAGAGGAAAAATTACCATCAGTCACAGGTCTATGAGTCACGACGCAGAGGAAAGATTACCACCAGTCACAGGTCTATGAGTCACGAAGCAGAGGAAATATTACCACCAGTCACAGGTCTATGAGTCACGAAGCAGATGAAAAATTACCACCAGTCACAGGTCTGTGTTTGTTACTGTTGAGATGAGAGGGGAGAAGGAACCACGAAACACAACAAACTTTCGTAAAACCCGGCCGCTGTATGTTGAACATTTATGTTTGGAAAGCACAGAAAATGTTGAACACCATTTGGTTCTGGTACATCGGCCACTTAAGAACGGTTAAGCAGTCCATAATAGTTTTTGTCTTTAGCACTCCACAGACTGATATACATAGACATCGTATAAATCACCTGTACAATGACTTAAATGCACGGTTTCTTACGGTAACACAAAATATAATATTCGGTGTGCAACTTAATTCTCAGCTGCAGGCACGACACGTTGACATCAAATTATAGCAAATCGAATACGTACCTAATCAGGGAAGTAATCCCCGTCGTGTTGGATACATTTGAGCCATCGGTCAGGGAGCTGCCAAATGCCACTGCGGAAAAAAAGAGGGCTGTTTCGAGTTGATAAAGTTATCAATACTCGTGTAGACCACCTCGAAGTGAAGTGCATATCCCTCAGGTGATGTTGCAGGGAGCGAAAGAGGTGATAATCCGACGGGGCGAAGTCTGGAGAATACGCCGGGTGGGACAAAAACTCCCATCCCAGGTCGGTGATCGTGTTTAAAGTCATTTTCGCAGTGTGAGGACGCGCGTTATCCTGAAGCAACAGGACCGACCTTCTGCCCTTGCCGGTGTATGGCGTTTTCCGCCTCCATTGCGTCACTCACACGAATGAGTTGCTGACAATAACGCTCAGCATTGACCGTTTCACCAGGTTTGAGCAACTCATAGAGTATGACACCGCGCTGACCCCACCATATCCACAGCAACAGCTTCCTGGCATGGATAATCGGTTTGGCGGTACTAGATTATCGTAGAGGATTCACTTCTCATCACAGGTCAAAATCTTGTGGAGGAAATCCTTCTTCTTGAATCTGGAGAGCAAGGACACAGCAACATCGCAGCGTAGACTTCTTCGCTGTTGTAAGTTGGTAGGGCACCCAACGGCTCTCCTTGTGAATCCATCCAAGCTTGTGCAGGCCCTTTGCAATGGCTTGCCGTGTTACTTGAGTTCCTGGGCGAGCTCTGACTGTGTGCGACAGGGATCCGCGTCCAACAGTTGTTCCAGTTCCTCATGGTCAACTTTCTATGGCTGTCCCGGACGTTCTGCATTACGGAGATCGAAATTTCCCTGCTTAAACCGCTGGAACCACTTCTTATATGTGCTGTAGGACACAGCAGCCTCATCCAAAGCAGCACAGATCATTTGCTGGGATTCCGCGATACTTTTTTCAGCTGAAACGCGAACAGGAGGCAGTGCCTCAAATGTTATTTCTCGAACGACATTGCTTTCACCGTCAACTTTCGTCCCTTCTGTCACTACAGCTGTGAGCGGTTACGTTTGCCTGGAAAGCTGTTGTATGGCGCTGCATGTGCCATTATCGCACACAGCTATTTTGCATTTGCCGACGTTCAATGATCGCTTGCGGTTAGGGGCCGAGAATTAAGTTGCACACCTAATAGCTGGTGCACAAAATGGGGAAAGAAATATCCTGTGCCCCAATAACCAAAATTCATGCGATAATAAACAATATCCGATCTCGCTGCAAAACTTCAAAATCAGTTCCTTTGACAAGCGATTGAAATTTAAGTTAATCGACCTCAAGTATTCCCGCGAATCAGTCCTATTACCGGAATATTTTCGCCATATGGACACGGAAAAGTGAGAACGGTGTTTTTCCGAAAACTCAGAATTTTCTTAACACATCCTAAAAACGGAAATTTACCGTCAGTATAAGAAAAGAATTGCGGAAAAGGTTTCTGAAAATTCAAAATTTTCCCGAGGAACGAAAAATCCGTTAAATTCAGGCTTGTTTCCGTCATTTCACGGAAAAGGTTGTATCAGAAATATGCTTCGTTAATTCACGAAAGGAGTCACGGAAAGTGGCTCATGAATTTCAGAATTTTTTTTTTTTTTTGCAGTGCATACTTCCCCACTGCTGCTGGCGTCTTATTGAATCGATGCCACGTCGGATTGTTGCGGTACTGAGAGCGAAAGAAAGTACCTACGAATTATTAGGTAGTTGGCCATAATTCAGTGATAACTCAGAGTACATCTTCTGAGAGTCGTGCATTTCACACTGTGCTCTGTGCGCGAGACAAGTGATTCATACCCGCTGTTTTACCGGTGAAAAACTAAGTATGAAGATTACCCTCGTTACTTAAGCACGTGCGTGTGTTGGCAACGTGAACAGGAGCATGGTTCCGTTTCTACTAGCAAAAGTAGCCTTTTTGTGCTACTGTGATTTGAGGTTAATGATCTAGTTTATCAGTAGTAATATTTAAACGTGTTTTGGGGTTGCATTCTTGTGTTAATGAGATACGCGTAAAGTAATACTATCCGTGCAAAAGAAATTTATTGAAACAACACACAGACGACCTGTTTTAGCAGAAGTGTCTCGTGCTGAGGTAAAAGCAGCTTTTCCTTTTAGAAAATGAATACCGTTTCCAAACATTCTTTTCGGAGGATGTTGCGTGGGATTTCAGTCATTCAGTGGTTTCATAAATAAGTCGTGTGCATTTGACAGACGACATGTGATTAACGAAAAGCTGATGTTTCAATTCTACCTCCATATTGAAGCTCCCGGGGAAGTAGCTTTGTTAAAGCTGATTTTATTTCTGATTTCACTGTGTTACCGATCTCAAATCTAAATGAAGATCCGCTGTTTGACATTTTTGTTCAATCTTCTGTCAAAGCTTTCTTTCTTCTGATGATATAAAAAAGATCTGTTTTGTCATCGCCAATCGTAAGGACGATGTTTTTTATTGCTTCGAACCTCCGTGTTTTATCTGAGAATGACATGTGACAGCTTTTGTTCGATTATTCACTCAGGTGGGTTTTGTGATCTTTGTGTGTGTGATTTTTTTTTGTTTCCTTTTGTGAAACATTGATTCTTCTTTTCTAATTATTTTACTGCTCAAAAAGCTGGCATTCGCATCTTTCAAATTGCCGTCATAACTGCGTTTGTACCTCTCCTTAGGTTTTTTCAGACAAGAAGAAAAATTCACTATTGTTTTCCTCAAGTCGCAAAGTCCGTTTTTCTATAGTTTCGTTCGCCATGCTCATCAACAACAACCATTATCAATCCACTGCTGGATGAAGGTCTCCCCAAGTTTTTTCCACAATTGTCAGTCTTGAGCCTGTCTCTTCCATGTCACTCCAGCATACTTTCAAATTTCATCCCACGGGGTCTTCTTCTGGGTCTTTTCCCGTCCCTTGGAATCCAGTCTAAAATTTCGGTTGTCCATCGCTGATCCGTTCTTCTGGCAACATGTCCAGCCCATTGCCATTTCACTCTGGTCATGATGTCGTCCACTCCTGTCATTTTCCTTGTCCACAAGTTCTTCTTCTTATCTTTCCTGGTTACACCAAGCATGCATCTCTCCACGCTTTTTGAGTTGTCTTCCAGTCTTTGTTTGTCTTTTCTAGTTAAGGTCCATGTCTCTGCTCCATACGTAAGCACTGGCAGGACGCATTGATTAAACACTTTTCTTTTAAGACATAATGGCATACTGCTCTTAAAAATTGTAGTGTTTCTTCCAAAAACTCTCCATCCAAGTTTTATACGTCGATTATTCTTCATTAATGTGACCCTCACTTGATATCTGCTACCCATGATAAATGTAGGTAAATATATACCGAAACAAATGCTATCCTAGACACGATAGAAACACTTTAATTTAAAATATGTACAGAGTTAAAATCGATACAAGATCTTTCGCGAGGGCGACCCCCGCATCATCAGGTAAGCCAACTGCAACGCAGGCAGCAACCTCTTAAATACAGTAGTATGATAAAGAGTGACGTCAGTAGTATGATTGTGATATACGTAAGTAAGAAGGACCAAACCATTAAGATGAGGGTAGATTGGTGGATGTAAGCGAACTATTATAATGAGAAAGGCGTAAAGTTCTAGATGGCGCAATCAAGTGGGAATGTTTATGTCTACTAGTAAGAGTATTTAGCAAAGCCTTCCACTCTGAAGAAACAAATACTGGTGTATCATCATTACAGCAAAATTCAAAGTAATGCTGAATGAACAAAACTCCTGCAAATAAAGTGATTTTTTAGTAGTAGTGCTCAGTAAGACAACAGATTCATTCCAGATCGGGATGTGGGTTCCATTTTTTACACATCGGGCAAATGCTGTGATAGAAGCACCTTCACAAATGGAATATTCATGTTCAGCCTTGCGTAATCGTAAGTTGCGCAATGTTGAACCTATATATAAAGACTCAGGTTGATTAGCACCAGTAGTACATAATGGTATGCAGTATACACCACACCTATCGTCCTCAACTGTTTTAGGACGGTCAGTACAGCATACGGAAAATATTATTGGTCGATTCACCGAAGGATAAATTATATTTATGGCAAACATTATGCAAGACACGAGAAATTTCTGGTTGATATTCCATTCTCCCGATTAATTTAATATCGCGTGTGTAATTGAGTAATAAGGAGCTAGATTTTGTACGATAATTAGTAATTAAGTCATTTATCAAACGTCTTTTGTATCCATATTGTTCTGCGATTATTCACAGGTCGAAATTCAGAGTATTATGCAAGCTTTAACACTTATTAGTAAACGATTTTATTTTCGATTTGAGGGTGGCATCTATAGACAAACTGATGGCGCAGCTATGGGATCTCCTATTTCCCCACTGCTTGCCGAAATTGTTCTACAAGTTTTGGAAAATAGAATTCTAAATAATACAGTTTTTGCACCGTTACTCTATGTTAGATATATAGATGATGTTCTGGTTATATCGCCTCATACCCTCGAACAGTTGGAGATATTCCGTCGTGCATTATCGTCGGTCTATCGTACACTTCAGTTTACAATTGAACTAAAGCAAGAAGGTACACTCGCCTTCTTGGATTTAAATATACGACGTGATACTTCTACTCACGCCTTGAGTTACTCGGTGTACCGAAAACCAACTTGCTCCACTGCAGTTATACTAGCTTCTTCATTTCGCCCATTCAAATATAAAGTAGCAACTTTTCGTTCTTTAATCAACCGTGCTTACTCGCATTCTTCAAATATACATTTACGAAATCTTAAACTGGATAAAATCATGCTAATCGCAGAACAATATGGATACAAAAGGCGTTTGATAAATGACTTAATTACTAATTATCGTACAAAATCTAGCTCCTTATTACTCAATTACACACGCGATATTAAATTAATCGGGAGAATGGAATATCAACCAGAAATTTCTCGTGTCTTGCATAATGTTTGCCATAAATATAATTTATCCTTCGGTGAATCGACCAATAATATTTTCCGTATGCTGTACTGACCGTCCTAAAACAGTTGAGGACGATAGGTGTGGTGTATACTGCATACCATTATGTACTACTGGTCCTAATCAACCTGAGTCTTTATATATAGGTTCAACATTGCGCAGCTTACGATTACGCAAAGGCTGAACATGAATATTCCATTCGTAAAGGTGTTTCTAACACAGCATTTGCCCGATGTGTAAAAAATGGATCCCACATTACGATCTGGAATGAATCTGTTGTCTTACTGAGCACTACTACTAAAAAAAGCACTTTATTTGCAGAAACTCTGTTCATTCAGCATTATTTAGAATTTTGCTGTAATGATGATACACCAGTATTTGTTTCTTCAGAGTGGAAGGCTTTGCTAAATACTCTTACTAGTAGACATAAACATTCCCACTTGATTGCGCCATCTAGAACTTTACGCCTTTCTCATTATAATAGTTCGCTTACATCCACCAATCTACCCTCATCTTAATGGTTTGGTACTTCTTACTTACGTATATCACAATCATACTACTGACGCCACTCTTTATCATACTATTTAAGAGGTTGCTGCCTGCGTTGCAGTTGGTTTTTCTGATGATGCGAGGGTCACCCTCGCGAAAGATCTTGTATCGATTTTAACTCTGTACATATTTTAAATTAAAGTTTTTTACATCGTGCCTAAGACAGCATTTGTTTTGGTATATATTTATTACTTCGCACGACTTCGTTCTTTGGTTTGGATAAATGTAGGTATCGGTTTTCTCAAGCTGTTCTCCATCAATCGATAAAATCTTCGTTTCTTGTAAAAGCATTGTACATCACTTTTGTCTTCTGAAAGTTCATTTTTAATGCCACTTCTTTATTCTTGTCAACAAGTTCTTGGATCATACTCTGCAGCTCTGAAGGGGTAGTTGCAAATATTACTACATCTTCAGCAAAACGAAGGTGAGTTCAATAATCTCCATCAATCTTTATCCCTTTGTTTTCCCAGTTCAATGATTGAAAGACATTTTGCAATGTGGCATTAAAGAGCTTGGAATATATGGTGTCACCTTGTCTCACACCCTTTCCAATTCTTCGTTCATATGGAGTACAAAGTACAGCCGTACCGATGAAACGAAATTAAGCTCCTTTTTTTGTTTGTTTGGTTTTTTGAAGGTTTAACGATCGCTGTGAGCGATTCAATGGGCTATATACACTATCTACCAACAAGTAATTGGACACCTGTGATAGCAAAGGAAAACGAAGTTTGTTAACCTTCAATAGTTGGTGGAGCCTCCACGAGCGGCGATTACAGCTGCGACCCTCCGGGGCATACTCTCAACCAGGCGTTGTACGACGGCTAGCGGTATTTTCTTTCACTCGGCTTGGAGAAGACAAGTCAGTTCCTTCACCGATTTCGGAAGGTGGGAGCACCCCTTAAGTCGACGCTCCAACTGGTCCCAGAGGTGCTCAATAAGGTTAAGGTCCGGGCTCTGCGCAGGCCAGTCCATTCGATTAACCCCATTGTCACCATAGCAGGCCATGGTGGACCTCGCAACATGACAAGTGGCATTGTCATCCTGAAAGTAACATGGGTCCACCCCGTAAAACTGCCACGACGTAGGAAGCGCATGGTCATCCAAAATGGTGCAGTAGGTCTCGATGTTGAGTCTACCAGGAATTGCTACCAAGGGTCCCGTGCCATACCAGGAGAATCACACCCATAGCATAATTCCACCGCCGCCGAACTTCACAGTTGGCACAATACATTCCGGCAGGAGGCGCTCTCCAAGCAGACGCCAAACCCAGACCCTGCCATCCGAACGGTAGAGGGTGAACCTTTGATTCGTCGCTCCAGAGAACCTGTTTCCACTGTTCAACGGTCCACTGTCGACGTTCTTTACTCCACGTTAGCCGAGCAGCCCTATTGGACTTGGTGATCAAAAGCTTGTGGGCGGCAGCACGTCCATGATAACCGAGCAGATGGGCTTCCTTACGGAAGGTATTCATCAAAAGAACACTCCCGGATGCCTGTTGAAACTCCTCGCGGATGTGGCTCATCGATTTGGTGCGGTTCTTCCGAATTTCTCTAGCCAGCACCCGTCGGTCTCTAACTCGCAGTTTTGTGGGTCTGTCGGGTCGGGCCACATTCCGACAGTCGCCTCTCATCTTCCACCTGCCATTCACGTAGGCCACTGTCGATTTTGGGTACTTCAACTCGCTGAATATGTCACGTATGAATCGGCCATTTCTGTGATACCCGATGATTACACCTTTCTCGAAATCACAGAGCTCCGAACTGCGTGACATCTTGCATGCGACTGGTTGCGCTGTTGTTTCCCACACGATATTTAACGGTGGCGGCCGTGACGTGTATCAGGACCGCAGATATCGTCGATTGCAGGGGTGTGCAATTACTTGTTGCTAGATAGTGTATAAGAAGTCACTCGTCCCTCATTTAGAATCACTGGTTCCAGCGAAGGGAGAGAGAGCCAATGCCGTAAGACAAACGCAACGTCCATTCCTCACCGGGATTCGAAATTGGACCCATCTCGGACAAATAGTCAAAAGCCAGCGCTTAGACCATTGAGCCACGGGAACGGCACAGTAAGTTCTGGGTGCACCACCAAGTTAGTTTTAAGTTCTATGAGTGTAGTCAAGTTGATTGTATCAGGCTGTGAAATTTAATTTGCCAACAGACATACAGTTCATGATCACCTATCTTTGTATTTCTTCGCGGAAAAATTTTTGAAACTGGGAAGACTTTCCCGATCGACGAGTGGTCAGAGGCGTATTTTATTTGCGATAAATCACTTAAAAATTATTTTCGTAATTTTGTTGTTTACGAACCATGAATACGACTTTGCAGTTATTTATGAAGTATCTTTCAGAATATTAAATGCGATGTTTTACAGACAAAAATTTCCCTTTTCCAAAAAGTCGTGAAACTTTTAAATTGTTAAGCAAGGCTTATTATTATTATTATTATTATTATTATTATTATTATTATAAATAAAAGATTCCACCTCTTCCTTCCGGGACGGGTACGACGTACCAAGTCTGGAAAGTGGTATTTCTTTCTCTCAGTTGTCCAGGAAGTTCCTTACTATCCTACAAGTGTTCAGGATAGCTGCCTTCTGTAGTTCCATGTAGGTGTTAGGTTGAAGGTCTAGTGTCTGTATAGAGCTGTGAATGGTCTTAGGTACAACTCCTGTGGCTGATATTACTATGGGGGACGGTGGCGACGCCCTCCATATATCACATTTCCTTGACTTCGTATTGTAGGTCGTTTTATACTTGGACGGCTGCCCTCCGTGCGTTTTCTGGATGTTACACCTGTTGGGCACGGCTATGTCAATGAAGTATGTTGACTTCTTCTGCTTGTCGACCAGGACGATGTCGGGCAGATTGTGGGAGATGGTCTTATCTGTTCTGATCTATCTGTCCCAGTACATCTTGTGGGTGTTGTTCTCTAGAAGCGTTTTTGGCTCATACTTGTAGTAGGGGACAGGCTCAGTTGTAATGAGGCGGTGCTTTCTTGCCAATTTCTAATGGACAATCTTGGTGACTTGATTGTGCCTGTTCGTGTATTCTGTTTGTGTGAGGACTCTGCACCCTGCTGTGATATGTTTGGATGGTCTTTGACGCGTGATGGCATTGTCGATATCTGTCGCTTTCCACTGACGTGCCCTTCAGGATATGCTTCCGGTAGTCTCTGGTGTTTACAACTTGATCTTGTATAGCCATCAGGAACCCTTCGGTCTCGGAGAAGAGTGATCCGTTTGTTAGCCATGCATTAGATGCAGTCTTATCGACATGGTCCGATTGCACGTCGTTATAGTGCCTTCCGTGTCGGACTTTCTTGCCCCAAGCTTCTTCTTTTGGCTGCCTCGTTCCAATCTCAATGTTCTGAGTAGAGAGGTCTAGGGCTCTGTACTTCTTGTCACTCTGGTTTATCGCCTGGTGAAGGGGTCCCTTTCTCTGATGGAAGTATTTTCTGAGGCTGCTGATTTCTTTGTCTCGGTGTTCCAGGAGATCAATCATTCCCCGTTCTCCTTCTGCCCGTCCAATGGTCAGTCTTTCTATTGCTGACTTCGGGTGGTGCTGGCGATGTATAGTGAGGGTTGTCCTGGTATTGCGCATTATTTCCTCAAGCTCCGTTGTGGTCCACATGATGATTCCGAAGGAATACGTGAGGACTGGAACTGCGTATGTGTTGATAGCCCGAATGGTGGTGCGAGCGTTGAGCTTGGTCTTCATTAGTCTCCTCAGCCTTTGGTTTATTATTATTATTATTATTTTAGCTTTGCAAAGACTACCAAGTTTTATTATTTATCCGAGAAAAATGAAACAAACAACATGTTAAAAACAATAAATAAATCAGAAATATCTGCTGTTTATTTTCTCATACTTGACTTTTGTAAATGAAAGGAAAATGTTTTGCGATCGCTGCAATTTTCGGAAATATATTTGCGTGTTTACTGTATTAACACTGTACCGGAAGCAAGGGCGTGTATAGATTTTTTTTTCCAAAGAGCCGACAAAAAGTGGAAGTTTTTGAAATTTATCAGGATACAATAAAAGTTAATGAAAAATAGAAAAACAAATTAAAGCACTATTTTCTAATGTAAGATGGTCACTTTTATTAAATTAAAACATTTTTTCTAATGTAAGTCGCATTTTAACAGAACAATGAAACGTTTTCGAGGGGTCTAAGGCTCCTTTGCCGACCCCTCTAAAAGCATCCCTGAGCGAAAGCGAAGTTGGAAGCGAACGTGCTTTTGAAAAGTTCAACTTCATTAACATTCTTTTCTCACCGACATTTCAGAATAAGATCGTAAGTGACTGCACGAAAACACTTTTCACGGTGTGAACGGAACTTTAATTCATCGAGATTTGAGTAATCAAACAAACTATATTTTCGAAAATTCAGGAAACTGAAAACAATGCTTTGCATCTTAAATGGGTTATCTGATCGATATTTATATTAAAAACTATTCTACTACTGACTTTAATTTACTAAAGTCTTTTAATCATAATAAATCTATCGGTTAATCGTGGCAGTCGTTTGCTTGGGACAATTCTTGACGAACATCCCAAATCAGCTCTTTGGGATAAAGCTTCTGATAATTAAGGCAGCTACTTAACTGGACCAAAGTGTTCTAGCCCCATTGTGTCCTAATTAACCGGAATCTACATATGTGTTTAGGTAGCCTCGCAGTAGCATACATCTACGCTACCTATAGGGAAAGCCGTGCATCAAAGAAATTGCAAAGTGCATGTGTCATCATTCTAATAGCTAGGTGTATCCTGTGCAAAAATAATTTTTCTACTCCAACCTATGCATGCGGAGATATTGCACCGCACCTGCGGAAGACAAAACAATACCATTAGCACGAACCTGTTCTTCTAAGATATGATGAAAATAAATACGTTGTACTCTTACTACATTGGGTAAAACATGAAATTACTTGTGAAGCTACTATCTTGGTATCCGAAACCGTTAACTGGAAGCTATATCTGTAGTTAATTTCTTGTCTTCACTGTCACATGGAAGATTTTAATATATATCAATTAATTGCCAGGTTTGATTATTAAGATCAGTGCTGAAAGACCTGTTGTTTTTTTGTTGTTGTTGTTTTTTATTGGAGGTTTAACGACCACCGTGAGCAACTCAATGGGCTATAAGCAGTCGCCCGTCCCTAATTTAAGGCCACTGGTTCCAGGTAAGGGAAAGAGCCAGTGCCGTAAGACAAACACAACATCCATGCCTCACCGGGATTCGAATCCAGACCCCTTTCGGACGAATGATCAGAAGCCATCGCTTAGACCACTGCGCCACCGCGGCGACGCTGAAAGATCTCACCGTTTTCTTAACTAAAGTTTGATACTAAAAAGATGACCGTTAGTCAGTTTCGGTGGTCAGTACCTTCGAAGAACGGCAGATGGTTAGGAGAATGACCTTCCTTTGTTGTAAGTCACTGTCCTTATAAAACTTAAGATCCCCCCATCCTCTCTCTCTCTCTCTCTCTGTTTTCCACTATCTGTCTCTTCTGCTGTCTCTCCTTTCTCTCTCTCTCTCTGCCGATCTATATACACTTTTTCTTGACTGAGATCGATCTTTTCTTATTACTCTATTGTAACTCTTCCTATATTTCATCTGAAAGACGGAAAATCAATAAATTGGGAGCAAAAACGTGTTTCTCAGAGGCACAAAAGTTTCTAAAGAAAACACATTAGTTTGAAAGTTACAAGGCACTGACGTGCAGTGAAAAAAATTACACTGCGGTGAAAATTTATTTTCCTGTTTTATTTTTCTCCCCCTAGAATTAACGTGCTTTCTCTCCCCAACGCCGAAGAATAGGAGGCGCCTGCTCCTTACTAAGTATTATCCTATCATGGTGCATCCTTCTTACAGCTGAAGGAACTACATCATAAGTGAATACGTATTTTAAGGTGGCATACATGTTTTATCACGTCTTTTATGGGGTTTTCTAAGTACGTACTTACAGTAGCGCTATACCTGTCCGTTCGTAGAGCATATATCTGTGCATCTCAAAGTCATTTTTCGAAAATTTCTCTTTTGCTCCATAAAGCATTAACAAAAGGGCAGTAATTCTGTCGCGGCGCTAATTTCCGCGATAAATTTTAGGGGTTTTTCTGTAATTTCGCGAATATTAAATATATCTGCGAATTTCATATTTTTTACCTATTTTTGCCTAATTTCTATTTTAATTTTTTGGTTATTGTATGTTTCATAATTGAATAATTTTAATACTGCCTTCTTTAGAATTTACGATAAAAATATACCGCAAAGTAATTCTACTCGAAAGTCCAAGCCAGAGCCTTAAACATTGAATTACCTCGCAAGATTTTTCGTTACGAAGATACTCTTTTCGAACAAGCTTCACGGGTAATTCAAGGTCACATGCACTCTGCTAAAGAGGGCACACGTGGTCTTTCTTGATTTCCCCCTGCTACTGTTGAATGACCTTTGCGACTTGCCGGACTAGTAAACCGTAAACTGGATGCCTTCAGTTGTGTTAGTAATTTTAGCTGGGAAAGCAGCTCACAGAAAAGAGTTTTTGCAGACGTTTAACTTAGAAAATTTGTGCTTTCGTGTGAGTAGTTTATGAAGTTTCTAAATATTGTTTTTTAATTTTGAGTATGAGCCACGTGAGTAAAAATGAGTGCATCTGAAAGATGCAAGCAGTACAGCAAGAGAACGTTTCATGTGAACAAAAATCTATTGTTCTGTTCATGTTGCAACATACCAGTGGATTTTTCAAGAAAGGACAGTTATGAAAAGCATACCGCAAAGTAACCCTACTCGAAAGTCCAAGCTGGCGTTTTACGCAAGCAAGCTGCGTAAAACGCCAGCTTGCTTGCTCAATGCTTTTGTAGTCAGGCGTAAATTTCTTCAAAGCATGTAGGGTGTTTGAAGCCACTCAATTTAAGTCCTTGGACCTTTTAGAGGAAGAAGAAGATTCGTTTTCAGCCACATTCCTACGTTCAAAGAGAAGGACCAACTAAAATGTTAATTTCGTTCATTTTTTTTTTTTTTTTTAGTGTAAAAGAATTTCGTGTCAGCGAAGGTTTGTTGACTTCTGGAATACGAAAAAATGTCGTTTTCGTAAGCTACGTAAGGTCGCCATCCTCTGTCTGTCAGTACCCACAAACAGTGTTGATGCTGAACCATCCTTTTTAAAATTTAAAAACGTGTTACAGGACAACAAACACAGCATTAAAGAAAAAAATCTGTGTATGTACAGTATAATGTATCAAAATGCCGTCGACTTAAATGGAAATCATGATCTCGTCTAACGGCGTTGATAACATTGCCAGAATTTGAATGGTTTATAAATGTAAGTAACAATTTAAAAAACTTATACAAAGTTATAATGCTTATTTAATTACGTGCAAGCTATTTGTATTACTGCTTCGTAAGACTTTTTTTTTTTTTGGAAATGTTAGCCTATATCATCGGCCGCGAACATTTCGCGTAATTTCATAATTTACCTCGCGACCGCTCCGCGAATTTTACCTTTTTTTTTCCCCCGCGATAAAATTACTGCCCTAACTATAAGGATGATAACTCATGCACTTTCGAATTTCTGTGATGCACATTACCGTTTTGCATGTCAGTTAGAAAATATTATATTTCCGTTCATAGCAGACTATGTAAAGATATTTTTAATGTATTCCTTCCTCTGCACGGTGCAGTTTTACAGTTAAGTGGCACGCATGTTTGCTTTTGTGTAATGTTCGCCTGCATTTAGCATCATACCTCCTCTTTTAAATGAGTCTGATCTCAAAAATTCTTAATCAAAACTTTTCCTCTGTTTGCTAATGTCTCTCTGTTCTGAAGTAAGATATTCATGATGAGAGGAGTAAATTTTGATTGTTGGTTCAACAGTATCTCCTTTTCAACTGTAAAATTGAGAAATGTTCTGCCAGATTTAAGTCATGGAAGCGCGTTTACCATTCCATGCGGTTAATAGCACGGTTCTTCTGGTACGGGTCAAACATTTTGGACCCGGACGTCACATAATTGGACCCGACCCGGGCAAATCTACTTTGAACTATAATGTATATACAGGGTGATTCATAAAGAAGTATACAATTTCAACGCACTATAAAACAAGAACAATGTAAGATATTTTTTGTTACTTGTAACAGAATTGTAGGGGAATGTTTCAAGTTTTTTTAGAGACAGTCACAGATGTTCTATGTGTGCACCTTTAGTCACACGACACACATCGAGCCGTTATTCCATTTCTGCCCAAACGCGAGGTAAGATATCGGGATCAAGTGCAGTGAAAGTGGCTGTGATACGCTGTTTCAGCTCCGCTAGATCAACAGAAAGGGGAGGGGCGAATACCTTGTCCTTTACGTTCCCTCACAGGAAGAAGTCACAAGGTGTTAAGTCCGGACTTCTGGGTGGCCATTGGATTAGTGGCATGTTGTAGTCCGCGGCACGTCCATCATCCACTGCAGACGCTGCCATTTTGACTGACTAGTCGCGTGACACGTGCGCTATCGCCTACATCACTTCCCTCAGTAGCGGGACACAAAATTTATGAGTACAACTACCTAACGGTTCGCAGTTGTGGTCTGTGTCTTCAACTGTTACTGTTTTACAGCATCTGGAAACTGTAAACTTCTTTATAAATCACCCTGTATATATATACACACTCTCACGGACAATGAAATTTGCTCACCCAGAAGAAAACAACATGCTACAATCGCAAAACTTTGCAAATAGCTAGAGTGCGTGCTGGCGTGCAAATGATCCATGTTTAGGGTGAGTGCGCATGACCGCATACCCTGTATGGGGCTGCAAGCACGAACCGGCAGCGTATAAACCGGCGTGTAGTCGATGCCCCATGAAAGCGAAAAGCACCAGCCAGCGCAGACAAGAGTACAGAGCGACAAGAATGCCGGGTAGACGCCAGAGACGTCGATTTAAGCAACTTGCGGGCTTTGGGAGAGGCCGGATCATCGGGCTGAAAACCGCAGAGTGGTTAGTGCGCGGTGGTTAGTGCCTGACACGTGGATCGTTCTAACCATACCGTCCGACTGTGTTGGGAGCAGTGGACACGTGACGGCACTGCCACACGGCGCAGCGGCTCCGGACGGACCAGGAGGACCACCGGTAGAGAGGATCGACGGATCGTGCGCATATTACAAACGTATTCAAAAACATTCTAAGCTTCAATATAAAAAATAATGAGTTAAATCACTCACATTAATGAAAAAAAAATCATCATCGCCCAATTAGTTTTATTTTGAACGTGAGTGAGTCTGATTCCTGCAACTTTCTGGCTCAGTGGTTAAGACGCGCGGCTTCAACACAAACGACCTTCGCTCGGTCTCCACCAACGGCGCAAAAGGATTATCTACCGTAAAGGCTGAAATATTCAGCATGTTGGATTTTGCGAAACTTCTATCTAATAACGGAAAAACTTGAAAGGGGCTTTCCTGAAATAAACGGAATTACTGACTACGGAAAACCTGTGAAAATACGGGTTAAAAAAACGGGAAGTTTTAAATAAGGAAATTTCGTTAAAAGACGGGTACTTACTTACCGGCAACTTTGCTGCACGTTATTTTCAGAAATGTTCCGTGAATTCGCACAAGTTATTTCTTACAGTGCAGGAAAATACTCAAAATGGCGTAAAGACTTACTACCCTCTCCTTTAACCAGTGGCCCTAAATTAGAGACGGGCGAATGCTTATAGTCCATCGGGTTGCTCACGGTTGTCGTCCCCCCTCCCCAATATACACTGCTGGCCACCCAAAATGCAACACCAAGAAGGACACGAGATAGCAAAGCCAGATTTACTGGACACATAACAACAGATACAAAGGTCGAAACGATTGAACTTACAGGCCCGTGCGACTTGCGGAACACGCAGACATCAATAGTTCGTGTGGCCCCCATGACTGGCAATAACGGCTGCTACACGCCGCGGCATCGAACGAAAGAGGCTTTCGATGTGGGCTTGGGGTATGTCGGTCCAGGCTGCTTCCACACGTTGCCACAGTTCATCAGGCGTAGCCGCGGGTGGTGCTTGCCGGGCCACTCGGTTGCCGATCAGCGACCAGACGTGTTCGATGGGCGACATATCGGGAGAACAGGCGGTCCACGGCAGCAGTGACACCTGGTGAGCCGTGAAGAATTGTTGCACGATGCGTGCCACGTGCGGGCGCGCATTATCCTGTAGAAACGTGGCCGCTGGCAGGTCCTGCAGGTAAGGGAGGACTACAGGCTCCAAAACGTCAGAGATGGTGCGGTGGCTGTTGAGTGTACTGGCGATGCGTACCAGAGGGGTGCGGGTGTCATATCCAATTGCACCCTAAATCATAACGCCAGACGACGGACTGGTATGGAGATGCATAATGCAGGCGTCATACAGTCTCTCGGCGTGGTGCCGCCACACGCGGATCCGACCATCGTGGTGTTGCAGGCAGAAGCGGGATTCGTCGGAGAAGACAATGTCGTGTCATTCCGTAGTCCAGGTGCGGCGTTCAACGGCCTACTGCCGCCGCACTCGCCAGTGGTGTAACGTCAATGGTAATCGGAGCAATGGGCGCCGTGCGACAAGTCGCCGCTCCTGCAGGCGACGTCGAACGGAACGTGCTGACACAGGTTATTGCGCAACACACCCGAATTCCTGCGCTAACGTTCGTGATGTTGCGGTGCGAGCCGTCAATGCCCGCCGCACAACATGCCGGTCCTCTAGTACGGTGGTGTGCCGCGCGGCTGCGGTAATCGCTCACGTCGGTCCGTCCGTCCCTCCTGCACCCACTGAATCCATACTCGCCTCACTGTGGCTGGATGTCGTCCCACACGGGCGCCGATGTTTAGGTACTATAAACCGCTGTCGCGATAAGCCACTATTCGTCCTCTGTCGAACACCGAAACGTGCTGGAATGACTGCCATATTCTGCGACGAGGCATTTTGGGTGGCCAGCAGTGTATGTATATATACCGAGCAGAAAGCTATTAAAGAACAAAAAAAATGAATACATATTTACACAGCAATTTAGCCAATTTTGAATTTGAACGAAACCAAGTTTCTGGCATATGACAGTACAGGAGAAAGACGGATTGCAGGCGTCACCTTTGGCTCTTTCAAGGTCCGACACAGATGACAACTCTCTCATTTCTACATAGACCAAACGAGTGTGGGTTTTTGCTATATCCAATTTGCATAAATCTAAACAAATTAAGCTAAACCAGCAAAAATGAACTAAGATGCTAAACTTTGGGAAGTTTACCAATTAAATTACATTTTAGCCCACGGAAAACCAAGAAGACTTCTCATGAGAGAACTCAAAAAAATAAATTAAAAAAATTACATATTTTTTGAAAAAGGAAGTTAAGAAACTAGAATTCAGTGCTTGAAAAATATATGAAAAGTTACTTTCCTAGCTGGGAATGTGCAAAAAATTATTTACATGCTCGGGTAGTAAAACCTAGATGCCCAGGAAAACTTATCTTTCAAGGCTGTCTTTGAATGAGTGTTAGGGTTCATCTTCTGCGATAGATGTCGCAAAAAATCACTCCTTTGGCGTGGCTTTTACGTCTTGAGTGACTGTCCCGGAAGTTGACGTCGGCGAATCACTGGAGACCTCACCGTATTCAGAATGGAAGCCGTTTCTTGTTGGCTGCACAATGAAAAGACAAGATATGCGCTGTTACATTTTAACCAATGACGTTATTTGGGGTGGAGCTTAGTAAGTAGGCGGAGTTTCTATATCTCAAATTCAGGGGTTTTCTGTGAATTTTCTCTTCAAAAAATTAACGTAAAGTAGGATTTAAGATGATCTATAGAAGATGAGATTCCAATCTCACTGTTAATTGTTCCAATCTCAGGTTAATTGATTTCTATTTGGCTCAGATAATTAGAAAAATCAGGCAGAAACAAATTTCGTTGCTTCCAGACAGAAACACTGCTATGCTAACTTATCGCGCCATCTAGCGCCAAATTGGAATGCTTTCGAGTCCGATGAATTTAATTTTCAAAAAAATTCTAACAAATTTTTCGGAATAATAACTGTGGCATATACATATATCAGCTATTGGTCGGTTTTTTTTTTTTTTTGTGCTCAAAATTTCAAACACTACAAGGTAGTAAGTAGTCTTCGAGAAAATTTGTACAAAATAATTTACGTTGCAGATATAATGTGGAAGATGAACCCCAACACTCATTCAAAGACAGCCTTAAGGTAAAAAGTCAGAGCTTTTATTTTTTTAAGTAAAAAAATACGAACTTTTTCTTTTACGTTTTGCATTTCCGTTTTATGGGTCTGTGTTCAAAATGTTCAACGCACAAAAGCGTGTATCTCAAGTTTTAAGATGATGATGCTGAACTGAAATTGGTATGAAATGGTATGATGTTGAAATTGGTATTTGAGAAATTTATGATTCTGCCATGTTCTTTTCGTTAGAAGTTTTTGCTCTTCGTCACTAAACACCGGAGGCTAGTTCCATCAAAGGCATGTATCCCGACGCAGACCTTTACAGCAAAATTTCATACGGTTCCAATACCTGGACCTAGCGTATAATATAATTAAGAGGGGATATTCTTCTGTCCTTAGCACTCTGTAACAATGATACAACTTCCTGTATTAGCAGTGAAATGAAACACTACATTCCACGACTGTCTTTTTTCCTGTAGTACGAAATTCTATTCAAGATTTCTTTCATTTTTAAATTTAGTTGCGCTGTCTGGGCAACTAGATTGGTTTTATTACCTGCCCACGCCAATAATTTGCATGCCCCTGACATCTCGGGCACGGTATTTTTCAAGCCATGTAGACAATAATTTAAAACTAAAAACGACTAATGCGACTTGCATATCTGAAGCCGCACTCGCACGCAACCTCATGAACAGAGCGCTCTTGTAAAAAACGAGTAAAGATCTACTGTAAACAAATATGAATTCAAAAATCAACTTCAAGATTCTTTTTTTTTAATTGAAGGCTTAACGACCACCGTAAGCAACTCAATTGGCTATAAGAAGTCGCCGGTCCCTAATTTAGGGACACTGACCCCAGGGAAGGGAGAGAGCCAGTGCCGTAAGACAAACACAACATCCATGCCTCACCGGGATTCGAACCGGACTCTTCGACGAATGGTTATAAGCCTGTGCCACCGGGGCGGCACTTACAAGATTCACACACTTCTTATATTTAAAAGCATTATTAAACCTAATAACAAACAGCTTAAACCGAATTTAACTAAGTTCCATTATATACATTATTGATTAATATTGTAACCAGAGCGGGAAATGTGCGCATCATCATAATGAATCATTTATCTCTTATCATTTTCTTTATCAACATTCCACATATACATGTCATCATCATCATCATCATTGTCAACCATTATCAATCCACTGCTGGACGAAGGTCTCCCCAAGTTTCTTCCACAACGGTCTGTCTTGTGCCAGTCTATTCCATGTTACTCCCGCATAATTTCGAATTTCATCCACCCATCTCCCATGTAGTCTTCTTCTGGGTCTTTTCCTATCCCTTGGAATTCAGTCTAAAATTTCAGTTGTCCATCGATGGTCTGTCCTTCTGGCAATATTTCCAGCCCATTGCCGTTTCAGGGATTTTACTCTGGTCATGCTGTCTTCCACTCTTGTCATTTTTCTGATCCACGAGTTTCTCCTCTTATCTCTCCTAGTTACATCAAGCATGCATCTCTCCATACTGCTTTGAGTTGTCAGCAGTCTTTGTATGTCTCGTTTAGTTAAGGAGGTCCACGTCTCTGCACCATATGTAAGCACTGGAAGGATGCATTGATCAAACACTTTTCTTTTAAGACATAATGGCATATTGCTCTTTAAAATGATACTGTTTCTTCCAAACGCTCTCCAGGCAAGTTTTATACGACGATTAATTCCTTCATCAATGTGACCCTGACTTGATATCTGCTGTCCAAGATAAACGTACGCATGTGTTGTCTCCAGCTTTTTCTTCATCAATCGATAAATCTTCATTTCTTGTAAAAGCATTGTACATCTCTTTTGTCTTTTGAAAGTTCATTTTTAATCCCACTTCTTTACTCTTGTCAGCAAGTTCCTGGATCATACTTTGCAGCTCTGATGGGGTAAATGCAAAGATGACTACGTCATCAACAAAACGAAGGTGAGTTAAGTAATCTCCATTAATCTTTATCCCTTTATTTTTCCAGTTCAATGATTGAAAGATATTTTCCAATTTTGCATTAAAGAGCTTGGGAGATATGGTGTTACCTTGTCTCACTCCCTTTCAAATTTTTATGTGTGTTTTATTTTCAAACAGCCGAATCTTTGCACTTGCATTTTCATAGATGTTATTAATAATATTAATGTATGCATCTTCAATACCGCAGGATTTCAAAGCCATTGTAGCTGCTGATGGTTTCACTATATATATCATCATTGTCAACCATTATCAATCCACTGCTAGATGAAGGTCTGCCCAAGTTTTTCCAAAACGGTCTGTCTTGTACATTAGATACCCCATTGAAAGGAAGATTCCTGAAGATTGGAACAATGCTACAATGATCCTGCTACATAAAAAAAGTGATATTGAGGATCTCAGGAACTCTCTGGCTCATGAGCCTTTTATCAGTGGTTTATAAAATCTTCACTAAAGTTCTTTCACATCGCTTGAACGTAACACTGGACATGACTCAACCGAGAAAACAAGATGGTTTCACGAGTGGCTACAGCACTATAGATCATATTCATTTACTGACAGAAGTAATTGAAAGAACGAAGGAGTATGAACTCCCATTTGCCGCCCCGGTGGCGCAGTGGTCTAAGCGATGGCCTCTGATCATTCGTTTGAACGGGGTACAGGTTCGAATCTCGGTGAGGCATGGATGTTTTACTTGTCTTACGGCACTGGTTCTCCCCTTCCCTGGAACTAGTGACCCTAAATTAGGGACGGGCGACTGCTTATAGCCCATTGAGTTGCTCACGGTGGTCGTTAAACCTCCAATCAAAAAAAAAAAAAAAAAAAAAAAAAAAAAAAAAGAACTCCCATTATGCATGGCTTTTATCAGTTATGAAAAGGCCTTTGGTTCCGTGAAAACATCAGCAGTTACAATGGCTTTGAAATCCTGCGGTATTGAAGATGCATATTATTAATAACATCTTTGAAAATTCAAGTCCAAAGGTTCGGATATTTGAGGATACAGCACCAATAAAAATTGGAAAGGGAGTGACACAAGGTGGCACCATATCTGAAAGAACCATGGAGAGGTGCATGCTTGCTGTAACTAGGAGAGATATGAAGAGGAACTGGTGGATCAGGAAAATGACAAGAATGGACGACATCATGATCAGAGTAAAATCCCTGAAATGGTATTGGGTTGGACATACTGCCAGAAGGGCAGACCATCGATGGACAGCCGGAATTTTAGATTGGATTCCAAGGAACAGTGAAAGACCCAGAAGAAGACCCCATGAGAGAAGATCGGTCGATGAAATTCGAAAGCATGCGGGAGTGACATGGAGGAGACTGGCACAAGATATATGTGTATATATGAGTGTTGGAGGGTGTTGGGTGTGGTGCGTAAATACATTTCTGGTGAGCACGCCGTGTCTTGGCCAACAACTGTGTTGCAGAAGTGTATTAGGCGTACGGTGGTATGAGACTGAAAATCTAACACACTTCATACTGTACATTCTTTACATTTGCTATCTGCGTGACTCTGGCTGGCTCGTGACCTGGCCAAGCAATTAAACAGCTGTGCCGTGTGACATAAAGAATAAATAGATCAGGTGGTAAAGCTGGAAATTCCATCCTCGTCTTTATGCGTGCCATAAATTTTCTCCGCGTATGATTTAGGATAACGCAAAGTGGAATAAAATAGCTTTTGTCTGCTATGCTTTTCCGAAATTTCTCATTTCCCTGGGATTTGATTCATTTTCCCTCTTCTCTCGAGACTGGCTTTTGACCTTTGCCGCAGATCTTGGGCTTCCGGCCCTTTTCCATCGTCATTCGCTAACAACTGTCGTGACGTCAGAGACGACGATAATGACGTCAGCGGCGGAATCGTGACGTCAGGAAGACAACAAATGCCCCTTAGTAACAACTTCGTGCTTCATTGACTGCGAGCGAGCTTCGGCAGTGCTATTTCTGCTGCTTCTGGAATGAGCGGGTTGTAAACATAAATTTAAACTTCACATGTCGTTTTCAATCATTATTTCGCGCCGGCCTCCCGTGCAGTGGATCGTGAAAATGCAAGATTCTTCAATTTATCTATTGTTCTCTTCTTTTTTCTTCGTCCTCCTCACCTCTGTCTTCATTTGCTTTCAAGTTGCGATTATTCTGTTGAATCAGGCCTATCAGAAACTTCCTTTTTTGTTGTTGTTATTTAACTAAGTATCAGCAAGGATTATTTATTGAACACATCAAAATACTTCTTGCAGGTGAAAAATTATTTCCCGTTTCTCACCCTATTTTTCCCCCATAGTCGACAAGTTAGGAAGCAAATTTCTTGCTAGCAGGAACTTCCGGCCTAATCTCTCAAGTAACTTGCATGCTGAAAGATCGGGTGAAGTACGGGCATTCTTCTTCACTTAATTTCCCACCTTGAAGGCGGCGGCCCGGAACAGTGAACAGCGGGCAGGCAATAACTCTCAAGATGGAGGGACAGCTGATTAATCACGGCATTACCAATGAGCCATTACATTATGACTACCTACCTAATAAGCTGTAGGACCCCATTTAGCTCGCAAAACAGCGGCCATTCGGCGAGGCATCGATTCGATGAGGTGGCGATAGGTATCCTGGGGTATCTGATACCATAATGTCAGTAGCATGTCCTCCAGTTCCCGTACATTTCGGCGTGGTGGTGATTTAGCGCGATCCCGCTTTTCCAAGTCGAACCACAAATGTTCGATGGGGTTCATATCAGGCGAATTTGGAGGCCAGGGCATTAACCGAAAATCACCAGCATGTTCCTCGAACCACTCCTTGGCGAGTCTGGCAGTGTGGCATGGCGCAATCTCCTGTTGGGAAATGGCAATCACCAATCACCAGCAGGGAACACAGTTCCCATGAATGGGTGAACTTGGTCCGCAACGATGTTCATATACCTGACAGCTTTCAGGGATTGTGCTATTGGGATAATGGGGCGTTAAGTGTCCCAAGAAAACTTCGCTCACAGCATAACATCACTGCCACCGGCCTATTTCCACTCAACAGTGCATCCAGGTGCCATAGCCCTCGTTGGTAATCGGCGTATCCGCGCCGTCTACGTGATGCACCAGGAATCTTGATTCGTCTAACCAGGCCACTTTTTCTTCCAATCATCCACGGTCCAGTCTCGATGATCTTGGGCCCATTTAATGCGTTCTTGGCGATGACGTGCAGTGAGCATGGTGACCCGGCTGGGGTGTTCGGCTACGCAGGCCCGTGCGCAGAAGACTGCGATAAACTGTGTGCTGTGACAGGTTCTCCTGGTCACCACTGTTGTAGCTGCGGGTGATTTGTCGCACTGTGGTCCTGCGGTCGCTGTGAACAATGCACGACAGTCTCCGCTCCCCTCCGGCATCAGTGAGCTGCGGACGACACACGGCTGGACGATAGTCAGGCGTTTGGCGATCTGTGCACCACTTTTGGCACGTACTCACAACAGCGCAGCGGCACGTGAACAACCCACAAAACGCGCCGTTTCCGAGATCGTAGTTCCGATGCGCCGTGCCATCACAATTCGTCCTTTATCAAACTCCGATAAATCGGCAGCTTTTCCCATTCTGACTCCGAACACTCTACTAACCGAAAGCCGGTCATCAGGTTGTATATATATTGCTCTTTGAACTTCACCTGCGCCACGGTTCGGTCTCCAGGCCCGCTCATTTCTCTGGGCTGGAGGTGGTCATAATGCAATGGCTCATCCGTGTACACTGAAGTGCCAGAAAAAATGGTACGCTAGTCTAATACTTGGTAGGTCCTCCACGGGAGCGCATGACTGCAGAAATACGACGGGGCATGGACTCCACTAGTTTCTGGAGCAATGCACAGCATACTTCCTGCAGAGTGTTTCACAATTTGGGTGTATTCCGAGGTCTCGGATTCTTGTGTTCGATAGAGCGTTGCATGGCATCCCAACTGTGTTCTATCACGTTCAGATCTGGGAACTTGGGTGAGTATGACAACGCCCCAAACTCAGATGAATGCTTCTCTAACCATGATGTGGCGTCCCTACACTTGTGTGGAGGTGCATTGTCCTGTTGGAACATGCCCAACCCATCAGCATGAATGCAGGACATGAAAGGGTGTACCTCGCCAGAAAGGATGCTCACATAGCATCGGCCGGTCACAGACGTTTGCAGACGTACCAGGGATCCCAGTGAAGTCCAGCTAAACACACCCCATACCATTACGGACCCCCTACCAGCCGGTACAGTTCCCTGTTGACAGACGGGATCCATGTCTTCATGGGGTTTGTGCCACACACGAATCCTTCCATCTGCCCGATACAGTTGGAAACGCGACTCGTCAGACCAGGCTACTTGTTTCCAGTCATCAAGTGTCCAGTAGCGGTATTGCCGTGCCCAATCGAGGCGCATGGCTCTGTGTCGTGCACCCATCAAGGGGACTCGAGTTGGGCCGTCGGCTCCCAAAGCCCATATCTGCAAGATATGGGCTTACACTAGGGTACATTGCACAGTTTGGACGCTGATGCTTGTTGAGGCTCCAGCATTGAATTCCGATGATACCTGCGAGAGTGTTGCACACCTATCGCGTGAAACGATTCTTGGCAGCCGACGATGTTCACGTTCACCCAACGTCTTTTTACGGCTACACGGGTACTGTAGGTTAGAAGTATTGCCGTAAATCTTGTAGTCACGGTACACCCTTGCAATGGTCGTCCGTGAAAATCCGAACTTCGTGTCTACCTCCGAAATACTATGGCCCATCTCACGAGCGCCATCTATGACACCACTTTGAAAATCTCTTAAATCGTTATTACTTGTCATTCTCATGCCGAAAACAGCTGGCAAGGATGTCTATCGCTTTATATACGCACTGGAGGACGCAACCGAGAACGCGCATAGTTGACGTTGCTATGTATTTTGCATAAGCTCGTCTGTACCAGTTTTTCTGGCACTTCAGTATATATCTTGATTACTGGTGAAATATGGTCATTGTCATATCCTATACCACTAATTGTTTCCCATACTTTTTTGGGATCATGTGGTTTAAATCAGAAACTGACTATTATTGAAATCCAATGCTCATAGGAAATAGCTAAATTTTACAGTGAAAAAATTCGCCGTAACTAGAGTATGACGGTCACTAAACGAACCCGAAAAAATTACTCACCTCTCTCTTGTTTTCGTTCTCATCTACCCCTCTAACTGCTCCCCCTTTCTTCGTTTCGATCTCCAGCAGAAAAGTTAGTTTGCAGCTTATTAACTACGAAACTGGTCAAGCTCGTTTAAAACCAGCATATCAGACCAAAATTATAATAAGCATTAATTGTATGAAGTTTCATCGAAGAAAAATTTATACACATATGGATATGTGAATGATTGCAGTTGCGAACCAATCAGGTGATAGGTAATGGAGATAAAAAGGCAAAATGTATCGGGGAACACTTAAAAATGTTGTGGTAGGTTGCACCAAAAAGTGGTGCTACACCAGCTGCACCACTTCCTGAGAATAGATACACCATCGTGTTTTGCAAACAAAACCAAACAACGTGGTTCAACTTTTCACCACATTATAGTACAAGGTTGCACCATGTTGTTGGGGTTATTTTGCTCCACAGATTGGCGCACCTTTTCTAAGAAAGTGGTGCACCTGATGTAACACAACTTTTTGGTGCAACCTACAGCAAAATTTTTAACAGTGTATAGCTGAATTCGGTCGTCCTCACCTGGACTGTTGCATTGGAGTGATCTCGGTGACGAAAGCACGTGTAAGAAGTCAGAATGCCTGAGCTACGTCTTCGGGAATCCTACCATTACACGGACACCATTACCAGAGGATTCATCACAGGTGATTGCGCCCTTCATCGCATCGCAGCGGAAACGCATCGGAATGCAACAACTGTCGGCCGAATTGGCGACAATGGTTGCCGGAAGGTAACGTGCGTCGACGTAGTGGGGCTGGGGAACTTAGGCGCGGACATTCGAACGCTTCAATCAGCCGTAGGAACCCCACACTCCAAAGCGGGCGACATTTGACGAGATGTACAGGCAGCTTTGGATGTCCCCATATCGACACAGACTGCGCTCCGCAGATTGAGGCAGGTTTTCCAGTTTGGTCATCAGTTGAGATGACTGCCTCCCATTACAGCACATAGTTGCGCAAGGTTGTACTGGTACCGCACCAAACATGTTTAGCGGGATGAATTGAACCATTTTGTATTCAGCGACGAGTATTTTTGTATTCAGCGTAGACCATCGCGAATTGAGTCTGGAGACGACCTGGTCACCGGGATGGTCTTGTTACCATTCCTGAGAGTCATACGGCTCCTCAGTCTGGTGTCATGGTATGGGTTGCTATCAGTTTCAACAGCAGTTCATCGCTCGTACATTAGATACAATGACAGCACAATAATACTTCAATTTGTTGCTGCACCTTCGTGGTACCCCTGATGCCCAGTTTTAACAAGATAACACACGTCCGCCCACTGCCCACAGCACACAGTGCCTATAACATGTCCAGATCAGTTCTGTGTTGGGATTCAATTTTAAGAGCCCGAGCCCTAATTTTATATTGCAAGTTAGAGCCCGGGCTCAAAAGAGCTCAAAAACTGTGTCGAGTCTGTTTTGTCATTAAGAAACAGAATCTCCTATTCCGGACTTCCACTCTCGCCTCCTCTGCCAGTAACCGGTGTCTTTCTCAGCTGAGAAGTGAGGAAGGGACTTCTGTCTGTTCTATAATATATATATATTTTTACCATTCCTATCTTCCTGAAATGTTTCCGGCGGCTGGGTATCCAGAAAGATCGGGAGGCACAGCAAACTACGTACTGTGCTCAACAGAATTAGTAGCGAGCTGCTGCTAGAAGGAAGGGGCAAAATTTCGTCGGTGTGCTATCTACTCTGAAGTGCCGAAAGTCATGGGATACGTACCTAGTATCGTTTAGGACCTCCTCTAGCCTGGCGAAGTACAGCAAATCGACGTGGCATCGATTCCACAAGGGGCCGCAAGACTTCTGGAGAGATGTTGAGCCATGCCGTCTGAACAGCCGTCCACAGTTCTCTGGTATTTGTAGGTGCAACATCTTTTGTGCGAATGGACCTATATTCCACGTCCCTTAAGTGCTCTATTGGGTTGATGTCGAGCGAACGTGGTGGCCACGCCATCCGTCGGAACTGTCCAGAATGCTGCTCCTCCAACCAATTTTGGACAACTTGGGCCCGACGACATGATGCAATGTCCGCGTGGAAAATCCCATCATTGTTGGGAAATCCCATCTGAAGTCCATGAAGAGCTGCAAATGGTCACCCAGCAGAGCAACAAAGCGATTACTGGTTAATGACATGCTTACGAGAACCATAGAACCTACACCGTGCCACCGTACACATGTATGGAACAACCACCAGCTTGCACAGTGCCTTGTTGACAGCTGGGGTCCATGGCCTCATGAGGTCTGCCCCACACTAGAATCCTACCATCAGCTAGTAACAACTGGTAGCATAACTAATCGGACCACGCCACATGTTGCCAGTCTTTCAGGGTCCAATTACCGTGTTCACGAGCCCAGGTGAGGAGCTGTGTCCGGAGTCGTGGTGTTAACAAAGGCACTTTGGTGGGTCTTCTGCTCCTATTATACTCGATGAATGCTAAATTACTCTGTACTGACCTGATTGATATGTCTCTTGTACCTCCTGTATTGAATATGGATGTTATTTGAGCCAGTGTCGCTTCTCTGTTAGCATGGACAATCCTGGTCAGATGCCGCTGGTCATGGTCATTCAACACCCGTGGTCGGCCACTGCACTTGTCCACAGTGGATGATAATGCCCTCCATGAGGTATTCTCGATACACACCTGTCACTGTGGATCGAGGAATGTTGAATGTTCTCCCAACTTCGGAAATTGAATGTCCAATCTGTCTGGCTCCCACTACAATGCCTCGTTCAAACTCCGATACTTCACGACGGCTTGCCATAATCCTACTTGCGGTTGTTCAGCCTGACTCACGAGATTACACCTCGCAGCTGACAAAAATCGTGGCGTGCCTTTTTACGACGGCAGCGCATGTTAAAAATTTGCTTCCTGCCGTCCTATGGCTTTTGGCACTTTAGTGTATTATTTATAGTTATTATAGAAGCTTTTTCTTCTTCGCCGAAAGCCACTAATATGTGGCCTATTACATTTTCTACTCAATCCCGAAATACAAAGAGCCCTTCCAAGTCTCCACTCTTTGCCCAGACCCACTTGCCGAAGATTCTCTTTACGAACTTGAATGTGAAAGAGAAGTCTCGTATGCTAAAACATACAAAATTATGTAAAAAAGGAGGAAGAAGAATATTCTCTCTCTCAGAGCCCGGGTCCGAACAGTAGCAAGAACTATGCAGCCCGAGCCCTTTTAGGGGTTGGGTTCGGCCCATCTCAGCACTGGGCCAGATTTTGTCATGGACATCGCGATCCGCAGACATCTTCCCAAAAAAAGAACGTGTGGGTCGTCGATGGCTGACGACCTAACGCCTTTGCACGACTTCCCTCGCGTGGAATGCCGATTTGTTGTGGACACGATCAACGACGCATAGTCAACTATATCTCAGGCCACCATCCGGGGACTTAGAGGTACTGACTCAGGCCACTGTCTGTGCACCTAGAAGTACTGACTCAGGCCACCATCCGGGCTCTTAGAGGTACTGACTCAGGCCACCATCCAGTCTCTTAGAGGTACTGACTCAGGCCACTCTCTGTGCACCTAGACGTACTGACTCAGGCCACCATCCGAGGAATTAAACGTACTGAATCAGGCCACTATCCGAGGATTTAGACGTACTGACTCAGGCCACCATCCGAGGATTTAGACGTACTGACTCAGAGGCCACCATCAGAGCACTTAGACGTACTGACTCAGGCCACCATCAGAGGACTTAGACGTACTGACTCGGGTCACCACCCCAGGACTTAGATGTACTGACGTTCTGACTCAGGCCACTATTTGAGGGCCTAGACGTACTGACTCAAGACACCTTCCGTTGTCTTAAACGTACTGACTCAAGCCACCGTCCGAGGACTTAGATGTACTGACTTAGGCCACCGTCCGAGGACTTAGATGTACTGACCCAGGCCACTATCCGAGGACTTAGACGTACTGACCCAGGTCACTATCCGAGGACTTAGACGTACTTACTTAGGCCACCGTCCAAGGACTTAGACGTACTGACTCAGGCCACTATCCGAGGACCTAGACGTACTGACTTAGGCCACCATCCGAGGACTTAAACGTACTGACTCTATAGGCCACTATCCGAGGACTTAGACGTACTGACTCAGGCCACCATCCGAGGACTTAGATGTACTGACGTTCTGACTCAGACTACTATCTGAGAACCTAGACGTACTTACTCAGGTCACCTTCCGTTGACTTAAACGTACTGACTCAAGCCACCATCCGAGGACTTAGATGTACTGACGTTCTGACTCGGGTCACCATCCCAGGACTTAGATGTACTGACGTTCTGACTCAGGCCACTATTTGAGGGCCTAGACGTACTGACTCAAGACACCTTCCGTTGACTTAAACGTACTGACTCAAGCCACCGTCCGAGGACTTAGATGTACTGACTTAGGCCACCGTCCGAGGACTTAGACGTACTGACCCAGGCCACTATCTGAGGACCTAGACGTACTTACTCAGGTCACCTTCCGTTGACTTAAACGTACTGACTCAAGCCACCATCCGAGGACTTAAATGTACTGACTTAGGCCACCGTCCGAGGACTTATATGTGCTGTCTCCTTACCCATCACATTCATGTAATTCCTCAGAAATTAAATCACTTCTTTCTCGCCTATTCGTCTACATGTGCGATAAGTTTTGTTTCATTTCGTGCTTTCCTTCCTGGTGCGGCATTTTCTGTGTCAATCACTGTATTTCAGTACGGTTACAGTTCGATACAATTCTAAATGACAGAGCAATTAATGTGCAGTAATTTTGACATGTTTGTTCAGCACATCGTAGTAGCCAAGTGAAATACACCCTGGCCGAAAAATGATCATCTATATGCAATCCAAATTGTATCTTGACTTCGTAACTTATGATGGTTTGAGTACTGAAAAGGAGTCATCAAGGTTTCCTTCCAAGTTCTGCAGTTTTTTTTTTTTTTTTCCGTAACGCATATTTTAGAATGAAGCTTATCATGATATGATTTTGCATCTCAAAATGCGAAATACTCTCTGATGGTACTTTTTCGTTTGCACCTGAAATATGCATTAAGTATTTGCTCTATGCGGAAAGAATTAGGAGAAAATGTATACCACGCATGTATTATATGTGTATGAAATATAGTCATGATTAATTAAAAAATATACATTTTATATCTTACTCTGCTTTAGAAATTTGTGGCATAATTCCTACAAATATTTCGTTTTAAAAAGTAGCTTCCGCGTTAAATTAAAAATAGAAAACTTCCTTCCTAAAAAAAGCTATAGGAAAGTAATAAGCTGCTCTGCATGTAAACATTTGCGTAGCACTTTGCTATAGAAATGCCAAAAAGAGGAGAAAAAATCACTCTTGCCACCTTACCACGAGATTTAACAATATAAGGAAAGAAATCGTAGACAATAAAGATCTGTTTTTGCTGTAGTTAACGTGAATTATTCATTTGCCAATAGAGGCTGTAAACAAAAAGTTAGTTGAACTGTGATCTCGCCTTCCGCTCCTGGAGTATTTACGAAATCAAAAGTCGCTTTGCTAAAGCACTTAAATAACTGCTGTTCAGACAACCATTTAACAAAGCGTTTTCTGTCAGTGTGGCGTGCTTACATTACTGTTTCTCCTCGTGAAGCCGTGTACTGGGTTCTAAGATTCTATTTTGAGGTACACATTATTCTATTTTGAAAGTCCACAGGCTTATGAATCGTTTTTTCTGGAACGTGCGATGACTTGAGATGAGGAACTGAATGACCTTTTTATTTTTCTTCTGTTTGTAACTTAGCCAGAAAAGTTTGTAGAGCAACACGGCAGTTTAATATCAACCTGCCTACATTGACAGAGCTCAGATATAAATCAGATGCTAATATAAGAGCAGTAATAATTTAAAAAAATAAAAAGTCTTATGTTAAGTGCTGGTTCATTTTCAGGATAGCGGTGGAACCTAATGCTTATTTTATTCAATAAGGTAGCCAATACTGTAAATAATTAAATTGGCATGTGTTGTTTGAGCCGGTAATGGAGAATTCAAAATAGCCATCATTGACGAGGAGATTGAACGTGTTGGGGACTTCTGCTTCCTGGGATCTTGAGATCAAATGGCGAATTGCATAAGGCCGTTGCACGATGCTTTACTACTGCACCTAATATGGAATAATAGGGATATCAGTCTCACCACCAAATGCAGACGGGTTCATTGTATTGTGTTTCTCATAGCAACATATGGGTGTGAAAGCTGCACCTAAAAAAATGGTGACCAAAAGAGGATTGATGAATTTGAGCTTTGGTACAGCAAGGATTACAAACAAAGAAGTTCTAGAGCGCATCAAACCAGAAATATCTCTTCAGGGGAAAATTGGCAGATTACAGCTCATTTACTTTGGTCATGTGATGCGATCGGACTCATTAGAGAAAGATGTGATACTTGGAATGGTGGAGGGAACAAGAAGACGAGGGTGACTAAGAACACGTCGGCAGGACACAATCAAAACGAATGCTGGACTGTACATGGAGCAGCTGAAGGAGAGAGTCCAAGGTCGTTAGGCATGGAGTGCTGTCGCCTATAGAATCGCCAAGAGTCGAACCTGACTAAATGGATAACATCATCATCATGTTCACTGTTAAAAATTGATACTTAGAATTGAGGAAAATGTACTCATTTTTGAGTGCGTTCTGGGCTTATAAATAGCTCCGAGTACTTGTGTCTCATTTTTGAAAAAGACGTACTCATTTTTGAGTGCGTTCTGGGCTTATAAATAGCTCCGAGTACTTGTGTCTCATTTTTGAAAAAGACGTGCTCATTTTTGAGTGCATACAGGGAATCAATTGTAAGTATATCTCGTATTTCAAATATGTATACTAAAATAAAATCCATATATTTTAAATATATGTGCCCTAAGTTCATTCAGTTTCTGTGCCCTGCCCGAAAGGGCACAGAAACTGAAAGAAGTTAGAGCAAATCTAGCGATTCTGACAGGACAGTTTGTAAGTGAAAGAGAGCACACTAGATGGCGCCACCACACTATTTTGCACATAGAAGGCAGAGAGGAATTAGGGAAGGGGTAGGAACTTTAAACCGGGAAATTCCTACCCGGGGGACGTCACTTAACGTGCTGGTCCGGTGCACGGCAGATATTCAGCGATTGTTAGAAATTCACATTACCAGGCTAGGTTTGAACCTGGATACCCTTCATCAGTAGTCTGAGTCTCTAACCACTAAGCCACATGCGGCTCGATTTCAAATTTGGAATACGTGTACTCCATACATACTCATTTATTCATAGAATCAACTGGAAATATATTATTCGATGGCACATCTGGGATAATAGATATGCTCGTTGTCACGTGCAGGGAAATGGACAGCACAATTTTATGACAAATATAGTGGTGAAGCGACAATATATTATTTATGAGATTGACACAAATATAGTTAGTGTAAAAACGTACGCAAAGATACTTACTGCATAATTAAATTACTTGTGATCAGTGACTTTGTTCTACTAATTATTTATGTGTGTCACATTACACATTTATTAAACAATTTCTCTTGAAATCTATAATATCTAAAATGAAGTAATACGACATTATATTTATATTTATTGACGCAGTTATTTGTAAGTACGTACGGTTACTTATATTTTGAGCATGCCATGTACTCGTTTACGATACGATTGTACTTAAAAAAACCCGGGTAGGTTCAGGTTCTCATTTTTAAGTAGTTTATTTTTAACAGTGTTTGAGTGAAAATGTTTACGATAATGTGATGTTCCAGTGATTTTTCTTTAATATTGTTTGGAGCAACAACCCCCCCCCCCAGTTTATATTCAGAATCCGGCCTAAGGTGCACCGTTTTTCACGGTTAGGGAATTTGACATAACAGATTCAGATGTCTGCAGTTATAAAAATGCCTGCCGGGTGGTCGGGTAGTCAGTGGCGCGGATGTCAGGCAAATCGTTACGTGTTGGGCCGGGGCCAAGTCCCTGTTCAGACATGGTTGTTTATACGCTTGTCCCACGGCATTGATTGTGGCATTTTCTGGAACCAGTGGCACCAAACCAGGGGGCGGGATTCCCCTATAACTCCATATGCTCATGGAGTGTCATTAACCCTCCTCCCACCAAAAATATTGTAATTCTGAAAACCGCTAGAGATTTCTTCTGATACTTTCCTCATCCACTCTTTCAATTTTTTATTTCATTTGTTTATTTTCTGCCCCTTCCCCCTTCCTTTTTCGGAAGCTGTGTTTTTTACAAGAACGTGTTTAAAATATAATTCAGGGATTTCATGAAAGCAATTTGCAAGTCAGTATAGTATGTGCCTGTTGCGAAAAACATACAGACAATTGACTTCGTAGAAAAACTTTACTGATCCAAATTTAAGTATTGATAAGAAGTGGTACTGAAAGCGTGGTTCTTTTCACTTTTACTATTATTATTGTGTTGTGGGTGAAAAGCTACTTTTTATTTCTATTATGGCGGTAACATTTTTCTAGAAAGATTTAAAAATTTGAACTGATGTTATTGGAACGCATTTTTGGTGAAGGGGAGAGGCTTTTTGAACGAAGAATTAACGTATGGTTGCAACGGTGGCCTTAAAAAATATCAAAATATCTATGGACCTCTCGTTCCTCTCCAATAGGCATGAGCATCTAAGTTAAGAACCCTTATTTGTGAATTGCAGTTCAAGTACATCGTTAAAGCGTTTTCGCACAACCTTGACTAAATGCTTCAGCTGTGAATTGAATAGTTGTTTAAGCCAGATGTACAAGGAAAAGAAATATTGCTAAAAATATTTTCCGGAAGTTGGTAAGTGTTTTCAAGTCTCTTCCTCAAAGCCACTATCTTAATAGGAAGGAAAAATCTATTCCAGAAATCTGAAAACAAAGGAAAGAATAATGGCTTTTTAAGCGGATTTCACTGTGCGTCAGACAGAACAACGTAACAGGCACAGTTGGCAATGCTCCGCATAAGAAATGTATATTATGACACTCTAGTCAGGCCTGGTGGCCGAATGGTTTGAGGCTCTGGCGTTTCACCAAGGAGGTTATATTTTTTACGCAGCATTGGCCGCCATAAGTCACCGTCTGTGCTGCAAATGACGTCATGAGCAGGCACGACGCAGCCGCAGTGAAGAAACTGCTTTGAAACCAATGGAACAAAAGCTTCTAAGCGTATAAACAGATAAAATGAGTAATTCAATAATCTTTATCAATGATACACAAGCTAACTGTTTTATCAACGGTATAATTTAGTTCATTTTTGCCTGCTTGTGACATCACACCACAGATTAGCTGTGACCTATGGCGGCAGAGCCAGTGGTGTCTCCAGTAATATAACCTCCTTGTGTTTCACCAATAGGTCGATTCAATTGGCTCGGATCCTAGATGGGGCATGGTCGCTAACTCCGTCCCCTGCCCCTGGACCGAAATTTAGTGATGTTGCATAATGCATATTGTATTAAATATTATAATACAGTGAAACTTCTAATAACTGACACCTCCGAGCAACGGCAAGTTTGGGTCGGCACCAGCTTCCGCAGGATTAGCATTAACGATAATCTCTGAACAACGAAACCTCCAAACAGCGGTAAACGGACACCCCAGTCAGCCACGAAGACCTTAGGGATACCCTACCCTGTCCCTTGGATTTTATTTAGTTCCTCAAGTACTTCAGCAAGGGGGTAAGATAGGGACAAAGAATATTTATTGCTAAAGGCGATAATGGGTTCGATTGCTGCTAGTACAGTGGCATCCTTAACTGAAAACAGTTTAGTCCTACGTGAGGCTAGCTGCAGCTTCCATGTATGTTTCAATCGCCCCCGGGGACTGCGGTAGTGGATGATGAAGCCTGGAATTTTGCCCGTTGGGGGCGATGTTTCTTGGTTTCGTCCCTGTGGGCTCTGTTCCTGCTTTACGGCGCGCAACCAGCTAACTGTACAGTTATGCTTTACTATCTAACATTTTTCTTTCCTATAGCATACCATAACCCTAATCTCCTAGCTTGCTATTTCTAAGGGCTGTTTAAAACACCAGATGTCAGACACCTTTTTTTTTTAATTTTCTGCACCATGAATTATTTATTTAATTATTATATTCAATTTTATTGAGCAGCCAGCATTTGGAAAAAGCACTGCAACGTTTTCCTTATTCTGCATAAGCTTCATATATTTATTCTGCTTTTGCAGAAACGCAGCGGTCTAGCAAGTTAAGCCTAACCTCCTAACACAACGGTCACTTTTACCCGGTCCGAGCAATGACTGTAATGCGGAGATTTCACTGTAATTATAATGTTGACAAATGTTGCCGAGATTTAATACAAGAACATGTCCTTTTCTTTCCACGATGCGTGAGAAACTTTAAGCTTCGTCACTCTAGTCAAGAAATATCAGGAAATACGGTTTGTTCAGAGACGCCAAGTTGTCGCATCCTAAAAGTCTAGGCATTGTATTTCGTAGCGGCATTTAGAATTGTCAAATGCAATTTCTTCATTAAAGTTTTATTGCTAATTATTTTTATAAACTTTTATTAAAATTGCTTAATTAGAGCAATTTTGAAAAGATAAAAGTTAAGTGCGAGTTAGATGCTAGGAATATTAAGTTTCTCTTTAAATACTGTTCTGCTATTCTGTACGTTCCAAATATTCATTAAAAATAATATGAATCAGTCACACTGAATAAGTGTAACTTATATGCCGCTCTTGTTATCGTTTGTGGTTTTTTTGTTGTTGTTGTTTGTTTCTTTCCCGTTATAATGACCACCATGATGATCTAGGGCCCCAAATCATTAATCCCTGATTTAGAGCCATTGATTTCGGTAGGGGCTGGGGCCATCTAGAGCGATTGGCTAGAAGCGTGGAGCTGGCGCCATCTCGAGCGATTGGCCAGAAGCGAGTGCCTCTGACCACTCAGACCCTGGAGTGTCCTTTTGCATCACTCATAAGAAATCATAAAATAGGCTCCGAAGATCTTTTTTTTTTTTTTTTTTTTGGAGCCGATGGCGAGTTTAGCTGAAATGCCCTTCTCAGCCATAAAGCATCTGTCACCCCTTTTTATTTGGGGGAGGGGGGTGTTTAACGACCACCATGACGAACTTTAATAGCTATAGCAGTCGTTCGTCCCTAATTTAGGGCTACTAGCTCCAGGGAAGGGAAAAAGCAGTGCTGTAAGACAAACACACTACCCATGTCCCACCCAGGACTCGAACCCAGACCAATGGTGAGAAGCCTATGCCACCGTAACGGCCACTTATCACTCTGTCCACATGAATGTTTAACTTTCATGTGTTGCATTTCCACCTAGCTGTCAGATTGCGCATTAAGGCGTGATTCGATAATTTAGTCTCTCGTCTTCGCAATACGAATGTTCTATTAAGGTGCGAGTATGCTCTCTTATAAATCAATGTTTCTTTTACATGATCATCTAAAATAATTCCTTTGTCCGGTAAACGGTAAGAATATCCCCGGAGAAAATACCCCTGAAAACTGAAAAGCGGTAAAAAATACCCCCAGAACAAACGGTTCACTGTAAACGGCCACACAGAAAGACCGATGTGTGGCAGTGTTCCGGTGTGGCAATTTACCGGCAACCCTGTCACACATCCTTCAGCAACTTGGCCACAAAAGTTCAAGGGGGAGGGGTCTATAAAGATTGCCGTTTCTGGGCCTATATTGAGTACTGAATAGGAACTCCAAACGAATTTCAAGAAAACGTTCCATGTAAGCCAAGCGAGAATTGTACTTTAATTTGAAGAAATTAATTGCCGAGGATCCGAAGTACACTTGGTTTGGGGGAAGCTCTACCCCCAACTTCCGTAATATTATATTCTGGCCGCTGGAGTCTGTCAGTGTATCCAGGATGTTACCATTCAAGGGTCCGCGAGGTCCGTGAGCTTTGGGGGGGCTTCCCCCAAATTTTAAAATGGAGTAGAGCTGTAAACTTTAGTACCATGCTTTATATAATGATTCTGTACACGACCACGAATTTTTAGGTGGGTGGGGTGAATTAAACCCCCCCCCAGTGTCTAAGAGCTCTTCAGGAGCAACATCGAGGATACACTGACCGACTCTAGAGGTCCAGAATATAAAATTACGGAAGTTGGGGGTAGAGCCCTCCAAACCAAGCACCTCGTATCCTTTTTACAGACCACCAAATTTCTGGGGAAGGGGTGAAGGGCATACATATTCTGCCACTAAACACAACATGAAGCATAGAAATTGCGAGCAAATCCCTTTACCTTGAACACTGTCTGCCCTCTTAGAAACGTGGAGGAGGGTGAATTCACCCCACCCTCCTGAAAATTCGTGGTCGTGTACAAAATCATTATTATTATTAGTTTTTTTTTATTGGAGGTTTAACGACCACCGTGAGCAACTCAATGGGCTATAAGCAGTCGCCCGTCCCTAATTTAGGGTCACTGGTTCCAGGGAAGGGAGAGAGCCAGTGCCGTAAGGCAAACACAACATCCATGCCTGACCGGGAGTCGAACCCGGACCCCTTACCGACGAATGATCAAAGGCCAGCGCCTTAGACCACTGCGCCACCGGGCGGCACAAAATCATTATGTAGAGCATGGTTCTAATGTTTACAGCTCTATGTCCATTTTAACATTTTGGGGGACACCCCCCCCCCCTCCCAAGCTCACGGATGCTTCAAGGGAACATCCTGGTCACACTGACAGACTCCAGCGGCCCAGAATATAATATTACGGAAGTTGGGGTAGAGCCCCCGAAACCAAGCACCTCGTATTCTTTTTACAGACCACCAAATTTCTGGGGAAGGGGTGAAGGGCATACATAGTCTGCCACTAAACACAACATGAAGCATAGAAATTGCGAGCAAATCCCTTTACCTTGAACACTGTCTGCCCTCTTAGAAACGTGGAGGAGGGTGAATTCACCCCACCCTCCTGAAAATTCGTGGTCGTGTACAAAATCATTATATAAAGCATGGTTCTAATGTTTACAGCTCTATGTCCATTTTAACATTTTGGGGGACACCCCCCCTCCCAAGCTCACGGATGCTTCAAGGGGAACATCCTGGTTACACTGACAGACTCCAGCGGCCCAGAATATAATATTACGGAAGTTGGGGGTAGAGCCCCCGAAACCAAGTGTACCTCGGATCCTTGTTTCACTGCATGCAGTTTATTGCATGTAGACTGTTATTAACAAACGGAGAAAGCGTCGAAGGTAACTGCAAAAATGTATGATATTGGGAGATGTGAGCGTTTGATCTGATGGGGGTATTTCTTCCGGGGGTATTTTTACCTACATCCCGCAACAAGCAGGATAACGGAATCATTAGGACAACCTTCTCAGAAGTAAATAAGAAGAATAAATCGTTTTCATAAGGAACAGAAATATTTCATGAAATAGTGTAGCGTCCTTCTTTTACACTATTTATTTAGCTCTTCTGTTGTTTCCATCACATTGGTGTTTGCTTGCCGAATTCTAACTTCGAACCCCGAGGTGAAAAAGTCTATCATTTTTATCACCAGTTACCTAGCACTGATCATTGTTATTCACCAACAAGATAATAAAGCTCCTATATTTATTATTCTTAATTTATTACGTTAACCTGGAAGAACAAACCAAGTTAACACAATGTTGAAACTTTGTTAAAAACAAAAAAACTATGGAAATTGTGATAATGGATCTACTGACCCTTAAAAGGCTATAAATGCTATGATATTGAATCTGACCGTTAAAAAGCTATGAATACTATGAATACTATGATAATGAATCTGCCCCTTTAAAAGCTATGAAAAGCATGGTAATAAAGATACTGTTTCTTTATAAAAAAATACTATTAAAACTGTGATAGAGAAATTACTAGCTTTAAAAGCAATAAAAGCTATGATAATGAATCAAATGTCCCTTTAAACTATGAAAACTGTATTGGCCTTTAAAACCCCACGAAAACAATTATAATGAAGCTACTGGTCCTTAAACAGTTGCGATAATGAAGCTACTGGTCCTTTGAAAGCTAGGAAAACTATGATCATGGAGATACTGATCCTTCAGAAACTGTGACGACAATGAAGCTGCTAGTTCTTTCTCACGTTGCTACGGACTTCCATGAGCAATGGTTTTCAGCAGTGGAAAAGTTTAACGGAAATAAAGCAAAGTATGACCATATATTTTCTTGCTGATAAAAGCTATGTACAATTTGTCTCAAAAGTCTTCAAGTCATTAAGCTACCTAAAGTTTATAATGCTATTTGTTAAAATGGAGCTGATTCGGTGCTTTTGCTTTAAGTTAGTATTACTGTCTGTAACACACTGAAAGTTTAGAGTTTATATTGATGTTAACTTTACTGCAACACAACTTTTAACGTATTGCTTGTAGACTTAAAGCTAATTTTACTGTATCTGCTTTCCATTGAACCCATACACTTGTCTTTCCGTTGCAGCTGAAAAGCACTTTACTAGACACAAACTTCAGTATACAGCCAAGGGTCAGAAATAGATCGAATGACTTACGTTCTAATTCCGCCTTTATTAGTCGTTACAGCACTTCATCTAAATTGCACGTACTTTATCCAGCACACTAATTAGCCCTGAATCAAAATCACCGCATATGTGTTTTAATTCACTTTCAATTACATTCTCTCTGCGCTGAACAAACATCAACTTACAAAGCTTTCGTTCGTGAATTAGTTTACGAAAACATAAAGCACTGCCTTAAATAATAAAACCAACCTTACTCTCGAACGTTAGATTTCAGTACTTGACAATCGTGTACATGATAGAGCTCTCGTAACAGTAGGAGAAACCATGCTGTCGAAACATTTCACACTGAGCTCTTATCTCTCGAGTCTCAGATGTTGCCAACTTTAAATTTATGGAGAAACTCGTGACGTTAAGTTTACAGAATATTTACCGAGAATAAACCAAATTTACATAAGAACAAAGGAACTCTAAAGGAAGGTTAAAATAGAGGTAGATGTCACAGGCTTTATGCGTCGTTAAGTCAGAAAATATTTAACAGGAATAAACCAAGTCACAGGAACACAAAAGCAAGGGTAAATTAAATATATACGTCACAAGATAGGGGGGATAATTTTTTCAGATTGCGAAATTTATTGTAGAATTCAGCATGTTAAAGAATTGTCTCTTATCATATTCATACCTTTTGAAATTCTTACTTTTCTTTTGATTGCACTCAAACGTATTTAAGAAGCCAGGTTTGAACATAAATATCGCCTGTTGTGTAAACACTTTATGCAATATTAAAAAAAATGTAGTTTTCCAAAGGCGATATGATATTGTGTCGTTTTGAGAACGTGTTTGATAAGCATTATCAAACACGATATTCTCTCGTTCTTTCAATTACTATGTGCTTAAAGTACTTGAAAGAACGAGGGAATGTGAGCTCTATGTATGGCTTTTATTGATTATTGTGGGTGGATGAAATGGATACTGCCTCAAGACAGACAGTTGTTGAAGAAACTTGAGGAGACCTTCGTCCAGCAGTGGACTAATAATGGTTGGTAATGATAATAATGATTCATGTTTATTTTCTGCTACAAGATAATAATTTCATTTTTAAATCTGGTGATTTGATTGTCCAATGAAACATGAGAATTTTTTTTTTGTTATATTTCGATGAAATTGTAATTGTGCGCATACTGTACTCATTGTGTTTCTTTTTTCTCTCTCTCGTTACAGCATGTCGAAGTTGAAACACAAAACTGCGGGAAAATGCACGTCTATGTCCAGGTACGTGAATTGAGACATTAAAGTGATCAGTATTAAAAAATGCTATGTAACGAAACTATCTTTTAAAAGAATGAAATTGTGTGCGCTTCGCATTTCCGTTGCCACTTGTAAACTATGTAATTCGATTCTTATTGTGCTTGTAATTTTTATCTTAATGATGCTAAGTTAAAATCTAGGGAAAATTTATTATCTTTTCCGATAAAATTCCTGTATTTGTTTATTCACGCATTTACAGATATAGCAGAAGGGAAACCCATTGAGATACTTGGGCTAGCGGCGTTTATTAGAAAATTCCTTTTGCTCTGCCTGCACTTTTAAAAATTTCCTGCACTTTTAAAAATTTTGTCTTAGGTTGCACCAAAAATTGGTACTACACCAGCTGCACTTTCTAAGAAAAGATACACCATTGTGTGGTGCAAACAAAAGCCAACAACATGGTGCAAAGTTGCATTAAGTTGTCGGGTTTTGTTTGCACCACACAATGGTGCAAACAAAATGGTGCAGCTGGTGCAGTACAACATTTAGGTGCAACTAACACATTTTTTTAACAGTGTACCGTACAAATAAATGTGTTACTAAGACTCTCACACACATTCTTAGTGGACCGCAAAATTTGGCCAGACCGGACATTTTGAAAAGGAAATTGGTGTGAGTAGAAGTTAATATATGACAGAATGAAATACTCAGATTTGCCATCAATTGTTCACCCCTCATGGGAGCACAAACGTGCAGAATTATTTTCCCCCATAGAAAAATTTTCCTCTGGATTCTGAATAAAATCTAAATTAGCTGCATGTACTTGTGTTTAAAAATTGAGGAAATATATACCGACAGTGATCATCCAAATTTTGAGAAATAATCAGTTATATGCGTAACACATTTCGTATGTTTTGGCCTTTATATTCTTACAATTTTATTTTTGATTTCCGTTCGCGTACGCGATGTTTTTGTGGAAGTTGGAGGTCGCTTGGTTTACATTCAGCGGGATACTGGGTAAAATTCTGTAGGTTAGTTCTTTGCAAGGTAATTTTTTCTAGGCTCTTGAATGCCTTCTGAAACGGCTTATCCAGGGCAATTTTGTTTATTTAATTTTAAGTCTCTCATCTTTAATTTTATTTTTTTTTTAGTTTAATGCAACGAGACTAGGAAGTGAGAAGTTCAAGGCAAGATTACTCGAAAGTGTGGATTTCGACTTAAAAGAAGAAGAAGTTCAAGACAAAAGATCTTTAAAAGTGTGACGCTCAAGACCAAAGGGCTCGAAAGTCTGAAGGTAAAGGGACTTGAGGATGAGAAGTTTAAGACAAAAAGACTCAAACATGTGGATTTCAAGATAAAGAGATTTCGGAGTGAGAAACTCAAAGCAAAATAAGAGCGCTTTGGTCTTGAGTGTAGAGCTCAAGACCAAAGCGCTCGAAATTGTAGAGTTCAAGATAAAGGACTGGAGAACGAGGAGTTCAAAACAGAATGGCCTGGAAAGTGAGAAGCTTAAGACCAAAGGCCCGAAAGCATAAAGATAAAGAGACTTGAGAAGTTCAAAACAAAAGGCCTGGATAGGGAGAAGTTCACGGCAAAGGGACTCAGAAATGTGGATTTCAGGATAAAGGGAATTCGGAGTGAGAAGTTTAAAGCAAAGTTGTCGGGAGAGTGAGAAGCTGAAGACCAAAGGGTTCGAAAGTGTAGAGTTCAAGGTAAAGGACTGGAGAACGAGAAGTTCAAAACAGAATGGCCTGGAAAGTGAGAAGCTTAAGACCAAAGGCCCGAAAGCATAAAGATAAAGAGACTTGAGAAGTTCAAAACAAAAGGCCTTTATAGGGAGAAGTTCAAGGCAAAGGGACTCAGAAATGTGGATTTCAGGATAAAGGGAATTCGGAGTGAGAAGCTTAAAGCAAAGTTGTCGGGAGAGTGAGAAGCTGAAGACCAAAGGGTTCGAAAGTGTAGAGTTCAAGGTAAAGGACTGGAGAACGAGAAGTTCAAAACAGAATGGCCTGGAAAGTGAGAAGCTTAAGACCAAAGGCCCGAAAGCATAAAGATAAAGAGACTTGAGAAGTTCAAAACAAAAGGCCTGGATAGGGAGAAGTTCAAGGCAAAGGGACTCAGAAATGTGGATTTCAGGATAAAGGGAATTCGGAGTGAGAAGCTTAAAGCAAAGTTGTCGGGAGAGTGAGAAGCTGAAGACCAAAAGGTTCGAAAGTGTAGAGTTCAAGGTAAAGGACTGGAGAACGAGAAGTTCAAAACAGAATGGCCTGGAAAGTGAGAAGCTTAAGACCAAAGGCCCGAAAGCATAAAGATAAAGAGACTTGAGAAGTTCAAAACAAAAGGCCTGGATAGGGAGAAGTTCAAGGCAAAGGGACTCAGAAATGTGGATTTCAGGATAAAAGGAATTCGGAGTGAGAAGCTTAAGACCAAAGGCCCGAAAGCATAAAGATAAAGAGACTTGAGAAGTTCAAAACAAAAAAAAAAGGCCTGGATAGGAGAAGTTCAAGGCAAAGGGACTCAGAAATGTGGATTTCAGGATAAAGGGAATTCGGAGTGAGAAGCTTAAGACCAAAGGCCCGAAAGCATAAAGATAAAGAGACTTGAGAAGTTCAAAACAAAAGGCCTGGATAGGGAGAAGTTCAAGGCAAAGGGACTCAGAAATGTGGATTTCAGGATAAAGGGAATTCGGAGTGAGAAGCTTAAAGCAAAGTTGTCGGGAGAGTGAGAAGCTGAAGACCAAAGGGTTCGAAAGTGTAGAGTTCAAGGTAAAGGACTGGAGAACGAGAAGTTCAAAACAGAATGGCCTGGAAAGTGAGAAGCTTAAGACCAAAGGCCCGAAAGCATAAAGATAAAGAGACTTGAGAAGTTCAAAACAAAAGGCCTGGATAGGGAGAAGTTCAAGGCAAAGGGACTCAGAAATGTGGATTTCAGGATAAAGGGAATTCGGAGTGAGAAGCTTAAAGCAAAGTTGTCGGGAGAGTGAGAAGCTGAAGACCAAAGGGTTCGAAAGTGTAGAGTTCAAGGTAAAGGACTGGAGAACGAGAAGTTCAAAACAGAATGGCCTGGAAAGTGAGAAGCTTAAGACCAAAGGCCCGAAAGCATAAAGATAAAGAGACTTGAGAAGTTCAAAACAAAAGGCCTGGATAGGGAGAAGTTCAAGGCAAAGGGACTCAGAAATGTGGATTTCAGGATAAAGGGAATTCGGAGTGAGAAGCTTAAAGCAAAGTTGTCGGGAGAGTGAGAAGCTGAAGACCAAAGGGTTCGAAAGTGTAGAGTTCAAGGTAAAGGACTGGAGAACGAGAAGTTCAAAACAGAATGGCCTGGAAAGTGAGAAGCTTAAGACCAAAGGCCCGAAAGCATAAAGATAAAGAGACTTGAGAAGTTCAAAACAAAAGGCCTGGATAGGAGAAGTTCAAGGCAAAGGGACTCAGAAATGTGGATTTCAGGATAAAGGGAATTCGAGTGAGAAGCTTAAGACCAAAGGCCAAAAAGCATAAAGATAAAGAGACTTGAGAAGTTCAAAACAAAAGGCCTGGATAGGGAGAAGTTCAAGGCAAAAAGGGACTCAGAAATGTGGATTTCAGGATAAAGGGAATTCGGAGTGAGAAGCTTAAGACCAAAGGCCCGAAAGCATAAAGATAAAGAGACTTGAGAAGTTCAAAACAAAAGGCCTGGATAGGGAGAAGTTCAAGGCAAAGGGACTCAGAAATGTGGATTTCAGGATAAAGGGAATTCGGAGTGAGAAGCTTAAAGCAAAGTTGTCGGGAGAGTGAGAAGCTGAAGACCAAAGGGTTCGAAAGTGTAGAGTTCAAGGTAAAGGACTGGAGAACGAGAAGTTCAAACAGAATGGCCTGGAAAGTGAGAAGCTTAAGACCAAAGGCCCGAAAGCATAAAGATAAAGAGACTTGAGAAGTTCAAAACAAAAGGCCTGGATAGGGAGAAGTTCAAGGCAAAGGGACTCAGAAATGTGGATTTCAGGATAAAGGGAATTCGGAGTGAGAAGCTTAAGACCAAAGGCCCGAAAGCATAAAGATAAAGAGACTTGAGAAGTTCAAAACAAAAGGCCTGGATAGGGAGAAGTTCAAGGCAAAGGGACTCAGAAATGTGGATTTCAGGATAAAGAGAATTCGGAGTAGAGAAGCTTAAGACCAAAGGCCCGAAAGCATAAAGATAAAGAGACTTGAGAAGTTCAAAACAAAAGGCCTGGATAGGGAGAAGTTCAAGGCAAAGGGACTCAGAAATGTGGATTTCAGGATAAAGGGAATTCGGAGTGAGAAGCTTAAAGCAAAGTTGTCGGGAGAGTGAGAAGCTGAAGACCAAAGGGTTCGAAAGTGTAGAGTTCAAGGTAAAAGACTGGAGAACGAGAAGTTCAAAACAGAATGGCCTGGAAAGTGAGAAGCTTAAGACCAAAGGCCCGAAAGCATAAAGATAAAGAGACTTGAGAAGTTCAAAACAAAAGGCCTGGATAGGGAGAAGTTCAAAGCAAAGGGACTCAGAAATGTGGATTTCAGGATAAAGAGAATTCGGAGTGAGAAGCTTAAAGCAAAATTATCGGGGGAGTGAGAAGCTTAAAGCAAAATTGTCGGGGCTGAGAAGCTTAAAGCAAAATTGTCCGGGGAGTGAGAAGCTGAAGACAAAAGGATTGGATGGTACTACTTGACAAAGAGAATGGAGGATGAGGAACTGATGACAGAACGACTGAAGGTTATTACTTGGAAAGGAACTGGAAAGTTAGGAGTTCAAGAGAGAAAGAGACTTAGAAATGAAAAGTTGTACTATTCCTGTATGTTGTCGATCTCCAAACTTTTAAGATCTCAAAAGCAAGCACTTTTCGTTTCTCTTCTTTTGTTCTCTTTAAAGAAGAATGGGGCTTTCAGACATCCTAGGGCAGTACGGTCACTTGGAATAGTTATCATTTCAGGAACAAATTTTTAAGACGCAAGTCGTTTTCGTGAGCGAATATGGTCAGTTGCAAAAGTATCGCAACCGTGTGATTACCAAAATTTTTGTTTATAGCGTGACTGTGAGTATTTCTCTATTGTTCATTTGCAAGAATGTAGTTGAAACAATCGTTTTCTTGGGAAGACAACACATCTATTTTGCTTGAACAACTTTCTGAATGGCAGTGGTGGTCATACTTTTTTTTAATGAAAAGTTCATGATCAGATAAAATATTAACTTTTTTTACTAATTAAAATTAAGTTTGTATTAATCCGTTGCAGGCCGCCACGGTAGTATAGTGGTGTAAGCTTGTCTTAAGTCTAAATTTCCGTCCAAGTGGATTCGGGCACAGCATGGATGGTGTTTTGTCTTTCGGCACTGGCTCTTCTTCCCTGTAACCAATGGCCTCAAATTAGGGACACGCAGCTTCTTATGGACCGTTGAGTTGTTTACGGCGATGGTAGTTAAACCTCTCCCTACCCTTCTTTCAAAAAAAAAAAAAACCCGTTGCAGAATTGTCGTTGGTTGGAATATTACTATAGTAGAATATCGAATAATAAAGACATCTTGTTTAATCGTTTTTCATATGATCGAGGTTAAAATAAACTTTGCTAGAAAATGTTCCACGATTATCTCTTCAGAAATACAGGACACAACAATGGCGTATCATTTGTGTGCGCTATGCTACAATTTGCATGTTATTTTTTGTAGCTAGGATCCGTTTCTCAGATCTAATTAGTGGATTCGATGTATTTTTTTTTTTTTGATTGGAGGTTTAACGACCACCGAGTGCAACCCTAAATTAGGGTCACTGGTTCCAGGGAAGGGAGAGAGCCAGTGCCGTAAGACAAACACAACATCCATGCCTCACCGGGATTCGAACCCGGACCCCCTTCGGACGAATGATCAGAGGCCATCGCTTAGACCACTGCGCCACCGGATTCGATGTACACTGCTGGCCACCCAAAATGCAACACCAAGAAGGACACGAAATAGCAAAGCCAGATTTACTGGACACATAACAACAGATACAAAGATGAAACCATTGAGCTTACAGGCCCGTGCGATTTGCGGAACACGCAGACATCAATAGTTCGTGTGGCCCCCATGGCTGGCAAGAACGGCCGCTACACGCCGCGTCATCGAACGAAAGATGCTTTGGATGTAGGCTTGGAGTATGTCGGTCCAGGCTGCTTCCACACGTTGCCACAGTTTATCAGGCATAGCCAACGGTGGTGCTTGCCGGGCCACTCGGTTGCCGATCAGCGACCACACGTGTTCGATGGGCGTCATATCGGGACAACAGGCGGGCCACGGCAGCTGTGACACCTGTTGGGCCGTGAAAAATTGTTGCACGATGCGTGCCACGTGCGGGCGCGCATTGTCCTGTTGAAACGTGGCCGCTGGTAAGTCCTGCAGGTAAGGGAGAACTACAGACTCCAAAACGTCGAAGATGTAGCGGTGGCTGTTGAGTGTACCGGCGATGCGTACCAAAGGAGTGCGGGTGCCATATCCAATTGCGCCCCAAACCATAACGCCACTCGACAGACCGCTATGTCGATGCATAATGCAGGCGTCATACAGTCTCTCACCGCGGGGCCGCCACACGCGGATCCGACCATTGTGGTGTTGCAGGCAGAAGCGGAATTCGTCGGAAAAGACAATGTCGTGCCATTCTGTAGTCCAGGTGCGGTGTTCAACGGCCCACTGCCGCCGCACTCGCCGGTGGTGTAACGTCAATGGTAATCGGAGCAATGCGCGCCGTGCGACAAGTCCCCGCTCCTGCACACGACGTCGAACGGTACGTGCGGACGCAGGTTGTTGCGCAACACACCCTAATTCCTGCGCTAACGTTCGTGATGTGGCGGTGCGAGCCGTCAATGCCCGCCGCACAACATGCCGGTCCTCTCGTTCGGTGGTGGGCTGCGGCAATCGCTCACGTTGGTCCGTCCGTCCCTCCTGCACCCACCGAATCCATACTCGCCTCACTGTGGCTGGATGTTGTCCCACACGGGCGCCGATGTCTCGGTACGATAAACCACTGTCGCGATAAGCCACTATTCGTCCTCTGTCGAACTCCGAAACGTGCTAGAATGACTGCCGTATTATGCGACGAGGCACCAGGAAGCTTCCCACGCACAGGTCCGGCAGCACAACACACTTCCACTACTTACACCCCGCCTTCTGTGCACCCTTCTTATATTGCTTCTCGGTGGCGTGCCGGGCGCACATGATTTGCATATGCCCTGCAATGCTAATCGTTTGCATCTCCTCTCGCGGGCGACGCATGCTGCGAATTTCAGGCCAATAGGATGCTTCCTTCTTGGTGTTGCATTTTGGGTGGCCAGCAGTGTAGAAAGAAAATGAGTAGCTTAGTAAAGCTACAAAGTGAAACTCAAATACACCGAAGAGCCAAAACATTCTGACCATCTGCCTAATATAACGTTGGTCCTCTACACGCCGCCAAAACATATTTTACTCGGCGAGGAAAGGACGCTACAAGATTTCTAAAGGTGTCTTTTGGTATCTGGTACTAACACTTTACCAACAGATACTTTTAACTCTTGTAAGTTATGTGGTTGAGCAGCCTCAGATCGGATTTACTGTTCCAACACCAAACCATAGATGATTGTTTTGATGTCTGGGTAATTTGGAGGCCAGGGCTATCAGTACCTGGAAGTCTACCAATCCGGGCAGTGTGGCATGTCGCATTATCCTGTTGGGAGGGGAATACATCAGTACTAGAGGGGAATACCGTTACCATCAAAGAATGTACCTGGTCTGCAATTATGTTTAGATTGGTGGTTTCCAGTTTAGTTTATATTGGTCCTAGTTTCCTGCACATGAATGACTAGACCCAGAGTTTTCCAGCAGAACATTGTCCAAAGCCTTACAATTCTTCCACTGGCTTTTTTTTCCCACGTTGCATCCTGGTGCCAACATTTCCCCAGATAAACGACGCACACGTAAGCAGCCGTCCATATGGTGAATCGTCGTAAATCATCAGACCAGACGACTTTCTTCCAATCTCTCAAGGTCCAGTTTTGATGCTCGCGTGCCCATTGCAGGCGCTTTCTTTGGTGAAACGAGGTTAACATGGGCACTCGAAACGGTCTGCGGCTATGCAGCCGACCCATTTTCTCAGTTGGGTTCAATCAGTGGCGTATATTCGAGGCTAGCTGCGAAGCCCAGAGAATGCACAAATAAAAGTCAATTATCAACGGTATTAAGATAGGTCGATGCTTTCGTTGCGAAAAAAGCACGAGCGGATTCGCTTCTTTCGACTATGAGAATTAGTCCGGCGAGCGATTATCAACGGCATCAACGTAACGCAAGTAGGTCTTCGAGAGACTTCGCTGTTCTGATGCGAAGAGCTTCAATACTATCCCCTGCTAGCGTTTCCATGACAACATGAATGAGCTACGGAGCTCGTGAGTGGCCATTGCTTTAGTCAAGGGTTCGCTCCTAAAAAACGAAGACTTCGGACTACCTCAGTCCCTCTAAGTCTATGCTTCCGTCTTTAACAGCGCGTGTTGCCCGAGAGTTGTTTCAGTTTGTGTGAATTAATTAAAATCGGTGATATTATATCTTAAATTCGTAGCTTTGTTGGATTCGAACTGTTTTGATGAAAGCTTCCCTGAACATCTACTATCAGAGCTTAAAGAACTCTATGCTTCAAATCTTGATACAGCTAGATTAAAAAATGAACTGAAAGTGTTTAATTCCCTTGATGAATACAAAACGAATCGGTAAGAGACATTACTTGTTACATAAAGTTGAATAATTGGACATAGTGTTTATTGAGGTGTACAAATTAGCAGATCTAATATTAAACTGTTCATTAACAACTGCAACTGCAGAAATAAGTTTTTCCGTATAAAAAAGAATCAAGATATTGTTACGACTTTGGGGTACGGTAATGAATTCGATTAGCAGGTTTTGCAATAGGCGAGAACAGCATTAATTATTGAATGAAAATTAACTAGCTAGTGGTTTCCCGCATTGCAAAAGAGGAGAAGAGATAAGGGTCCGTTTTTCTTGGAAGGGAGAAATCTTAGCCTGGTGTGGGGAACGCGATGCGTCGCCCCCTAAGTGCGTGTCGGTCAGTTTGGGTGGCCATGTACGTGTGAGATGGTAGGATGTTTGGGAAGAGTGTCAACAGAGCGGAAAACTTATGGCGTTCGCTAATCCGAACCTTGGCAGGACAAGGGAGTGTTAGTTAAATTATGTGTTTTCCGTACTTTCGGGAAGTGGACCCACCACATATTCCGAATGCAGAGGCATGTATTTCTTACCACGTCACCGCGCCGAATGCTTTCAAGCTGACAAGAGAGTTTAAACAGACCCCTAAAAAGGAGAACAAGGAATTTGTTGACGATGTGAACAAGCGAAAAAGAGGAGTCTGGAACAAGCTCGTGAAAGGACTGGACTCGGATACAGCAGGACCAGAGGAGATTCTGCGGTGCGGTACTTTTGCGGGGATAGAAAAGATTCTGTCCGAAGATGCCAGCCAGCTATACAAAGAGCGGCCGAGCTGTTGGTATTGCCGCGAGGAAATAGGAGGGAGGACGATACCTCTTTTCCTGGTGCTAGATTGAAAGCCAGGCATCCCGGAAGTCACACGATGTGATGGAATTACAGCCCCGAATGACTGAGATGCCGAAAGGTGATGTATGCGAGAATCACCTTTAGAGAGACGAACGGATCCTTCTATCGCGTCAAAGGCTTCGTTCCACCGCGACATTGGTGCGCATAAATGCGTCCCTGATTTCATGCAGGGGAATGCCGTGCACGAGAGAAAGTGGGAGATGGGGTTCGACTCCCTCTCCATTGGTTACAGTGCGCGCTCTGAAATGGACGTGTCATCACACAGATGAGCTTAAAAGCCAAAACACATAAAATGTTAGTGAGTGCATATCAAAGTGAGTGCATAACAAAGTGAGCGCACTAAACATGGATACCCGAGGAAACTGCATTTCTGTAAGTACGGAATTTGTGTATGCATGCTAGTTGTGATTAGATTGGCTCCGGTCGGTATGAGGAAAGAATGCCCACGGAAAAAACGCCCACGGAAAAATCGCCCACGGAAAAAACGCCCACGGAAAAAACGCCCACTTCTCGAAAGTAGGAAAAAACGCCCACGGAAAAATCGCCCACAGACAAAATGCTCACGGGAAAAATATGTGATCGACTGATAAGTTTATATGTCTGTTATAAACGGTGACAGGACAACTGGTCACAGACTGCTGGCCAAAAAATCGTTAGGGGTCATATAAAAATTGCGGTTTCTTGGCCACCTCACCTACATAACGAAAATGGGTGTAGGAGAATTAACCACAAAAGTTCAAGGGTGTGTGTGCGGGGGGGGGGGGGTAAGTATTATCGATTTTTGGCCTACATTGAGAATTGAATTAGGAACTCCAAACAAATTTCGAGAAAACGTTCTATGTAAGCCAAGCGAGAATTACAGCATAATTCATGTATGTTCGGAAAAGGACCCTAAGGGGTGGGATTTTTTAATAACGCTGCACTTTTACGTAGGTACTAAATATTTACATAACATGTCAAGTTTGCAATATTTTTCTTTTACTTAATTAATTCTTTTTTTTTTTTTTTTTTTTTTTTGATTGGAGGTTTAACGACCACCGTGAGCAACTCAATGGGCTATAAGCAGTCGCCCGTCCCTAATTTAGGGTCACTGGTTCCAGGGAAGGGAGAGAGCCAGTGCCGTAAGACAAACACAACATCCATGCCTCACCGGAATTCGAACACTGACCCTTACGGACGAATGATCAGAGGCCAGCGCCACCGGGGCGGCACTTAATTAATTCACAGGCGAAGAAAAAAGTGTTGAATTGGCTTAGGCCTACGGCCTATTAATTAATGTATGGATTGAATGTATGGTGCATAAGTAGAAGCGCAATATTATTGACAATTAATACAGACATTTGACGTGGAATAGGAATAGCTGTGGTGCCGTGGAAGCATATCCGGCGCGTAACTGGAAGACCCTGAGTTCGATTCCTGGAGGCGGCCACTGAGAATTTTTCAGTGACTCACTTATAAACGTGGAAAGAGCGATGACTTGCCGCCCCGGTGGCGCAGTGGTCTAAGGCGTTGGCCTCTGATCATTCGTCCGAAAGGGGTCCGGGTTCGAATCCCGGTCAGGCATGGATGTTGTGTTTGTCTTACGGCACTGGCTCTCTCCCTTCCCTGGAACCAGTGACACTAAATTAGGGACGGGCGACTGCTTATAGCCCATTGAGTTGCTCACGGTGGTCGTTAAACCTCCAATCAAAAAAAAAAAAAAAAAAAAAGAGCGATGACTTTTGTTTGATTATTGACAATACTTGTATACTTGTTATGTAAATTTTACGAATATGGGAATGACGGAACGAAAACTTTTAGAAGGGCCTAAACGTTAGTCCTAATATTATTTTGTGCCTGAGTAATACCGCAATATTAATAATTTGATGTGTTACGTAAACGTTATGAATATAACATCGTTAGAATAAAAACTGTTAAATAGGCCAAGGCCTAGGACTTATGACTTAAGGGCCGCGGGTGGCCTAGTGAAGAACCAAATAAGATTGTTAACTTTCAACTTCCTACTGTAGAGTAGCTACTTTCTTAAAAAATTCCAGTTCGGCTGTACTATAATAAATTTGTGACTATTCTTATTTTTTAAAGTAAGGTCTTAATTTTTATAAAACTATGCATGTTTATTATTTAACTATATCAATTAAAAAAGAAATCATTAAAAGTCAGATTATTTTATTTATAAATACTTTTAAAGTTTAATGCATTTAATTGTAAAAGCGATTTTCGTAAAAGCCGCAGTGTACTGATATAACTTTGTGTAATGTGCTTTCTTTCCGCTGTTGTCTGTTGAGTACGGCGAGCGGAAGGGGGGGGACATCTGTCTTTCGTCAAAGTGGTACTTTGCAGCTGCAGCTTGAACGTTTGCTAGCCACCGCACCTCAAATAACAAGCGATATATTTCATTTAAATTTATCGGTTGGCCACCGGTCGGGGTGTGTCTTCCCCGTGAGTAGTATAATCTCAAGTTACAGGCATACTTCTTTTCTTCCCAGTGTAAAGAAAAAAATACGCACTCATAGCTTCCTGGGAGTTTTCCAAAGGACAAGTAAAACAGTTAATTTCTACATGACGGGTGTAGGAGAACTGGCCACAAAAATTTTAAGGGGCCGTATAAAAATAACGTTTTTGACCGCTTCGTGCCCACAAACCCCAGAGGTTGGTAATCAGAGTCATATATAGTTTCCGTAATTTCGTCTTTTCTTAATTGCGATAATTAATGTAATTCTTTATAAGAAATGTTTATGATCTACATCTGAGCAAAAGATTTAAGGGTTTTCAAACTACAAGTCTGCAAATTATCTGAGCGCATGTGCCGACTTAGGAAACCTGTCGGGGGGGGGGGGGATATATCAAAACTCTAAGATTTGAAAAATGTATCGTCCCATCGGGAGATTTTCAGCATTTACAAGCTACAGTTGGACAGATTATTTGAGGGTACGTGCCTACTCAGCAAACCTGGGGGTGGGGGGGTTATATGATAATTGTGAATTATATAGAATTTCTTGTCCGATCGGGCGATTTTCAGCATTTACAAACTACAACTGGAGACATTATCTCCGGGCATGAACCTACTGAGCAAACCTGTCGGGGGGGGTAATACCAAAAGTGTAGAATATGAAGAATTTCTCTTCCGACCCGGAGATTTTCATCATTCACATGTCTTCAGATAATGTGTCGAGTTGTAGCTGCTAATTGCCGAGAATCTCCCGATCGGACGAGAAATTGTTCATATCTTACACTTTTGGTATTACCCCCCCCCTCTTCGCCGACAGGTTTCCAGAGAGTGACATGCGCTAAGAAAATTTGTCGAGTTGCAGTTTCTAAATGCTGAAGATCTCCAGATCGGAAGAGATATTCTTGATATTCACGATTTTGGTATTACCCCCCCCCCCCCGACTAGTTTCCTGAGGCAGCAGATACCCTCAGATAATTCGACGTGTTGTAGCTTGTAAACGCTGGAAATCTCCCGATCTTACCAGAAATTCTTTATATTTCATATTTTAGATTTTAAGCACCCCCCTCCCCAGACAAATTCCCTGGGTTTGCACATACTCGCAGAGAATTTTTTATTTGTAGTTTCTAGAAAAATATCGTATAGCAGTTGGCTTGAAGACAACGGTGAATCATTAGTGTGTTTTTAAATAAATGCATAAGACTACCACGGCTTTCAGGCCAAGACCATACAACCTCTACAGTCAATCAGTGCAATCCGAACTTTCCTCTCATATTTGTAAGGTTTGCAGAAAATATTTTACACATCAAATTATTAATATTGCGGTATTACTTAGGCAGAAAATAATGTTAGTACTAACGTTTAGGCCCTTCTAAAAGTTTTCATTCCGTCATTCCCATATTCGCGTTATGTAGGTGAGGTGGCGAAGAAACCGCAATTTTTATATGACCCCTAACGATTTTTTGGCCAGCAGTCTGTGACCAGTTGTCCTGTCACCGTTTATAACAGACATAAAAACTTATCAGTCGATCACATATTTTTCCCGTGAGCATTTTGTCTGTGGGCGATTTTTCCGTGGGCGTTTTTTCCTACTTTCGAAAAGTGGGCGTTTTTTCCGTGGGCGTTTTTTCCGTGGGCGTTTTTTCCGTGGGCGATTTTTCCGTGGGCGTTTTTTCCGTGGGCATTCTTTCATACAATCCTCCGGTCAGCCAATAGACTCTCGTCGGCTGAGAACTGTTTTTAAAGCCGGACTGTATAGGCCAACAAATAATCATTGACTTTAATCATAAATTCAGCCTCAGAGCTATCCCGAAAGGGGCGAGTCTATTTGACGCCCCTCCTTCACAATCCTCTGTATATAGACGCCTTCATCATTATCTTCATGTTTATATTTTAAATTGATTAAATGTCTGTTGTCTCGTGCCAGTCCTGAAGTTGCATGTATAACTAATGAGTGTCAGAATTTCTTAGTTTTGATTGGCTAAATTGCAGGCTAAATTCTTTTCACCAGTACATAAGATTTCGGCGATAAAAAGAGTTCACAAATAATTATTCGTAATTCTAATGTCTACCTCCGGGCCGTCAGCCCCTGACATTCTGATATCTAAATTCTTAAAGCTTTATTTTTTATTCGATAGTCTGGCGTCCTGGGGTGTAGCAACAATATATCTTAGAGCCACACAAGGACATGCACATTCGAGCAACTTGGCTGGTTTGTTAATAGAGAAAAACATTATTTTTAAATATGAAAAAGTACTCGGAAGAAACATTTTTGTGAAAACGTAACACTCAGGTTCACACAAAAGTAAAGAAGAATGGAGTTCATGTACAAATAAGTCTTCAAATCCTAATCCTCATAATTATTTGGTATCATGTTAGCAATAGCATGTGCCTAAAATTTAGGGAAAAAATGTTACTTCTATTACTTAACAATTATAAAATAAACTTCGCAATTTTTAAAAAATAGTGCGTGATCGGGGGGGGGGAGATACCCCACGTCTTAGACCCAAGATACGCCTCTAGGTTCGATGTACTGTGTTGTGACACATTATTCCCGCCACCGGCGAGCTGCACCACAGTAACTCTTTTGTCGACTCGCACCATTCGATATAGCCTTCGTTCATCTCCATCATCGACGAGTCTTGGTCGGCCCACAACCCTTGAGGGAGATTTATGGATTTTTCCTCCTCGGACCACTTTTTGAAGGTACTAACGACGGCAGACCGTGAGCGCCCGACAAGCCTTGTCGTCTCGGAAATGCTCTGACCCAATCGTCTAGCCATTACAATTTGGCCTTCGTCAAATTCTCGTTAGTCAGCTGCCTTTCCCCCTTGAAAAATAACACTTAACAGAGCTCGGTGTTGGGTGTTATTTCTGCCTTTTCATGACCTTCACACTCACCGTTATTTCCCTGAAGTTGTTTCGATTTGCATAAAGACGCTCTGGTCATAATGCTTTTACTCTTCGGTGTATATCGCCGTATCTACTTCAGAATTTTCACACTCATTAATGTAAATGAATTTAAGGCAATTAAATGTAATTGGTACTCGAATTATGGATACAGAATACAGGAATTTGCATCATTGGGAGTCGTAATAGAAAATAGAATATCTTACGCCGCGTATTTTTTGAGTGACTTGTCACACGAATTATTGTCTACGCGTGCCTCTTTTCCTTATGCTGCAGATTTTCTGATGGTTTGCATCATGTAATAGGAGTTAAATAACACTTTGCCTTTCACGGAACCCGTTCTATATATACCCTTTGTGCGACCCTGCTGCGTGTGCATTCTTTCATTAGTGCTCTGTCCTTTGAGCTACGTCACGCAAACACGTGTTTCCTTAATGGATTTACTCCTTGTGCATGTTCCAACTGCACCTGTGCTTTCTTACACATTGTGTTGTGATTTATCCTCGATCCGAATGAATAATTACATATCACGCAATAACGTATTGAAGAAAACAAAAACAGATATGTGCATACATCATATGTTTTCGAATGTTTACGAATGTTTAAACTAACATAGCAAAAATAACTACAGCCGGTTCCTTTTGAAGTTTTTTTGTTGTCCAACCCCTTGGCAGATCCCGCTGGTAGAGACTGGGTTAGTAATCCGTGTTGCCGAAGTCATATCAAAATATCTTCCTTCTCCAATAAATATATAAATAAATAAAAGATCACACTGAGAAAAACGTTTTGTTAATTCAGCAAAAAAAAAAAAAAAAAAAAAAAAAATGTTGAATCAACCAAATAATTTTGTCGATATGCAGTCAACAAATATGTTTGTTGAATTTACAAATGTATTTTGCTGAAAATTATTCTTGATTCTACGAAATTTATTGTTATCTTGACAAAACGTTTTGTTCATTTAACAAAATGCCTAGGTCGATTTTTGGGAATTTGTTTGATCCAACAATATGCATTGTTATCGTGATGAAACGTTTTGCTGCTGCCACCAAACATATTGTTATCGTGACGCAGTAATTTCTTGCTTCAACAAAATTTAAAGTTATGTAGCTGGGCCACTTTTTGTCCCTAGACTTTTTTTCCGATGGCAACACTTTACACGGTGCCCTTCGACCCCGGGTGTCCGACAAAATTTTCTTGCTTCAACAAAATTTAGAGTTATGTAGCTGGGCCACTTGTTTGTCCCTAAACTTTTTTTCCGATGGCAACACTTTAGGCGGTGCCTTTCGACCCCGGGTGTCCGCCATATAAAATATGTAGCTGGGCCACTTTTTTGTCCCTAAACTTTTTTTCCGATGGCAACACTTTAGGTGGTGCCCTTCGACCCCGGATGTCCGCCATATAAAATATGTAGCTGGGCCACTTTTTTGTCCCTCAACTTTTTTTCCGATGGCAACACTTTAGGTGGTGCCCTTCGACCCCGGGTGTCCGCCATATAAAATATGTAGCTGGGCCACTTTTTTGTCCCTAAACTTTTTTTCCGATGGCAACACTTTAGGTGGTGCCCTTCGACCCCGGGTGTCCGCCATATAACGGGTGTGTCCCAACAAAACAGTTCCGATGGAGTTTGGCTAAAGCAACAAAATAAATCGACAAAACAACTCAACAAAACTATTTTGTTGTTTCAAACAAACTTTTTTCTCAGTGCAGTGGAGTAGAGCAGTTGGCTAATCGCCGTTCTCGTGCTTGTGTGGTAGGCATCAGTTGTGGGTTCAATTCTCCGTTTCCGCCTATCAAAATTGGAGTTCTTCCGGGATGCCTCTAGAACTCAACGCGAAAGCATGGAAAGGTCCCCGAAAATCGGTCCTGGACACGTGAGTGAGTCGCTCCGCGCGGCTAGATTCATGATTCGCACCCTCTTCCAACATTGGGCCGGCCTCACAATCTGGTGCATTCGCTGCTGAAAATCCTAACTGAGAACTGCTTTCCATTCTGTTTGTGCCAGGGTTTATAAGACTTGGGTCAGTCCTTGTGAAGTGACATGATATGGTGGTGTTGAACAGACTACCTGACGAAGTTTCAGAGTAGACGGTTGAATGTCTACCCAGATTGGTGGTGATACTGCTCAAGCTACCTAGTTTCTGTGCCCCGAGGCGGTCGGAGCGCAGTACTGGGGTGGTGGTGCTTAGGTGCGTCCTGGAGCTTCGGTGTTGTGCGGTAACTCAGTTGCCGTTTGCTTTGTTTCTTTTCACTGGCCATAACCGTGTAGAATTTGCTTTTCCCTTTCTTTTCTTCAATTTTCTATTTTTCGTTCCTATTGGGTCCCTTTATCCTCTTAACCTGTTCAGGATTCTCCGTTTTCGCCTATCCAATTGTGATTCGAGAGTATGCATGTATTAGCCAGGGGACGGTCAGGCTGGGCGCCGCCCGACCTGCGTTTGCTTCTACCTGTCTTAGCAACTCACACTACAGTCCAGTTCCCGACCTCTTTTATACCTTTTGCCCGTCCTTCTTTGCATACTTTGTCAGAACTCAGTCATAAGGCGTCCCTTCCAACTTCTCTCTCTAGCTAAGGGCCTGAACCTACTGCTCCTGTAAAGAACAAAAAGGGGGGGGGGGGCAAAGTTCTCAAGAACCCACTTGTGTTGGACCAGAGGCGTAAGTTTAAGTTTATGCAAGTCGTCCGAACTGTGCTTGGGTTCGAGTCGGGATGAGGCAGGAGTTGCCTTTTTGCATTACAGCACTGACCTTCTTTCCGTGGAGCCAGTAACCCCAAATTAGGGTCGGGCGGTTCCCTCATAGTACTTAGAGCTGCTAGTGGTGGTCGCTAAACCAAGAAATAAAAAAAAATTAAAAAAAAAAAAAGAGACCCTGGTACTCTTTGTAGGTGATTTATGCTAAGCATCTTTCTCATGCCAAGATCTTTGTGGTTGTGAAATAAAACGAGTAACTGGATAGTATACATTTCTTTACGTACAACACATTGCATTTATTCGCGTCACTCACGACCACACCGAGCCAGAGTCCGAGAGCAGAGTTCGGTACATACTAACTGGAATTAAATCATAACAACAAGCAATAACAACACATTCACCTCACTCACGACCACACCGAGCCACAGTTCCGTACATACTAACTGGAATTAAATCATAACAACAAACAATAACAACACATTCGCCTCACTCACGACCACACCCAGCCACAGTCCCGTACATATTAAGTGGAATTAAATCATAACAACAAACAATAACAACACATTCGCCTCACTCACGACCACACCGAGCCACAGTCCAGTACATACTAAGTGGAATTAAATTATAACAAACAATAAGATTCACTAATTCCTAACATTAACTGGTACTTAGGTAGATGGATTAATGAATGTTATTATCGTAAAATCAATGGAAGATATGTGAGCCATAAAATTAAATATTTTCTGAACTATGGCGGTGGCAATAGTAAGTACCGGGTGCGCCATATAAAAGAGGCCCCGTAGCCAGACGTTGTTAGGCGGGTTAAAGTTGTTTGGCGGGTTTCCAGTTAAAACCGCTTTGTTCCACTTCTAACCGGTTTCTGCGTGCACAGCTGCAAAAGAATTCTCCGGAGTGGTTAGTCACAGCCAGAGCAGTGTAGGTACGCGGTTATAAGTATAAGTGAAGAGAGAACAGAGGCAACGGAAATGGTTTTAAGTATGGAACTGCGGATAATTATTATGGAACAGTATTTCAGAAATAACTCATACAAGGTTTTAAATGAGTTCTTTACAGAAAAATTTCCACATTGTGCAGCATCGGCGAAATTAGTGGTACAGAAGTTAGTGCGGAAATTTCGTGAAACCGGCACGGTGTGCAACAGGAAAAGGAACAAACCCAAGACAAGGATGTGTGCACAATGGTGTTACAAAGCCTTCGGAAGTCGATTCGCCGATTATCGTCTGCAACGGGAATATCTTCCACTTCATGCGGACGCATACTTAAGGTGGATTTGCAATTTCGGCCGTACAAAGTTATGGCGCTCCAAGAACTTAAAACTCCTGATTATGCAAAACGGATGCAATGTTGTAAGTGGTTTCAGGAGACCATTGTCAGCGGTGAAATGGGCCCATCACTTTATTACATGGCAGATAAAGCATGGTTTCATCTGTCCGGGTATGTCAAAGCGCAAAACAGCAAGATTTGAACCGACACGAATCTCAGACGGACAATGGAGACTCCTCTGTACGATCAAAAGATGGGCGTTTGGTGTGCTGTGTCTGCGAAGAGGATAGTCGGCCCATTTTTTTTTTTTCACTGATACCATCAACTCGGAGCACTTACAGAAGAGCGAGCATATGCTTTCTTTCAGCGGGATTTTGCAACGGCGCATAATGCGCGGAACAGTCTACGTGCTGTGCATGAAATGTTTGGGGAGGACAGAACTGTATCGAAGGGACTACGGCCGCCCAAATCCCCCGATCTCCACACCTGTGACTTTTATCTGTGGTGAGCATTGAAAGGGAAAGTGTACGCAACTAATCCGCAAACCCTTGATGAATTAAAAGTGAACATCACGGATGCCATAGCCCAGATTACTACCGATGAGTTGTGGCGCGTTACGAACAACATGTTCCGTCGTGTCGAGCTGTGTCTTGATGTAGGAGGACAGCACTTTCAGCAATTGTTGTAAACGCAGGTAAATTACTCCTGTTTTCTGTAATTTCAACTATTGTTTACTATGTATAGTAACATTGACTGATTGTTGTCGTTCATTATACTCGGGCCTCATTTATATGGCACACCCTGTATTTCGACTGTTTAGTTTTTCAAAAACAGCATTTTTATTATTACATATTGTTCAGATTTAGATGAACGTAAGAAACGAACGCCACTGAAACCAATGAAATGTGATGTAGCTACGAAAATCCATCTGCGCATGCTCAGGCTAAAATCTGACCTCAAGATAGACAGAAAAGCTGAATCGTTAGTGAGAGAGATTGGTAACTTTTATTCCTTTTATTCTGGGATATCTACAGGTTACACTCCATCGTGTTTTACATCATTTCAAAGCTCTCGTCAGTAGCAGGTAACATTCCTTGAAAAGGGGGGAGGGGGTTCGAGAGGAAGCCAAATTTCGCTACGACACATACTTTACTACTGTAGGGAAGGATGAATATGCAATTTTTGAAATGAATTTAGCATCAATATGCATTTTTGAAATGGATTTTGTCACATTAACACCAAGTTCTCGTAATTTGCGCATATTGCAGTGAGATATCTTTCCGTTTATGAAAGACGTGATGAAATAATGTTCTGCGATAGTTTATTAAAATCTTGTTGTTGATTAACAATGAAATTAACTATTGTTACGTCACTACATGGGACAACATTCAAAAATCAGATTTCAGCAATGGTTTTAACTACTTTCGTTACCCATTTTTATTACATCGAAATTTTTTACTTGGGATTTACTTCACTACTGTTGGAAAGATACTTCGCATCAAAATGTTTAAAATTCCAATTTTCTTCCGATAGTACAAATCGGTTGGCAGATCCTCGAAAAATGTGGAGGTCGATTGTCGTGTCATTAAAAAAGGCCTATTTTTTAAAAATGTCGAGGTCGATTGTTGTGGCATAAAAAGGCCTATTTCTAAAAATTTCGAGGTCGATTGTCGTATCATAAAAAAAAAAAATAAAGGCCCATTTTTAATAATGTCCAGGTCGATTGTCGTGTCATAAAAAGAAGGCCTATTTTTTTTTAATGTTGAGGTTGATTGTTGTGTCATAACAAAAAAAAAAAAAAAAAAGGGCCTATTTTTCGAGTACTGATGGAACACGCCACAATCCAACTTTCCAGGCTTTTCAATATTTTTATTTATTTATTTATTCGGATTTAGCGACCATCATGTGCAACTCATCGGGTTGTAAGCAATCATCTATCCAAAATTTAGAGAGGGCCGCCCCGGTGGCGCAGTGGTCTAAGGCAATGGCCTCTGATCATTCGTCCGAAAGGGGTCCGGGTTCGAATCCCGGTGAGGCATGGATGTTGTGTTTGTCTTACGGCACTGGTTCTCTCCCTTCCCTGGAACCAGTGACCCTAAATTAGGGACGGGCGACTGCTTATAGCCCATTTGAGTTGCTCACGGTGGTCGTTAAACCTCCAACCAAAAAAAAAAAAATAAATAAATTTAGAGCCTTTGCTTCTAGACAGGGTAGAGAGCCAGTGCCGTGACACAAGCGCACCACCAACGCTTTTTCCGATTCCAGCTCGGAGAAGCCAGAAACCCCTCTGATCATTCGGGTAGTAGGGTTGCCTTCTCGTGAATAACAAAAGGTGTCAGGGGAAAAGTTCTTGAACACAGCACGATACAGTTCAATCTCTCATTTCCTCACGGATCTTTGATAAAACAAATTGGACGTATACCATCTCCTGAGATAGTTGACGTAATGACCGGGTATAAAGCAGAAGCCACTATCGCTAGTCCTGAGAAGTGTTTTTGGTCATGACACTCTAACAGTTCAGATTTCTGCTGGTGTTTCTTGTAGTTTCCAGTTTTCAAATCGTATTTTGGATAACACTCTTCATAAATACGAAAACAGTGTAAGAAACTCGCACTCACTGTTAGGATTTCTGAGCACTGTAGTAGCGGAGGTGCAAAATATACACCGATCAAGCCAACCCATTAAAAACCATCTCCGCGTTATGCAAATAAGCTTAGCGTGCAGTCAATCAGCATCACATGCCAGGGTCGCGAATGATATACCACCTACGTCCGAAAAGTTCCATGACTGACGTAATAGAGAATATAAAAGAGTACCATACTCACAATTAATGCTAGTCCCCTTCAAAATACCACCCTTCTGAATAAACACACAGTTTTCCGCCTTTTTTGAAGATCCTGAAAACAGTTCTGGAAGGCGCTTTCTGGGATGTCCGCAAGTAGTTTTGTCATGGCTGCTTGGATAGATGTAATGTCTGCATGATACTGTGAGTGGGTACCTCTCAATTCAGCTCTTCGTCGCTTGGTTTGTGGATCATACTGCAGGCACCATGTTTCATCTCCTGTAATAATTCTGGAGTAAAAATCAGGATCCTCAGCTGCAGTGCCCAGCAGATCGGAACAGATCGATGAACGAGTCTCTTTTTGTCTTCATTCAGAATGCGGAGATTGGAACAGATCGATGAACGAGCCTCCTGTTGGTCTACATTCAGAATGCGGAGATTGGAACATATCGATGAACAAGCCTCCTTTTGGTCTTCATTCAGAATGCGGAGATTGGAACACATAGATGAACGAGCCTCCTTTTGGTCATCATTCAGAATGCGGAGATTGGAACAGACCGATGAACGAGCCTCCTTTTAGTCATCATTCAGAATGCGGAGATTGGAACAGATCGATGAACGAGCCTCCTTTTGGTCATCGTCCAGAATGCGGAGATTGGAACAGAACGATGAACGAGCCTCCTTTTGGTCATCGTTCAGAATGCGGAGATTGGAACAGATCGATGAACGAGCCTCCTTTTGGTCATCATTCAGAATGCGTAGATTGGAACAGATCGATGAACGAGCCTCCTTTTGGTCTTCATTCAGAATGCGGAGATTGGAACAGATCGATGAACGAGCCTCCTTTTGGTCATCATTCAGAATGCGGAGATTGGAACAGATCGATGAACGAGCCTCCTTTTGGTCATCATTCAGAATGCGGAGATTGGAACAGACCGATGAACGAGCCTCCTTTTAGTCATCATTCAGAATGCGGAGATTGGAACAGATCGATGAACGAGCCTCCTTTTGGTCATCGTCCAGAATGCGGAGATTGGAACAGAACGATGAACGAGCCTCCTTTTGGTCATCGTTCAGAATGCGGAGATTGGAACAGATCGATGAACGAGCCTCCTTTTGGTCATCATTCAGAATACGGAGATTGGAACAGATCGATGAACGAGCCTCCTTTTGGTCATCATTCAGAATGCGTAGATTGGAACAGATCGATGAACGAGCCTCCTTTTGGTCTTCATTCAGAATGCGGAGATTGGAACAGATCGATGAACGAGCCTCCTTTTGGTCATCATTCAGAATGCGGAGATTGGAACAGATCGATGAACGAGTCTTCTTTTGGTCATCATTCAGAATGCGGAGATTGGAACAGATCGATAAACGAGCTTCCTTTTGGTCTTCATTCAGAATGCGGAGATTGGAACAGATCGATAAACGAGCCTCCTTTTGGTCATCATTCAGAATGCGGAGATTGGAACAGATCGATGAACGAGCCTCCTTTTGGTCATCATTCAGAATGCGGAGATTGGAACAGATCGATGAACGAGCCTCCTTTTGGTCATCATTCAGAATGCGGAGATTGGAACAGATCGATGAACGAGCCTCCTTTTGGTCATCATTCAGAATGCGGAGATTGGAACAGATCGATGAACGAGCCTCTTTTTGGTCATCATTCAGAATGCGGAGATTGGAACAGATCGATGAACGAGCCTCCTTTTGGTCTTCATTCAGAATGCGGAGATTGGAACAGATCGGTGAACGAGAATCCTTTTGGTCATTATTCAGAATGCGGAGATTGGAACAGATCGATGAACGAGCCTCCTTTTGGTCATCATTCAGAATGCGGAGATTGGAACAGATCGATGAACGAGCCTCCTTTTGGTCATCATTCAGAATGCGGAGATTGGAACAGATCGATGAACGAGCCTCCTTTTGGTCATCATTCAGAATGCGGAGATTGGAACAGATCGATGAACGAGCCTCCTTTTGGTCATCATTCAGAATGCGGAGATTGGAACAGATCGATGAACGAGCCTCCTTTTGGTCATCATTCAGAATGCGGAGATTGGAACAGATCGATGAACGAGCCTCCTTTTGGTCATCATTCAGAATGCGGAGATTGGAACAGATCGATGAACGAGCCTCCTTTTGGTCATCATTCAGAATGCGGAGATTGGAACAGATCGATGAACGAGCCTCCTTTTGGTCTTCATTCAGAATGCGGAGATTGGAACAGATCGGTGAACGAGCCTCCTTTTGGTCATTATTCATAATGCGGAGATTGGAACAGATCGATGAACGAGCCTCCTTTTGGTCATCATTCAGAATGCGGAGATTGGAACAGATCGATGAACGAGCCTCCTTTTGGTCTTCATTCAGAATGCGGGGTGCCAGTGTAGCATTAAGTTTTCGTTTTCCGAGACCTCGCGTAGAAAGAATCTCATGACAGATAGACTTACTGATGCCCACCGACTCAGCCAAAAAAGCCTCACTGTAATTCGGCGATCTCTCTTTAACTGATTTCGCACCTCTTCGATTTTTTCCTCTGTCCGCACACTGGAGGGTCGTCGAGATCTCGGCGGATCATCATCAAATGATTCCCTCCCGTCACGAAACCTTGCATACTATTCGAAAACTCTGCTACAAGATAATGCTGTGTCTCCATAAGCTTCTTTTAATACTCGGTAGGTTTCAGTAGTTGATTTACGAAATCGCTAACAAAAACGGATGTTTACTCTCAGCTCTTCCATGTCCAAAAACGAAACGTGACGAGAACGCTTGCTATAACTCCCTTAACGCCCGTCTGCTGCCTGTCCGTACCGGTATAAACCGGTTTTCAGATGTTCGTTGATTCGCCAAGGACTGCTGTCTTTTGGCATACACGTGATATTTTTATCCAACTAATTTCACATCAGTTATGAGATCAGTCCTGGAAGTTATTGGACGTAAGTTGTATTGGGTTGGGGCGAATGAAATGTCCGGAGCGAACAAGCAGTGGAGATAGGCCCCCACCAGAGCGGAATGGAACCACCCACAGGTGTTGCGGCTATTACGTCACATAGTTACTATAAATAGCTAGCACGTTTATGAAGAACAAGGTTTAGGCGTGGTTTGTTTGGACGTAACGTGGCTTGCAAAGGAAACATGGAGACGCCGGATTTGAGAGTCATCTTATTGTATGAATTTAAACTAGGCCATTCCGCAGGAATTGCCGCTCGAAACGTTAACAAAGCGTTTGGGGAGAATACTGCCAACGAACGAACCATTCGGCGATGGTTTGCGAAGTTTCGAAGGGGGGATACGGACCTGCAAATCGAAGCACGTGATCACCGATATGTTGCTGTTTTTGACGACGTTCTGTTACATGTGGTTGAAGCGGACTCCCGAAACACGTGTCGTGAGATAGCGGCAGAGGTAGGTGTCCACACACGACAGTTGTTCGGCGTCTGGCTGCGCTGGGTAAAGTCGAAAAGCTTGACATGTGGCTTCCGCATGAGTTGACAACTGCCAACAAGACTAGGCGTTTGGAAGTCTGCACGTCTCTGCTTGCTAGGAATAAACAGGAACCTCTACGGCATCGAATCGTCACCTGAGATGTGAAGTGGGTCCTTTATGATGATCGGAAATGATCTGCACAATGGTTAAGCAAGGCACAGCCTGCTGGACATCGTCCTAAGCCACCCCCTACACACCAAGATGATGATGCTCCTTGGCTGGTGGTCTACAGCCGGGATAATTCATCGTAGTTTCTTGACAAGAGGCTAAACCATCACTGCAGAACGTTATTGTGCTGAATTACACCAGATGCACCGGGAATTTCTGCAGAAACAACCGGCTTTGGTGAACAGACAGGGTGTTCTTCTGGTCCAGGACAACGCTCGCTCTCATGTCGCACAACGAACGATGCTGCCACTAACTGCCTTGGACTATGAAACACTGCCTATTCCCCGGACTTGTCTCCGATAGGCTATAGTCTGTTGCGTCGCCTGAATCACTTCCTGTCCGAGAAACAGTTCACAACAGACAATGCTCAGTAGCATAAATTTCTTAACACAACTATTTAATCATGGGTGGAAAATATTGCTATCCTTACTCTGGGTTAGTGCTGCCAACATAATACGAGTACATTTGTCAACTTAAGCCAGAAAAAATACTTTTAACATCATCTGCCACGCAATCAATTTCACTTGCACCAAGGCATGTAGTCCTTGGTACAAGTGAAACTGATATAGTCCTATATTTCATGTATTTATATATAAATATAGGAATTTACATAAATATCTTACCATTCTACCTGTGTTGAATTTGTTTAGCACACAGCAGTCTTCCATGACAAATTTCTTGTTACACATAATAAAATCAATTTCACTTGTCAATCCATTGGGATGCCTCCATGTCCATTTCCTTTGCAGCTTTTTCTTGAAAAAGGAGTTCATGATGAAAAAACCTTCTGCCTCTGCAAATTCTACGAGAGTATTTCCATGCTGGTTTCGGTTGCCGTGACCGAATTTTCCTACTGAAGTTTCATTTTGTTGCCGTTGCCCTATTTTCGCATTGAAATCTCCCATAATGATCTTCAAGCGCTGCTTGCCTTTATTATTTAGATGGCGAATTTCCTCATGAAATTCTTCAATCTCTTCTTCAGGATGACTTGTAGTGGGTGCATAAGCTTGAAAAAGGTGATGTACAATGCTTTTACAAGAAATCAAGATTTATCGATTGATAGGGAAAAGCTGGAGATAACCAATACCTACATTTATCTTAAGACAGCAGATATCAAGTGAGGGTCACATTGATGAAGAAATTAATCGGCGTATGAAACTTGCCTGGAGAGCGTTTGGAAGAAACAGTATAGGCTAATTTTCAAGAGCAATATGCCATTATGTCTTAAAAGAAAAGTGTTAGTCAATGCATCCTTCCAGTGCTTACATATGTTGCAGAGACGTGGACCTTAACTAAACGAGACATACAAAGGCTGCAGACAACTCAAAGCAGCCTGGAGAGATGCATGCTTGGTGTAACCAGGAGAGATAAAAAGAGAAACTCATGGATCAGAAAAATGACAAGAGTGGAAGACATCATGATTTTGTCATTTTCTTGTAGGACTTCCGTCCACAGTGAGTGGAGTTTAGGTCCCAGCCACCTACAGCGAGATCGCCTTTTGGGCAGGACACAGAAACGGAAGGAATGAGATCAAGTCTAGCGACTTTGACAGAACAGTTTGTAGTGAGCTTATAGTACAGTAGATGGCGCCACTGTAAAAGTACGATGTTGCACACAGAGCAGTGAGAGAATTTCAGGGGGGCATAGGAAAGGATACCCATTTAACCAGTGGGTCCAGCCTGGGGGCCGTCACTTAACGTGCTCGTCCGATGCAAGGCGAATATTCAGTGATTGTTAGTAAATCACACCATCCCTGAAAGATCATCCCAGGCTCGAACCTGAGGACCTTGTAATGATTCCCCAGACTCGCTAACCACTAAACCATCCGCGGCGGAAGTCATCATGATCATAGTAAAATCCCAGAAATGGCAATGGGCTGGACATATTGTCAGAAGGACAGACCATCGATGGACAGCTAAAATTTTAGACTGGATTCCAAGGGACAGGAAAAGACCCAGAAGAAGACCACATGGGAGATGGGCAGATGAAATTCGAAAGTATGCGGGAGTAACATGGAGGAGACTGGCACAAGACAGACCGTTGTGGAAGAAACTTGGGGAGATCTTCGTCCAGAAGTGGATTGATAATGGTTGACAATGATGATGATGATGACATAAATATATTCCTATATTTCGTTTGCATCAGTAGATCTCATTTTGCATGATGTCCTTATTTCAGACTAGACAAGAAGCGTGAATGAAATGTTTGGGTGAGAATAGAAGAAATTCAGATCTGAAAATAAATGAAGAAAAATAAAAGCGGCGAGAAACGGAGACGGTACTACTGACGCAATTGCTCAGAATTGAGAAACCATAGAAATCTGTTCTTTTAATTTCCTGGAACAAATAATTGAAAGTAACGCAGAAGCCTGGAAAATGGGGTAGAACAGAGTTTTCCACAATCGTAGGTTTTTTTCGGAAAATTAAGTGATTTATTCTAGGACAACACTCCCATTTAACTCAGAAAAAACTTTTCAATCAATGCTTACTTCCAATCTTATCATCTGCTGGACAAACATGAGCACTAAATGAAAAACAATGCAAGTTGCACAGAGAAATATGAAAAGAATAATATTAGGTAGAAAAAGAAATTATAGGATTAGATAACAAAAGTAAAATTATAACTGATATATTATGAATTTCTTCATGTACTAAAATAATATATTCAACATACACTATTTCAAAAATGTGTCTTGAGTTTATTAATTTTTATTCTTAGTAATATATGGCGGATGTTAACTGGTAGAAATATCGTATTCCAGAAGTTCGAGTTTCAATATACAAATTGTTCCTAAAAGATAATTTTAGTTGCTCCCTTCAGGAATGAGGGCATGCTGAGCATACCATGATTTCTATGGGATCATGCTTAAGCAATTGAGCATGGCCCCTGTGATTTATTTTCTGTCTTTGGAAGTTGCGGAATTTCTTTTGCCATATTACGGAGTTAAAGAACTGATTGCTCGCTATTGTGAAAAAAATATATATATATATTAAAAATTAAGCAAATTTCTAGTAATTGTGGAAATTGTTTTCCGGTCCACAAAAGGGATCTCGAATCTTCTCAGTTTCCGAGGTCCAAGTTTCAGCTGTCTACGTGTTGCATATTGGGTGATGATATTTTTATGACCTTAACCATAATTTTGAAGACATGTTACCGGCACCGTTCAGCTGATAAGATAAGGTCCATGGTAAGTTATGCTTCACGCTTGTAAATTCCTCAACTTCTTAGGTTTTTTATTGCTCCCAGATGGTTCCACTCTCCCGGCGCTGCAGCGAACTTTTTACATTAAATTGTTTAATACTTACAAAAAATCCAGTTGACTGAGATAAGTGAGGCGTTTACGGGTGTCTTAAAGATTAGTGCGTTTTATCAGTCACATAGAGTAATGTCCTCGATCCGCCTCCGCAAATTAAAAGTTCTTCCACCCGGAATATTAAATCATCCGTTCACGTTCATCGCATAGCAGTATGTTATTTGTGCACAAGTGTCATCATCATCATCCTTCAGAAGCGTTAATAACTCTCTGTGTCTTTTTATTGGTATTAAATGCGGCGATATTCACGGAAAGACGTGTGTGTGTGCTCTTAAATAAAAAAAATATTATATGCACATACAGGGGGCAATTTCCCGCATGAAACCAGATTATATACACTGTAAAAAATAAGTGGTGTGAATTCACGAAAAATTTCTGAAAATAACATGCAGTGAAGTTGCCGGTAGGTGTCCGTTTTAAAAAGTGACCGGGTTTTTTTTAACTTCCCTATTTTTACAGATTTCCCGTAGTAAGAAATTGCGTTTATTTCAGAAAAATCCATTTCAGGTTTTCTCGTACTTAAACTGAAATTCCGCAAAATAAACGACCCGAATTTTTCAGCCCTTACGGCAGATAATCCTTCCGCCACAGTCAAGATCGAACTCTTGCCGTTTGCGTCAACAGCTAACGCACGCCTTTAACCACTGAGATACAAACGCACGGAAATCTCAGTCACGTATATCGTAAAAAGAATCGCGACGATGAAATTTTTTCTTGTCATTAATGCGAGTGATTTAGTTATGCTATTTTCTGTTGGAGCTTATTAAGTTATTATTTTGAATAGGTTTGTCATATTTTTTTTCTGTAGGAGGACTTTTCACAAATTAAACATTTTTTATCGTGATTTTTCGAAGCTACAAAATGCTTTGCAACTTTATTTTTTTTTAACTGAAAAGACTTTCAGTTATCTTTAAAAAAGGTGAAATGTACGTTTTTATTGTATTACTTCACACAAACACACACACACTCCTAAATATAAAATTTAGATAGCTTTTGCCTTAAGTTGTCCAAAGACTGATACATAGGCATCGTACAATCATCTGTACAATAAGTTAAGTACCCAGTTTCTTACAGTAACACAATATATAATAAATAGCCGGTGCACAAAATAGGGGCGAGAGTAAGAAATATTCTGTGCCACAATAAACAAAATTCATGCAATATGCTATCCACAATATGCGATCTCGCTACGGAACATCAAAATTGGACAGACGATTGAAATTTAAAAGTTAATCAAACCTCAAGTATCCTCATCAATTTCCTATACCGGTAATTGGTGAGTATTCAAATTACCGGTATAGGTAATTAATTGTGCGTTTTCGCAAATTGCCCAAAAGAGCGCTAGGTCTTCGCCATTCACGATGAATAAGTTACTCAATGGAGTGACAACCTGGAAATTGGATCATTTTGAATGATGAAAAGCTCATGTGCCGCCCCGGTGGCGCAGTGGTCTGAATGCTGGCTTATGACCATTCGTTCGAGAAGGGTCCGGGTTCAAATCCCAAGGAGGCGTGGATGTTGTGTTTGTCTTACGGCGCTGGCTCTGTCCCTTCCCTAGAACCAGTGACCCTATATTAAGGACGGGGGACTGCTTATAGCACACTGAGTTGCTCACGGTGGTCGTTGAACTTCAATAAAAAAAAAAAAAAAAAAAAAAAAACAGCTCGTGCTATTTTTTGCTGGGCACACCATTCAATTTTTTTTCCCTTTATTCGGGGATTTAACGACCACCATGAGCAACTCGATGGGCTATCTATATATAAGCAGACGGACGTCCCTAATTTAGAGACACTGGTTTCAGGGAAGAAGGAAATCCCAGTGCCGTAAGACAAACACAACACTCGTGCTTCACCGGGACTCGGACCCGGATCCATCTCAGACGAATGGTTAGAAGCCCGCGCTTAGACCACTGCACCACCGGGGCTGGGCGGGCGGGGCCTTGAAATTGGATCATTCGTTTGAATAAAGATTTGTGCTCTTTTTGGCCGGGCACATCATTCAAATGATTTTTTCCCCCATTATTTCGGGGTTTAAAGACCACCATGAGCAACTCGATGGGTTATGTGTAAGCAGTCGCACATCCTTAATTTTGAGACACTACTTTCAGGAGAGAGATCCAGTACCGTAAGACAAGCACAACACTCGTGCCTCACCGGAATTCGAACCCGGATCCATCTCGGACAAATGGTCAGAGTCCAGCACTTAAACCACAGCGCCATTGGGGCGACCCATTCAAGTGGATGACACTCACATATCATTTCCATTCTTAAGTTTAGACATTATTTTCTAGGTGACTACTCACTCACATAGCTGTTACACTTATCAGTTCTCGACATTACTTTCTGAAATCATGCGGGCGGGACAAATTTAAACGGCCCGGCGACTTCAGTGCGTGTCGCAGTAATGCACATTCACAGCGGCGAGAAGAAATCATTCTTGGCGAAGAGTCATTCGTTGTGAACGAATTGTTCGCGAATGGTCCATCACTACTTCAGTTTGTTCTTCTTTTCGTCGAAAAAATTACCCTAAATTCGGAATGGTCCACATCTTTATATATATATATAGAGAGAGAGAGAGAGAGAGAGAGAGAGAGGAAGACATCATGATCAGAGTTAAATCCCTGAAATGGCAATGGGCTGGACATACTGCCAGAAGAGCAGACCATCGATGGACAGCCGAAATTTTAGATTGGATTCCAAGGGACAGGAAAAGACCCAGAAGAAGACCACATGGAAGATGGGTGGATGAAATTCGAAAGTATGCGGGAGTGACATGGAGGAGACTGGCACAAGACAGACCGTTGTGGAGGAAACTTGGGGAGACCTTCGTCCAGCAGTGGATTGATAATGGTTGACAATGATGATGATGATATATATATATAGTTGTGGGGTTCAATCACCACCATGAACAACTCAATGACGTGTAAGCAATCGCCTACTTCTAATTTACGACATTTGGTTCTAGGGAAGAGAGGAAGCCAGTACCGTAAGACAAGCACACCATTCATACCTTATACGGCGTTCGAACCCCAACCCATCTCGGTCGAATGATTAGAACCGTACCACTCGTCCCATGGGACGGCATGGGCTTCCTCTCCTAGCTTCAGATACCTATAGAAATGGCTGAAAACCAAGAAAATGAAGAACATACGTCCATTGGGTGGTAACTTTTTTAGGACTAGAAGAAAGACCATTTTATGTAAATTGGCTGGTACGTCGTCAGTTTTGCTGGCAGGGCTGAACGGGTTAGGAGCCAGGGGTGATAGCTGATGCTCGAAAGACTGATCGGAGAATAAACAAAACTGGTGCACTTGTTAAAATGTCGAATAGCAACGGCAATAAGAGTGCACAGGAAGTGACTGATGCAGTAAAAAACGGTAGTGGCGGCATATCCTGTGGTCAGAACGACAGGTTGACGCCCGAGATGAGCGCATGTTAGCCAGATTTGTATACCCCAACCAACGCGGAAGAGTGAGGCACATAACAGAGGATTTGAATCGGGGATATTCCGCCAAAACCTAGAACAGACTAAACGTCAGAAAGCCTCGTCATTCACCATTTCTGTCTCGGTCTTTGCCTGGCTCGAAAGTACCAGAGTTAGACCTTAAATGATTAGCAGCGAATCATATCTGACGGATCGCAGTTTCGACTACAGCATGCTGATAACAGGGTGAGAATTTGGAAACGACAGTATTAGAGCACATGTTCATCTTGCACTGTCACGGCTGTCGAAGCTGGCAGATGCAATGTAATGGTTTGTGTCGCGTTTTCATTGAAGACTTTAGATCTCGTGATTTGAGTGGAATCACGCTCCGTGCCCAAGCGTATTTAAACTTCATTGCTGATCAAGCTCTTCCCAGCAATGGTCACGTTGTGTTCCTGTGGTGATAGATGACGGATACTCCAACTAAAAATGTCCGTATTGCCCCAAAGTGGTTTCAGAAATACGATGGAGACATTGTTCCACTGGTTTATCTCAGTCTCCACACCTCAATCCTATTGAGCATTTAGAGATTGGAGTAAAAGGTACAACGTTTGGATCCACTTCCATTCAATCTCCGCAAACTGGAAGATACTATTCGATATGTGTGGGCCAATATTTTTCACACCTCAATCCCACGGAGCATTTGTGGGATGAAGCCGAACGGGGCATAAACGTCCGGATCCACTGAATCCAATCTGCGTGAATTGGATGACGTGGATTGAATTCGGCATACGTGGGACAATATTTCACATGATCTAAATCCCGCGGAGCATTTGTGGGATGAAGTCTAAAACAAAATCGGACGCGAGAATCCACTGCCATGCGAGGAATAGGTAGATATTAATCGAAATGCGTGAGACAATATTTCACACGAATGTTACCAAGACTTAGTCGAATCAATGTTGAAAAGAACTGCTACCGTTGTGAAGACGCCACAGGTGGTCTACGAATGCATTGTAGACCACCTGTGATACTAATATGATGAGGTCAAAGCTCACGATATAGGAGCAGAGTCCTACGTATAGGGGATACTAATAAACTGGCCACTTAGTTTGTGTGTGCATGTGCATAGAACATTATGAACTATGCCCCCTATTATCTGATGTTCGGATCGCGTCCGAACGTCAGATAAAAAAAAAAAGAGAGAGAGAGAGAGAGAGAGAGAGAGAGTCGGAACCGTTTCCAGACGTCAGATAAAAAAGAAAAGTTTTTTTTTGGTGGTATTCTGGTGCTCTTGGTTTTTGAGAGGGAAATGGAGTATGTCTATTGACCACGGTAAGAAGTTGCTACCACCGAGCACCAGCGATGGAGAATACGCTACTGAAGATGGAGAAAAAAGTGGAACCGAAGAAGAGGAGTAGAAAAGTTGAAGCATGACATCAGCAAATCCCCGATGCCATTGCGTGTATCTACGGAAAAAAGATAGAACAGTAAACTAAAAAAAGAAATCACGTGAGTTGGGAGTAAATTTGACTCCAGCAATGAGGAACAAGCAGCTCAACCGCCATCAAGAAAATTTAAAGAATGTGATTTATTTTTTATATTTCAAGAGGGTTCTGTTTTCTTTCTCACCCTTTTTTACGCTTTCCAACCTCAGTCCATCCGTCTGTCCGCACGATAACTCGTGTAAAAATGGTTCGATTTCGATGGAATTTTAGTATATGATAGGGTATTTATTACCTGGGGACGAACCTTATTGAAAATGGGCGAAATGGAGTTAAAGGTCACGACATAGGAGCGGGGTCCATTCCATTGCCCTTATGCTACATAACTTGCGTAAATATGGTTCGATTCAATGAAATTTTAGTTAATATATAGTATTTAGTATGTCGTAGGGGTCCACCTAGGGACGAAGCCTATTGAAAATGGGTGAGGTGGGGTCAAAGGTCAGGACATAGGAGCGGGATGCATTCCATTGCCCTTATGCGTCAGAACTTGCGTAAAAATGGTTCGACTTCGATGAAATTTTAGTATGTGGTAGGGGACCACCTGGGAACGAACCGTTTTGAAAATGGTCGAAATGGGGTCAAAGGTCAGGTCATAGGATCGGGATACATTCCATCGCACTTTTGCGTTATAACTTACGTAAAAATGCTTCGACTGAGACAAAACTTTATCATGTTGTTCCAGAATTATACTTTACCGGTTCTGTCGAATATCATCGAACTGGGGTCAAAGGTCAGGTCATAGGAGCGAGATTTATTCTACAGCCATTATCCTCATAACTTGAGTAATGATTTCTGGTATGTTGGAAAGCGTATCATAATCAATGCATTGCATGATTTTACTAACTTGTTATTTCATATTTCGTATTTTGTCTAATTGTTTTTACTTTTTGGCATAAGTATTCGCTAATGAAGTAAATTAACAAAAGGAGATTAAAAACAAAGCAAAACTTGCGCCTGTATTCGTGGGAAAATGCAGTTTGTAGATGAACACAGAGCACCCCATATTACCCTTCAGCCTCCCAGATGACTCCTCAGCTCCCCAGATGACTCTTCAGCACTCCCTGGTTCTGAGACCTAGCTACGGCCTTATCTGACATTTACTATGAGTAGAAAACCAGTTATCGGATGCACTGCCACTTGAGCACGCTATATACACAGTAGCGTGGCATGTAGCATCGCTACAAATAGAAAAATGTAGTTGTAGCAATAGCACGCTACAAAATAAAGTAGCTTATAGCGGGAAATTACGCCATAAATCGTGTTAACACTTTTGAAAAAAAAAGTTAAAAAAAAAATTCTTCGAATCATGTGACATTTGCTGATTTCGTTGAACATTATTGATTGGAACGAGAGGAGGGTGGTATACCTTACTTGACTTGCTTTGTGAAAGTTTGCCAAACTTAACAATAAGTTATGTTTATTACTCTCCTTACTCCATACTGTTTACAGGAAAGTCTTCTCAGTCAGCCTGAAAAGAGAGCGTGTATGAGATGATCGAGTTAGCGGTTTTGTTGACGACATTTGATAACGAGATTCGATTCTCTTAGCAAAGAAAATGATTTCGCAGTTGATAGGATTTTTATTTGAATTCCCTGGGCATATCAGCTAGCCTAGAATATAAGTCACTGAATACGATACAAAGCTGAGATAAATACAAAAATAAATTATTTACTTGTGTAATTTACCTTGTATTCAGCTCTGAATGCCATATATGCAAGAATGTATACATATAAAGTTCATTTTCAGAATTTGCACTTTCTCCCTTATAGAGATTTACATGTAGGAGGATGGTTTAATTTTATTTTACTTTTTATTTTTTACATTTGATCGTGTGGGGGACGATTTATTTTTTAGAGCGCAGAATGAGGTGATGATTTGGTTTTATAAGTTTTTGGAAGACTAAATGTGCGAAAAGTTAATAAATCTGCCCCAGTGGCACAGTGGTCTGAACGATGGCTGCTGATCCTTCGTCCGAGATGGATCCGGGTTCGAATCCCGCTGAGGCATGGATGTTGTGTTCGTTTTATGGCGCTGGCTCTATCCCTTCCATGGAACCACTGGCCCTAAATTAGGGACGAGCGACTGCTTATTGCCCACTGAGTTGCTCATGGTGGGCGTTAAACCCCCAATAATAATAAAAAAAAAAAGGTAGCTAAAATGTAGCGGGAATAGCTGTTTTTTAGAAAAAGTAGTCTAGCTTGCTACTTTAAATAAAAAGTAGCTGTGGCAAGCTACTTTTTCAAGAATGTAGTTGCTGTAGCAGTAGTTAGCTACTTTTAAAAAGTAGTTATCCAATCACTTCAGGAAACATCGAATATAAAAGGGCAATGCGAAAAACCATAGTTACTATGTAGAATTTGACAGAAACTCTCAATGCTAATTTTTTGTCAGTCTGCTTATCTGTTGTTTGTATGTGTGTTTAATGACTCCCATGAGCTTCTGAGACCATAAAATATCTACTCTAGACAGCGTTTGAGGGAAAACGCATCATCCATGCATCATCCGAGAATTGAACCAGCGCTGTCTGTTAAGCGCAAAGTTACGAAGCGGTGAAAGTTAGTTTTAGTTATTATCATTGATGGCATAGATTTTCGTACTAACTACAGCTGCTGTTCTAATAAAGTGATGGTATTTAGTTAATTTATTATTACGTTGTTGTTGTTTTCAATTCAGAATAAAGAATGCAGCTTCCTCGCTCTTCTTTTTTTTTTTTTTTTTTATTTAATATAAAAAAAAATGTGGGCAGGATGTTGGATGGTTCATTCGCTCGAGAAATGGGGAGCTTTCTTTCATTAGAATTGGATTTATACTTCGTCCTCTGTCGGATCAAGACTGCGCGTTTGAGGCATTTACCTCATCGGAAATCAACTAGGTCGGTGGACTGGAATTGCCTGACATTCAGTGACACCGAAAGATCGTCCGTTCTGCTTTTACGTCGCGTGTAGTATTGGAATTAAAATCGGAAAATTTGCTGGTATTTAGTCGAGTTGATATCGATCGTCTACAACGGTCGTAACTGGTACGCTTGCCTCAATCGATATGTCAGCTTGATGTTCATTTGTATTTTCTGATTCCAAAGAGTGATCATTATCAAACTTCGAGGGTTGGAGAGGAGAAAAAAAAAAAAGAAAAGGAACTTGCTGTCACGTTTATAAAAGATCAATGTTGTTCGACGATTTAATAATCATTTTTCCATTGATTATTGCGTTTCATAATGAAAGAGTTTTTGGATGCGTTTTAAATACGGCCGTTTTAACTTTGGTGTGCATTCTAATTTTTCTACATCCTTTGCGGTGTGCAATCGCAGTAATACGCTCTTTGTATTTTTTGTGGAAGACAAGAAAAAACATATCTGTAATGCTTTAACTTACAAAGTTTTGTTATTTCACCTCCCACTTAACACTTAGTGACTCAGTCATTCTTTGAACTCATCACAACATGATTTCCCAGCGGGTTTTGCATATTTCAGTTAAATTATGAAACAAGAAAGATTACACCGAATTTTCGGGTGTAATAAGCACGTCTTTTGAATCCGTTCTGACGCAAATTAAATTTATCAAAGCTATTCAAAGGCAATGGAACCAGTATGGAAAACAATAGTATCTGACGGAAGAAAGAATATTTTTCAATCGGGTTTTTAATCCCTCAGATATTGCTGTAAACGGAATTCGTGAGCTTACACCCTTTGGTTGTAGAATTGTGCGTTAAGTAAAACGTGAATTTATATGAGAAACATTTCGCACCGGAAACGCTCTCCAACATAGAAATAGTTTTTCAAATCGGACTCTTAGAAACAGAGATATCGACAAAAATAAATAGTGACTTTATGTCTCCTGGTGGAAAAACCATGCATTATTTTAGGAAGAAAGTATTCTCAAAAGGTTTTTCCATATGAGCACTATCGGTCCACAAAAAAAAAAAAAAAAAAAATTAGTCGAGTTTTCAGGAGCCCAGATTTTTCTACAAATACAACATCAGAAGCAGAAATTAACACTTTTTTATGCCCCTGGTAGCCCAACCATTCTTTTCCAAACATTAGAAATTATGTGAAAACTATTTTCTATCAGATCCTGTATGCGATACAGGAAGAATTTTTCAAATCGGAGTTTTAGAAGCAGAAATAACGCAGAAAACGCAATTTACCTTTGTGCCTCCTAGCGGAAAGTCTATGATTTACTAGAAAATTTTGAATTTATAGGAAAAATATTTCGCATTGGAAACACTATCTATCCAACAAAGAAGGAATTTTTCAAATCGGACTCCTAGAAGTAGAGATATTGACAAAAATAAGATATACATCTACGCCCCCTGGCGTAGAAACCATGCATTATTTCAAGAAGAAAATGTTTCTAAAAGGTTTGTCGACATGAGTAGTATTGGTCAACAAACCACTTTCTTTTCAATCGAGATTTTAGAAGCTCATATTTTGCTGAAAATACATCAGAAGCGGAAATTAAGACTTACGCCACCTGGTGGCCAAACCATTTTTTACAAAAATTATAAATTATGTGCAAAGTATTTCCCATCAGGAGCTGCATCCGGTGCAGAAAGAATTTTTCCAATCGGAGATTTAGAAGCAGAGATATGGATGGGGGGGATGCAATTTACCTTTACGCCCCCTAGCGGAAAGTCTATGAATTAATTGAAAATTTTGAAATTATATGAAAAACATGTCACACTGGAAACACTATCCAACAAAAAAGGAATTTTTCAAATCGGACTCTTAGAAGTAGAGACATTGACAAAAAATAAGATATGCATCTACGCCCCCTGGCGTAGAAACCATGCATTATTTTAAGAAGAAAATGTTTCTAAAACGTTTGTTGACACGAATACTACCGGTCTATAAACGACGAATTTTTTCAATCGAGAATTTAGAAGCTCATATTTTGCTGCAAATGCATCAGAAGCGGAAATTGAGGTTTAAGCCCCCTGGTGGCCAAACAATTTTTTTACAAAACTTAGAAAGTATGTGCAAACGATTTCCCATCAGGAGCTGTATCAGGTGCAGAAAGAATTTTTCAAATCGGAGATTTAGAAGCAGATATATAGGGGGACCGCAATTTACCTCTACGCCCCCTATCAGAAAGTCTATGAATTACTTTAATATTTTGAAATTATATAAAAACCATGTCACAGTGGAAACACTATCCAACAAAGAAGGAATTTTTCAAATCGGACGCCTAGAAGTAGAGATATTGACAAAAATAAGATATACATCTACGCCCCCTGGCGGAGAAACTGTGAATTTTTTTAAGAAGAAAATATTCCGAAAATGTTAATCGATGTGAGTGCCATCAGTCAATTAAAGAATTTTTTCAATCGATAATTTAGAAGCTCAGATTTTATGGCAAATACATCAGAAGCAAAATTTAACACTTTCGCCCCCAAGTGGCTAAAGTATTCTTTACCAAAAATTTTAAATTATATGCAAAATATTTTTCATTAGGAGGTGTTTTCGCTGAAGAAATTTCAAATCGGAATTTTAGAAGAAGAGTTATCGGGAAAAATGTAATTTACTTTTTACGCCCGCTAGCGGAAAATCTATGAGTAATTTGAAAAAGTAACTATATCTAAAATACTATACTGTGCGAATTAATTGGGACAAAGTAAAAAATCACTCTTTGTTCCAAAACTATGCCTTTATATCATTCTATGCCTTGATATACACTGATAAATACCTGTATTAGTATGAAGTATGTCCTTCTTTAGCAGAAATGACCTCTTGAATTCGATTTGGCATTGACTCCAATAATTGAGTGCACATATTTTTGACTTCATAATCGTGGAACCACACTTTTATAGCATTCGTTATCATGCGTTCTTTGGTTGTACAGTCCATTTTACCTAAGCGTCTCTTCAAAATATTCCACAAGTCTTCTATGGGATTTAAGTCTGGTAAATTTCCAGGCCAATCAAGCAAATGAATTTCATTTTCCAGCGTGAAATTCTTGATCAATTTCGAATTGTGACATGGGGCCAAGTCATGTTGAAATGTCCCGTCAAAAGTTTGCAAGAATAAAACAATCCTACGTTGTAATATTTCTACGTACTTGGCTGAATTCATCATACCTTGAACAGGAACTAAGCTTTCAGTAACATTTGATGTGAAAAAACCCCAAAACATCTGTTTCAGAGTGTGTTTTACAGTTTGTTTGACATGCTCAGATCTTAAGGGTTCACAGTTGCTTCGTCTAACGACATTTGCTTGGTAACCCTGCACAAATAAACGAGTTTCATCACTGAAACATTTTTTCCACTCGTCAGCAGTCCATAATTTATATATTTTGGCCCATGCTAAACGTTTTATCTTCATTTTCGCATTCAAATATTGTTTTTTCGTTGGTCTTCTTGCCTCCGGCCAACTTCCAGAAGCCTACAGCGTACAGTTGAATCATGAACATCACAACCACTAGCCAATAAATCTCTTTGAAGGTCAGTGCTTGTTTTTTTTTTTTTTTTTTTTGATTTGTTTTACTATTTTTGATTAGATATTTATCGGTTCGTGGAGGTTGTTTTTTTTTTTCGTTTTCTTCCACATTTACCTCTCCTTTTTGGAGATCGATGATCCAGATGCATTGTATCGCATGCATCTGGATCATCGTACCTAGTCTTGATACACTTGTTGCCCTGGTTTAACCAAAAATACACTAATCAGGTTCTGGGCCAGCATTTTCCGAGTTTTTCTGAATTTATCAGGGGTCGCGCTGCTGAACGCATTCTTTTTAATTTGCGAAAAAGAAATCATTTTGGCGATGGAAAAAAGATTTGGCGATTACCTTTTTGTACTGTTATAACACTTTGGCGAAACAAAATTGAATTTGGCGAATAAGTTGGCGAAAACTTTAAAACAGCCAGAGCAGTCCCTGTTTATGAATGTTATTTATAAAGCACAAAACGTCTGTTTGTCTGAAGCAGCAAAAACTCTCGAACGCCGAACTGTGGTGTCGTGAAATTTGCATAGCTTGTTAATACTTTAATTTCTAGGTCAACGCAACTACTTTAAGGTCTGTAAGTTGTTCCGTTCGCGAGTTATGAATTAATTAATTAAGCTAATCAATAAAGTCAGCGTCGTTTGCTACGTCATCGTTATCTATTCCAAATCTCGAAGCACGTGACTGCAATCATCCACAGGTGTTTCTATTCTTTGAAAACTAACTGTGCATAAAAAAATGCAAAAACGAACTTGGTTAAATCTTACGAAACGGGCTGAAATTTTTGTCAACACCATCAATTGGTAATAAGATAAGTCCCTCAAAATTTCACCGGAATCCGGTTTTAAAATAGGCATGGAATTTTTAATTCATCGGTAAACAGAAATATACGCAGAAACGGTTAATAAAATTTTGACGGCTAATTTAAAAAGTTATTTACCGATTCAGGCGAAATTTGGAGGTCATGTTCCTATTAACGATTTGTGGCGTTCATTAAAATTTCAGCCAGTTTCATAAAATATTCGCAAAGATACGTTTTTAACTTTTTTTATCCTAGAGATTCACCCTCCAAGACGTCTGAAACTTAAAGCACGTGATGCGTTTGATCGTCGAGAACAAATTGGTAACGAATTTTGTTCAGTCAGTGTTCCAATGCTATGTCTCCTGTGCGCGTGTTAAATAATTCGTAACGCTTTTGGTCCGTTTGATTCTACAGCTGTATGTTGGAATGTCAAGAGCAAAGGATCCAACAAAATTATATATTGTCGCCGATGAAGGTGAAACCAAAAATGTTGTGTACTGCCAAGTGCTGAAATAATCACACTATGAACAAATAATTTGTAATGACCGAATTTCTGAAATCAGCTTTTTTCTTTCTTGCAAGCAACAATTTTTTTCCCGATTTTTTCAGTGACATATAAGGGAATGTGAAATTAATAAGCCTAAATCCTGAGCAAAGCCGGGTAGTAAAGCTAGTAGGATATATTGCACGGAGACATTTAGCTGAAATGTGTTCCGGTAATGAAAAAAAAAAAGATTAAAAAAACGAAGAAAATCTTTACCTGTGCCTGCACAATTAATCGGCTTAAACCAGCCGTCTTTATTGACTGCGAATATAGGAAATTTTAAATATTTGAGACCTCTTACATTTTCCTATCGTGTTGTGAGCAGCGTCATGTACAGTTACTTCGAAGCACAATTTAATTTATCCTTGAAGAACCTGTGGGCCGTCGACGTTGAGCGTTCTTTTATTTGGAACCAAGATGAAGAGAGTTTCTTTTTGGGTTCTTTTTTTTTTTTTTTTTACCAACTCGGGAGCAACAGACATTGAGGTGGCCATGGGAAAAGCATGAATTTTGTAGGTTGAGTCCAACTTTTAACGATTCAATTTGTGCCTTTTTGATACTCATGGCAAAACTGAGAATAACCAGAAACCGTAGGCTTTAAAACTAGAACGGAAGGCTAGATGGGACGATTGGAATGCGTGGAATGAGATCATGGCCTCCAGCAGCATGGCCGGTCATGATAATAGTTCCGATGACATTTGACATGAGTTTGTTGATAATGAATCACTCGTGTTGATCCATTTTACAGTGCACGGGGATCCATATTTTATCAGGATAAAATAAATAAAATCTTAAGATGATGTGAGAGAATGTGCGAACGGAGAAATAGTAATATTGAGCTTTGGAAAATGAAATGGGAGAACATTCTCATTTTCCGCTCATTTCATGTATTCAATTTACATTTCACTGAAAAAATTGCGGAACTGCGGTTTTTTAAGTAGTGGAACTATTTATTCATAGCGCGTAGTAACACAAAGAGAGCCACGGTGTGAAAGAAGAGCAAACCCGGCGACAACTGCGAAGGAAGGGTATACAGGTAACATTTTAGAAGTCCCATGCAGTAAACAGCAGTATCAAATTTAAATAATAAATCCCGCGCACTATGTTAAATTCGAAACAATGGTTGAAGCAACCTAGTCAAAATCTTTCCGTGAAAATAGCTTGAAAGTTACACTATATACACGGTCGAGACACATTATTGTGACCACAAGAGTAACCGCCTTGTACAGCGCGGACAGAGACTAGACGGGCTGGGAATGACTCAATAAGGTGCTGGAAGGTGTTCACAGGTATGTGGAGCCATGCTGACTGCAGTGCATCTGACAGCTGCTGGAGGTGCGTGGTGGAGGATCCATAGAGCAAACAACACGATCGAGGTGGTCCCACAGATGCTCAATTAGCTTTACGTCTGGGGAATTAGGGGGCCAGGGAAGTATTTTGAAGTCTTCGTCGCGCACTTCCAACCACTCTCGCACATTTCTAGCTGTGTGACACGTCGCATTGTCGTACTGGAAGATCCCATCTGCCCTAGAAAAGACAATCAGCATGTATGGGTGTACGTGGTCTGCAAGGATGGATTCATAACGAATTCGGTCCATAATGCCTTCCACAGGTATGAGTGTACCCAGGAAATCCCACGAAAACATTCCCCAGACCACAACGCTGCCCCCACCAGCTTGTGTTCTTCCAGCAGTGGTTGAAGACTGTTTGTTCTCCGATGTTTCTCGCCTTATACGCCAACGTCCATCCGTTTGATTAAGCAGAAACCCTGACTCATCGAAGAACGCAATCTTTTGCCAATCAGCGGAGGTCCAATTCTGATACTCCCGTGCAAATGTAAGCCTTTTCTGTCGATGCACCTTCGTTAGCATAGGTACAGTGACCATCCGTCTGCATCGGAGCCCCATACGCAGCAGGGTACGCTGAACTGTCGTTTTAGACAAACTTCCAGTAGGCCCCTGGTTCATTCGGCCAGTGAGTTGCTCCACTGTTATAACGGTCGACTGGGCCTCACGCACCTTCGAAGCCAACGTTCACCTCTCACATTAATGGCACGTGGTGCTCCGCAGTTTCCATGTCGCTTATTCGCAATGGTATCATTTCTCCAATCACGATACACTTCAACCACAGCAGTACGCGAACAGTTCACAAACTGCACTGTTTCAGAAATACTGCCGTCCTTGGCCTAAAAGCCGGTAATCATCCCTTTTTGCAAATCTGATAAATCGCTTCCTTTATCCATGACAGCAACGAGTTATATGTTTTCAGAATACGTACAGCACACCTTATACTGTATACCCTCCAAGCCAGCTCACGACACGTGCCTTCTTTCATTGTCTATGCGCTGTTGACGTCAAAAGTAGGAGATGGTCACAATAATGTGACCTGACTGTCGACACTATCTACCAACAAGTAATTGGACACCTGTGATAGCAAAGGAAAACGAAGTTCATTCACCTTCAATAGTTGGTGGAGCCCCCACAAGCGGCGATTACAGCTGCGACCCTCCGGGGCATACTCTCAACCAGGTGTTGTACGACGGCTAGAGGTATTTTCTTCCACTCAGCTTGGAGAAGACAGATCAGTTCCTTCACCGATTTCGGATAGTGGAGGCACCCCTCAAGTGGACGCTCCAACTCGTCCCAGAGGTGCTCGATGGGGTTAAGGTCCGGGCTCTGCGCAGGCCAGTCCATTCGATTAACCCCATTGTCACCATACCAAACCATGATGGACCTCGCAACATGACAGGTGGCATTGTCATCCTGAAAGTAACATGGGTGCACCCCGTAAAACTGCCACAACGTAGGAAGCGCATGGTCATCCAAAATGGTGCAGTAGGTCTCGGCGTTGAGTCTACCAAGAATTGCGACCAAGGGTCCCGTGCCATACCAGGAGAAACACCCCCATAGCATAATTCCACCGCCGCCGAACTTCACAGTTAGCACAATACATTCCGGCAGAAGGCGTTCTCCAGGCAGACGCCAAACCCAGACCCTGCCATCCTAACGGTAGAGGGTGAACCTTGATTCGTCGCTCCAGAGAACCTGTTTCCAATGTTCAACGGTCCACTGTCGACGTTCTTTGCACCACGTTAGCCGAGCAGCGCTATTGTACTTGGTGACCAAAAGCTTGTGGGCGGCAGTACGTCCATGATAACCGAGCAGATAGGCTTCCTTACGGATGGTATTCATCGAAAGAACACTCTCGGATGCCTGTTGAAATTCCTCGCGGATGTGGCCCATCGATTTGGTGCAGTTCTTCCGAATTTCTCTGCCCAGCACCCGTCGGTCACTAACTCCCAGTTTTGTGGGTCTGCCGGGTCGGGGCACATTCCGACAGTCACCTCTCATCTTCCACTTGCCAATCACGTAGGCCACTGTCGATTTTGGGTACTTCAACTCGCTGGATATGTCACGTATGGATCGGCCATTTCTGTGATACCCGACGATTACACCTTTCTCGAAATCAGAGAGCTCCGAACTACGTGGCATCTTGCATGCGACTGGTTGCGTTGTTGTTTCGCACACGATATTTAACGGCGGCCGTGACGTGTTTCAGGACCGCAGATATCGTCGATTGCAGGGGTGTCCAATTACTTGTCGGTAGATAGTGTATATAGTGCATAGTAACACAATGGGAGCTGTCGTCTGAAACGTAAACAAAGCGCGGGCAATTGCGGAGGAAAGACACACTTCGGAAGTCGAACACAGTAAACAGTAAGATCAAATTCCAAATTGTAAATCGCGCGTGTTATGTTAGATTCCGAACGATGGTTGAAGCAACCTAGTCAAAATCTTCCCACAGAAATAGCTTGGAAGTTCTTACGGTGCGCCGTAACACACGGAGAGCCGTGGTCTGAAACGTAAACAAACGCGCCTGCAATTGCATGGAAATAATACACATCATACTTCGGAAGTCCATCCCCGAAAATTTCAGCACAACCTATTATTATTAGTATCGTCGCGTCGCTTCTATTGTGCCGTAGGTGTTCTCTCGCATAGGTTTGTAGTATTAACCTACCTTGATAAAGCTACCCCGTGTGAAAAAGTTGGTACGTATTAGTTGTTGCGCCAATAAGAAACGCAGTTTTTGTAATGGCTTTTACCACATTTATCATCAGGTTGTTACGTTTAGGTAAAATGTGATGAAATATTGTTCAGAATAGTTTAATAAAAAATACATTATTGAGTACCAATGAAATGAACTATTGTCCTGTCACGTCTTGGAACAGCATACTGCACAATCATCTTTCAATAATGTTTAAATGCTTTAAAAACTAATAAATTAATTAAAAATCAGTAAACTGGAATATCAGAAAAAAAATTAGCCCCCTTAACCATACATACATATATATCACCAAGCTGTTCTCTGAGATTCTGAGGTTAACTCCAAAAAGAAATACAAACCACCAGATATTTTTACTTACTGTTGTCGTATCAAACTTCTCCACTTACAGCGATTTTGACATGCAATTCGGGCTTCACTGATATCCATTACACGCCGTACACAAGATCTTTTATACTTCATACTCATAATCTTTTTCTCATGCAGACACTCCTGGATCTTAAGCGCTATATGTGCATACAACAATTTCAAGTGTTTACGTTCAGTTTCTTCCTCTGTAGGCGACCGACAGACAGACATGGCACTTTTATTAATTTATGTAGGTAGATACTGTAAATATAACGATTTTTCATTAAACAATTACCGTGATTACTGTAATTTTTATAAGAAATCAGTGCAATATTTGGTTTCATTCAAACAACTAAAGAGCTTCAATACCTAAGTAATAATTTTGAAGATGACAATCTTTTTTTTTTTTGGTGTAAATGTGACAAAGACGGTAAGTCAGATAATATCCGAAAACTTGAAAATTTCGTCGTCCTGGAGCGGGAATCGAACCCGCGTCTCCCAGATAGCGCCCGGGTATGCTAACCACTGCACCACCCAGAACGACCAAGTCTCAAGTTTCCGACTAATTTGAATATAACCATCACAGGATTCGCTAGTCGAAGCAACCGGCAATCATAGTCGGAAACTTGAGACTTGGTCGTTCTGGGTGGTGTAGTGGTTAGCATACCCGGGCACTATGTGGGAGACGAAGTTTCGATTCCCGCTCCAGGTCCAGGACGCCGAAATTTTAAGTTTTCGGATATTATCTGACTTACCATTATTGCCACATTTACACAAAAAAAAAAAAAAAAACGGATTGCCATCTTCAAAATGTGTATTATATGGTGTAATCCCGTACTTCATTCATGACCTAAGTAATAATTAAAAACATATAAATTTCTATAAGGAAATAACGTGAAAATATGCATTTTCTTGTGAAATATTTCTAGATGTTAAGTTTCCTTTCATCACAAAAAATAAATGAAAAGGCAATTCAACTTGGTAAGAATATATACATTTAAATTGGGAACATCAAATAGAAGTCCTCGCTCTTTCCACGTTTTATAACGAAATAAATTTCTCCGTCATTTTTGTCCCCGCCGGGGCTCGAACCCGGGTCCCATCGTTCCATAATAAGTCGCTCTACCAACTGAGCTGCGCAGTTGTTCGTTATCGCTGCTATCTGCATTTATATGTCGAGTGCGTTCTGCGGGGCAGGCACGTCACATCCCCCCTGAAAGAGGGCAGGGGGCATAGCCCACGGGTCAGCCGTGACCACGAATCGTTGCGGGCAGCCATCCGCTGTAGAACGTGCACTTGAGAACTCCCAGTCAATCTGGTGTGTGGAATGCAACGTCACACATATTTATTTTTCGAAGCGCTATAGAAGGGATTCTCTTATTTTTCCTATCTCGCGGTGTGGAAAGAACATCACACCATTGCGAGATCTTTAACGGCCGGGTCATCCGGGAAGTTCGGACGCCATTATAACGAAGTAAATTTCTCCGTCATTTTTGGTCCACGCAGGGGATCGAACATGAGTCCACTTATTGCGGAACAAATCGCTCCACCAACTGAGCTACGCAGACGTTCGCTATCGCTGCTATCTGCCTTTATGTCGTGTGCGTCCTGCGGGGCAGGCACGTTACAGTTTATAAGTGAGTCACGGAAAAATTCTCATCGGCCGCCACCGGGAATCGAACCCATGGTCTTCCAGTTACGCGTCGGATATGCTTCCTCTTCACCACAGTGGCCTGGAAATTCTCCAGACTCACAAACGACAAACCTCCAAACCGTATTTAAATAGGAAACAGTGGTGTGAAATTAACGTGTGGAGTCAGTGATTGTGTCAGTAGCCTCAACATTATCTGATAGAACTCAAATAGTTATGGTGCAATTATTCAATTACCGATTAGAAGGGCAGATAGCGGGAGATGTTATCGAATGGCTAACATGCCATAAAATTAACGTTTCAAACATTACCACTTCCAAGGAGAGTGAAAATTACTGCTGTGGCCTATGGTTAGCAATGAGATCAGCCGGCGAAGAGGCTAGTTGGATGGTATGCCGTAAAATACAATGGTGTCCAAAACCTAAGGACGGACTACATTTTTGGTTGTATAAGAAAAACAGTACATGACCACAGCAAAAAAAAAAGGGGGGGGGGGGATTACATTGCCAGCAAGGGAACACATGAAAAGACACACAAAAATTGTTTATAAATGACGCACAAATTACATTGTAATCAGTGTTTACGTAAAAGTTACAAATTTCCGAAGGACATAGGGTTTTTTTTTTTGTTGTTGTTGATTGGAGGTTTAAGAAACATTATTTATTGGACCTGATGGTACAAAGACATACAGGCAGCCACAAACAGGAGACAGTAATTGCACAGCAACAAGTACAAATCATACATGATTGACAGCATGCCCAATTGATCAATTTACACAGAGTTGATCATCTAACACATTGTGAACAAGTATTCATCAATAATGGAATTTACAGTATGCTAAATGGCCAATGTACACAGATAACCAATGTTGGACAAGTAACATATTGAGAGCCAGTGCGGTAAGACAAACACAAGCATCCATGCCTCAGCAGGATTCGAACCCGAACCCCTTCTAGACGAATGATCAGAAGCCATCGCTTAGACCACTACACCACCGAGACGGCAAGGACAGAGTTGGAGAATGGATGTACCGTGCTTACGTGTAATCAGGCGGAGAGACATTTCAGTATGAAATATGTCCACCCCGAACTGCGATGCAGCTCTCACAACGTCGTGGCATGCTGAGCACCAAGTGATGCAGGAGTTCCTGATTACCAGGCGGAGAGACATTTCAGTATGGAATATGTCCACCCCGAACTGCGATGCAGCTCTCACAACGTCGTGGCATGCTGAGCACCAAGTGATCCAGGAGTTCCTGATTACCAGGCGGAGAGACATTTCAGTATGGAATATGTCCACCCCGAACTGCTATGCAACTCTCACAATGTCTTGACATGCTGAGCACCGAGTGATCCAGGAGTTCCTGATTATCAGGTGGAGAGACATTTCAGTATGGAATATGTCCACCCCGAACTGCTCTCACAACGTCGTGACATGCTGAGCACCGTGTGATCCAGGAGTTCCTGATTACTAGGTGGAGAGACATTTCAGTATGGAATATGTCCACCCCGAACTGCTCTCACAACGTCGTGACATGCTGAGCACCGAGTGATCCAGGAGTTCCTGATTACCAGGCGGAGAGACATTTCAGTATGGAATATGTCCACCCCGAACTGCTATGCAACTCTCACAATGTCTTGACATGCTGAGCACCGAGTGATCCAGGAGTTCCTGATTATCAGGTGGAGAGACATTTCAGTATGGAATATGTCCACCCCGAACTGCTCTCACAACGTCGTGACATGCTGAGCACCGGGTGGTCCAGGAGTTCCTGATTACCAGGCGGAGAGACATTTCAGTATGGAATATGTCCACCCCGAACTGCTATGCAACTCTCACAATGTCTTGACATGCTGAGCACCGAGTGATCCAGGAGTTCCTGATTATCAGGTGGAGAGACATTTCAGTATGGAATATGTCCACCCCGAACTGCTCTCACAACGTCGTGACATGCTGAGCACCGGGTGATCCAGGAGTTCCTGATTACCAGGCGGAGAGACATTTCAGTATGGAATATGTCCACCCCGAACTGCTATGCAACTCTCACAATGTCTTGACATGCTGAGCACCGAGTGATGCAGGAGTTCCTGATTATCAGGTGGAGAGACATTTCAGTATGGAATATGTCCACCCCGAACTGCTCTCACAACGTCGTGACATGCTGAGCACCGGGTGATCCAGGAGTTCCTGATTACCAGGCGGAGAGACATTTCAGTATGGAATATGTCCACCCCGAACTGCTATGCAACTCTCACAATGTCTTGACATGCTGAGCACCGAGTGATCCAGGAGTTCCTGATTATCAGGTGCAGAGACATTTCAGTATGGAATATGTCCACCCTGAACTGCTCTCACAACGTCGTGACATGCTGAGCACCGAGTGATCCAGGAGTTCCTGATTACCAGGCGGAGAGACATTTCAGTATGGAATATGTCCACCCCGAACTGCTATGCAACTCTCACAATGTCTTGACATGCTGAGCACCGAGTGATCCAGGAGTTCCTGATTACCAGGCGGAGAGACATTTCAGTATGGAATATTTCCACCCCGAACTGCTATGCAACTCTCACAATGTCTTGACATGCTGAGCACCGAGTGATCCAGGAGTTCCTGATTATCAGGTGGAGAGACATTTCAGTATGGAATATGTCCACCCCGAACTGCTCTCACAACGTCGGGACATGTTGAGCACCGGGTGATCCAGGAGTTCCTGATTACCAGGGGAGAGACATTTCAGTATGGAATATGTCCACCCCGAACTGCTATGCAACTCTCACAATGTCTTGACATGCTGAGCACAGAGTGATCCAGGAGTTCCTGATTATCAGGTGGAGAGACATTTTAGTATGGAATATGTCCACCCCGAACTGCTCTCACAACGTCGTGACATGCTGAGCACCGGGTGATCCAGGAGTTCCTGATTACCAGGCGGAGAGACATTTCAGTATGGAATATGTCTACCCCGAACTGCTATGCAACTCTCACAATGTCTTGACATGCTGAGCACCGAGTGATCCAGGAGTTCCTGATTATCAGGTGGAGAGACATTTCAGTATGGAATATGTCCACCCCGAACTGCTCTCACAACGTTGTGACATGCTGAGCACCAAGTGATCTAGGAGTTCCTGATTGCCAGGCGGAGAGACATTTCGGTATGGAATATGTCCCCCGAATTATGATGCAACTCTCACAACGTCATGATATGCTAAGTACCAAGGGATCCAGAAGATCCTGAAGCACATTGGCACTCCTCCCTCAAAGCACGGATGCGGCCCAGCTTGTTTTCGGTTGGGAGGGGGTCGAACTCCAGTGTGTCTCCCCATTGCGTCTCAGACGTGTTTGATGGAGTTGAAGTCTGGAGAGCGTGCTGGCTAATCGATGCGATGAATATCCTCGGTCTCCTGAAGTGTCTGCACTAGTGATGAGTTCGGGCTCAATTTTAGGAGCCCGGGCCCTGCCCGCTTTCTTTGATTACATGTTTGCTGACACCGGGCCCGGATTCTAGAAAAATTTTGCTTATTCAAGGCTTGCATTTATGCATTATGCACTGGCCAAAGATATGGCCCAAGCAAGGATTAGTTTAAAAATCATTAGTTTGGAAAGTTTAGTTCAGTTAATCCACTTCACAATATTAATATGTTTTTAGAAATACTACGCATGAAGCCAAATGTTCTAAAATGTGTATTTGAAAATAAATAAATAATCAACGTGCCTGTCGACCGTATCAGGGGAATCAGTAATTTTGGTAAAAGCTGAAGAAAAGAAAATCGTTTAGAAACAAGAATTCCATTCGCACACACAGAGAGCAATTGTTCTCGAAAGCCCCAAACAATCGACGATTTTACGATTATTCGCTAAACCTTTTGTCCCCCATCTTATTCATTTACACAAGTGGCCCTCTTCAAAACGTACCTGTTTCCCTTTCCGTGTTGCTTAGGCTGCCCGTCAGCTGCGCCCTGATATTTATGACCCCTAACAGCGGGCTAGGAACTCCAGACCACCCAGCCAGAGGGAATTCTTCGCCTCCTTTCTATTCTATCCCCCAGATAAAACTTTCTCTGCTGTTTACACTTCAACTCCAATCAAGCCTCGAACATAATTAATACTTAATTAATTTCATACATCCACCACGCCCATTAATTACTAAATTAATGGCAGAGGTGGGTCGTAACAATATATTCACTGAAGTGCCAGAAAAACTGGTACAGACGTGTTTATGCAAAATACATAGCAACGTCACCTTTGCGCGTACTCAGTTGCGTTCGCCAGTGCGTATATAAAGCGATAGACATCCTTGCCAGCTGTCAAAACTGTTTTCGGCATAAGAATGACAAGTAATAACGATTTAAGTGATTTTCAAGGCGGTGTCATAGTTGGCGCTCGTGAGATAGGCCATAGTATTTCGGAGGTAGAAACGAAGTTCGGATTTTCACGGACGACCATTGCAAGAGTGCACCGTGATTGCAAGAATTCTGGCCAAACCTCCAACCTACGATACCAGTGTGGCCGTAAAAAGACATTGGGTGAACGTGACCATCGTCGGCTGTCAAGAATCGTTTCACGCGATAGGCGTGCAACACTCTCGCAGGTATCATCGGAATTCAATGCTGGAGCCTCAACAAGTATCAGCGTCCGGACTGTGCAACGTACCTTGCACGATATGGGCTTTGGGAGCCGACGCTCAACTCGAGTCCACTTGATGGGTGCACGACACAAAGCTATGTGCCTCGCTTGGGAACTGCAACACCGCCACTGGACACTTGATGACTGGAAACAAGTAGCCTGGTCTGACGAATCGAGTTTCCAACTGTATCGGGCAGATTGAAGGATTCGTGTGTGAAGCAAACCTCATGAAGCCATGGATCCCGTCGGTCAACATGGAACTGTACCGGCTGGTGGGAGGGAGGGTCCGTTAATGGTATGGGGTGTGTTTAGCTGGACTTCATTGTGACCTCTGGTACGTCTACAAACGTCTGTGACCGGGCAACGCTATGTGCGCATCCTTTCTGACGAGGTACACCCGTTCATGTCCTGCATTCATGGTGATGAGTTGGGCCTGTTCCAACAGGACAATGCACCTCCACACAAGTGTCGGGACGCCACATTGTGGTTTGAGGAGCATTCATCCGAGTTTGGGGTGCTGCCATTCCAGCCCAAGTCCCGAGATCTGAACGTGATAGAACACATTTGGGATGCCATGCAACGCGCCATCGAACACAGGAATCCGAGACCTCGGAATACACCCGAATTGTGGAACGCTCTGCAGGAACTATGGTGTGCATTGCCTACAGCATATTTCCAGAAGCTAGTGGAGTCCATGCCCCGAAGTATTTCTGCAGTCCTGCTCTTCCGTGGGGGACCTACCAACTATTAGACTGGTGTACCAGTTTTTCTGGCACTTCAGTGTATGTCGAATGTAACAACGAAACATAAATATCTGTCGTATAATACGATAAGAAAAACTTGCAACTGACCTTTGTAACCTCAGTAAGCATTGCGTCGACATAGGTTTTTAATTTGGGTTAAAAGACATACACAAGTTAAAAACAATACTTTAAAATACAATAGTTAAAAGTACTAGATCTTTCGACCAACACTATGTGGTCTTCATCAGGTTCAGTATGCCCTGTACCTGATGAAGACCACATAGAGTTGGTCGAAAGATCTAGTACTTTTAACTATTGTATTTTGAAGTATTGCTTTTTAACTTGTATATGTCTTTTAACCCAATCAAAAACCTATATCGACGCAATGTTTACTGAGGTTACAAAAGTCAGTTTTTTTTTTTTTTTTTTTGATTGGAGGTTTAACGACCACCGTGAGCAACTCAATGGGCTATAAGCAGTCGCCCGTCCCTAATTTAGGGTCGGTCACTGGTTCCAGGGAAGGGAGAGAGCCAGTGCCGTAAGACAAACACAACATCCATGCCTGACCGGGATTCGAACCCGGACCCCTTACGGACGAATGATCAGAGGCCAGCGCCTTAGACCACTGCGCCACCGGGGTGGCCAAAAGTCAGTTGCAAGTTTTTTTTATCGTGTTAGTCGACAGATATTTATGATTCGTTGTTCATTTCATCTGTTCGGTCTTGGTAGGAGCACATGAAATGTCCAGATTAGTGTGTGGCATGACGCGAAGAACCCAAAGTAAATAAGCAAAGTGCTTTCAGTTTATGTTTAGTGATTTGAGTGACTGTGTAAAATCTCAATCAGTCATCCTAATACATCCTACTCCTCAAGAAATGTTCGACTTTGAAGAGGAAAAGAGCCACCATATAGTATCTTTTCAGCGGCTTGTGTTAGACGATTAACTATACTTTAGGGTAATGCCCAGCAAAAACAGTCTTGCTGGGTCAGCACTGGGCCATTGCCGGCAGCCAGCACTGCCAGCAATGGCCCAGCACTATGTTGCCGCTGCCGAACCGTCAATAAAATGTCCGGGCGGCCAACAGAAGGGCCAGCAGTTCAGGTCAACAGTTGGAACCCCATCAGTTGTCATATGCCACAACAGGGCCATCAGTTGTCCATCACTGCCACAAGTGGTCCTGCAAGCACGTGCCAGAAATGATGGCTAGCCTAATGTGGTCCGCTAGTTTGCCGGGCAGCCGGCAACCACGTGACGTAACTGGTGGCTTGCCGAATCTTGTCCGCCAATTTCCCAGTAGTAGCCATAAAAAAAAAAAAATCAAGGATAAACGCTGTTTCCCAAAGCTACAATTTTTTTTTCTACCCATACGAAACTTGCGTATTATAGCACTGCTCCGGGTATAAATTTTATCAACAGACCGGAAAAACGCCCATTTTGGATCTAACTGGATTTGAACCAGGGCCATTGGCATTGAGCTCTCTACCAACCGGACTAGTTTGCCACGCATGAGCGTGTGCTTGAAGCTGTTCTGTTTCGTATGGAATGTGTAATCGAATGGTTTTCTCTTTCATTTTACAATATTGCGAGGTATTTTTCATAAAAGTCAGTTTCTTTCTTTTTTTTTTTTTTTTTTTTTTTTTTTTTATTGGAGGTTTAACGACCACCGTGAGCAACTCAATGCGCTATAAGCAGTCGCCCGTCCCTAATTTAGGGTCACTGGTTCCAGGGAAGGGAGAGAGCTAGTGCCGTAAGACAAACACAACATCCATGCCTCACCGGGATTCCAACCCGGACCCCGTTCGGACGAATGATCAGAGGCCATCGCTTAGACCACTGCGCCAAAAGTCAGTTTCATACAATTCATAAATTTATTTTTTCAGCGTAACGATAGTTTTTTTTTTTTTTTTTTTTTTTTTTTACCTTAATTGAACTTCACTCATTTTCAAGGCGTGTACATACTTAGAGTCGCTTCCCAAAGTTTTGTACTGTCGTTGTCGTCTTGAAAGGAGATTGTTGAATTAATACATATATTTACCCTGGTTCATGTCACATTCTGTTACATTTTTAACGTTGTATCTTTCCTTTCCGTTGTCTGAAGCTACATTTGTTTTAAAGAGGAAAGATATTTTATTTTACTTCTCGTTATTTTTAGAAGCGAATTCCTCCCAGTCTTGTGTATTCAACCCATGGATGAGTACATTATATCCTCTTAGCGTTGCTTTTTTTTTCTTTCAAATAATTAATAAATTTTGTACACGTATAATTCACTTTTTTTTTCCAACAAATGTTTTTTTAATGGTTTTCCAGGACATTTGTTTCAATCGTTTTCAAATTTTTTCTTGTTGTTCACCCACTCCATTCCATGAATTGTTATTCATGGGAGTGGAGTGTGTGTATTTCATGGCTTAATCTGATATATTCGTCGACGTTGAATTTCATTATCAAATTAATTCGCCTCTCTACATAGATTTTTTTCTTAGCATCCACTAAAATAGCACGATGGCGATAGCGTCGTCTTCAACTAACTGGTACCATGAGAGACACAGCAAGTGTTGTTTCTACGCATGCACTGTTCCCTTGCTTCCACCTGCTGTTGGGGTTGCATTGGTTGCCAGCAATGGGCACTAGTGGCACTTGCTTGGAGGCCCACAATTCACGGCGATGCTGCAGGGCCATCAATTCGCCAACTGATAGCGTTGCCACTAACGGACCGTGAGCAGCAGATTTTTTTTTATTTTTTGATTGGAGGTTTAACGACCACCGTGAGCAACTCAATGGGCTATAAGCAGTCGCCCGTCCCTAATTTAGGGTCACTGGTTCCAGGGAAGGGAGAGAGCCAGTCCGTAAGACAAACACAACATCCATGCCTCACCGGGATTCGAACCCGGACCCCTTTCGGGCGAATGATCAAAGGCCAACCAACGCCTTAGACCACTGCGCCACCGGGGCGGCTCAGCAGATTTCAGCCAGCAGTTTCCCAGCACTTGTGTTTTTGCTGGGTGGAGTCGTTTCATGGCATTTCGCGCATTTTATTTTTAGTCTTAACGTAACAAAAATGACATAGAAGAATGCCTCCACGCTCTGTGAGGGAGAAACGTTTACTGTTCCGTTAGGGCGCGGTAATCTCTTCTCTGTCATTGTGTAGTAAAAAGTGCAGGAAACAGATAATTTACGGGCATGTGGAGGGTACGGGCATTGATAAGGACACGCTAATAAGTACGAACTTGTGACGCTCGTGGATTGAGGATTTAAGTACCACCGTCAGCAACTCAATGGGCTATAAGCAGTCGCCCATCCCTAATTTAGGGTCACTGGTTCCAGGGAAGGGAGAGAGCCAGTGCCGTAAGACAAACACAACATCCATGCCTCACCGAGATACGAACCCGGACCCCTTTCAGATGAATAATCAGAGGCCATCGCTTAGACCACTGCGCCACCGGGGCGGCGACGCTCGTGGAAGAGATCGCCTTTACTTTAATTTCTAGCTCGCAGGTGAGTGTGTCTAAGCGAAAGAAAAGATTGGTAGCTTCAGAATTCCTAAAGCGTGTTGATGTTACATTTTGAGTGAGCATACGAAATAGAAAAAAAACAACGACATGCGAACATGATGCTTACTAAGATCCTGAGGCGTACGAAACCTGTAGGGGCAATGCCCATACAAACTGTTAACTTTGGACGCATGTGTTCCTATTTTTTTTTTTTTTTGATTGGAGGTTTAACGACCACCGTGAGCAACTCAATGGGCTATAAGCAGTCGCCCGTCCCTAATTTAGGGTCACTGGTTCCAGGGAAGGGAGAGAGCCAGTGCCGTAAGACAAACACAACATCCATGCCTCACCGGGATTCGAACCCGGACCCCGTTCGGACGAATGATCAGAGGCCACCGCTTAGACCACTGCGCCACCGGGGCGGCTGTGTTCCTATTGCCCCCACAATGTAGGCGCTACTACACTGTATTTAAATATTTTTTTTTTTTTTTGATTGGAGGTTTGACCACCACCGTGAGCAACTCAATGGGCTATAAGCAGTCGCCCGTCCCTAATTTACGGTCACTGATTCCAGGGAAGGGAGAGAGCCAGTGCCGTAAGACAAACGCAACATCCATGCCTGACCGGGATTCGAACCCGGACCCCTTACGGACAAATGATCAGAGGCCAGCGCCTTAGACCACTGTGCCACCGGGGCGGCATATTTAAATATTCACGCTACGCCTTTGTAAAGGCGGCACTAATAGAACACGACGTCTTAGCATTGGCACAATTTATTAACCATCTCTGGGACGTCGTTGTCTGCACGCTCCTTATAACGGGTTTCATCGTTGTCACTCTCGCTTTCGGAAAAATAGATTTGTGAAACCCTCGACAAAGCTCTGTTAGCAGTCAAGGCCTTACGTCAGACAGCAGCATCTCCTGGTTCTTCGCACGCCCTCAGAATGCGGGAATGACCTTGAGCTGAGTTCAACTGCATCTGAGGCTGCGGCGTTTGTAATTATGCATGAGCCACCACTATGAATATCCCTTGCACCCAGGAAACTACATCCAATCAACAAAAGATCCGAGTCAGGATATATTCCGTTCCCCCAGCCGTTTTTCAGGGTTTTATTCACACATGACTTCAATTGGCTGGAACGAGATTCTCCCACTTGCGAGCAGCAGTTGAAGAACTTGGAGAACGCAGTGTTCATATCCGTTAACTAACATAATAAAGCAGATTGAATTACGAGTTGTATTGATGGGTTTATAATATTTTTAGACATAGAGGGCAATAAAAGGACGTCCTCCTCTAAGCTGAGACCTTTCTGAGTGAGATGATTAATTGCTTCACTGTCGGCGAGACCATTCTGAGTGAAATGATTGTCTGCACATATATATCTGACTGCTTTGGAAAGATCTGAAACACTTGAAATCCCAAACTGTATTAGTTCACAACTTTGAAAACCTCTGTCACTTGACTCAGTTTCTCACAGTCGTACGCTTGTCATACATTTCTGCGATGCAATGCTTCATTTTTTCTTTCTGTATGTTGTCGCCTCTTGTTTAAAACTATATTGCACGCTGCGTCTGTGACTAAACTTTTCTTTGATTCCATTAAGATTTGATTTAGTCGAGCTCGTTAAGACTTGTCGTTGTGTTCTATTATTCCTTTGCACCTCTTTATTTATTCATTTTTGAGGTGCAAATGATTTATTCGGATTCCTCTTTCAGCTGAAGTTTCGTATCACCTCAATGAATCATTAAAGAAAAGCATGCAGACTCTGGGTAAAGAACGAAAATCCTGCAATTTTGATACGAGTTCGTATTGCCCACTGTTTCTTTATTTCTTGATGTTGACCTCACTACATCAAGAACTATCATAAACATTTATTACCGTATTAAACAGGAGCGCACCCAGTTCCTCCTTCACGAATTTCTGTCTTGAACTAGTCTTCATGTCACTCCGGCATGCATTCGAATATCATACAGCCATCCCCGACATGGTCTTCTTTCAGGTATTTTCTTGTCCCTTGGTAGGCCGCTTACAGCACTTGCTCGCTAATTACAACACAGTTTACACCTATTCTGTAGTTTTATCTGTAACCGTGTGTTTTTTTAACTTTGACCTCGTTCTTATCTGTAATTCTTTATCAGTGGTTCTTGGTGTTGTTGTTACACGGCACTAGCAGTGTTCCTGCCGAGTCGGCCGGTAACGGTGCTTGAGGCCTGAAGTACAATTTAGTTGGCCACGGCACCAGGTGAGAATCTCAGGTGCACTGCTGCACTCAAAGATTCACACCAGAACATAAAAAATGAAAAGTTGAAGAATGACCCGAAGCATAAGGCTTGGGTGAATCCACCTTGTGAACAAAATAACAACAACAAATAAAAAATAAAATAATCTAAAAAAAAAATGATACTTTGGGATCAGAGTTGTGATGAGGTTCACCCGCAATCACCAATTCGTGACTGAGTGTAGTGGTCCGGATCTTACTCCGGTACATTCAATCCCCAACCAGCCAGTACAACACTCACTTTCGCAAATAACACATGATTCTCAAATACACAACACAACATTTAATAACGTTCTGCGAGATTTAAACAGATCCGGCGCTCTCTAGGCGCATAGACAATTGCCCCTCATATGTGGGCAGCATACGGTGTCACACTTTACTGTCGGAAGACGCAACCGACTGAGTCTCCACCGGACTATCTGAACAAGAGATACTACTCGTTTACACACTAAATAGAGCTGCAGGTGATATTCATATACAATTGCTTAGAGAATGAAAAAAAAAATTATATGCAAACGATCACATTAAAAATACTCGTGACACAAAATACACAGGCACGTTAATTTGCGGTATAAGATTATAGGTGCGAAATACTGCCAAAGTTAATTAACTAAATCTAATAAGCATGCACATGCAGATCCCTTCCCCGCTCGCTTTGGCCCTGAACCAAAGTTAAAAGAAACTGTCCCGCCCAGCGGAATTTGTGGCCACACCTTCTCCCTTATTCATGTAAAAAAAATAATCAGGAAATGGGCCCTGTAAGAAATTGAAATCTGTATGTGCAGGTATTTCCTCTGAGGTTCAGTCACTCAGCATTACTGCATCTATGTCCATGCAGCTTTGGGTGTCGGGATGGCACAAGTTAGCAGATGTGCGAAGAAAGAAAAAAAGGAAATATTCATCTACTTACAGTTACGTGACTTTGCTGTGCAAATCCGTTGTGTATCACATAATATCACACGACAAAACAAAAAACACACACACAGACACTTGCACCATGTGGCAGCACCGATGATTCAACACTTCACTTTGACGCTTGATGTAAATGAAGCACACAATTAAAAATGGTAATATCACGCCGCACTTTGTTGCAATGATTAGAGTGCACACTGATCTATTCTCGTGACGATTTGAAGGTGGCCGTTAAGCAAAATAGGCCCTCTCACATCTGCAGTTGCGGTTTCCAAGATTGATTTTCTGTGTTCCTGGGAAATGATTTTTGTTGTCGTGAAGAAATAATTGTGAACGTCCACTGCTGGGAGAGTGGGACACATTCAATTCCGCTGCTGCTATAGTTGATTCCGTCCGTCGCTACCTTCCGTCCTTTTTGACCGTTCATTCCCAATTCAGTCAGTTCCTTTCCGTTCGCAAACCATCTATCTACCCTGCCTGAGTACGCAGTTCAAATATGCCACTCGCAGGTTTCGTTTCATTTTTTTTATCGAGTTGCGACCGCCAGCCCTGAGATTAATTTTCTCGGCCGAGCGAAATCAGACGTGCTTTTACCTTAAGCGTATATCGGCAACTCAACATTTCACCTGTATATTTGTTAGGTATCGAAGCCACCGCTCTTACGCTCATGTTTTTATCCCGTCGCACTTACACGTAGTGGCTTCGCTGCTTACGTGACCACACACACGCACACATGGGGCCTCGCTTCGCCCCGTAAGACAAGCGCATCTCTTCACTTCCTCCACAGTAGGGGATGAATGGGGGTGACGATTCCACACTGCAGTGGTTGGCATCCGAACCCGACTTTGCTTGGCTTCGCTTCTCATTGGAATGACCACTGTCCACTCGCAGACTTCTTAATTCCCCTGTAACTTGGCTTTCATTAGGCCAAACAGTCGCTGAGTTCCATTACGCTCCAGCCTAGAAATTTCTGCTTTATCCCGCGGATTTAGGCATTCTGCTGTCTTTATGGCAAACTGGCATCTCCAGCTGCCTCGAGTTGTCTCCATTTCTTACCAAATGCGGGGAGGTTTGCTGCTTCATTTTCCCCAATTCATTTTGCTGCAGATCCAAGGCATCCAGCCTTTCACATCGGAGAGCATACAGACAACTGAACTTTCTTCCTTATTTTCACGCTAAGTGCGAACTCTTATTTTTCTGCACGGACCACACAGAGAGCAATTGTTCTCGAAAATGCCCCAAACAATCGACGAATTTACGATTATTCGCTAAACCTTTTGTCCCCATCTTCATTCATTTACTCAAGTGGACCCCTCTTCGAAAGGTACCATTCCGTGTTGCTTAGTTTCCCGTCAGCTGCGCCCTGATATTTATGACCTAACAGAGCTATTCTGAGACCACCCAGCCAGAGAGAGAATTCTTCGCCTCTTTTCTTTCCAAACCCCAGATAAAACTTTATCTGCTGTTTACACTTTTAAACTCCAATCAAGCCTCGAACATAATTAATGCTTAATTAATTTCACACATCAACCACGCCCATTAATTACTAAATTAATGGCGGGGGTGGAGTCGTATCATCGGCCCCTCCTCAAGAAATCCAGAAGTCCTCTTCTGGGCCTATCCTTTTGCTCTTATCAATTTCCAGAGCAACCATTGAGTGCTACATTTTCCCACAGGTAGAAACAATTCAAAATGGCAAAAATATTGCGTTTCTTGCCTTCAAGAGCATTGGAGCGACTTCCCAATTATCCCGCAATTTTGTTAATTAATTTAGAGAACATCCGAAAGAAAAAACAACGTAAATGAAAAATAAATAAAAAAACTGAACTGTAAAAGAACATGTGAGCCTGCCGAACTGTGATTCCTACCTCATACCATACGCGACATGGCGGACAAATTTTAAAGTTTTCTTCAGGTTTTAGCATGGGGGGGGGGGGGGGGTGTCCACTGTAACATTGTGATTTTTTATCAGTGGTTTTTGGTACTGTTAAGATATGTGTAGTTTTATGTTACTTTTAGGTCGTTCTTACTTTCTTTGGTAACTTCGCGTTACCAAAGAAAGAACGCGTCCGGCCTTCTTTTGTCCGTGTGGGAATAATCAGGTTTACCTTTTTTGTTGTCTTGTTTGTATTTTATTTATTTATTTATTTTGGTATTGTGGCTTAGGGAGCACAACCAAGGGGACTTTTCGATTCTGTCTATCCCTTTCTTGGTTTTAGAAAAGCCACTTGCAAAAAAACGGGTGCTTCCCTGATGACGACCGTTTTTATTTGATTTAAGTATTGTCTTTGTTCATTTTTTGTTTTGTTTTGTTTTGTTATGTTTAACTTTATTTGTTAGACTCTTTGGTGTGCTGCATTTGCGCTGCTTATGTGTCTGACTTGTCTTATATTGTGTGTTGTGTTTTGTCTTATATTATAGTAGTGTTTAAGGATCATTTTAATATATATATCATCATCATTGTCAACCATTATCGATCCACTGCTGGACGAAGGTCTCCCCAAGTTTCCTCCACAACGGTCTGTCTTGTGCCAGTCTCCTCCATGTCACTCCCGCATACTTTTTCATCCACCCATCCATTATACGTAACCAAGGTCAGCATTAGATGGCAGCCTAGTCCGGTCCTCCGGGGATTCTTAGCACCCTCTGCCTTCATGTCGCACTGGCCGCTGCCTTGGCCAGGTACATTCCAGCTGCCGGAGACTGAGGGCCAAGATTTAAGTTGTGGAGTCATTTTGGAGGGGTTTGGCCATAACTCACCACGCTGGCCAAGCGGGTTGGTGAGTGTGGGATAGCATTTCCTCTAATCCCGATGGTATAGTTATACCGCTATTGGTGGTCGTCAGAGCCCCTTTAGTGGGAACAGGATGCACCACGAGAAGGCGGGGTTGACATTTGTCAAGGAGAGGCTGTGATGTTACGCATCACCTGACCTTACATCCCCATATATATATCATCATCATCATCATCTTTGTCAACCATTATCAATCCACTGCTGGACGAAGGTCTCCCCAAGTTTCCTCCACAACGGTCTGTCTTGTGCCAGTCTCTTCCATGTCACTCCTGCATACTTTCGAATTTCATCCACCCATCTTCCATGTGGTCTTCTTCTGGGTCTTTTCCTGTCCCTTGGAATCCAATCTAAAATTTCGGCTGTCCATCGATGGTCTGTTCTTCTGGCAGTATGTCCAGCCCATTGCCATTTCAGGGATTTAACTCTGATCATGATGTCCTCCACTCTTGTCATTTTTCAGATCCACGTGTTCCTCTTCTTATCTCTCCTGGTTACACCAAGCATGCACCTCTCCATGCTACTTTGAGTTGTCTGCAGCCTTTGTATGTCTCTTTTACCTAAGGTCCACGTCTTTGCACCATACGTAAGCACTGGAAGGATGCATTGATCAAACACTTTTCTTTTAAGACATAATGGCATATTGCTCTTGAAAATTATGCTGTTTCTTCCAAAAACTCTCTAGGCAAGTTTTGTACGCCGATTAATTTCTTCACCAATGTGACCCTTACTTGATATCTGCTGTCCAAGATAAACGTACGTGTCTGTTATCTCCAGCTTTTCTCCATCAATCGATAAATCTTCATTTCTTGTAAAACCATTGTACATCACTTTTGTCTTCTGAAAGTTCATTTTTAATCCCACTTCTTTACTCTTGTCAGCAAGTTCCTGGATCATACTCTGGAGCTCTGATGGGGTAGTTGCAAAAATGACTATGTCATCAGCAAAACGAAGGTGGGTTAGATAATCTCCATTAATCTTTATCCCTTTGTTTTCCCAGTTCAGTGATTGAAAGACATTTTCCAATGTGGCATTAAAGAGCTTCGGAGATATGGTGTCACCTTGTCTCACTCCTTTTCCAATTTTTATGTGTGTTGTATTTTCAAATAGCCGAATCTTTGCACTTGCATTTTCATAGATGTTATTAATAATATTAATGTATGCATCTTCTATACCGCAGGATTTCAGAGCCATTGTAACTGCTGATGGTTTCACCGAATCAAAGACTTTTTCATAATCGATAAAAGCCATACACAATGGAAGTTCATATTCCCTCGCTCTTTCAATTAGTTCTCTCAGTACGTGGATATGATCTACTGTGCTGTAGCCACTCCTGAATCCAGCTTGTTCTCTCGGTTGAGCCATGTCCAGTGTCACCTTCAAGCGGTGTGAAAGAACTTTAGTGAAGATTTTATAAACCACTGATAGGAGGCTGATAGGTCTGTAGTTCCTGAGATCCTCAATGTCACCTTTTTTATGTAGCAAGATCATTGTAGCGTTGTTCCAATCCTCAGGAATTTTCCCTTCATTAAGGAATCGAGTGAAAATTTGGGCGAGTACTGTTTCGATTTCTCCACTTGCTTCTTGTATGATGTCTACAGTAATTCCATCTTCTCCTGGAGCTTTTCCTCGCTTCATGTTCTTGATTGCATGTGCAACTTCTGCTGGAAGGACTGGAAGAACTCTGGTACTGGTACCTTTCATGATGTCTGGAGTACATGTATCATCCCTTTCATATAATTTGGAGTAGAAATCTTTCACTCTTGTCAAAATTTCGCCTCTATTTCTTGTTACAGAACCATCTTCTTTTCTCAGTGCCATAATCTGTTTTTTTCCCTTACTGAGATGTCCCTTTGCTATCTTTAGGCTTTGGTTGTTTTCAATTGCTTTCCTTACTAGTTCACAGTTGAATTTCCTTACGTCTTCAGTGATACTTTTTCGTACTGTCTTGCATAGCTCTATATATTCCACTTTGGAAGTCACATCTTCTTTAGTTGTCCTCATCACTCTTCTTTTTTGCATCAACATTTTGGTTTTTCCTGATAATTTGTTCACATGCAATTTGTTCTTAGACCCAACTAATTTTGTTGCCATAAGAGCTTTGGTTACTTTTCTGTTAACTTCAGAAATATCCACTTCTTCCGATGTTAGGCCTTCTAAAGCAGAGAATCTGTTCTTCAGTTCCAATTTGAAGGTATTATGGTGTATTTTAAGGTTGGTTATGTCAATACATTTTGTTTGTCTTATGAGCTTGCTACGTTCGAGTTTAGTGTTGAGGTGCATCTTACATCTCACCAATCTATGGTCACTGCCTGTGTTGAACTTGTTTAGCACACTGCAGTCTTCTATGACGAATTTTTTGTTACACATAATAAAATCAATTTCACTTGTCGTCCCATTTGGATGTCTCCATGTCCATTTCCTGTGTGGCTTTTTCTTGAAAAAAGAGTTCAAGATGAAAAACCCTTCTTCCTCTGCAAACGCTACGAGAGTATTTCCATGCTGGTTTCTGTTGCCGTGACCGAATTTACCTACTGAAGTTTCATTCTGTTGCCGTTGCCCTATTTTTGCATTGAAATCTCCCATAATTATTTTCAAGTGCTGCTTACCTTTATTATTTAGATGACGAATTTCCTCATAAAATTCTTCAATTTCTTCTTCAGCATGACTTGTGATGGGTGCATAAGTTTGAATGATCTGAGCCTGGTATCTTCTCGAGAGTTGGATAACGAGTCGTGCAGCTCTCTCAGAGAAACTTTCAACTTCTACAACTTTATCCTTCAGTTTCTTGTTTATTATAAATCCAACACCACTAGTTCTGCCAGTATCTGTCCCACGATAGTAGAAGAGATGTCCACTTTTCAGTTCCATGAGATCTTCTCCTTTTCTCCTTACTTCACTTAGCCCCACGATGTCCCACTTGATCCTTTGTAGTTCCTCTTCCAATTCAAGAAGCCTTGAATCAGAAGATAGAGAGCGTCCATTGTAAGTAGCAAAGGTCAGCATCAGATGGCAGCCTAGTCCGGTCCTCCGGGGATTCTTAGCACCCTCTGCCTTCATGTCGCACTGGCCGCTGCCTTGGCCAGGTACATTCCAGCTGCCGGAGACTGAGGGCCAAGATTTAAGTTGTGGAGTCATTTTGGAGGGGTTTGGCCATAACTCACCACGCTGGCCAAGCGGGTTGGTGAGTGTGGGATAGCATTTCCTCTAATCCCGATGGTATAGTTATACCGCTATTGGCGGTCGTCAGAGCCCCTTTAGTGGGAACAGGATGTACCACGAGAAGGCGGGGTTGACATTTGTCAAGGAGAGGCTGTGATGTTACGCAAAGAAGTTCTTCAATTTCTTCTTCTGATTCAAGGCTTCTTGAATTGGAAGAGGAACTACAAAGGATCAAATGGGACATCGTCGAGCTAAGTGAGGTAAGGAGAAAAGGAGAAGATCTCATTGAACTGAAAAGTGGACATCTCTTCTATTATCGTGTGACAGATACTGGCAGAACTAGTGGTGTTGGATTTATAATAAACAAGAAACTGAAGAATAAAGTGGTAGAAGTTGAAAGTTCCTCCGACAGAGCTGCACGACTCATTATCCAACTATCGAGAAGATACCAGGCTCAGATTATTCAAACTTATGCACCCACCACAAGTCATCTTGAAGAAGAAATTGAAGAATTTTATGAGGAAATTCGTCATCTAAATAATAAAGGTAAGCAGCACTTGAAGATAATTATGGGAGATTTCAATGCAAAAATAGGGGGACAGCAACAGAATGAAACTTCAGTAGGTAAATTCGGTCACGGCAACAGAAACCAGACTGGAAATACTCTCGTTGAGTTTGCAAAGGCAGAAGGATTTTTCATCTTGAACTCCTTTTTCAAGAAAAAGCCACACAGGAAATGGACATGGAGACATCCAATTGGGACGACAAGTGAAATTGATTTTATTATGTGTAACAAAATATTCGTCATCGAAGACTGCACTGTGCTGAACAAGTTCAACACAGGTAGTGACCATAGATTGGTGAGATGTAAGATGCACCTCAACACTAAACTGGAACGTGGCAACCTCATAAGGCAAACAAAATGTATTGACATTACCAACCTTAAAAAACACCATAATACTTTCAAGTTGGAACTGAAGAACAGATTCTCTGCTTTAGAAGGCCTAACATCAGAAGAAGTGGATATTTCTGAAGTTAACAGAAAAGTAACCAAAGCTCTTATGGAAACAGCAACAAAATTAGCTGGGTCTAAGAACAAATTGCATGTGAACAAATTATCAGGAAAAACCAAAATGTTGATGCAAAAAAGAAGAGAGATGAGGACAACTAAAGAAGATGTGACTTCCAAAGTGGAATATATAGAGCTATGCAAGACAGCACGAAAAAGTATCACTGAAGACGTAAGGAAATTCAACTGTGAGCTAGTGAGGAAAGCAATTGAAAACAACCAAAGCCTTAAGATAGCAAAGGGACATCTCAGTAAGGGAAGAAAACAGATTATGGCTCTGAGAAAAGAAGATGGTTCTATAACAAGAAATAGAGGCGAAATTTTGACAAGAGTGAAAGATTTCTACTCCAAATTATATGAAAGGGATTATACATGTACTCCAGACATCATGAAAGGTACCAGAGTTCTTCCAGTCCTCCCAGCAGAAGTTGCGCATGCAATCAAGAACATGAAGCGGGGGAAAGCTCCAGGAGAAGATGGAATTACTATAGACATCATACAAGAAGCAAGTGGAGAAATTGAAACAGTACTCGCCCAAATTTTCACTCGATGCCTTAATGAAGGGAAGATTCCTGAGGATTGGAACAATGCTACAATGATCCTGCTACATAAAAAAGGTGACATTGAGGATCTCAGGAACTACAGACCTATCAGCCTCCTATCAGTGGTTTATAAAATCTTCACTAAAGTTCTTTCACACCGCTTGAAGGTAACACTGGACATGGCTCAACCGAGAGAACAAGCTGGATTCAGGAGTGGCTACAGCACAATAGATCATATCCACGTACTGAGAGAACTAATTGAAAGAGCGAGGGAATATGAACTTCCATTGTGCATGGCTTTTATCGATTATGAAAAAGCCTTTGATTCGGTGAAACCATCAGCAGTTACCACGGCTCTGAAATCCTGCGGTATTGAAGATGCATACATTAATATTATTAATAACATCTATGAAAATGCAAGTGCAAAGATTCGGCTGTTTGAAAATACAACACACATAAAAATTGGAAAAGGAGTGAGACAAGGTGACACCATATCTCCGAAGCTCTTTAATGCCACATTGGAAAATGTCTTTCAATCACTGAACTGGGAAAACAAAGGGATAAAGATTAATGGAGATTATCTAACCCACCTTCGTTTTGCTGATGGCTTAGTCATTTTTGCAACTACCCCATCAGAGCTACAGAGTATGATCCAGGAACTTGCTGACAAGAGTAAAGAAGTGGGATTAAAAATGAACTTTCAGAAGACAAAAGCGATGTTCAATGCTTTTACAAGAAATGAAGATTTATCGATTGATGGAGGAAAGCTGGAGAAAACAGACACGTACATTTATCTTGGACAGCAGATATCAAGTGAGGGTCACATTGATGAAGAAATTAATTCGGCGTACAAAACTTGCCTGGAGAGCTTTTGGAAGAAACAGCATAATTTTCAAGAGCAATATGCCATTATGTCTTAAAAGAAAAGTGTTTGATCAATGCATCCTTCCAGTGCTTACGTATGGTGCAGAGACGTGGACCTTAACTAAAAGAGACATACAAAGGCTGCAGACAACTCAAAGATGCATGAAGAGGTGCATGCTTGGTGTAACCAGGAGAGATAAGAAGAGGAACTCGTGGATCCGAAAAATGACAAGAGTGGAAGACATCATGATCAGAGTTAAATCCCTGAAATGGCAATGGGCTGGACATACTGCCAGAAGGACAGACCATAGATGGACAGCCGAAATTTCAGATTGGATTCCAAGGGACAGGAAAAGACCCAGAAAAAGACCACATGGGAGATGGGTGGATGAAATTCGTAAATATGCGGGAGTGACATGGAGGAGACTGGCACAAGACAGACCGTTGTGGAGGAAACTTGGGGAGACCTTCGTCCAGCAGTGGATTGATAATGGTTGACAATGATGATTTTGATGATGATGATATATATAGTAGCATTGTCGTCCATGAGACAGCCGTGAAGGAATCCGCTTCTCACTCTACAATCCAAAATTGCCCACAGTGGTTTGATGTTATTCAAGTCAGGTGATGGAGCTGGCCAGGGCAGATGTTGAAGTTCATTGATGCTCCTCAAACCGAGACTACTGTCCTGGCTGTGTTTATGGGCGCATTATCATCTTGAAACATGGCACCGTTGTTTGGAAACGATCACCTAGAATGTCCAAGTACTAGCTAGCAGTAACTGGACTATGTATATAGAGGTATGGTGGGGCCAGAGTTGGAAACGGGTCAAAAATTTCGGACCCAGACCCGGACGCCCCATAACTGGACCCGATCCGGACCATTAACTGACCCAGAAAAATCTGCGTCGAACTATAAATTCGAAACTCAATTTATGTATATATACATATAAACGTAATATATGTATTCATCCCAATAACTGCTCGATATTTAATAACTGAAATCCTTTTTTACGCTTTCCAACCGTAGGTTGAAGAAGCGTATATGCTCCAGCTTTGTCCGTCCGCACGATAACTCGCGTAAAAATCATTCGATTTCGATGAAATTTTAGTATGTGGTAGGAAAACGCCTGGGGACGAACCCTATTGAAAATGGGTTTAATGGGGTCAAAGGTCACGACATAGGAATGGGATTCATTCCATTGCCCTTATGCGTCATTACTTGCGTAAATATGGTTCGATCTCAGTGAAATTTTAGTATGTGGTAAGGGACCACATAAGGACGAACCCTATTGAAAATGGGGTCAAAGGTCACGACATAGGAACGGGATTCATTCCATTGCCCTTATGAGTCATTACTTGCGTAAATATGGTTCGATTTCAGTGAAATTTTGATATGTGGTAAGGTACCACATAAGAGCGAACTCTATTGAAAATGGGCGAACTGGAGTCAAAGCTAACGACATAGGAGCGGGATCCATTCCATTGCGCTTATGCGTCATAACTTGCGTAAATATGGTTCGATTTCGGTGAAATTTCAGTATATGATAGGGGATCGCATGGGAACGAACCCTGTTGAAAATGGGTGAAACGGGGTTGAATTCCATTGGGAACGAACCCTGTTGAAAATGGGTGTAACGTGGGGAAATTCCGTTGCCCTTATGCGCCATAACTTGTAAAAATGGTTCGATTTCAGTATATGATAGATGATCACCTGGGGACGAACCCTATTGAAAATTGGTGAAATAGGGTCAAAGGTCAGGACATCGGAGCGAGATCCATTCCGTTGCCCTTATGCCCAATAACTTGTAAAAATGGTTCAATTTTGATGAAATTTCAGTATATGATAGGGAATCACCTGGGGACGAACCCTGTTGAAAATGGGTAAAACAGGGTCAAAGGTCAGGACATCGGAGCTGGATCCATTCCATTGCCCTTATGCGCCATAACTTGAGTAAAAACTTTTCAATTTCGATGAAATGTCAGTATATGATAGGGGATCAACTGGGGACGAACCCTATTGAAAATGAGTGAAATGGAGTAAAAGGTCATGACATTGGAGAGGGATCCATTCCGTTGCCCTTATGCGTAATAACTTTAATAAAAAAGTGTTCGATTTCGATGAAATTTTAGTATGTGCTAGGGGACCTCCCGGGGACGAGCCCTACTGAAAATGGGTGAACTGGGGTTAAAGGTCTGGACATAGGAGCGGGATTCATTCCATTGCCCTTGTGCGTCATAACTTACGTAAAGATGCTTCGATTACGACAAAACGTTTTCGTGTTGTTCCGGAGGTATACTGAACCAATTCTGTTTAATATAATCGAAATGGGGTCAAAGGTCAGGGCACAGGAGCGAGATTTATTCCACAGCCATTATCCTCATAAATTGAGTAATGATTTTTGGTATGTTGGAAAGCGTATCATAATCAATTCATTGTATGATTTTACTAACTTGTTTGATAATAAAATTTGGTTACTTGCTAAATTTTAGTGCTATTTTTAGTGCCACTATTTTGCGTAATCCAGAAGTAATGGCTGACTATGACCGTGACCATGGAGTATATATTACAAATGGGAATCATTATTTACGATTACACAAATGTATTTTTTTAGTATTTTTTTAAATGTATTTAGATTGTTCACTCATTCCACGCTTTGACGGAGGTGCGCATACTTTCATATGATCAGTTAGATTTTTGGTTCCATAATCTTTTATTACACCGTCGACTTCTTTCTTTGTAATTACACATTTTGAACAACAAGCAAAGACCAAACAAAGAATTATTATGAAAGAAATACGGGATAAAGAATTATTCACCGGTTCCTTAATGAGACGAAACAAATTCCAGCATTCACTCTTCCCCTTGTGGTTTTCAACAAGCTCGTATTTGTTAGCCTCGACGCCTTTCTCAACCTCATTAATATTAAAATCCATCCATATTAACAAATAAGAAGTTAATTTCGACATGACATGTCATCGGAACGGGATGTTAGCACATCAATCGAAAATCGAAAACCTCTTAATGCTCAATGTAAAAGATGCGATGTGAAAAGTAACTCTTAGGCATACAGTGAACTTCGCACGGAGAGAATGAATCAGCTGAGAAGCAGGCGAATGGCGTTTGCCTGTACCTTGCCCTGTACAATCGCACTGTAAAAGAACGCAAAGGAAGCATCTTTTTACGATACGGTGTTGGTGTGTCTGACGTCGTTCGGTGTAAATCTGCGTTGCTTTAAGAAAGAGACGATATTTTTGCATGGCAAGCCATTATTCACTACAGAATTCCACAACGCGCATTTTTCTTTGGAACATATTTTTCTCTTTTCAAAAATAAAACGGGAATAAAATCGGGTCAGGAACACCTGGACCCAATCTGTTGGACCCACAAGAAATTGTCGACCCGTTGACCCGTGACCCGGTTTCATCTCTGGATGGGGCCAGCCGAATACCAAGATACGGTCGCCCAAATCATCACAGATCTAACCCCATGTTTGACAGTTGGAAACAGATATTCTGAACTGTACGCTTCCTTGGGGGTTCTTCGTACATAAACCCGTTCTACTGTTGAGAACAATGTAAATGAGGACTCATATGTCTACTTAGCTGTCTAGGTTTTATGCTCATGACACCATTTTTTGCATTGTAGCGTTTGTTTCTGTGATTAAAGGTTTAGTTATGGCAGCTCTTCCATTGATGTTGGCTTTGTGAAGTTCTCTGCGTACTGTTTGTGCAGCAACAGGGTCTTCCAAGTAGATATTGAGTTCTGCTGTCAATCTTTCTGCAGTAGTTCTGTGTTGTTTGGACACAATCCTTGTTAGTGCTCGACGATCCCTCTCATTCAATCTCGGTTTTTGCTCACTATTCTAATTCTCCGATGCAGTCTTGTCGTGCTTTCTGTACGTAGTCATAACCGTGGAGCTTGAAACGCCAAACAATTTTTGTGTTATGGTTTCAGACCCTCCTGCTAAATGGGCTTCCACGATTTGTCCTCTTTAGAAGTCTGGCAGGCCACCCCTTTTACCGCCCGCTCGTACGAATCGCTACCTGCTGAACACAACTTGTGCTACGCTGGCATACAACATAGAAAATATACAGTATATAAAGACAGGGATGTAAGGTCAGGTGATGCGTAACATCACAGCCTCTCCTTGACAAATGTCAACCCCGCCTTCTCGTGGTGCATCCTGTTCCCACTAAAGGGGCTCTGACGACCGCCAATAGCGGTATAACTATACCATCGGGATTAGAGGAAATGCTATCCCACACTCACCAACCCGCTTGGCCAGCGTGGTGAGTTATGGCCAAACCCCTCCAAAATGACTCCACAACTTAAATCTTGGCCCTCAGTCTCCGGCAGCTGGAATGTACCTGGCCAAGGCAGCGGCCAGTGCGACATGAAGGCAGAGGGTGCTAAGAATCCCCGGAGGACCGGACTAGGCTGCCATCTGATGCTGACCTTGGCAACGTACAATGGACGCTCCCTATCTTCTGATTCAAGGCTTCTTGAATTGGAAGAGGAACTACAAAGGATCAAGTGGGACATCGTGGGGCTAAGTGAGGTAAGGAGAAAAGGAGAAGATCTCATCGAACTGAAAAGTGGACATCTCTTCTACTATCGTGGGACAGATACTGGCAGAACTAGTGGTGTTGGATTTATAATAAACAAGAAACTGAAGGATAAAGTTGTAGAAGTTGAAAGTTCCTCTGACAGAGCTGCACGGCTTGTTATCCAACTCTCGAAAAGATACCAGGCTCAGATTATTCAAACTTATGCACCCACCACAAGTCATCCTGAAGAAGAAATTGAAGAATTTTATGAGGAAATTTGTCATCTAAATAATAAAGGTAAGCAGCACTTGAAAATAATTATGGGAGATTTCAATGCAAAAATAGGGCAACGGCAACAGAATGAAACTTCAGTAGGTAAATTCGGTCACGGCAACAGAAACCAGTGTGGAAATACTCTCGTTGAGTTTGCAGAGGCAGAAGGGTTTTTCATCTTGAACTCCTTCTTCAAGAAAAAGCCACACAGGAAATGGACATGGAGACATCTAAAATGGGACGACAAGTGAAATTGATTTTATTATGTGTAACAAAAAATTCGTCATAGAAGACTGCAGTGTGCTAAACAAGTTCAACACAGGTAGTGACCATAGATTGGTGAGATGTAAGATGCACCTCAACACTAAACTTGAACGTGGCAAGCTCATAAGACAAACAAAATCTATTGACATAACCAACCTTAAAAAACACCATAATACCTTCAAGTTGGAACTGAAGAACAGGTTCTCTGCTTTAGAAGGCCTAACATCGGAAGAAGTGGACATCTCTGAAGTTAACAGAAAAGGTAACCAAAGCTCTTATGGAAACAGCAACAAAATTAGCTGGGTCTAAGAACAAGTTGCATGTAAATAAATTATCAGGAAAAACGAAAATGTTGATGCAAAAAAGAAGAGAGATGAGGACAACTAAAGAAGATGTGACTTCCAAAGTGGAATATATAGAGCTATGCAAGACAGTACGAAAAAGTATCACTGAAGACGTAAGAAAATTCAACTGTGAACTAGTGAGGAAAGCAATTGAAAACAACCAAAGCCTAAAGATAGCAAAGGGACATCTCAGTAAGGGAAGAAAACAGATTATGGCACTGAGAAAAGAAGATGGTTCTGTAACAAGAAATAGAGGCGACATTTTGACAAGAGTGAAAGATTTCTACTCCAAATTATATGAAAGGGATTATACATGCACTCCAGACATCATGAAAGATACCAGTACCAGAGTTCCTCCAGTCCTTCCAGCAGAAGTTGCACATGCAATCAAGAACATGAAGCGGGGAAAAGCTCCAGGAGAAGATGGAATTACTGTAGACATCATACAAGAAGCAAGTGGAGAAATCGAAACAGTACTCGCCCAAATTTTCACTCGATGCCTTAATGAAGGAAAGATTCCTGAGGATTGGAACACCGCTACAATGATCCTGCTACATAAGAAAGGTGACATTGAGGATCTCGGAAACTACAGACCTATCAGCCTCCTATCAGTAGTTTATAAAATCTTCACTAAAGTTCTTTCACACCGCTTGAAGGTAACACTGGACATGGCTCAACCGAGAGAACAAGCTGGATTCAGGAGTGGCTACAGCACAATAGATCATATCCATGTGCTGAGAGAACTAATTGAAAGAGCGAGGGAATATGAACTTCCATTGTGCATGGCTTTTATCGATTATGAAAAAGCCTTTGATTCGGTGAAACCATCAGCAGTTACAATGGCTCTGAAAACCTGCGGTATTGAAGATGCATACATTAATATTATTAATAACATCTATGAAAATGCAAGTGCAAAGATTAGGCTGTTTGAAAATACAACACACATAAAAATTGGAAAGGGAGTGAGACAAGGTGACACCATATCTCCGAAGCTCTTTAATGCCACATTGGAGGGTGTTTTTCAGTCACTGAGCTGGGAAAACAAGGGGATAAAGATTAATGGAGATTATCTAACCCACCTTCGTTTTGCTGATGACGTAGTCATTTTTGCAACGAGCCCATCAGAGCTGCAGAGTATGATCCAGGAACTTGCTGACAAGAGTAAAGAAGTGGGATTAAAAATGAACTTTCAGAAGACAAAAGTGATGTTCAATGCTTTTACAAGAAATGAAGATTTATCGATTGATGGAGAAAAGCTGGAGATAACAGATACATACGTTTATCTTGGACAGCAGATATCAAGTGAGGGTCACATTGGTGAAGAAATTAATCGGCGTACAAAACTTGCCTGGAGAGCTTTTGGAAGAAACAGCATAATTTTCAAGAGCAATATGCCATTATGTCTTAAAAGAAAAGTGTTTGATCAATGCATCCTTCCAGTGCTTACGTATGGTGCAGAGACGTGGACCTTAACTAAAAGAGACATACAAAGGCTGCAGACAACTCAAAGAAGCATCGAGAGGTGCATACTTGGTGTAACCAGGAGAGATAAGAAGAGGAACTCGTGGATCCGAAAAATGACAAGAGTGGAAGACATCATGATCAGAGTTAAATCCCTGAAATGGCAATGGGCTGGACATACTGCCAGAAGGACAGATCATCGATGGGCAGCCGAAATTTTAGATTGGATTCCAAGGGAAAGGAAAAGACCCAGAAGAAGACCACATGGGAGATGGGTGGATGAAATTCGAAAGTATGCAGGGGTGACATGGAGGAGACTGGCACAAGACAGACCGTTGTGGAGGAAACTTGGGGAGACCTTCGTCCAGCAGTGGATTGATAATGGTTGACAATGATGATGATGATGATATAAAGACAAGATGTTCAAAAAATAATTACGTTGTTTTTTTGTTTTGTTTTTTTCAGTATGGCCTACGCGAATATCATTAACCCTTATAATAATGGTGTTGACATTATTTTGTCCAACTCCTGTGTCTTCCAGAACTCCCCCCTCCCACCCACCCCTCTTTCTCTCTCTCTCTCTCTCTCTCTCTCTCTCTCTCTGGCAGTTCTCTTCCATGATGTCAGTTGAGCATGCTTTCGAATTTTATTCTCATTTCTCCCAAGTGGCCTTCTTGTTCTTTTGCTGTCCATTGGTAGTCGGTCTCTTATTTCAGCAGACCAACGGTGGTCAGTTTTTCTAGCTGTAAGTCCAGCCCATATCCACTTGGGTGTCTTTACTTTGATCGTGATGTAATCCACCAGGGGCTAATCCAGAAGTTTACCCTAGATGGGGCGGTTTTTCGGTTACACACATTCCAGCGCACTCCACCCCACCCAAGCGGGGATTGACTTCCGAGTGGGTGGAACAACGGGAAGCGCCCGTGAGGCGTGAGCGAGCAGAAAAAATAAGAAAAAAGAAAGAAGTCCTAAAAAGACCATCTGGGAGGAAGCGGTGGGGACATTTTTACGAATTTTCTTTACGACACAATTAAGATACGTACGTAGATCAGATTGTTATTCACAGTTTCTCCCACCTACTCTGATTTCAGTACCAAGCTCTGCCTTACCCTGTTTCAAGACGTTACAGATGATAGACAATAACAAAGAATATCCCCGTGTTTTTTACTCCCGCTATTCCTGTTTTCCCTTTATCTTTTGCGCTCTCTTTCTCTCTCTCTCTCTCTATTCTATTCCCTGCTCTTTCTTTTTTTACTGAACCTAAATCAATGTAACAAGTATTTTAAATCCTCCGTACTAAGTTTGTTATTTTTATTTTTAGAAAAACTGAAAACAAAATATGCAAAGTTAATCATTTGCAATCATCGCTACTTTAAATGTAAAAACTTCTTTAGGGTTTAGGAGGGGGGCTATCACCCCAGTCGCCACTCCGCCCCCTGGATCCGCCAGTGTCATCCACTCTTGTCATTTTCCTAATCCATGTGTTCGCCTTCCTATCTTTCTCAATTACACCAGCATTCATTTCTCCATGTTTCTTCGATTTGTCCACAGCCTCTGTATGTCCTTTTTGTTAAGGTCCGTATCTCTGATCCATAAGTATGAACCGAAGGAATGAATTGATTAAATATTTAAAAATATATATATGATACACGTATTAAGAATGTTTAATGTTTATTTAAAATATACACAATGCCTGCAAAACTCGCGTCACTGTTTCGATTGCATTCCATTTTGGGCCCGTTCCACGTGACTTGACGGGCATTTTCAGTGTAACGACCGACGCCTTCGCGCATTATTATTTAAAAATTATTATTTTTAATAACTTTCGTCTGTGATTTTTTCTCAGCGTACAAGTTATTCCACAATACTCAGTAGTTTAGAACTAAGTCTACATGTTTTAACTTACCCGTCTTTTAAGCGGTAAGTGCTCCGATTCAAAAACCTGCATCCGGGCCCAAAATTTGAAGTTATGCCGTTGCCCTGTTCTGTGTCTGATTCTATTCTGTGCTGTTTAAGCTTCGTTTGCCCTCGCAGTGAAGCTATTAGGATATAGCAGATTAATTTGTTGAGTCAATAGTTTTTTTTTTTTTGCTCCACTCAGCGTACTGTCCGTCTTCCATATTTTGTATTTAATTAACCGACATGCAGAAAGGCATCCCGATATTATCTGACATTTGCGGCAGTTCTGTACGAGCATCTGTGCGGTGTAGTCCATCAGAGTGGTGAACAGCAGATGTGGAAGTTATTTGGCTATAAAGTGTCTGGTAAAAGGCCGTTATCTTGAACAGTAAAGCAGATAAAAACATTATCTGAATCTTGGCGGAGCTCGCAAAATCAGTAACATGCGCGGGCTGTTCTTCCCGAGTACGTCTACCAAAACGGCCTTGACTCACTTGATCTTTCGTGTGTCGGAATTTTTTTTTTTTTTTTCCCTCTTTTTTTTTTATGGTTGTGTGAAATCGCTTTGGTAAATGAAGTATGTTTTCTAATATTCTAGTAGCCATAGTATTTATTATATGTTGAATTTAATCTGCTGAAATTTACACAGAAGCATTAAGTTATACACTGTATTGACAAAAGTCACCGGACACCCTTCAAAAGCAAATGAACGGATCCGCTGCGCTGTTAAGATGCGCGGTATAGCTGTAAACAGTATAAAAACAAGCCAGCAGCTGACCGCGATCATATCGCACTGTGAGGTCAATTCAGACGTTTTCACTGAGTGAAAATGTCACGGAGGGAGAGAACTGACTTTGCGAAATGAAAAATTGTTGGGTTTTATATTAGTCGGTTGTCCATAAGAGAAACCAAGAAGCGTTTAAACATACCCAAGTCAACTGTTTTGGATGTACTGAATAAGTGGAACACACATGGCGCGCTGTAGCAGCAAAACGTACAGGTAGACCAAAGAAAATCAGTGATAGAGGACATCGAAGCCTCAGGAGAGTAGTTACAGCTAATCGACGTAGTACTGCACAAGACCTCAGTGTACAGGTGAGTAAAAATGCTGGAACCTCGGTATGTACACGTACCGTTCGCAGAGAATTTCATTCCATGGGTTACCGTGGTCCATGCGGCTGCTCATAAGCCTTTCATCACTCGGAATGCTACTCGTCGTTTAGTATGGTGTAAAGAACATTTATCGCGGACCGTAGATCAATGGAAACAGGTCCTATGGACTGGTGAATCCAGATACACGATCCTTAAGTCTGATGGCCGTGTGTGGATATGGCGGCAGCCGGGGGAACGCTATTTATCACAGTGTACTGTTCTTACGGTCTAGTTTGGAGGTGGCAGTGTACTCATGTGGGGGTGTTTTTCGTGGTATGGGCCCGGCCCGTTGGTTATCGTGGTCAAACCTGTTAACTGTTAGAAATTCTAAGTAGGTTCGCGCGTTGATCTCAAATGACGGATTCAACAAACGAAAGAGAATTCTTGAATTCACTGAACGAATGATTGAAAGCATAAAGAGTACTTACCACCTTTAAATAGGTAATCCATTTATTCACAACACACCACTGAGCATCTAAGAAAACACACGCTGTCTAATTTTATATTGTTTTTTTTTTTTTAACATCACATACGCAGTACGTTCACACATAACTCCATCGCTTTTGTAGTTTCGGTTCTCACGGGAACAGCTTTTCTCTTCTCAGGTCGAAGGTCAGGCAATCACTTCACTTCTTTTTTTGCGTTCGAGTGAGAGTTTTTCCTTTATTATTTATAAATAAGTTCGCTTAACGCAGCAACGCCATCTATTGTTCTTTTGTGTGGAACTTTGAACGGACACATGGCAAGCACTCTTTCCAACATTAACCAGCACGTCTACCACGATTTTCTGGACAATTATGGCCTACTAACTCTGTGGCCTTAGCGGCAGCATTATGTACTGAATGGAAGCGCATACCTATCGCTGTGTTCCAAAACTTTGTCGAAAGTATGTCTCGAAGGGTCAGTGCGGCCAAATGTGGACCGACACCGTGCTGATGTATATCAATAAATGCTATGTTGTGTTTCTCTTCTAGGTGTCCGGGGACTTTTGTCAATATATTGTATATCGAAATACCATGCCATGCATATTTTCGTACAAAGTGATTCCACGATGGTCTGGTAATCTGGGGTGCGTAATTTTAGCATATTATGCAGTTAGACTTAGGCACAGGGGCGAATTTGGTTGCGTATTGTGCCTCCCAAGGCATCTCTGAATTTGTCTCCCGTCTACTTCAGATATGGAACAACGAATTTCGATGAAACGATATTGAGTGTATGTAGTTGGTACCTGTACATTTCCCAAACGCTGTTGAGGTCAGGGAGCTTAAATGAAGTCTGATGGAATGAACGAATAAAATACTTCTTTGAAATCCGGTAATCTGAAAATCTCGAGGGATTTCTATTTTTCCGGGGGAAATTTACCTTCTGGTCTTTTCCTATGTATTCGATATTGCCCCCAACGATTCATGGCTTTAATGAATTTATCTGATGTAAAGAATTCTCAATATCAGTGACACGCAGTATATTTTCCTTCGGCTGGAAAAAACACGCAAACCAGAATTTAAAAAAAAAAAAAATTGAATATTTCGTACTTTTGTTCACAAGCGATTTTAAAGCTGCTGGACATACAAGATTTATTCGAAAATCTGATTAGTTAAGAAAACGGGTGAATGTTCGGGAGTTCGAAGCCTCCAAAAAGTTTAATTAAACTTGTTGTTCTGGGTTTAGTTCAAAGCAGAAATGCATTGAAAAAAACAACAACAGTGGAGTTTGGAGTCTATACGGATCAGTTTTTGTTTTGATATTCTAAAGTGAAATATATTTAGCAGAAAGTGTTTGTATGGTGAAACAATATTGAATATACTAATTCTGCGAAGAAAATTCATATAATGTGTAATCAAATTTACTCACAAATTATGCCAGACAGGATTAAAACCGAAGCTTGACTTTTCTTTAAGAAGCACTGTATGGTGAAGTTAGATATACTGTATCTTTTAAGTTCATTGTTAGCTGCAGAGCCAACCCGATTCTCAAAGAAGTTTCCGCCGCGAAGGAGTCAATCAGGTCTTCTTAGTCCAAAGCTTGCAAGAGTTCAGCTTCAACATGAAGGATAGCTAAGGAGCTGAGACGACGTTCAGGGAACAAACACTGTTTCGGCAGAGCTGTTGGAAGCCGGCGTACTCAGGAAAATCCTTATGGCAGTGATTTTCAACTTTTCTTTCCTGATGTACCACTTCTCATTAGGCGGGAGCTCTCTTTACGAGACTCAAGACAATTAGTTGTTCGGGCATAGGTATGAGATAACACATTCGATCACCGTGATGTTTTGCATACCATTGGACATCGTCCACGATCAGGTTTTGACGCCTTCCGATTCCCGAAATTCCGTGTCATTGAGGAATAATCGTCCAAAAACATGCATTTTTAGGGGGTTTCCGGGTTTTGAGAAGGGGTCGTTTGTTACCTATCTCCTCCAAAGATCTTTAGCCAATCGCAGTGACACTTGCAACAGAGAAAGGAAAGGACATGGTGAGTGACGTGGGGCTCTGGTATCATGGTGATGGGTCGTGTCGTATCAAAATAATGACCATTAAACAACTGACCAATTTTAATAATAATTGAAAAAATCTGCTCTCTATACCGAGACTCGAGACAATTAGTTGTTCGGGCATAGGTACGACATGACACATCCGATCACCGTGCTGTTTGGCATGCAATTGGACATCGTCCATGGTCAGGTTTTGACGCCTTCCGATTCCCTAAATTCCGTGCCATTGAGGAATTTCGATTAAAACTAGATGGTCTTTTACTTGAACCGTTTCACGACAGTCGGCTCACTAACATTAATTAAAAAAAATCGTTTGAATTGAAAAACGAAGAAATGGAAGGACTCGGTCTGTTAGCTGAGTACTTGCTTTATCTATAATAATAAAAGGAAGTTTGTGTGTGTGTGTGTCTATCTTTCGCGATACAAAATGGAAAATGTGGTTCCCGATCTGAAAGTGTCTTTCCGCTTTGTTTACATGCAACCTGATCACAACCAACGTGAAGGCGTGAAGGAAAGTAGTTCATGATAAATTTTAGGCATTTCTTTTTTAGAATGTTTCATACTTTTGTTCCGGAAGCCATAAATTTTACGCGTTCGTTTTTTTAGAATGTGTTATAATAGACGCCTTAAGGCTTCTCTGAATGAGTGTTAGGGTTCTTCTTCTGCGATAGATGGCGCAAAAAATCACTACTTGGGCGTGGCTTTTACGTCTTGAGGGAATGTTCCAGAAATTGGCGTCAACGAATCACTGCAGACCTCGCCATATTCAGAATGGCAGCGGTCTCTCGTTGGCTCAACAATGAAAAGACAAAATACGCGCTATTACGTTTTAACCAATAACGTTGTTTGGGGTGGAGCTTCGTAAATAGGCGGAGTTTCTGCAGCTCAAATTTAAAGGTTCTCTACTAATGTACACATTTTCTCTTCAAAAAATGAACGTACAGTAGGATTTAATATGATTTATGGGAGACAAGATTCCAGTCTCACTTTTGGCTCCATGCATTTATTTCCGTTTGGCCTAGATAATTAAAAAAAAATCAGACAGAAATGAGAGATTTCGTTTCTTCCACACAGAAACACTGCTAAGCTAATTTATCGCGCCATCTAGCGCCCAAATTAGAAAACTTTTGAATCAGATAAATTTAATTTTTTTTTAAATTCTAACAATATTTTCGGAATAATAACTGTGACACATATTAGCCACAGGTCGTTTTTATTTGTGCTCAAAATTTCAAACACTATAAAGTAATAGTCTTCGAGAAAATGTGTACAAAAGAATTTACATTGCAGATATAGGATAGAGTTTATCTTCCACTTATTCAACGACAGCCTTAATGAGCTTAGATTTTGTAATAGCTTCGCTCAAAATTTGCCAACTGTACCCGGTTTATCGGTTATCATTGGCGTCCTAGTGTTCTAATTATCTTAAGTAACACCAATACATAAAATTCCAATGGCTATCAGGGGAATATATTTTTAAACTCCATTGACGTTTTAAAAGCTTACCCATTAGTAGGGAAAGTAGATGATCTGTTTTGGGGGAACTCAGTGTTCGGCGTTTCACGATAGGGCGAATTTACACATACACATACGCACACACATTTTTTACATTTTAATGGAAAAAAAAATAAACCCTGTTAAATTTGAAATTCACCTAAAAGTATCTATCACAAAGCGTAGGTTACACGTCAGTATAAGGTGTTTCGTTTTTCTTAATCGGGTACCTGAAAAAACAAGAACGAAACATTTGATTCACTATGAGTTTTCCTACCTAAATGTGCATGGTAATTATTCAATTCGTCTACATAATGCGGCATCAAAACGACAAGAGCTACACACCCCGGTAACTTAAATTTACAAATTAAATTTATCTTTGAAAGTTACCTCACAAGGAACACTTCCTTGAAATCAATTAATGAAATACGGGATTACACCATTGTACAATAAAAATTTGAAAGATGTGAATCCGTTTATAGGTGCAAATATGACATGAATATTAAGTGAGATAAATACACTGCTGGCCACCCAAAATGCAACACCAAGAAGGACACGAGATAGCAAAGCCAGATTTACTGGACACAAAGCAACAGATACAAAGATGAAACGATTGAGCTTACAGGCCCGTGCGACTTGCAGAACACGCAGACATCAATAGTTCGTGTGGCCCCCATGGCTGGCAATAACGGCCGTTACACACACCACGGCATCGAACGAAAGAGGTTTTGGATGTGGGCTTGGGGTATGTCGGTCCAGGCTTCTTCCACACGTTGCCACAGTTCATCAGGCGTAGCCGCGAGTGGTGCTTGCCGGGCCACTCGGTTGCCGATCAGCGACCAGACGTGTTCGATGGGCGACATATCGGGAGAACAGGCGGGCCACGGCAGCAGTGACACCTGGTGGACCATGAAGAATTGTTGCACGATACGTGCCAAGTGCGGGCGCGCATTATCATGTTGAAACGTGGCCGCTGACAGATCCTGCAGGTAAGGGAGGATTACAGGCTCCAAAACGTCGGAGATGTAGCGGTGGCTATTGAGTGTACCGGCGATGCATACCAGAGGGGTGCGGGTGTAATATCTAATTGCGCCCCAAACCTTAACGCCAGGCGACGGACCGGTATGGCGATGCATAATGCAGGCGTCATACAGTCTATCGCCGTGGTGCCGCCACACGCAGATCCGACCATCGTGGTGTTGCAAGCAGAAACGGGATTTGTCGGAGAAGACAATGTCGTGCCATTCAGTAGCCCAGAGGCGGCATCCAACGGCCCACTGCCGCCGCACTCGCCGGTGGCGTCACGTCGATGGTAATCGGAGCAATGGGCGCCGTTCGACAAGTCCCCGCTCCTGCAGACGACGTCGAACGGTACGTGCTGACACAGGTTGTTGCGCAACACACCCTAATTCCTGCGCTAACGTTCGTGATGTGGCGGTGAGAGCCGTCAATGGCCGCCGCACAACATGCCGGTCCTCTCGTTCGGTGGTGTGCCGCGGCAATCGCTCACGTCGGTCCGTCCGTCCCTCCTGCACCCACCGAATCCATACTCGCCTCACTGTGGCTGGATGTTGTCTCACACGGGCGCCGATGTCTCGGTACGATAAACCGCTGCCGCGATAAGCCACTATTCGTTCTCTGTCGAACTCCGATACGTGCTGGAATGACTGCCGTATTCTGCGACGAGGCATCAGGAAGCTTCCTACGCACAGGTCCGGCAGCACAACACACTTCCACTACTTACACCCCGCCTTCTGTGCACCCTTCTTATAGTGCTTCTCGGCGGCGTGCCGGGCGCATATGATTTGCATATGCCGTGCAATGCTAATCGTTTGCATGTCCTCTCGCGGGCGACGCATGCTGCGAATTTTAGGCCAATCGGATGCTTCCTTCTTGGTGTTGCATTTTGGATGGCCAGCAGTGTAATAACAAAATATTAAAATTTCGTTGTCGGGAGAGGGAATCGAACCTGCGTCTCCCGGATAGCGTCCGAGTATGCTAACCACTACATGACCCAGAACGACCAAGTTTCAAGTTTCCGATTAATTTAAATAAAACCATCAGAGGATTCGCCAGTCCAAGCAACCGGCATTCATATGTAGAGAATCTGGAGGTTTAATATTAATTCCTGTGATTGCCCGGAGACGCAGAATGTCAATGAATGAAATACGGGGTTACACCATTGTACAATAAAAATTTGGAAGATGTGAATCCGTTTATTGGTGTAAATATGAAATGGATGTTAAGTCAGATAATGTCCAAAAACTTGAAAATTTCGTTTCCAATTAATCGAAAACTTGAAACTTGGTCGTTCTTGGTGGTGTAGTGGTTAGCATACGCGGACGCTATCCGGGAGACGCGGGTTCGATTACCGCTCCAGAACGACGAGATTTTCAGATATTATCTGACTTAACATCCATGTCATATTTATACCAATAAACGGATTCACATCTTCCTTGAAAGTTACCTCATAAGGAACACCTTCTTGAAAGTTATCAAAGAAACTGCTGCTGTTAGACACCACTTTAAACAGTTAGAGGATGCCATCTTCCCCGGAAATCAGTATGGCCTTGTCCAGCTGCTCTGTAGAGAATTGCCACTATGAATGAATCAAAACTAGCGTGCAGTAATGTTCCTAGTAAATACATACAGAGACGATATGAAATCAAAACAGTCGAATGCGAGCATCCTTTATAAGTCTTTAGCTAAGACTCCGAAGGCCAAATTTATTTTCTCCCTTCAAAAACTCTGAAACTGCAAAATCATATAGAGAAAATTTGCAAATATAAAAGTATTGCACAAATTACAAAGGCCGTTCCATAAAAACTGAATGCATTTTTTTTTTTTTTTTTTTTGAGTTTGCAAAACGGGGAAATAACCACACAGACGACTAACTGAATTAAGGAAGTATCTATGGCAAAAGTTATTAGCCATGGCAGAAGATTCTGGTTTTATTATTGCGCAGTTGTTTAAGGTACGTCTGCATTTTGCCATACAGCTATAGAGGTGAGTAATTCAGAGTTAACAAGTGAAATGCGTTGTGCTATAAAACATTGATATCGTTTGGGTAAAACGGCTTCAGAAACAGTTGATAAATGTTTACAACGATTTTTAGATGGCACCGTGATTTCAAAAATGGGCATTTGTCGGCAGAACTCCTCCTAGGCCTAGTCGACCTGAAAGTGCTGTTACGGAGAGTATTTGTTAACACTGTTTGGGCAATCCTGCAGGAAGATCGCCGAATAACGTGTGAAGACATAGCGGCGTCAACTAATATTTCAAAAACTTTCGCAATCTACGCGACAAATTACTGCTGGCATTTCGCAATCTACGCGACAAATTACTGCTGCATCGTATGTGTTCCAAATGGGTACCTCATCACCTGACGAGAGAACAATTGTTAACCATGACTTTAGGTGTGTCACGAGTAGAAACAAATGATTGCAAAGGATCCAAACTTTCTAAACTCTGTAATAACTGCCAATGAAACATGGGTCCACTATTTCGACCCCCTCACGAAGCGCGCAACGAGTTTCTGGAAACACGCAGGCTCGCTTCCTCCGAAAACATTCTCTCTCTCTCTGTCTTTATTAAACATTTTTTTTCATGGTGGCTAGACACAAATCTGTAGATCTTTTGTTTACCAAAACCATATCAGAAATAGCCAGTGAAGTGGGTACGAGACAGTATATATATATATATATAGTATATTCAATTTCAAAGGTTTGTTGCCCCCCTCCCTTCCACTCTCATTTTTGTTGGAGTAGATAACGCCGAGGCCGGTCTTTGGAGCGCCAGGCCACTTTTTTTTCAGGACTGCACTACTGCATGGTCTGACAATACTCTAAATTTTAAATTGCGTCTTAATAGAGATAATATATTTTTAGTTATGGCAGCACCAAATTATATATACACACATACACAACGGTGAAAACAGTCCAAATCGTGTTCGGAGGAATCCAAAATGTGTATTTTCGTTGAAATCTCGATGTCGATTTTTTTTTTTTTTCCGATTACAATGCTTTCTATACATTAGTGTGAGAAGGTAAAATTTCAAGAGAAGGGAGCAAGAAAAAAAAATCATTTTTGAATGATGGCGGGAAAAGCGAGGAGCCCCATAAAACTGAAGTTGGGTGCAAGGCTCCGGCAATTTTAAATACACCGATGTTCTTTAGCATGTTGTACATTGCCTGGAGGGATACTTTTAATTAAAACGTTGGTATGGAAACATTTCTTTGTAGGCAACTAACCACTTGGATGTTTTTAACAGCAGCTGAGCATTTCATAATCACTTACCAAGTGATGAACACTGTTTCATCGGCATGCGCAATTACTCTTCTGCTTCCACCTATTCCTCTCTGTTTTTTTGTTGTTGTTGTTTTTTTTGTTTGTTTTTTATTTGTTTAATTTCAATTTAATTCATTTATTTTGCTGAGCAAAAAAAAAAACAAAAAAAAAAATACAAAAAAAAAAAAAAACCCGGTGTTACAAGAAAATCAGTTAAAACAATGCACAGCAATGAAGCAGGTGGAAAAGGCCAGCCAGGCCTGACAGGGTCCCATGCTCCGTAGGCTAGTTTTACACTGAGGTCAGTAGTTGTAATTACAAACAAGAGTATCATAGTAACAAAACAAAAAAATGGTAATGGTATATGAGCAGATAATAAACATTACAGATAATACCATTGAAAAAGCTATGTACATCACGATATACAAGTCGTAATATTAGTCATAGTTCCCATTCACTGTAATCATTAATTTGAGGAGCTGCAATTCATTATAAAGTTTTTTAGTTTTTTTTAAAGGTTAAAATTATTTAAAGAAGTTAGTTCCGTAGGTAATGAGTTCCAGTAGTGTGGGCCAATGTAATTTAAACTTTGCTTCATGGTCTCCGTTTTCGGATGAATAAGCCGAATATGTGATTTAGTGCGTGTGTCATGTGTGTGTACCTGGGGTATCGTTTGTATGATGTCGGCGTGTAGATTATTGTTAATGCGTTTGAACATAATTTTCCCGATATTGAAGTAATATAATTGGTTAATCGTAAGAATGTTATATTTGTTTGGGAAAACTCTTGTTTACGCTTTCCAACCGTAGGTTGAAGAAGCGTATATGATCCAGCTTTTTCCGTCCGTCTGTCTGTCTGTCTGTCGGCACGATAACTCACGTAAAAGTGGTTCGATTTCGATGAAATTTTAGTATGTGGTAGGGGACCACCAGGGAACGAACCCTATTGAAAATGGATGAAGTGGGGTCAAAGGTCACGCCATAAGAGCAGGATCTATTCAATTGCCCTTATGCGTCATAACTTGCGTAAATATGGTTCGATTTCGATGAAATTTTAGTATGTGGTAGGGGACCACCAGGGAACGAACCCTATTGAAAATGGGTGAAGTGGGGTCAAAGGTCACGCCATAAGAGCGGGATCTATTTCATTGCCTTTGTGCGTCATAACATGCGTAAATATGGTTCGATTTCGATGAAATTTCAGTATGTGGTAGGAAACTACCTGGGCACGAACCCTATTGAAAATTGGCAAATTGGGGTCAAAGGTCAGGCAGGGCATAAGAGCGGGATTTATTCCATTGCCCTTATGCGTCATAACTTGCGTAAAAATGGTTTGATTTCGATGAAATTTTGGTATGTGGTAAGGAACCACCTGGAAAAGCGGGATCCATTTCATTGCCTTTATGCGTCACAACATGCGTAAATATGGTTCGATTTCGATGAAATTTTAGTATTTGGAAAGGAACCACCTGGGGACGAACCCTATTGGAAATGGGCGAAATGGGGTCGAAAGTCAGGCAGGACATAAGAGCGGGTTTTGTTCCATTGCCCTTATGCGTCATAACTTGCGTAAAAATGGTTCGATTTCGATGAAATTTTAGTATGTGGTAGGAAGCCACTGGGGACGAACCCTATTGAAAATGGGCGAAATTAGGTCAAGGGTCAGGACACTGGTGTGGGGTCCATTCCATTGCCCTTGTGCATCATAACTTACCAAAAAATGTTTCGATTGCGACAAAACGTTATCATGTTGTTCCGGAGGTATAGTGAACCGGTTCTGTTGAATATCAACGGAATGGGGTCAAAGGTCATTGCACAAAAGCAAGATTTATTCCACAGCCATTATTCTCATAACTTGCATAAAACTGCTTCCATTGCGACAAAACTTTTAGTATGTTATTCTTGAGGTGTACTGAACCGGTTCTGTTGAATATCATCGAAATGGGGTCAAAGGTCAGGACACAGGAGCGAGATTTATTCCACAGCCATTATCCTCAAAACTTGAGTAATAATTTCTGGTATGTTGGAAAGCTTATCATAATCAATGCATTGCATGATTTTACTAACTTGTGGTATTATATAGTGTTTGTTGTGTATTTCTATAAAATTTTAGGTCAATTAAACTTATATATTTGTTTTGAACAATTTGAAGTTTTTTTGAAATTATATTCAGTTGTGTGTCCCCACGATAAGATAGCATAATTAATATGAGTCTGAAACATGGTATAATATAAATGAATTAGTGTTTTATAGGTAAGGTTTGTAAATACCAAGCTGATAACTCCAATGTTTTTAGACAGTTTGGGAAGAAGAGAGTCCACATCCACTGTTTGTTTTAAGTTCTTTTATATTTTACCTTTTTTTTTCAAAAAAAAAAAAAAAAAGAAAGAAAAAAGGATGAAATAAATAAAAAAAAATAGGATTTCTCTCTTCTCTGATTCTTAGCAGCAACAAAACAAAACATTTGTGAAGTTGTTCTTTTGATTCACATTCAGATGAAATTTCTTTTGAGTTACCCTTCGTTCTTGCTGTGTCATTTCAATTTTGCTTTTTTTGAAAACGTGAAATACACGAATAAATAAAATAAGGTAAAGTATTTACATATGCTTTCAGTGGAATACAAAAATAATTTGTATAAATCACAGAAAATAAAAGTTTAGACAACAATGCGCATTTTCCAGGGGGCTTGTCGCCTTGCAGGGGGACTGAGCCCCCTCTTGTCCCCTGGAAGCCACGGTCCTGGATCGACTGAATTTAATTTACTGAATACTATGAAATATATCATAAGCAGGAGCGAATCCGGTAAAAATACATAACTTAGTATCAGATGAGACTTTAGATCTTTCGGGGCCCCCTCCCCTTCGTATCCCTTCAGAAATTTTCATCCGTCAGATTAACGAAAAAAAAAGGGGGGGCCAAGAAAAAGGTGTTTACACTTTTTTAAATGCCATCGCTTCCTATTATTAGAACGTTCTGTAAGAAACAGTGCTAGTGTAATAATTTTGTCTGTCCGTGCACATCGAACTTTTTGATTTCAGAGATATTTCAAAAATTATTTTTGCGGCTAATAGGAACTCAATGGATATTAAATTTGGCACTTTTAATATCCCATATACTTCATGCACTGCAGTTATCAGAAACAGAATTTTGAGCCTAATAGGGAATCAATGGATGTTAGGTTTTGCACTTTAAATAACAGTATCCCATTTATACCTGCACTGCAGTTATCAGAAGCAGAAGCATACAAATTAAATGCAAAAGATCCGGTTTGAAAATGCAAAAGTAGGAACTCCAGGTTTTTTGAGTAAGAGTATCATTGAAACTTTTTATTGCTTTTTCAATAGCTAGTTTTAAGTCGATCTAAGGAATAGAAAAGGTGAGAATACTTGATAATTATCAGTATTAAGCCAAGGGTGCAGAACGTAATGAGAAAATGCTGTTGCAATACAATATAAATTACTTTTAACACTATTAAATAAGATAGTGTGATATTCTGAAGTTTCTTCATTTTTTCATCAGCCTAAATATTAATAACTATTTTCGTTTAACATGGTTTAGAGGGATTAGGGCCGAGAAAGAATTTGATTGTCCTAAGAAGAGTTATCCTGTGAAGAATATTTCTTTCTTCATTGATTATCCTACCACGAAGGAAAAAAATTATTAACAGCAAACACGCCCGATCATCAGGAGGGTTTTTACAAGTACTCCTCATCGCAACTCGGGAAGAAGGTGGGAAGGTTCCAACTCGGATGTGTTCCCTTGGCTGGAAGTACCATGAAAACAAATTATAGTACAGAGACCAGTTAAGAATTTGCCTTAAACAATGAAAAGTGTGGGAAGCGTGAATACCTTCTTTACCAACCACTGAAAGGAACTCAAAATTATTTTAACCGTTCCTTTCAAAGTAAGTACATCGATAAGAACTCGAAAATTCGGAATATCAGCAACATAAGAAAAAATATGTTATTATTAATATGAGAAAGTAAAATATCAATTGACAATACAAAGTAGTCGCTTTAAGGATTGATTTGCTTCGGTCCGTGAAAACCAAAACTGAAAATCCAATTATATGTTTTCGGGGCCCCTGAAACAGCGAGGCCTTAGGCGCGCGCCTAGTGCGCCTAGCCGGAAATCCGCCCCTGCTTAGTACCCAAAAAAAGAATAAAAAAAATGTTCTTTTCGTAAAGCTTCCCCAATTCAATAAAATTTATTTTATTGAATTTAATTTACTGAATACCAAGGAAATATATCAGAATCCGGGACAAATCAGATAAAAATGAGAAACTTAGTTCTCGAAAATAAAATGTAGCAGAGGTATGAATAAACTTAAGAAAATGTTCGCCAGCTAATGTGTTTGCTCTGTGATTATAACTATGTGAAAAAAATATCGTAATGCTTTTACTTATCTTTTTTTTTACGCTATGCATAAAACTACAATGAAAAGGAAAACTCCGTTACGTAATTTTTAATTTTCTCATTTGTTTTGATTACACAAAATATTTTAATTTCATAGCAGGCGGGGGGGGGGGGGGGGTACTGCCATTTCAAGAGAGCGGAGTGAAGGCATAACCATATGCTTGTATTCGAGCCCATAAACTGAAGGTTTGCCACTGCACCAGCAGGGACTGATGTAGACAGTTTGGGGCCTAGGGCAAGAGGTTTTCAGGGAGCCCTCGGCATCCCGTTTTACGTGAATGCGTGTATGATTGAAGACCGGTCGCATAGTTATATTACCAGATTAAGACGGCAATAATATGGTGTTCTATTTATTTGCGGAAATTGTAATTGTCATTTCCATGTGTTCAACGTACAGTTCTGAAATTACCATTTTAACTTTTTCCAGTGGATGAACATTGCGAATCAATTTGATGCAAAGCTAGTAATATCTAATTATATTTTGGGCATCCCCCACCTGCGCACGTGTCCCGAATATCCTTTCGTAAATCAGGCCCAGAGTACCAGCCGAACAAAATTGCAGATAGCTCTGTTCTAATTCCAACATTTTTTACGGTAATAATTCTTTCATGCTGATTTTGGCTTCTACTATCTGTTGTTCTTTGAAATAGTACGGAACTTGACAAACAAGAATAGTAATTGTCCTTAAAATGACGAATCATATTCATTTATGTACTGACTGAAAATAAAAGTTAGCTTTGCTGCCTGGCACTTTCGGAAGTTTTGTATTAAATCTGCGGCTTGTCTTTCGTGTTTCCTGAACAGTGGAAGTCCGGGCGTCGCGTCGTGTCGTGTCCTTCGGAGGCTGTGCTGGAGGACCCATCTGGATGATTGAATTCTTTCTCCTCTTCAGCATCTTTGCTTCTCCTTGGAAGCCCATGCGCAGACGGCATCTCACCCGTGACATTTGGAAGACGTCCATTAAGAGCGATAACTTTTCTCCTACATCTTCTATTGCCTTTTCTTTGACTGGAACCTCGCGCAGAGGGAAATAGGTTCTCACGGAACGGCCTGCTCTGAATGAAGACCCCAATGGACAAGAAAGTCAGTTTTCTTTGCTGACCCGCAGTAAGATCCCAGACGTTCTGTCGTCGTCCTCCTATTCATCTGGAAGATTGACCATATCTTCGCTACGATTTGCAGTCATTCTTGTACCGCTTGGAATTTCACTTTCCAAGTTTTCTTTACTCATTTCTGCTTCGCATTACACAACTCAGTCGTGTAGAAAAATAACTGCGCGCGAGGGGGAAATAAAAACTTTTGGGAACAAATTAAAAGGGTTTTGCTGGAAAAATTTTCTGAATGAAACTCTTACACAAACTGACCCCTTTCGTTTCAGAGTAAAACTTTTATATATATTGTATGATATTTAAATGACCAGGGTTTTATTCAAAATGTATTAAATATGGCTGTGAAAGTAATTTTCAGAACGCATTACTTCAGTTCATACTTTAAATTATGCTTAAGTGAGACAGTTTCACGACATACAGCTTGCTCCTTTCAGAAGGAAAGTGAATCCCGCAAATTTTTCTGCAGTGACAGTAAAGAAGGGATTACAATTTTAACACTTTCTATAACACAAGGTTTAGGTGAGTCCAAAATTAGTACTCCTTTTTAATGGCGTACACACACATTCTCAATATTCGCCGAACTTTCGCATTCCGCTGGGTGGCTTCACCTGGGCTTATTTTTCAGAGCTTAGAATGCTGAAACGATTCAAAAATTATTATTAAATAAAAATAATTTAATTGCTATAATTTTTGAATCAAAAATAATATTAAATTATTTTTGAATCATTCCAGCGTTGTGTCTATATGCACTATATTGACAAAAGTCACCGGACACCTAGAAGAGAAACACAACATAACATTTATTGACATACATTAGTACGGTGTCTGTCTTGCTTTGGCCTTAATGCATGCACTGACCTTCGAGACATTCTTTCGACAAGGTTTTGGAACACAGCGATAGGTGTGCGCTTCAATTCAGTACATAATGCTGCCGCTAACTGTTGCTTAGTACTAGGCCTTGGTTCCAAACTTCTTTTGCGGCGCTCTACTTCATCCCATAGGTGCTCTATGAGATTAACATCAGGGCTCTGTGCTGGATAGTCCACACACGATACGGAATTATTGTCAAACCACGCCGTAACAGTCCTTGCTTTATGGCTCGGTACATTATCCTTCTGGTACCAACAAGGCTCAGTTCCATAGCATTGCCATACAGTTGGTAGGGCATAATTGCCCAGAATATCGAAGTAGACGTGCTGGTTAACAGGTTTGTCCTTTGTCCACGATAACCAATGGGCCGGGGGACCATGCCACGAATCCCCCCCCCCTCACGAGCACGAGTACACCGCCAACTCCAAACTTGACCGTAGGAACAGTACACTGTGGTAAATAGCGTTCTTCCGACTGCCGCCATACTCACACACGGCCATCAGACTGATGGACCGTGTATCAGGATTCATCAGTCCATTGGACCCGCTTCCATTGATCAACGGTCCACGATAAATGTTCTTTACACCATGCTAAACGACGAGTAGCATTCCGAGTTGAGACGAAAGGCTTATGAGCAGCCTCACGACCACGGTAGCCCATGGAATGAAGTTCTCTGCAAATGGCACGTGTACCTACCGAGGTTCCTGCATTTTTACTCACCTGTGCACTGAGGTCTTGTGCAGTACTCCGTCGTTTAGCTGTAACGACTCTCCTGGGGCTTCGACGTCCTCTATCACTTATCTTCTTTGGTCTGCCGGTACGTTTTGCTGCTTTAGGCACGCCATGTGTCCTCCACTTATTCAGTATATCTAAAACAGTTGACTTGGGTATGTTTAAACGCCTCTCGGTTTCTCTTATGGACAACCCACTAATATAACACCCAACAATCTTTCCTTTCTCAAAGTCAGTTCCCTCCCGCCGCAACATTTTCACTCAACCTCACATTGCGATATGATCGCGGTTAGCAGCAGGCTTGTTTTTATACCGTTTGCAGCTGTACCGCGCATCTTAACAAGGCAGCGGATCCGTTCATTTGCTTTTGAAGTGGTGTGCGGTGACTTTTATCAATATAGTGTAATTTTATGAGGAAATTTGTCATCTAAATAATAAAGGTAAGCAGCACTTGAAAATAATTATGGGAGATTTCAATGCAAAAATAGGGCAACGGCAACAGAATGAAACTTCAGTAGGTAAATTCGGTCACGGCAACAGAAACCAGCGTGGAAATACTCTCGTTGAGTTTGCAGAGGCAGAAGGGTTTTTCATCTTGAACTCCTTCTTCAAGAAAAAGCCACACAGGAAATGGACATGGAGACATCCAAATGGGACGACAAGTGAAATTGATTTTATTATGTGTAAAAAAAAATTCGTCATAGAAGACTGCAGTGTGCTAAACAAGTTCAACACAGGTAGTGACCATAGATTGGTGAGATGTAAGATGCACCTCAACACTAAACTTGAACGTGGCAAGCTCATAAGACAAACAAAATCTATTGACATAACCAACCTTAAAAAACACCATAATACCTTCAAGTTGGAACTGAAGAACAGGTTCTCTGCTTTAGAAGGCCTAACATCGGAAGAAGTGGACATCTCTGAAGTTAACAGAAAAGTAACCAAAGCTCTTATGGAAACAGCAACAAAATTAGATGGGTCTAAGAACAAGTTGCATGTAAACAAATTAGCAGGAAAAACGAAAATGTTGATGCAAAAAGGAAGAGAGATGAGGACAACTAAAGAAGATGTGACTTCCAAAGTGGAATATATAGAGCTATGCAAGACAGTAAGAAAAAGTATCACTGAAGACGTAAGAAAATTCAACTGTGAACTAGTGAGGAAAGCAATTGAAAACAACCAAAGCCTGAAGATAGCAAAGGGACATCTCAGTAAGGGAAGAAAACAGATTATGGCACTGAGAAAAGAAGATGGTTCTGTAACAAGAAATAGAGGCGAAATTTTGACAAGAGTGAAAGATTTCTACTCCAAATTATATGAAAGGGATGATACATGCACTCCACACATCATGAAAGATACCAGTACCAGAGTTCCTCCAGTCCTTCCAGCAGAAGTTGCACATGCAATCAGGAACATGAAGCGGGGAAAAGCTCCAGGAGAAGAGGGAATTACTGTAGACATCATACAAGAAGCAAGTGGAGAAATCGAAACAGTACCAAATTTTCACTCGATGCCTTAATGAAGGAAAGATTCCTGAGGATTGGAACACCGCTACAATGATCCTGCTACATAAGAAAGGTGACATTGAGGATCTCGGAAACTACAGACCTATCAGCCTCCTATCAGTAGTTTATAAAATCTTCACTAAAGTTCTTTCACACCGCTTGAAGGTAACACTGGACATGGCTCAACCGAGAGAACAAGCTGGATTCAGGAGTGGCTACAGCACAATAGATCATATCCACGTACTGAGAGAACTAATTGAAAGAGCGAGGGAATATGAACTTCCATTGTGCATGGCTTTTATCGATTATGAAAAAGCCTTTGATTCGGTGAAACCATCAGCAGTTACAATGGCTCTGAAAACCTGCGGTATTGAAGATGCATACATTAATATTATTAATAACATCTATGAAAATGCAAGTGCAAAGATTCGGCTGTTTGAAAATACAACACACGTAAAAATTGGAAAGGGAGTGAGACAAGGTGACACCATATCTCCGAAGCTCTTTAATGCCACATTGGAGGGTGTTTTTCAGTCGCTGAGCTGGGAAAACAAGGGGATAAAGATTAATGGAGATTATCTAACCCACCTTCGTTTTGCTGATGACGTAGTCATTTTTGCAACTACCCCATCAGAGCTGCAGAGTATGATCCAGGAACTTGCTGACAAGAGTAAAGAAGTGGAATTAAAAATGAACTTTCAGAAGACAAAAGTGATGTTCAATGCTTTTACAGGAAATGAAGATTTATCGATTGATGGAGAAAAGCAGGAGATAACAGACACGTAAGTTTATCTTGGACAGCAGATATCAAGTGAGGGTCACATTGATGAAGAAATTAATCTGCGTACAAAACTTGCCTGGAGAGCTTTTGGAAGAAACAGCATAATTTTCAAGAGCAATATGCCATTATGTCTTAAAAGAAAAGTGTTTGATCAATGCATCCTTCCAGTGCTTACGTATGGTGCAGAGACGTGGACCTTAACTAAAAGAGACATACAAAGGCTGCAGACAACTCAAAGCAGCATGGAGAGGTGCATGCTTGGTGTAACCAGGAGAGATAAGAAGAGGAACTCGTTGATCCGAAAAATGACAAGAGTGGAAGACATCATGATCAGAGTTAAATCCCTGAAATGGCAATGGGCTGGACATACTGCCAGAAGAACAGACCATCGATGGACAGCCGAAATTTTAGATTGGATTCCAAGGGACAGGAAAAGACCCAGAAGAAGACCACATGGGAGATGGGTGGATGAAATTCGAAAGTATTCGGGGGTGACATGGAGGAGACTGGCACAAGACAGACCGTTGTGGAGGAAACTTGGGGAGACCTTCGTCCAGCAGTGGATTGATAATGGTTGACAAATGATGATGATGATGATGATGATATATATATTTATTATATATTATATTTATATGTGACCCTAGGTCTTAAACAGCCTTTAGCTCCCTACTTCTTAAGGGCTGTTTAAGACCTAGGGTCAGATATACTACCTCTGTAAAATCCTTTACAAACTCATTGAGCAAGTTGCAGCTTTTGCCTTCTCGTGAATTAAATCCTCAAAGAAGAATGACGGCACTGCATTTTCAGTTGTAATAAGCACGTCTTTTGAATCCTTTTCAACATGAATAAAATATTTCAATGTTATTCACAGTCAATGAAACCTGTTACAAAAAAAAAAAAAAAATCAGCCGTATTTCTACAATTGATAAAACTTCCAGAAATCGGAATAGTTGCTTTCTGTCATTAGCAGCTGAAAAGTATGAAAATTTGCAAATTATGCACGAAACATTTTTCATAGCTGAATGAAGGTATCAGTGAAAAGCGGATTTCCGAATTAATCAGCTTCTAACTAAACCAGTGATATAGCGGAAAACATGATGCAACTTTATGCCCCTTAGCAGAAGAATTTTTAATAATGGAAAAACAAAATATGCGAAAAGTATTCTTTATGGCAAAAGCTATGCTAAGGAAAAATAATTTTTCAAATATGTTTCCTGGAAGCAAAGATAGCAAGAAAAAGGTTTTGACATTTACACCCCTAGCGTAAGAACTGCGCATTATTTAAACAGATGTTTCCCATGTACGATTTTAAAAAAGAATTGTACATTTAATGTTTCAGCATTCATGAACACACACACACACACACACACACACACACACACACACACACAAATAACTTTTAATGTTCTTAGGTTGTTGTTGTTTTTAATTAGAAAAAACAAGACAATTAAAAACTGTACATTTAATGTTTTGGCATTCAGGAATATTAAAAAATTCCGTTTTATGTTCTTAGTTGTTTTTAATTTTGAGAAATAAGTTGATTAGGATTTCAGAGGGGTAGAGACCTGGAAGAAGTCAGCTAACTATGTGCTTAGTAGATATTTTTAAGATTACATGTGGCTTATACAAGTAGGCTCTCATGTTATTTAGAGTAATTGTAGGTTGACACGTTCTTAAATAATTTTAGGTACATTATAACTTAAAACTGATGTTTTCATCTACCTACTAACAATGATATTCACATATGGTTGTGGTACCTCACATATATACTCTTCTTTCAGTGTTTGGCAGTTGGGAAAATTCATTTAAGCTCTCCTAAAGTACTTTCTGAATTCCATCTTTCAGATCTGACTATGCCAGCAGTTTTCTGTTTTTTTTTTTGTTTATTTTGTCACATGAAACTCTGCTTAATATACTCATTGGTGTTTATTTATGTGGAAAAGTATGTATGGTTTCGTCAGATTTATCTCAATGAAATATGCCATCAGAAAATCATATTTTTATTCTAGGGTGACTTGACAAATGTGGAGAAGAAGGCTATCTTCCTTACTGTACATGACATTGGAAGCAATCGTAAGTAATGTTTTCTCCCTTGCTTCTTTAACGGCATGTATGGTGGTTTGCTCTTTCTTGAGGAACTAATTTATTTTTTTGTCTTTTAATGGGGGCGGGGATGTTTTGTCTCTAAACTCATATTTTCATCATTCAAAAATAACTTTAATTTTAGAGGATCACTAGGAAGAATTTTTTTTATCATTTGTCAAATTTTCAGGTTGTACTCTAACCTGTCATTGGGACTGACTAACGGGAGTAGGTGTTGCCACTTGTATGGTAAGGCCCAGCCTCTGGGCCATAGCTATCGGGAAGGTAGGGAGGGCGTTTGCCCTCCCAGGATGGTCATACAAAAGGCATAATTTTATACTCTGAGGAGCGTAAAAAATAGAAATGAACAGAGTATAAATAAATTTGCTGAATATTTTAACTCAAAAACAAAGTTATTCACTTTAGTATCTTCTTTTGTAAATATTTTAGTTAGCGGCATACACTACGATATTATACACAGCTAACCAGCATGCAGAGTTGTGGACCACCTCCTATGGATGCATGGAATAGTCCAAGACACTGGACGGAGGAATGTAAAACAATATGCTGATATGCCTCACCTCCGTGACCTTTCCGAATACGTCATAGGGATGAGGAGCTGATTAGTCATTTGTGCTCTGTCGCCAAAAGTTCCTCTGAGCATTTAACCTTGAACGGAATTTTTCCAAGCCTTACTTCGAAAGCATCTTCTTATTGTTACATTTACTATCTAATACTCATTCCTTCTGTGCTGGTTTGTCATCATTCTGCATTTCTGCACATGTTGTGTCGTCGATGTTCAAGTAACTTTTACATTTCACTTAACATTTAAAACCGTCGGCTCTTGAGTATTTACCTAATTTTTAAATTTTGAGTAAAATTATGTCGAAAACTGGAAGTGAGATTTTTAAACAATCACAATACTTTCCTATTGCAAAGATATGAGAAAGTAAAAACTGCTTATTCTGTATTTGAGTGGAAGTAAGGAACTTTTGAACTCAAAGGAGCGTAATTTCAAGGCTCGCCATCCCAGATAAGAAGAGCTTTTCCTGCCCAGCCTATCTAGTCATTAACTGTGGCTCCTCTTCTTTCAATTTCCACAACTTCCACCTTCTTTTACACAAAGGGCTGCTGCTGAAATTGAATTTTTATAGAGTCCCAGTTAATTGAATATCCCGTGTTTTGAACGTGTCTGTGAAGTTCTGCTTTTCTGGTAGCATTTTTATAGCCACTTTCTCTTTTGCTGCACGGGTCATATGTTGTCTTCCGGTTTCTCTTATATACACCAAAGAGCCAAAAGATTACGGCTACCTGCCTAATATGATGTTGGTCCATTATGTGTCACCAAAACAGCACATACCCTGTGATGCATGAATGCTAACAGATTTCTAAAGATGTCTTGTGGTATCTGGTACCAATGTGCTACCAGCAGATCCTTTAACACTTGTAAGTTACATGGTTGAGCTGTCATAGATTAGAGTTGCTGTTCCAACACAAACCAGAGATGCTCAATTGGATTGATGTCTGGGGAATTTGGAGGCCACAAGTCTTGCTCATGTTCCACTAAACATTCTTCAATAATCTGGGAAGTGTGGCATGGCACATTTATTTTGCTGAAAAAAGGCATTGCTAGAGGAAAATACCTTTGACATGAAAGGATGTACTTGGTCTGTAGTGATGTTCAGGTAGGTAGGAAACGCCATAATTTTCCTCAAATGAATGACGAGACTCGGGGTTTCTCAACAGAACATTGCCCAAAGCATTACATCTCCTCCACCTGCTTATTTTTGTCCCATGGTGCATCCCAGTACAAATACTTTCCCAGGTAAATGATGCACACGTACCCAGGTGTCCACATGGTGCAATAGAAAATGAGATTCATCAGACCAGATGACCTTCCAATCATTCAAGAGACAGTTTTGATGCTTGCATGCCCATTATAGTTGCTTTCAGGTTATCATGGGCACTCAGAGTGGCCCACACCTACGCAGCCCCATTTTCAGTAGGGTTCAATGTACTGTGTGTTGTGATACACTACTCCCATCACCAGCATTCAAATTACTGGCGAGCTGCATCACAGTATCCTGTTTGTTGGCTCATACCATCGGAATAACCTTCATTCACCTCTATCATCAATGAGCCATGGTTTGTCCACACCTTGCCAGTGGTTCATGGTTTTCCCCTTCTCAGACCACTTTTTGAAGGAACTAACTATGGCTGACCATGAGCACCCCACCAATCTTGCCATCTTAGAAGTGCTCTGACTCTGTTGTCTGGCCATTACAGTTTGGTCTTTGTCATACTTGCTGAAGTCCACTGCCTTTCCCATCTGAAGAACATGATTAACACCAATTAACAGAGCTCAATATCAAGTGTTATGTGTACCATTTCATTACTTTCATATGAGGGGATGCTGAAAAATTCTTGGCTTAACCCACTTCCTGCAATTGTGGCATTATTTTGTCACTGCAGCTCGAAAGAGTGTTCTTTTGTATTGTAAAGTGCCAATTTTCAGACTAATAGCTCTTTTTTTTTTTTTTTTTTTTTGCAGATGTTTGACATCCTGAACTGAATGATGTCTGTGCCCAAGTCTTGAATTTTTGAATGTAGAACTGTGGGCTGTCATGAAATTTTTGTTCCTGCAGAAGAAAACTGCAAAGGAAATCTATGAGTGTATGGTGCAAACATTAAGTGACAAGCGTCCTTCATATTCCACTGTGAAGAAATGGTGTTCCAACTTTCAGCATGGAGACTTTGAGACCAAAGATGCAGCAAGATCTGGGAGGCCTTCAACAGTGACAACAACCGAAATTGTTGATCGTGCTCATGACTTGATTTTGTCAGATCGGCAAATCTTGGCTGAAACAAAAGCTGAGATACTAGAGATATACAGGGAATGTGTTGGGCTCATAATTCATGAGCCCTTGGATATGCAGAACATGTCAGTGAAGTGGGTGCCCAAATGTTTGAACGCCGATGAGAAACGAAAATGAGTGGACACTTCCACAATCGGTTTTGTAGCATTTTGAGCAATCTGGTGATAATTTTTTGCAGCGACTTGTCACTGTTGATGAAACGTTGTTACATCACTATGATCCAGAGATGAAACAATAGTCCCTGCAGTGGTGGGCACTTGGGTTCCCCACGGTCAAAAAAATCCAATACTCAAAGGTCTGCAGGAAAGGTCATGGCAACGGTTTTTTGGGATTCAGAAGGCATTTCGCTGACAGACTATTTCCTCAAGGGCTAAACAATAAATGATGAATACTATTCCAACTTGCTGTGCTGATTAAAGCAGGTGTTGAAGGAAAAAAAGCAAGGAGAACTGCAGAAAGGTGTTCTTTTTTTTTGCAGGGCAATGTGCTGGCTCACAAGGCTGGCAAGACAGTGGATGCTTTGAGGGATCTGGGGTTTAAGTGCATAGACTATCCACCATACTCACCAGACCTTCGTCCATTGGACTAATTCCTGTTCCCAAACCTTAAAAAAGGTTTGAAAGGGAAGCATTTTTCGAATGATTCGGAGGTGATATCACCAGCAGAGCAGTATTTGAGTGATCAGACCCCAGATTTTTTGGGGGGAAGGGTTAAAGAATCTCCAGAAACGCTGTGCCAAATGTGTTGAACTTCAGGGTGAATATGTGGAATAGTCTGTAAGTTTCATGGCTCTAGCCCATTTCCTTTTTGGTGAAGTTGAGAACTTATCAGCATCCCCTCGTACGTGCCGTCGTTTACCTGCATTTGCTTCGATTTGCATTAAGACGCACTGATCACGTGTTTTGGCTCTTTGAGGTATAACTTCCTAAAGCAATAGGTTTGTCATACATTTTTTGTGCAATATGCATAAAAAAATGCGTCATGTTGTAATTAGATAAAAAAAATGGATCAAAGCAAATTTCGAGCACCATACTCTGTAAGCAGAAATCAAAAGTTTTTGCTAGAAATTTGCTTTAACTTTCTAAAGTTTTCTTAATAGCAATTTATTAAAATTGACATTACTTTGGTTTCCTTAATGTTATTTAAATAAAATTCTTGTCGTATGTATTTCTCCCAAAGAACTTATTTCTTGAATTTGCTACTTCAGATTCAACATTCCAAGATTTTGTTGAGCACCCGTGCATGTCCGAAATCAAGCCACGTTCTGTGTTCATTCATATAGATGTCCCTGGTCAAGAAGACCATGCTGATGACCTCCCAGCAGAGTGAGTGTAATTGCTATCATTAACCAAGAAATATTTTTGTACATATATATTGTTTGAACATTGGTAATTTATTTATTGAACGGTGGTACTGCACTGTGGAGAAGTTTATTTTTTGTTTAATTAGTGTGACACATTGCAGTCCCTTGTTTCCGTTTTGAAAATTTGTTTAGGTTCACACTTATGCCAATCACTAGGAATTTGGTTGGATTTCATATGAGCATAATGATCTGAAAATTTTGAAATGAACAAAAGGCGTTTTTCTCTCTGTGCCAAATTAATCCTTCATTAATGTAAAACTTACATCTCTTGTCTTCTTTAAAAGGGGAAGTCTCTATGCATATTTAAATACTTGTACTTGCAGCAATACAAAAGTCTTGTGTTTGTTATTTACTAGCAAAGTAACATTGCTCAGGTTTAACAAAAAAACACATCATTCAGCTCCTGGGCTAGAGTTCTCCAAGTTTCCCTGAAATTATGAATATGATTTATTGCATGGAAACATGTAATTGAAATATGTTTCAGTAAACAAAACAAAGAAAAAAATCTTATGTGTCCCACCACAATTAGCTGAAACCAACAGCTTTTATTGACTATGAATATGTGAAATTTGAAATATTTGAAACATCTGCATTTTTCTTTTGTGTTATGAACAATGTGATGCACAAGTTTTCCAGTGCACAAATAAGTTTATCCTTGAAGAGCCTCTTGGTAAATGGCATTGGGTGTTCTTCCATTTGTAGCCAAGATGTAGAGGTTTTCACTTTTTCCAGCTTTGGAATAACTCAGGGGTGGATTGAGAAACTTACAAAAGAAGAGGGGGTTGCTTCCATCAAAAATAAAAGCCTAATTTGTGGGAGGGTCACACACAAATGTACCAATACTGGTATTGCATGGATTTTGAGACACATTTTCCATCAAAAATTTGGCTGCCCCGGTGGCCCACTGCTACAAAGCGCTGGCTTTCAATCAGCCTAAGATTGGTCGAGGCCTAAATCCTGAACGAGGCATGGATTTTGTGCCACACTCAGAATTGGTACTGCATCCCTCCCTTAACTGGAACCAGTGGCCCCAAACTAGGAATGCATGGCTGCCAGTAGCTCATTGAATTACTCATGGTGGTCATGAAGCAAATAACAAAAACACAATTGTTCTAAATTTGTAAATCACAATGTGTGAAAAATCATCACTATTTTCATGGCATTCAATTGCTATTAACTAACAGTTTCAAGGAAATGAGTTGGATATATTTAAAGTCTCACTTTTGGATAAAATCCTTCACAATAAAGTTTGATCCCTTTTATTCGAATGCCTTTCCTGTTTCTGCACATCTTGTTATTATTCTTTGAATAAAGCTCACGTTGAAAACTGGCTACCTAGTTTCTTAAATTAAATACTTAATCAAACATTTAATATGGGTTTTTTCTTCTAGGAAAATATTTTAATCAAAAACACTTATTTTCGGAGAAAACTCTTCTTCTTCAGAGAGGCTTTTGTTGTCACTCTTTTGCCATCAGTATCAAGGTTACGGTTAATCCCAATGGTTATGGTTATTTTTCACCAAATCTTGCCAGATGTTAGGCAGGGACAAACCTCTGCTGTCACTGATGATGGAATTCTGATGTTTCTCAATTTCTATTCCTTCTTTTCATTTTCTTTTTTTTTTTTTTTTTTTTGGAAGTTGCTTTGGAAACTGATGACTTTGACTTTATGTGAATTCCAGTCCATGTTGTGACCAGTTTCTGTAACATGCCTATCTAGTCCTGTCTTATTGGAGCTACTGGCAGCCATGCATTCCTAGATTCGATAGGCATGTTACAGAAACTGGTCACAACATGGACTGGAATTCATTTAAAGTCATCAGTTTCCAAAGCAACTTTCAAAAAAGAAAATTAAAAGAAGGAACAAAAATTGAGAAAAATCAGAATTCCATCGTCAATGTGCCCTTGTTTCTCTGCAGATTTCTGTCAAATTTTAAGTCTCTGTTCAGTAGTTTCTTTTATAAGTGATTGAGACAGATAGGCATATATGATAATTTCATTATTATCATAGATACTTGTATTATTAACTACCAGTCTACTTGTTTCTTGGATTTTCATCGAGTAAGATGTAATGTTTCAATTACTCAAAACTCAATAAAAGGAAGATATCAAAATAATCAATACTTACAGTTCTGTGTTCTTGTAGCAGACAACCACTTTATTCTTCTGAAGTAGGTATACACTTGCCATACACTATAACAGAAACACTTAATAAATAAGTTGATCACTTGCAGAACAATAGAATTAACATTTAAGTGAAGGCCAATTTAAACGAAGACTTCAGCAAACTTAAATGAAGACTTAAACAAATTTGCGCATGTTAGCACAACTTAACGTGCTATTAACTAACAGTTAACAGATCTTCATCGTAACAATTCATTACCAAGTGAGCTCAATGTTAATAACAATCTCATATTAATAACTTCTGACAAATGTGATGTTAAATTTGAAAAGTACAATCAAGAAATAAAATTTATGTAAAAGATAGCAACAAAAACCAAAGTTAAAATAAAGATTATGTTAAAAACTGGCTTCCTAGTTTCTTAAATTAAATACTTAATTAAACTTCTAACATGAGTTTATTCTTCTAAGGAATGTTTATTTGAAATCGCGAATTTTCTGAGAAAACTCTTATTCATTAGGCAGTCCCAGTCTTTTGTTGTCACTCTTTCTCCATCGCTATCGTGGTTACAGTTAACCTTGAAAGTTATGGTTATTTTTTACCAAATATTGCTAGATAATAGGCAGGAACAAACCTCTGCAGTCATTGATGATGGAATTTTGATTTTTCTCAATTTCTGTTCCTTATTTTAATTTTTGAAAGTTGCTTTGGAAACTGATGACTTTAAGGGAATTCTGGTCAATGTTGTGACCAGTTTCTCTAACATGCTTATCTAAACCTGTCTTGTTGGAGCAATTTTTTATAGCTGCTTTATATGTTCTGCTATTGGAGTTTCTAGTCTGTGACCTGTCTCACCTATGTAAGATAGTCTACAACTACATTTTACTTCATAGACCACTCCTTGCATTTTTAAAATATCTTCTCTTTGAATTATCTTTGGGAAAAAATTTCCAACTTTGTTCTCTAAAACTCCTATATCACATTTCTTACTAATTCTCTTTAAAGGTTTCAAATAAACCTTTTCTCCAAAAATTTGTAATTTAAAACAAATATTTCATAGAAAAAAAACATATTAGAAGTTTAATTAAATACTTAAAGTTAAAATAGGACATATATATCACAAGGACTTCAAAACATCATTTTTATATATCAAACATATTCATCTGTGATATCCAAGAAACTTATTATATAGCTAAAAATGTTGCTGCTGGCTTAAAAAATAAAATTAAAAAATCCCTTGTAATCTTGTACAATAGTAACAGAATACCTTGGAGATGTGATTTGCACTGTAGAGTGAGTTTTTTTCCCTATTGCATTGGAGGGAATAGAAAGCAATTTAAAATTCATAGAGCAAAACACAAAGTACAATGAAATTATAGAATTGTTATTAGATGCTAGCTGCATTGGTCTATCAAATATTGGGACAGGAATTTGAAAGAACTTGGACTGTTATATTATATTCAAGCAATTTTTTTTTTTTTTTTTTTTTTTATGATTGGGGTTTAACGACCACCTTGAGCAAATCAGTGGACTATGAGCAGTTGTCCATCCCTAATTTGGAGTCACTGGTTCCAGGGAAGGGAGAGAGCCAGTTCTGTAAGACAAACACAACATCCATTCCTCACTGGGTTCAAACCCGTACACACTTAGATGAATGGTCATAAGCCAGCGCTACGACCACGGCGCCACTGGGGTGGCTGTTCAAGCAATGTCTTTTTATTTGTTTTCACCATTTCTACACTACTAGCATTCTGATTAAATAAACAAAAATTAGCTACAAATTGGTTTTAAGGAAATAGATAACAATGAAGGTTAGAATGCTTTTTCTTTTGTGGCAGCTAAAAATAATAGTTGCAAGTGATAAAATCTCCAAATTAGAAAAAGAAATGAACACAAGGTTTGGGGCACATTAGAATATAAATATTCAAATGCAAATGTTGATTGTTTTCTGGTATAGAGATGATTTTAATCAGGAAAGCAGTTAGCAGTAAGACAAGTAAAATTATTTTTAATAATTTAATTATTTTAATAATTTACTTCAGATGATACAATAGGTTGAATAATAAAGGGTTTTTCTCCCCTTTAACTTCTGTGTTGGAGACTAAACTCTGTGAAGAGAAAAAAAGTGCTGACATGGTTATAAATTGATTATTGGACATTTTATTGGCTTAATTTACTTTTTTGTTTGACATGCAGTAGATTATTTGATTACTGAAATAAATATAATATTCTTAAGTTGTTCTTTTTTAATTACTGAATAACTGTATTATTTGGAATTTGCAAAGAAAATTCTAATATCCTTTACAATAATTTGGGCTCTGCAGCACTTTCAGTTCCACTATTCATGTTTTGGAAACTGAGTAATCAACCAACAAAAAAAAAAAAGGCAGTCTAACGAAAGATGTTGATATGATTAAATGATAAGACTAAATTCTTGCATGCAAATATATTAGAATAATGGCAAAGTAAATGTACACTACATGATGTCCGCATGCACAGTTGACAGGTGGGAGACAACGGAATCTAAATAAATGCAAAATTCAAGGGGCATGTTCAGTTCTGCATTTAGGAAAAAAGAGCAATGAAGGCAACAAGAAGCGATCATCTTTTGTCTGATGCAAAGCTGATTCAGTCATCTTCCAATTCACTCAGTCATCTTCTAGCTGAAGTGTTGTCTTCCAGATAAACATGCATCATTTGCCTCCCATGTGTGGTTGGACAATGCAACAATGTCTTTATTTAATACACTCCTTTCCCAAAATGAATTAATATTCTTTAATTTCCATTTTAATGATTAGTCCTTACTGTTGCTTGTTATGAAGAACAGAACCAAAGGACTATTATACGAATGATATTATCTGCTATCATTTTCATTATTATTACTTTGGATTGCAAGTCTTATAATTTGCATATCTAAGTCCTTATGGTCATTGTAATATCCTTTTATTTATTTATTGCATATTTGCTGAGTTTGAGAATATTATATGTTTATTTTTACAATTCTTGATTTTTTGTATTTTTTAGTTATCAGTTTCCCACTATTCAGATGTTGGGAGAAGACCTTGTCTGTGTCTTAGATCATTTGAAGTAAGTGATTTTTCTGTGCTCTTCCAAAAATTATTTCATTTATAGATATATTTCAGTGGGTTTACCTCCTCCTGACACTATTCTCACTAAACTGTAGTGAACTTCACACTCAAGAATTTCCCCCCTCCCCCCCCAAAAAAATAAGGATATTTTAAGCACCTTATCAATTATATATATCACAAATAGCATGTGCACAAATATACTCTTACACATGACTTATGTATGGAAAGTGAAGTATTCTGATAAAGTTTGCAATAATTTCCCATGTAATTTAAGTTTGTGGATGTAATAAATTAGAATGTATGCATTTTAAAAGACAGTCCTACTGGTCTAATTAATTTTCATATCTGAAAGAATAATTGCATGTGCAATAAAGGTTATGCATATTGTAAAATTGATGTTGGAGTTATGAATTCAGAGTTTTGAATTCTGCACATAATCATCTCATGGTTTAAATTGCAAAACTAAAGTCAAAGTTAAGTGCTCAAAATTTCAACTTTACACTTAATTTTCTCATGGTGCAACTGAATAATTATCACAAAAAGGAGAAATACAAAAGTGAAATATCAGAACCATACCATAAGATGGTGATGGGCTTGTTTGGCTGGAATCTTCTGAGTTTATTTAATGTAGCCCATGGTCCTCAAATTTTTTTCAGTAAATTATCTGTCTCACTCTTCCCTTTTTTTCAGTAAATTATCTGTCTCACTCTTCCCCATGCCCTCCCTCAGGCTTTCAGTTGACGTCACATGGCATCTTCATCAACATAGCCAAGCAGAAGCTTTAGGCACTATGTTTTAGTTTTTAGATTTTACACAGCCAGCTCGGAAAAATAAGTACGTTTTGCCATTTTTGGAAAAAAATAAGAACTTCTAAGCACCCCAACAAAAAATAAGCACTTTTTAATATCCTTTAAGAATTTATAAGAACTATGGGAACCATGTATGCTACATGTGAAGGTAAGGGCCAAAATTAGAATCTTTTATTCTTTAATTTCATCTATTGAAACGTACTACTGGAACATTTTATTTTACATATTCTTGCCTTAAATGATATTTTGAATATGTTGTTTTGCTTGTGTGGTGAAATATCAAGATCCATTCCAGTTGCATAATGAAACTGGAATTGTGAGACCTTAGTTTTCTGCTCTCAGACATTATTGTTTTTTATTATATTTTTATCTTGCTAAAAACTGTTCAGTTATTTGGAAACCCATGGTGCAGCTACAGAGAAAAGGAAATTTTACAATTTACATTGCTGATCTATTATACAGGCTTAATTAAATCTTGTGCTTCTGTACGTATATTTGGTTAAATAAATATTTCCTGTAGAAATTAAGGAAGAAATGTTCTTCACTAATACTTTGGAAATTCACAAGTACATGCTTTTTGTTAGTCAGATTTCAGTACTTATTTGCTTTTATATTTTACCATGTTCCATCAACACATCTGCTAATGCAAGAGTAACTGACAAAGAGAGATAAGAGAGAAATATCATGGTACCATGGGGGGAGGGAGGGGAAATGGCTAGACAAATGTGTTGTTAGCTGTGCAATAGTTATTGCTTGGCATATAAGTTTTGTATTTAACTGTTACCCTTTACCCATCTCCTCAAATAGAAATCAGAAGTAGGTTCAATTTCTTCTCCAGGGTGATTCAGTTTCTAAATTTCCTGAGGAGATGGCTACATGGTAACAGATGTGACACTTTTATGTCAAAAATGATACACTGTTGTCCAGAACTCAAGAACAAAGTACATTTTGACCAGTCAAAATAAAGAAATAAAAAGTGGTTTTACAGCTATAAGTGATATTGGTGGTGATAGAAATGCATTGTATCAAGAATAATGAGTAATATGTAATAGAGATCAAAACAAAGTGTTATGAAGATGGCATAGGTTCACCTGTGACACTCTTCTATTAGCAGTGCATAGTCCACAGAGCAAAGTCGTCAGTAGGGGATATGTCCACCCCACACCACAATGCATGTTTGCATCAGTGTGTCATGATGAGTGGTTTAGAAGCTCTTGGGGTAAATTGTCCCACTTCTGCTGGAGAGTCCTGATATGTGCTGGAATGGTTTCCTGTAGGTGATTCCCTTTTGCAACACATCTCCCCAGAGTATCCCATGCCTGAGTGATGGGGTTAAGATCAGGGTATCGCACTGGCCACTCCATCTGACCAAAATCCTCACTAGCCAATACTTCATCCACAGTTGCTGTGCAGTAAGGATGGGTGTTATCATCCATAAATATGAAATCTGCACCCACAGCACCATGGAACAGGCAAATGTGGTGAAGAATCATCATTACAGTACTTCTGCCCGGCGTTTATACCTTGATCCATCACCTGCAGTTTGATATGTCCATCGACCATGACACCGACCCACCCTTTGATGCCATAAGCATCATATCTGTCCCATTCAATGATGTTCCTGGTATCATATACAGTCCCCACATTCCTTCTTGATCAATTACTGCTTGGGATTCAATGAAAGACTAATGTCACTTTCATATGTGAACATTATTGTGGCCCATTGATCTGAAGACCAGTCAACACGAGACTTGCACCTCTGATAAGTGTGGGTGCTATTTGTTGTGCTCTGGATAATGATAGACAGTGTACAGGTTTCTAAGCATATAGTACTCCTGAATTTAGATATCTTGACATGGCTAAAGTGAAATTTTCTCACCTGCACTGGCTTGAGAATTATTAGTGAACTGTTCCTCAGTACTTTTCTGACTCCATTTTGCCATTATGGCCAAGTAACAGTTATCCTGCTGGTTCATACAGCAGGAAAGACCTCCAGCAAACCATCTGGCAGCAGTTCTATTTCTTCTGAATGCTGACGAACCCCACAAAACTATGCTGTGTGCTGCTCCAAACTCTCTAGGGACATCAGTCACAGTTCGGCCTTCTTTGAGCTTCCCTATTATTTAGCTTTGGGTAAAATCTTCCATGTGATATCCTTTCATTACCTCAGATTCTTAGTTTGCCATTTCATCACTGAAACACATGAAAGACAAAATTAACTTGTATGAGACATGACTCAGCTTCTTGACTAAATACACCCTAAGCTGCTGTCAGGTGCACACAGAAGATTTGCACTGGGCTGTGAATCATGGAATGTCTTCAAATGTCACACACCATTTGTGAGCATATATTAGCAAACTCTTTTAGCCCCATAATGATCTGTAATTGTCAAATTTCATGTCTGTCTTTAAGTTTTGGACATTAGCATATGTTTGTATGACTGCCACATATTTGCAAAGATTTATACTTCATTAAAATCTATTGCATTATTTTAAAACTAGTGAATTGTGGGATGACTGGATTCGAATGATATTACTGCAAGGATGCTTCAGCTAGAGCCCTCTGAAGCTAGTTTGCATTCCTACATCTTGAATTGCTTAGTTTTTCTGGGTGGTGCAGCAGTAGCATGCTCAAATGGAAATTAGATCACAAAGTCATTTCATTTGAGCATGCTAGTCATGGACATCGCTGGCAAATAGGAATTTTAAGGGTATGCAAGCATGCAGTAATAATAAATAGCCAATTTCTTTGTTTTTGCAATTATTTTGCAAAATTAAAAAAACTCGACAAGTTTTATTTATGTTTTTAGGTACAAATTATAACGTAAGCAGACATCGTGTATTGTATTTGTATTGAAAAAATGCAAAACACGAAAAAAGTTGCAGTCAGAAATATGGAGGGCTAAAAATATTGGAGGGGACATATCCCCTGTCCTCCCCCCACCAGCGACGCTAATGATGCTACTGATAGGAAATCAAACCTATGACACAGGTTTGATTTCCTATCCAGATCAATGCATTTTTTAAGTTTCCTGATGAAATTGTTACATGGAAATAGTCAAGCTTAGCCCTTCTACATTCGGACTCCAATTTAAAAAAAAATTGAATATATGGAAGGCAAATGAGCAAAGAATTTCTTCACATTAACATCTCTGATAATACTGGACTATTAACTTCAAAACCTAATATTGGCAAAAAATAACCAATACTTATTTCAAAGCCTTTTAAAGCCGTGATATCTTGAATAATGTCTTTAGAGACCTTTCCACTATGAGATAACCATTTGTGGATGGAAATAATTCTAATCTTTTCCTCCCACCAAGTAAATGCTATGGAAGCTGTTGTGCTTGAAGATAATAGCCAAGAGTTTCATTGCCTAAACATAAGCCAGTGAGTCTTTTCCCATTCACATTTGCTAAGTTCTCTTCAAATTTAGCCATTTTCATACTTGATTTCCCTACTGTCATTTCTAACTCTTCCAGTGAAATCCCTTTGAACAACAACCTTTTCTTTTTAGTGCTTCTAAAACACTTTTAATAGACTTTTTACAGTTTTTTTTATTGAGTCTACTAGATACTTCATGTATATCTTCTGTATGAGGAAGTCACAAGTTATACGTGGTTGAAATACATAATACATAGAGGTTCAGTATCCCTTTTAGAATTGCTGTTACGCACGTTAAAATACGGACATGTGATTATGGTGGTGCAGTTATTTATGACGTTTATTATTGAAAAAATGAAAAATAAAAGAAAGCAAGAGCAATTACTCACATATATTCGTCCAGAGGTCGTTTTTGTTCGCATGCCACCGTAGTTCCTCTAGTTGTTTGGTCTCAGGTGTTCAGCGGCTATGCATTGCAAACACCATATTATAGTCACCATCAGACTTTTTGCAATGCATAGCCGCTGAACACCCGAGACCAAGCAACTTGCGGAACTACGGTGGTATGCGAACAAAAACGACCTCTGGACGAATATATATGAGTAATTGCTCTTGCTTTCTTTTAGTCTTTATTTTTTCAATAATAAACGTCATAAATAACTGCACCACCATAATCACATGTCCGTATTTTAACATGCGTAATAGCAATTCTAAAAGAGATACTGAATCTCTATGTATTAGTCTAGACTAATTTTCCCTTTTGCCCTTGTTTAACCACCATAACCAAGTAAATACGTAAATACTCAAAGAAGGAAGCAGAAAATATCTTCCACTTCTTCAGAATTAGAATCTTCTGCTGAATCATAGATTGCCATAGCTTTCGATCCATGCCAGCGAGTTTGAAAACAGCATGCACAGTGTGGTTCATTAAAGTCCTTACCTAACCAACATGGAAGCCACTGCATAACAAAGGATTATGCTGCACCATCTGATGCTGCACCCCTCCTCATAAAGCAGAGTGAATGATGCTAAATAACTAAGAACAAGTTTCCCTGACACACTGTACTCATTCTCACTGAAGCTTACTACCATAGGAGTAACCACTGGGGGTTGGGGGTCAGGACCCCTCCAGATTTTCAGAGTCGGGGATCTGTAATGCAAAGGACCTCCCCAAATTTTTTGGGAATATAATGATATAATGCACACTTTTTCATGATGTGAACTGACTAAATTTAATAATATAAGATTGTGATTTTTCGTAGAATGCAAACATGTGAATAATGTGTATTTAATGAAACAGCAATATTGATTCCTAATAAGCAAAATCAGTTCTACAACTTTGTAATTTACATTTCTGCCCTATCTATCATAGTTTTATGGTTGTGTTCGCTAAGTTCCACAATTCGCCAACAGAGGCGCGCGTGTGTGTCTGTAGAGGGAGTGGGTCCCAAACTATTTTATACAGTATGTAGTATCATCATCATCATCATCATCATTGTCAACCGTTATCAATCCACTGCTGGACGAAGGTCTCCCCAAGTTTCCTCCACAACGGTCTGTCTTGTGCCAGTCTCCTCCATGTCACTCCCGCATACTTTCGAATTTCATCCACCCATCTTCCATGTGGTCTTCTTCTGGGTCTTTTCCTGTCCCTTGGAATCAAATCTAAAATTTCGGTTATCCATCGATGATCTGTCCTTCTGGCAGTATGTCCAGCCCATTGCCATTTCAGGGATTGAACTCTGATCATGATGTCTTCCACTCTTGTCATTTTTCGGATCCACGAGTTCCTCTTCTTATCTCTCCTGGTTACACCAAGCATGCACCTCTCCATGCTGCTTTGAGTTGTCTGCAGCCTTTGTATGTCTCTTTTAGTTAAGGTCCATGTCTCTGCACCATACATAAGCACTGGAAGGATGCATTGATCAAACACTTTTCTTTTAAGACATAATGGCATATTGCTCTTGAAAATTATGCTGTTTCTTCCAAAAGCTATCCAGGCAAGTTTTGTACGCCGATTAATTTCTTCATCAATGTGACCCTCACTTGATATCTGCTGTCCAAGATAAACATATGTAACTGTTATCTCCAGCTTTTCTCCATCAATCGATAAATCTTCATTTCTTGTAAAAGCATTGTACATCACTTTTGTCTTCTGAAAGTTCATTTTTAATCCCACTTCTTTACTCTTGTCAGCAAGTTCCTGGATCATACTTTGCAGCTCTGATGGGGGTAGTTGCAAAAATGACTATGTCATCAGCAAAACGAAAGTGGGTTAGATAATCTCCATTAATCTTTATCCCTTTGTTTTCCCAGTTCAGTGATTGAAAGACATTTTCCAATGTGGCATTAAAGAGCTTCGGAGATATGGTGTCACCTTGTCTCACTCCTTTTCCAATTTTTATGTGTGTTGTATTTTCAAACAGCCGAATCTTTGCACTTGCATTTTCATAGATGTTATTAATAATATTAATGTATGCACCTTCAATACCGCAGGATTTCAAAGCCATTGTAACTGCTGATGGTTTCACCAAATCAAAGGCCTTTTCATAATCGATAAAAGCCATGCACAATGGAAGTTCATATTCCCTCACTCTTTCAATTAGTTCTCTCAGTACGTGGATATGATATCTATTGTGCTGTAGCCACTCCTGAATCCAGCTTGTTCTCTCGGTTGAGTCATGTCCAGTGTTACCCTTCAAGCGGTGTGAAAGAACTTTAGTGAAAATTTTATAAACCACTGATAGGAGGCTGATAGGTCTGTAGTTCCTGAGATCCTCAATGTCACCTTTTTTATGTAGCAGGATCATTGCAGCGTTGTTCCAATCCTCAGGAATCTTCCCTTCATTAAGGCATCGAGTGAAAACTTGGGCGAGTACTGTTTTCGATTTCTCCACTTGCTTCTTGTATGATGTCTACAGTAATTCCATCTTCTCCTGGAACTTTTCCCCGCTTCATGTTCTTGATTGCATGTGCAACTTCTGCTGGGAGGACTGGAAGAACTCTGGTACTGGTACCTTTCATGATGTCTGGAGTACATGTATAATCCCTTTCGTATAATTTGGAGTAGAAATCTTTCACTCTTGTCAAAATTTCGCCACTATTTCTTGTTACAGAACCATCTTCTTTTCTCAGTACCATAATCTGTTTTCTTCCCTTACTGAGATGTCCCTTTGCTATCTTTAGGCTTTGGTTGTTTTCAATTGCTTTCCTCACTAGTTCACAGTTGAATTTTCTCAAGTCTTCAGTGATACTTTTTCGTACTGTCTTGCATAGCTCTATATATTCCACTTTGGAAGTCACATCTTCTTTAGTTGTCCTCATGTCTCTTCTTTTTTGCATCAACATTTTCGCTTTTCCTGATAATTTGTTCACATGCAACTTGTTCTTAGACCTCAGTCTCCGGCAGCTGGAATGTACCTGGCCAAGGCAGCGGCCAGTGCGACATGAAGGCAGAGGGTGCTAAGAATCCCCGGAGGACCGGACTAGGCTGCCATTTGATGCTGACCTTGGCTACCTATAACGGACGCTCCCTATCTTCTGATTCAAGGCTTCTTGAATTGGAAGAGGAACTACAAAGGATCAAGTGGGACATCGTCGGGCTAAGTGAGGTAAGGAGAAAAGGAGAAGATCTCATTGAACTGAAAAGTGGACATCTCTTCTATTATCGTGGGACAGATACTGGCAGAACTAGTGGTGTTGGATTTATAATAAACAAGAAACTGAAGGATAAAGTGGTAGAAGTTGAAAGTTCCTCTGACAGAGCTGCACGACTCGTTATCCAACTATCGAGAAGATACCAGGCTCAGATTATTCAAACTTATGCACCCACCACAAGTCATCCTGAAGAAGAAATTGAAGAATTTTATGAGGAAATTCGTCATCTAAATAATAAAGGTAAGCAGCACTTGAAGATAATTATGGGAGATTTCAATGCAAAAATAGGGCAACGGCAACAGAATGAAACTTCAGTAGGTAAATTCGGTCACGGCAACAGAAACCAGCGTGGAAATACTCTCGTTGAGTTTGCAGAGGCAGAAGGATTTTTCATCTTGAACTCCTTTTTCAAGAAAAAGCCACACAGGAAATGGACATGGAGACATCCAATTGGAACGACAAGTGAAATTGATTTTATTATGTGTAACAAAAAATTCGTCATCGAAGACTGCGGTGTGCTGAACAAGTTCAACACAGGTAGTGACCATAGATTGGTGAGATGTAAGATGCACCTCAACACTAAACTGGAACGTGGCAAGCTCATAAGACAAACAAAATGTATTGACATAACCAACCTTAAAAAACACCATAATACTTTCAAGTTAGAACTGAAGAACAGATTCTCTGCTTTAGAAGGCCTAACATCGGAAGAAGTGGATATTTCTGAAGTTAACAGAAAAGTAGCCAAAGCTCTTATGGAAACAGCAACAAAATTAGCTGGGTCTAAGAACAAGTTGCATGTGAACAAATTATCAGGAAAAACCAAAATGTTGATGCAAAAAAGAAGAGAGATGAGGACAACTAAAGAAGATGTGACTTCCAAAGTGGAATATATAGAGCTATGCAAGACAACACGAAAAAGTATCACTGAAGACGTAAGGAAATTCAACTGTGAGCTAGTGAGGAAAGCAATTGAAAACAACCAAAGCCTTAAGATAGCAAAGGGACATCTCAGTAAGGGAAGAAAACAGATTATGGCTCTGAGAAAAGAAGATGGTTCTATAACAAGAAATAGAGGCGAAATTTTGACAAGAGTGAAAAATTTCTACTCCAAATTATATGAAAGGGATGATACATGTACTCCAGACATCATGAAAGGTACCAGAGTTCTTCCAGTCCTCCCAGCAGAAGTTGCTCATGCAATCAAGAACATGAAGCGGGGAAAGCTCCAGGAGAAGATGGAATTACTATAGACATCATACAAGAAGCAAGTGGAGAAATCGAAACAGTACTCGCCCAAATTTTCACTCCATGCCTTAATGAAGAGAAGATTCCTGAGGATTGGAACAATGCTACAATGATCCTGCTACATAAAAAAGGTGACATTGAGGATCTCAGGAACTACAGACCTATCAGCCTCCTATCAGTGGTTTATAAAATCTTCACTAAAGTTCTTTCACACCGCTTGAAGGTAACACTGGACACGGCTCAACCGAGAGAACAAGCTGGATTCAGGAGTGGCTACAGCACAATAGATCATATCCACGTACTGAGAGAACTAATTGAAAGAGCGAGGGAATATGAACTTCCATTGTGCATGGCTTTTATCGATTATGAAAAGGCCTTTGATTCGGTGAAACCATCAGCAGTTACCACGGCTCTGAAATCCTGCGGTATTGAAGATGCATACATTAATATTATTAATAACATCTATGAAAATGCAAGTGCAAAGATTCGGCTGTTTGAAAATACAACACACATAAAAATTGGAAAGGGAGTGAGACAAGGTGACACCATATCTCCGAAGCTCTTTAATGCCACATTGGAAAATGTCTTTCAATCACTGAACTGGGAAAACAAAGGGATAAAGATTAATGGAGATTATCTAACCCACCTTCGTTTTGCTGATGACGTAGTCATTTTTGCAACTACCCCATCAGAGCTGCAGAGTATGATCCAGGAACTTGCTGACAAGAGTAAAGAAGTGGGATTAAAAATGAACTTTCAGAAGACAAAAGTGATGTTCAATGCTTTTACAAGAAATGAAGATTTATCGATTGATGGAGAAAAACTGGAGATAACAGATACGTATGTTTATCTTGGACAGCAGATATCAAGTGAGGGTCACATTGATGAAGAAATTAATCGGCATACAAAACTTGCCTGGAGAGCTTTTGGAAGAAACAGCATAATTTTCAAGAGCAATATGCCATTATGTCTTAAAAGAAAAGTGTTTGATCAATGCATCCTTCCAGTGCTTACGTATGGTGCAGAGACGTGGACCTTAACTAAAAGAGACATACAAAGGCTGCAGACAACTCAAATTAGCATGGAGAGGTGCATGCTTGGTATAACCAGGAGAGATAAGAAGAGAAACTCGTGGATCCGAAAAATGACGAGAGTGGAAGACATCATGATCAGGGTTAAATCCCTGAAATGGCAATGGGCTGGACATACTGCCAGAAGGACAGACCATAGATGGACAGCCGAAATTTTAGATTGGATTCCAAGGGACAGGAAAAGACCCAGAAAAAGACCACATGGGAGATGGGTGGATGAAATTCGTAAATATGCGGGAGTGACATGGAGGAGACTGGCACAAGACAGACCGTTGTGGAGGAAACTTGGGGAGACCTTCGTCCAACAGTGGATTGATAATGATTGACAATGATGATGATGATGATATATTATCTTTATATATATATAATTATCAATAATATATACAGTATGTATATATTATTGTATATATCTGTGTGTATATATATAATCTGGGGGGTCCAATCACTGTGTATGTGTAATCAGACCCCCCCCTTCCCCTAGATTTTGAAACATGGTTACGCCACTGCCTACTACATTGCAGAAAATTGTGTCACAACATAAAGAAAATATGTCTTTGAGGTAATATTAATTTATTGAACATGTGTAGAAATTGGTGTTGAAATTATTACTGAAAGTAGTAGTGACATGGATGATGGTGCATATATTTATCACACAAAATGCCCTTTTAACTGCCATTGCAAAGAAGAAAAGCTAAAAAAAAAGTACATCTGACACTGCATCCATTGCATACTGCCCATAAGCAGCCATGTCAAAATATAATATTGTCTCTGGCAGACACAAACAGTGGAGTCAATTCTATAAATGTACCTTTGTTTCCATTTCATTATTTCAAGTAATGCATGTATTATATTTGGTATTGCTTAGCTACCCCTGTAAAGTGCTTTCATGCAGCATAATAAAGTAACATGTTTTACTTTTATTTTCAGAGTTAAGTTAGTTGTTGGATTTGGAGAAGGAGCTGGTGCAAACATATTAGTTAGATTTGCAGTAAGTTTTCTTATTATTATTTGTATTTCTTATAAGATTGAAGAAGTACATTTATATGTCACATCCATTGAAATGTTAGTTCTTTGTTAAAATACATTTCTTTTATCACATTAGAGTACACCAACAGATTTAAATCATTGCTGTAATAATTTTTATTATCTAAGGGAGTGAAGTGGCATGGACTTGTAGAAAGAAAATGTAAGAAGTGTAAATATATTTTGCACACAGTGAGTTGTATTGGATATTTCTGCAGTGAAACCTGTTGAACTGGAATTTCAAAGGACTTAATTTTTTTTTTCTTTGCATCTTGAATAAGTTTCTACTTTATGTAGGTTCTTTCAAATTAAGGAAGCAGTAAGACTTTTCAGACAGCATTTTGTGTAATTACAGAAGTGATTGCAAAATATTCTGAGTAATTTGATCATGATAGAATAACATTTGTTTTTGTTTTTTTAATGACACACATTCATAGTCATCAACTTTACAATGTTCATGTACTGTTGGAAAGTTATTCAGAAAATTAAATGTTGTTTGCAAACATATTAGTTAGATTTGCAGTAAGTTTTCTTATTATTATTTGTATTTTTTATAAGATTGAAGAAGCACATTTATATATCACATCCATTGAAATGGTAGTTCTTTGTTAAAATACATTTCAACAAAAATTGTTTTAAAAATGAACTTATAGAAAATAAATCTCATGTACAATGCTTTCAGGAGAACTGAAGATTTACACAATGATTTGGAAAATTTATATATAGAAGTAACAAATGCTCACATCTACACATATTAGCCACTGAATTAAAAACTTTTATTCCATCCTTGGGTGGATCTCCTTTAGCTCAAATAACAGCACATATATAGTTTAGCATAGATTCCATAAAGTGTTGGAGTGCATCTATATCTACAGCATACTAGGCATTCATCAGGCAGTCCTTTAACTGGCTCAGATTTGATGGGAGAGGACTTTGCTCATGGATCTATTATTCTAACATGTCCCATACATTCTCAACGGGGTTCAGATCAGTGCTGTTTTGTGACCAGGGAAGATGGTGTAAGTCACTGTCGTGCTTGCTGAACCACTGCTAAACACACCTTGCGTGATGGACAGTAGCATTGTTATCCATGAAACAGTCGTTACGTGCTGGATAAAAAGTGGGTGGACTTGATTGGAAACAATATTCAGATAACCCTTGGAGGACATCTGACCTTCCAGCAATATCAAGGACTCATTCCTTACCAACAGAATGTATCCCGACATCATGACACCACCTCTAGAACTTTGAATTGTGTTTACAAGGCAAACTGGATCCATTGCTTCTTGGGGCTTCCGCCAAATTTTCTGCCTACCGTTGGTACAAAACAAGGTTGTGACGTACCTGCCAGCAGGATGCACATGACATAAAGGCAGATAGGAATCAGAATACATGTCTGCGTAGCTCAGTTGGTAGAGCGACTTGTTCCGGAATAAGCGTACTCGGGTTCGAATCCCGGCGTAGACCAAAAATGACGGAGAAATTTACTTCGTTATAATGGCGCCTGAACTACCCGGATGACCCGACCGTTCAAAATCTCGCAATGGTGTGATGTTATTTCCACACCGCGAGATAGGAAAAATCAGAGAATCCCTTCTCCACTCCAGTGCTTCGAAAAATAAATGTGTGTGACGTTGCATTCCACACACCAGATTGACTGGGAGTTCTCAAGTGCACGTTCTACAGTGGTTGTCTGCCTGCAGCGATTCATGGTCACGGCTGATCCGTGGGCCATGCCCCCGGCCCTCTTTCGGGGGGAGGAGATGTGACGTACCTGCCAGCAGGACGCACATGACATAAAGGCAGATAGGAATCAGAATACATGTCTGCGTAGCTCAGTTGGTAGAGCGACTTGTTCCGGAATAAGCGTAATCGGGTTCGAATCCCGGCGTAGACCAAAAATGACGGAGAAATTTACTTCGTTATAAGGTGTACTGTGACTCATTAGACCACTTGACTTTTCCCAATTAATTAATTTGGTGGCAAGTGAAACAATTAGTTTTATATTATTGGGGGAGGAGGAACCAAACTAATGACATGGAAATTTCTTTGTTACTTTTCCTTAAGAACTTAGATTTTACAGATGTTGGCACATCCATTGCATGCTTGACAATAAAACTCTTCTGAGCTGTGTGGTTCATTGCTCAAAAACTTTCATAAATTAATAACCATGAAATAAAGTAAGTATGTAGTTCATTTTGCAGCAAAAATTTTCTATTATGCCACTCTTTCATGGGTTGATATGCAGAGCATCTAAGAATCATTAAAAAATCCTCAGAGTATCTCATTGTTTTAGTATTGTGTGCTTTTTGGGATGTGGCTGGACCTAGCAGCTGTTGTTTTGGTAGCTGCAGCAATTGTGCAAATGAATGGAACATTTTTGTGGCTAGTTAAAAAATTTTTTGTCTGATTTATGTGAGGTGATTTGTTCCTATTAGCAATTTATGTAGTTCATTAAAATTTGGGCCAGTTTTATGAATATTTTGCAAAAATACTCATAAAACTGGCAAAAATATTTTTATCGATATTTTTTTTATCGCAGCTTTAACTGACCAACATAGAGAACACACACGTTAAAGCCACCTGGCTGGGGAGAGTGAAACAATTTCCAACACTAAAGGGATCACTGTGAGCTGTGTGCAGGGGAGAGGGGGGACTGATTGATCCCATTCAGTGGTACATGCACATTTATGGTATTGGGTATTATTGGCTCCATAAAACACAAGTGTCAACAATGCCACATATCTTGCCTCCCCCCCAAAAAAAAAATTCGAGGAAATTATCCTCCATTCCTATAATGCATGTTTGTAATAGGTAATCTTGGAAACTACTTAATCGATTTGGAAAATTCTTTCGCCATTCAAAAGCTTATTACTTTCCAATGGACACAGGCTATATGTTATTACTGTATGAAAAATTGGGGATGAACAGCAAACGTTTATGTAAAACACCACCACGTCTCACACCTATGCCAGGCGAGGTAAAAGGGGGAAAAGGGGAAAGACATGCCTACTTTGATATCAGTAGAATACCATGTCGCACCGACACAGCCAAGCGAACTGGCATGTAGCGCAGATGTATGCACTGATATAGCTTCCGTGATTGCTAAGCTCTCAATTTAAAATAACTTTTGAGTAGGTAGCGATATATCATTTGAGCGTTCATGTACTTAAGTAATAAATTGAACCAAACTAAAAATGTGGTATATGCAGAAGCATTGCAACTACATATGATAATATATTCTGAGATAGTATGTTTCGATATAATAGATAATATGTTCCAAGTTTCACGCAAACAAAGTTGTGGGCAAAAGCTTTTGTTCTTTAAATGCCATTTCCAAACCTCTCCTACAACACATAGTGATAAGGTGAAGAAGAAATTGGCTGACAGTAGAGGCCAGAAATGAGCCACTTCTCAAAAAAAATAGTGCCATTGCTTTGCCACACTCAGCATTTGTATTACTATGTCAGTTAATCACTTGCCATTAAACTTACACACTCCACTGGCTTCACGCAGACCAAAGTTGGTTCATTGCGTAATCAATTGGATCTGTCCATATAAGTAAGCTCAAAAGTCAACATCAGCATCATTCAGGTCGCATTCTATGCTATCCAGCCATCTTAGTTTTGGTGTTCAATATTGTATTTTTTCTACAACTCTTCTTTTTATGATGTCTTTAATAACCATCTCATCAATCCCCTTCTCTCTTTCATCATATGCCCCCCACATACCAGAGAAATCTTGTTCCCTTTACTACTACTATTATATCTGGCACTGAATGTATGTAAGATCATGAATCTATGGAAAATAAATATTTTTTTCAATATCTGATTTTGCATTATTGTTGTTTTCATCCAAAAAAGAGTAAAGCTGTGATTAACTGTGCATTCTTTTCAATGTATAAGCTTACTCATACATACATATCACTAAGATGTTCTATGAAATTCAGATGTTAGCTCCTCAAAGAAAGCTTATTTACCAAGTAGAAGTTCAAAACCGATGGTGCTAGATTTTGTTTACTTTTGATGCATCAGACATCTCTATTTACAGAGATCTTGACACAGAACTTGAGCCAGACTGGCATCCATCACACATCTCACACAAAACATTTTGTACTTCATACTCATAATCTTTTTCTCATGCAGACATTCCTGAATATGGTCCTCCCATGATTCCTTTGGACTTTCTCTACCTTTCTGACCAGTTGGGCTAAATAAATTCTCCTAGTTAGCATCTCATCCCCCATTCTTTCAACATGGCCAGTCCACCTCAGAATATTTGTCTTCACCTTACTAACAAAATTTTGCTTCACATTACAGATCTGCAACACATCTTGATCCCTCATCACATGATCAGATCATTTTAATTCGGTTGACATTAAATGTCTGTAAATACTGTTTCACACGTTATGCAAGTTCAGCTATCGGGAGATTGCAAAAGGATGTTAACATAGTATTGGCAATTGAAGTCAAGTATAATAATAATAAGTATCTGTACTTACAATATTCATAGTGGCTGTCGGGGCTTCATATGTGCGTCATCTAAGAATGTGAATTCTTTCAATTGTGAAGTTAAAATTCATGATATTGTAAAATCTGCACCAGATAAAATTAAACAAGATGAATTTTTTACAATGCAAAAAAATCCTTTAACATCGATGAAATAAGAAACTGAATTAAAACCTTGTTGAATTTTTTAAAAACGAACTACAATCCTGAAGAGGAGACAATCTTGACCGCGAAGCACCCTGATACATAATGAAAACTGAAGATGAATTATACTTTTGCCAAAACCTCAAAAATAAATCTCAAAAATAAACAATCTTGAAAAAGAAAATACAAACATACAAATCTCCCGAATGCGAAGCACCAAACTAGTTTCTGCTAACATTTATAGCCATCATCAGTGGTAGGTGCACGGACATTAGGATTACCGCCCTCACTCGCTCAGGTATGCAGCTTAACCCCAATGTATGTTCAGCCCTGTCTAGTAGATATTTGCACATCATGATTTGGGTTCCACTGCACACATCAATGGTGTCGCCATCTGTAGTCAAACAAAAATATACTAGTAGCTTTTACGTAGAAATATTCAACTGTATTTTTAAGTAATATTTGATGTCACGTGTTTTTTGTTAATGTTTTTCCTCTTGAAATGTTTTCTCTCCTGTTCAATAAGGTACCTCCATGCAAACTGAAGCTCTACTGGACTATTAACGTTACAGTTGTATCTTTTGGTTTTCTCAATGACTACAGCCTCGGAGGTTAGAATCTGGGCATGTGATCTATGTGATGTTAGAATTTTTGTGTTAGTCCAATCAGGAGTTACATGATTTTTGATACAATGTTGTATTAAGGAAGTTTTTTCATCTTTTCTTGTCCAGTTCGTAATATGTTCATTTAATCTAGTCAAAAATCTTCTACGCGTACTTCCGATATATACTTTGTCTTTTTGTTTATCATCCGTAACTGTTGGAATGACATAAACACCAGATTTATTTAGAATTGATCTATTATTAGTAGTAGTAAGTATGCTTCCATTGTCAATAACTGTTTCTGCAATGTTAATATTGTTGTTGTAACATTCTTTTTTTAAAATAGTACTAATAGGAGGTAAGTATGGAAATTTTCCATAATATTGCTGTATTTCTTTTTTAATGTTATTATCGAAACGATGTATATTGGCCGTAATGTTGTTATATAAAGATTTGACTAATCCTTTACTATATCCAAATTCTTCTGCAGTTTTTTCAATCCATTTTAGCTCTTTGATCTCCAATTCTTTATTGGATGAGTGTGTCATGGCTCTTTTAATATAAAAGCGGAATGCTGCAGTCTTATATTTCCAAGGGTGTGTAGAATCTCTTGGGATAATTGCCTGTACATATGATGGCTTCCGGTATACAGAATATTCTATAATTCCGTTATCCTTTTGTATAGATATATCCAAGAAGTTTAGCTGGCCATTAACCTCAATTTCTTTACTAACCTGTATAGATTGATAACAATTGTTAAATTTAGCAATGAAATTATCCATTTCAAGATTGGAGTGCTGCCAAAACAGTAAAATATCATCTACATATCGGAGATATACATATGGTAAGTATATATTAGAATGATCTAATATACAGTTTTCAATATCTTGCAGAACGACTTCGGCCAGTAGCCCTGAAATTGGGGACCCCATAGGGGCGCCATATTGCTGTTTATAAATTATCCCATTAAATGTGAAATAATTATTATTTGCAACAAAAAATAATGCAGATACAATACTGTTTCTGACTTTATCAGTAAGATTTTCTTCATCCAATCTGGAATTAATTAAGTCAATAGTGACATCTGTTGGAGTATTGGGATATAAAGAGATGACATCTAAACTGGCCATTGTGAAATTGGAGGTTTTAATTGTTTTTAATTTGTTGATAACTTCAGTAGCATTAATAATACTGGCTTCATGGCTATTGTAGAATGGTTTGATGTAGTTAAATAGTGCTCTCTCTAAGTTAATAGTTGGAGATAAATTCTTCTTAACAATAGGCCTAATAGGTTCGCCAGTCTTATGTGTTTTTATTTTACCAAAAATATTTGGTGTACAAGCACCTACTGGTGGAATACATTTGCTTTTAATAATTGTAGGTAAGTCACTGTGATTTTTTATATTAGCCAAGTTCCTAATTATACTGTCAACAGGGTCCTTATCGACTATGATGGCATTCAACTTATTGATTGCTTCTGTCATCTTGTTATTATATTCATCTGTATTTAAGATGAGAATCTGCTTAGATTTGTCCACCATAATACAAGTTGAGAAATAACCCTGCTATAAAGTGTATTATGGCGGACAAATCTAAGCAGATTGTCATCTTAAATACAGATGAATATAATAACAAGATGACAGAAGCAATCAATAAGTTGAATGCCATCATAGTCGATAAGGACCCTGTTGACAGTATAATTAGGAACTTGGCTAATATAAAAAATCACAGTGACTTACCTACAATTATTAAAAGCAAATGTATTCCACCAGTAGGTGCTTGTACACCAAATATTTTTGGTAAAATAAAAACACATAAGACTGGCGAACCTATTAGGCCTATTGTTAAGAAGAATTTATCTCCAACTATTAACTTAGAGAGAGCACTATTTAACTACATCAAACCATTCTACAATAGCCATGAAGCCAGTATTATTAATGCTACTGAAGTTATCAACAAGTTAAAAACAATTAAAACCTCCAATTTCACAATGGCCAGTTTAGATGTCATCTCTTTATATCCCAATACTCCAACAGATGTCGCTATTGACTTAATTAATTCCAGATTGGATGAAGAAAATCTTACTGATAAAGTCAGAAACAGTATTGTATCTGCATTATTTTTTGTTGCAAATAATAATTATTTCACATTTAATGGGATAATTTATAAACAGCAATATGGCGCCCCTATGGGGTCCCCAATTTCAGGGCTACTGGCCGAAGTCGTTCTGCAAGATATTGAAAACTGTATATTAGATCATTCTAATATATACTTACCATATGTATATCTCCGATATGTAGATGATATTTTACTGTTTTGGCAGCACTCCAATCTTGAAATGGATAATTTCATTGCTAAATTTAACAATTGTTATCAATCTATACAGGTTAGTAAAGAAATTGAGGTTAATGGCCAGCTAAACTTCTTGGATATATCTATACAAAAGGATAACGGAATTATAGAATATTCTGTATACCGGAAGCCATCATATGTACAGGCAATTATCCCAAGAGATTCTACACACCTTTGGAAATATAAGACTGCAGCATTCCGCTTTTATATTAAAAGAGCCATGACACACTCATCCAATAAAGAATTGGAGATCGAAGAGCTAAAATGGATTGAAAAAACTGCAGAAGAATTTGGATATAGTAAAGGATTAGTCAAATCTTTATATAACAACATTACGGCCAATATACATCGTTTCGATAATAACATTAAAAAAGAAATACAGCAATATTATGGAAAATTTCCATACTTACCTCCTATTAGTACTATTTTAAAAAAAAAGAATGTTACAACAACAATATTAACATTGCAGAAACAGTTATTGACAATGGAAGCATACTTACTACTACTAATAATAGATCAATTCTAAATAAATCTGGTGTTTATGTCATTCCAACAGTTATGGATGATAACCAAAAAGACAAAGTATATATCGGAAGTATGCGTAGAAGATTTTTGACTAGATTAAATGAACATATTACGAACTGGACAAGAAAAGATGAAAAAACTTCCTTAATACAACATTGTATCAAAAATCATGTAACTCCTGATTGGACTAACACAAAAATTCTAACATCACATAGATCACATGCCCAGATTCTAACCTCCGAGGCTGTAGTCATTGAGAAAACCAAAAGATACAACTGTAACGTTAATAGTCCAGTAGAGCTTCAGTTTGCATGGAGGTACCTTATTAAATGGGAGAGAAAACATTTCAAGAGGAAAAACATTAACGAAAAACACGTGACATCAAATATTACTTAAAAATACAGTTGAATATTTCTACGTAAAAGCTACTAGTATCTTTTTGTTTGACTACAGATGGCGACACCATTGATATGTGCAGTGGAACCCAAATCATGATGTGCAAATATCTACTAGACAGGGCTGAACATACATTGGGGTTAAGCTGCATACCTGAGCGAGTGAGGGCGGTAATCCTAATGTCCGTGCACCTACCACTGATGATGGCTATAAATGTTAGCAGAAACTAGTTTGGTGCTTCGCATTCGGGAGATTTGTATGTTTGTATTTTCTTTTTCAAGATTGTTTATTTTTGAGATTTATTTTTGAGGTTTTGGCAAAAGTATAATTCATCTTCAGTTTTCATTATGTATCAGGGTGCTTCACGGTCAAGATTGTCTCCTCTTCAGGATTGTAGTTCGTTTTTAAAAAATTCAACAAGGTTTTAATTCAGTTTCTTATTTCATCGATGTTAAAGGATTTTTTTGCATTGTAAAAAATTCATCTTGTTTAATTTTATCTGGTGCAGATTTTACAATATCATGAAATTTTAACTTCACAATTGAAAGAATTCACATTCTTAGATGACGCACATATGAAGCCCCGACAGCCACTATGAATATTGTAAGTACAGATACTTATTATTATTATACTTGACTTCAATTGCCAATACTATGTTAACGTCCTTTTGCAATCTCCCGATAGCTGAACATGCATAACGTGTGAAACAGTATTTACAGACATTTAATGTCAACCGAATTAAAATATTGTAGCCACGTAAAAAGTATGTTCATCGCAACTTAGCGGAAATTGAACTACGATATATGATCAGATCATGTCGTGCCACAAAAAACTCCCTGAAAGTGATGCATATTTCCAGCTCACAAATTACTCCTATGTCTCTTTTGCAGTACCCAGGTTTACATACCATGCATCAGAATAGGAACAATTACAAACAGCCATTCAGAACCCATTATAGAGGCAATTAGTCTTGTGAAATCCTCCTAAGGCAGCTATGACATTCAAAGATGAATTCACTTGCATACTAATTTCATCATCTAATCTGTTTTCTCTGTCAAACATGCTTCCTGAATATACAAATTCATGGACCTGGTCCATCTCTGTACCATTTGGGCTGACCATGCATTTGGTATTAATAGTTTCTCACTCAAAAAACATAGCTTTGTCTTTTTCCTAGTTTATACTGAGTTTGAATTTCATGCAAACTTCGTTGATCCAGGACAACATACTCTGCAACTCACTTTTGCTCTCTGCCAACAGGACTGTATCATCAACATACAGCTATCTGCACACACGAGTATTACCAAGACATAAACTAGCATTGTCTACTTTGGCATCATGCGTGTATGCATCCATACATATATCGAACAGATATGGTGACATTAGATAGCATTGTCTAACTTCTGCACCAATACAAAAACTTTTCTGTAAAGCACCATTCACTCACTCTACTGCTTGCATAGCTTTAACACTTTTAAGTAGATTCCCAGCTATATAATAATTAATCAAGACCTTCCACAGAAGTAACTTCTTTACTTGGTCATAAGCTTTCGATAAATCTAAGAAGGTAGTAAAAACTTTGTTACCAACAGGCAATTTTCAGTCATCATATATGTAATGCAAAAATTTAGTTAGTGCAGCCCTTGCCAGGCATAAAACTACACTGTACAACTCACACCTTCTTTGATGTAAGACATTATCCCTTATCAGTAATGACCTTTTCAAACACTTTCCTTGGCACACTTAGCAGGCTTATACCATGATAGTTTTTACATTTAGTCTGATCAGTTTTTCCCTTATACAAGGCAACAATGGTAGCATCCCTCTGATCTTGATGGACCATTCCTTACTCCCAGCACAACTGGCAAATTTCAGTTAACTAGTCTGATTGGTGCATATGAAATACCCATAAAACTAAATTACCATAAAATATCTTACGTTGGCAATACAAAAAAGTGTTTAAAAAAAAGACTACAGTAAAATATGAAAAACTGGCAAGAAAGAAAAGGAAAGAGAATAAGAAAAAAAGTGAAATAGAAATAATTATTTGCCAAAATTTGAAAAATTGTTTTATCTACTCAGAAAATGGAATGAGATTTAAGAATTTTGGGAACATAACAAAAAAAAATTATGTAATGTACATGATACAAAAGCTATAGCATCCCCATGGAAATTACTTATTAAAAAATGATAATTTTCAAAAAATAGCCAGTAATAAAAAATATAATCAGCTAATTTAAAATAATACAGATATAAATAATTTTCATTTGATTAGTAAAGATTGAAAGCTTCTTATGATTCTGCTAAAAGACAACACAAAAGTCTGTAGCATTGACGATTGTCTTATGCAACAACATATTTGACTATGCTCTACATTGAAAGGAGATAACTCCATAGGCACATGAAGTTGCTTGAAAATAGCCAGAGTTTCTGGCTGAAATGCCTTGCAAGTATCATGTGTTGTTTTAACTTCTTGTTCAAAATTTACCCTTTGAATTTTCCAAATTTTCTTTATAGAGCTCTTTAACCTTTATGAATAGTGCAAGATGAAAATACAGGGTGATTCATAAAGGAGTATAGAGTTTCAACACACTATAAAGCAAGAACAATGTAAGATATTTTATGTTACCTGTAACAGAATTGTAGGGGAATGTTTCAAGTTTTTTCAGAGACAGTCACAGATGTTCTATGTGTGCACCCTTAGTCACACGACACACATCGAGCCGGTAATCCATTTCTGCCCAAACGCGAGGTAAGATATCTGAATCAAGTGCAGGGAGATTTTGCAACATCTGCACTTTGTATGGAATCATTTTCAGCTTCTTTCTCAAAATTCTCCAGACAGTGGGCTGTGAAATCTGCACTCTGACTCACCCTCCGTGTTGATTTTCCCGTGCTTCATTGAACGGCAGGGCAAACACTATCGATGACTTCTTCTGATACACGCGGTCATCCAGGACTTTTAAGTTTGCACAAACAGCCCGTAGTTTCAAATTTTTTATGTGAGTCGTAGATAGATTTTCTGGTTGGTGGTTCTTTTCCGAATCGTGATCGAAAATGCCGTTGCACAACAGTTACAGATTCCGTTTTGCTCAATTCAAGAACACAAAACGCCTTCTCCATTGCAGACACTGCCATTTTGACTGACTAATCATGTGACATGCACGCTATCGCCTACGTCACTTTCCTCAGTAGCGGGACACAAACTTTATGAGTACATCTACTTAACTGTTCACAGTTGTGGTCCATGTTTTCAACTGTTGCTGTTTTATAGCATCTGGAAACTGTATACTTCTTTATGAATCACCCTGTATATAATTTTTCATATATGGAGCAATTTCTAAATAGCATGGTTTTCCCTGTGAATAGTCGTAAAAACTTTCAACTTTAAATAAAATGTTCTTTAAAAATTTTATACTCTCTTTTTTGATGATTTTAAATAGTTTTTGGTTTCGTTTATTGCAATTAGTTGTCGAGTTTCAAATTGGAGGTGCTTAATTTGGACTCTGATTCACTTAATTGTTAGTATATGTCAAATTTTCAGCTTCATGGTAAGTCTAACATATATTATTTTTTTAAGTCTAACATATATTATTTTTTGAAGTCTAACATATATGTATTATTAACGCTTTCCAACCATAGGTTGAAGAGGCGTATATTCTCCAGCTTTTTCCGTCTTGTCTGTCTGTCTTCCCAATCACTCGCGTAAAAATGTTTCGATTTCGATTAAATTTTAATATGTGGTAGGGAACAACTGGGAATGAACCCTACTGGAAATGGGTGAAATGGGGTCAAAGGTCAGGACATAGGAGCAGGATCCATTCCATCACCCTTATGCATCATAACTTACGTAAAAATGCTTCGATTGCCACAAGACTTTATCGTGTTGTTTCGAAGGTACGCCGAACCGGTTCTGTTGAATATCATCAAAATGGGCCAGGGCACAGGAGCGAGATTTATTCCACAGCCATTATCTTCATAACTTGAGTAATGATTTCTGGTATGTTGGAAAGCGTATCATAATCAATGCATTGCATGATTTTACTAACTTGTTTTTATTTGTTCATTGGGTTATGCTTGAATCTATAGAATTTAAATTCTCAGCATAAAAATGTGATACAGTTTAGTTTAATTAGACTCAATACCCTTGAATGAAGCAGGCTGCTTTACTGGCAACCTCAGTCCCTAAACCTGAATCCCATGGAGCATTTGTGGGATGCAGACAGATGGGACATTAGGCATGCAGATCTACTGCCATGTAGTGTATGTGAAGATGATATTCAACATGTGTGCCAATGTTCATTGGAATATTACCCAGAATTAATTAAATCATTGCAAATGCAAATTGCTGATGTTTTGATGACCAACACATTATATTGGGTAGGTGCAGAGTCAGGCTTAGATTAACCATTATATATTACATTCATATATATATTACCATTATATTACATTCGTATTATATTACATTCATATTATACTACCATTATATTACATTTGTATATATATTACATTCGTACATATATATTACATTATAAATATATGATCATAGAACAGGCAAAAGGCATTAGACAAAGGCATAGAACAGGCATTCGTATATATATATTACATTATATATATTACACATTTTTTATTGCAATTCCAGGCAAAGGCATAGAACATGCATTCGTATTTATATTACATTATATAATTACATTCGTATATATATTACATTCATTATATATTACATTCATATATATAATACCATTATATTACATTCGTATATATATTACCATTATAGATTAACCATTATATATTACATTCGTATTATATTACATTCGTATTATATTACATTCGTATATATATTACCATTATAGATTAACCATTATATATTACTTTCGTATTATATTACATTCGTATATATATTACCATTATAGATTAACCATTATATATTACATTTGTATATATATTACCATTATATATTACATTTGTATATATATTACCATTATATTGGGTAGGTGCAGAGTCAGGCTTAGATTGATGTTTTGATGCCCTAAGCAACTGCTTAGGGCATCAAGGAGAAGGGGGCACTACAGAAATTTTCCATTGCCAATCTTACCAAGGACCATATGGTGCAAAATTGCAAAACTAGTTTTGAGGATCTTATTAAAGACTTTGTTATTAGAAAAAGTAGGAGAAAATGTTTTGTGAAACATGTATAAATGAAGTTAAAGTGCTTATACTTACTTACTAAAATAAATATTTTTTAACTACTGTAAGCTAGGCCAGAGCCCAGCAAAGCCTTGGTTGACTTGAAAAATAAACTATTTGTGGAAAAAAACATTGTATTTCCTTAATACACTGTAAGTTCTGTTTCATTTCGAAAAATATCATTTTATTTTACGGTTTATTGTTGATATTTTGAATTAGATATATGGGTATAAGGGGGGGGGGCACTAAATTTTTTTAATTGTGTAGTGCATCTAAAGGTCTTAATCAGGCCCTGTGCAGAGTAGCAGAATGTAGACATACGCAGATAGTTTCCAAATTATTAGAAGATTTTGCAGATAGCTTTTGCACGTAGATTTAAAAAAGTGTTGTTTAGTGTAATTAAAACACTTACTCAAGGCTTTACTCAGATTAATATCCTTAATTCTGTTTTGATTTGAAGAACGTTCAATTATGTTTTCACATCTTTTAAGTTATTTTGCTTTTACAGACATTTCTGGCCTCTAGATTTTATCAAGGCTTATTCTCAATGAATAGGAACTCTATCAACAGTTTTGTTTTTACACAGAAATAATTTAAATTTAATTGTGAGGTTCTTCTTGCAGTTGCCAGTTGTAAAATTAAAATCTTCTCCGCATGTATTTTGTAAGTCTTCTATTTTTCAATTAAGTTGTTGAAAATGCCATTTATAATTTGTGAAGGTTCATTAAGGCCCCCTCGGTGACGCGGTGGTCTAAACAATAGTTTCTGATAATGCGTCTAGAAGCGTCAGGGTTTGAATCCTGGTGAAACATGGATGTTGTATTTGTCTTACAGCGCTGGCTCTCGCCCTTCCCCGGAACCAGTGGGCCTAAATTAGGAACAGGCGACTGCTTATAGCCCACCGAGTTGCTCACGGTGGTCATTAAACCTACAATAATAAAAAGTTTCATTAATGGTACTGTTTTTCTGGATATAAAAATCTTCTTTAATTAGTCTTTTACTTTTATGAGGTTCATTGTCCAATATTTTAATATTTCGCCATAAGGATCCATTTCATACACATTGCTGCACATTCAATTGCAATGTACATATTTTATCCTCGTTGAAATCTGTTGAGTTCTAATAATTATTTATTGTTTCATGAATTTTTCTTTAAATTATCTTATTCTGTGTTATCGTGGTTCATGCTTTGCAGGTTTGCAGCAATTTTTCTGTTTCAATGGTTGTGTACACAGATACAACCATTTTTATACAACTATAGGTAGGTGGTCCTAATAAATTAGCGCCGCCCCGGTGGCTCAGTGGTCTAAGCGATGGCCTCTGATCATTCGTCCGAACGGGGTCCGGGTTCGAATCCCAGTGAGGCATGGATGTTGCATTTGTCTTACGGCACTGGCTCTCTCCCTTCCCTGGAACCAGTGACCCTAAATTAGGGACGGGCGACGGCTTATAGCCCATTGAGTTGCTCACAGTGGTCGTTAAACCTTCAATCAAAAAAATAAATGAATAAATAAATAAATTAGCTGCTCAGTGTACATCAGTATTTGAGAAGTTTTTGAATTCATGTTAAAACACGTGATTTTTTTGTTTTCAAAAATTATTTGCATATTAATATATCTTAATTTTTGTTTTTAGTTAGCTCATCCTTCCAGAGTACTGGGCCTTATCCTTATACATTGTGTATCATCTGGTGTTGGTGTCATGGAGTATTTTAAAGACAAGGTATGATATCATGCTATTATGTTATGTGAGCTAGGTATCAGTAAAGGTTTTATAATTCAATGGAACTTAAATCATGGTTACATGAAAAAACGTTATTCTTTCACAAAAAATGCAATTCATGAGACAACCTTATGGGTTGTCTTATGTTATAAACGTGCTTTTGATTAAAATAATATCTAAGGTATTTTACCTGATATTGTCAAAGTATCTCGCACGTTGTTTGCTCTGTGAGGCATGTGCTCCCGGCCCGAGAGGTCCCTTATGTTACGGACCTTTGGTTAGTTATAAATTATTTTTTTTTTATTTTTTTTTACAGAAATAAAACATTTAGGTTATATATTTTCAGTTTCACATTCATTCATTCGCCCAATCAAACGTTTAAAATTTGCTATTAATTAAAATATTTTAGTAGAAAGAGTTATACTCATCGGGTCAGGAGACGTCTCACAAGCAAATTTTAAATGTTTGATTGCGCGAATGAATGAATGTGGAAGTGGAAATATATAACCTAACTGTTTTATTTCTGCAAAAATTTTTTTATAGCTAACCAAAGGTCTGTAATAAGGACCTCTCAGGCCGGGAGCATATGCCTCACAGAGCAAACAACGTGCAAAATACTTTGACAATATCAGGTAAAATACCTTAGATATTATGTATACGTTATTCTTTCATTTACTCATTCACAGTAGCCTTTGGGCCTTATTAAAAATAAAAAAAACTGTATTAAAAAGATTTTTATTGGATTGTAATAATCATCCTATCATGTTTATTAATGAACAATAAATCCCAAAATTGTATTATAGGTAAATTGAGTCATTATTATTTGACATAAGGGTTCCATAATTTGTTGTTTACCCATGTGGGACCAACTCCTTAGAGAACTAGAAAATTTGACCTTTCTGGAATTGGAATTGAACTTTCATCTCTCAATTTCCATCTTATGTTGTTATCACATAGCTCAGTATGATGCATTTCCAAGGAGGTGATATATAGGATTGGAATAAGCATTCAGATGCCTCAACTAAGGGGTGAAATATGGTGTTTGTTCAGATCCTATACTCAGTTGCTTGAAAATGCATTATCGAGTGAAAATTGTGGGAAAAGCAAAACCCCTAGCAGTTCACCATGGCCTGCTGGATATAATTGGTGTAATATCGATAATGTGAGTTCGCTATTGTAAGCATCCGCATTTTGCCCCCTGTGAGTCAGATGTTCTCAGAGGAGCACTGCCTACTTTAATTTCTTTTAGTGAATGCATTAATGACTTCCTGACTCAAACAGCTTAAGGTATGGGTGCCAATATGGGGAGGGGGTAAGAGGGTGCATTTGCCCTTCCCTGGAAATCCGACCATTTCGTTTCTGTTCTTGGAAGATATTGTAAATATTTTCTTGGGAACATTAATTCTGATTATTAATTTTTTTTTGTTGAATTTCTGGATGCATGTGTATGTAGTGGAAATTTGAGAAACATTAGGGAATTTAAGTGGCAATTGACAGTAGAAAGTAATTATAAAATTTCCTATTGCATGTTGGAGCATAGCATGTAGTATGAAAAAGTATGAAAGGCTAAGAAATGAAAAATACATCATCCTCTGCAGGAGCTGTTCTCTGCTAGACAAAGATCTCACAAAGTTTCAGCTGGAACTTTAACTTGTCCGTACCTACCTCAAAGATGACACTCCTGTCAAGATGGCAATATTGCAGCGATAACCTTCATTGGTGTAGTTTAGTTGGAAGAACAACTGGCTCTGGAGTGATGAGGCATGGATTCAACCACCTGTAAAGGGACTTGTTTCACAAACGTTTTCAACTTGTTCATCTTTAGGGAAAATTTTCCTTCTAATGACTGACTGAGTTATTGCTGGGGTTTCATAGTTCATGTGACACAGGAAGCCAAAAGGATCAAAAGAATGACAAAAAAAAAAAAAAAAAAAAAATTACCTAATTGTCCTAGCATGATGTTTAATTTTATTAATCAATCTTTATATGGTTTTTGGGTCTTCTGGTTTCCATTTAAATTTATGTAATGCAGCAAAAATGATTAGATAGCAAGAAAATTCAGGGGAACATTGTATGTGGTGTTTTTGTATGTTTTTGCACCCATACATTGTCATTAAGCTGTTCACTGAGATTCAGAGGTTAGCTCCTCAAAAAAAGACCATCTGCCAAATAAACATTTAACTGATATAGCTAGAATTTACTTACTGTTGGTGTATCAGATGTCTCCATTTGCAACGATCTCTCCACACAGCTTGAGCTTTTTTAACATCCATCACCTGCTGCACATGAGACCTTTTGTACTTCATACTTATAATCTTTTTCTCAAGCAAACATTCCTGAATATTGTCCTTCTATGATTTCCTTGGCCTTCCTCTACCTTTCTTTCCTTTCACTTGGGCTGAAAAATTTTTCTTAGTCAGCACCTCATCCCTCATTCTTTCAACATGGCCAAACCACTGAAGAATATTAGTCTCCACCGTACTAATAGTTTGACTCACATTAGTCATCTGCAACAAATCTTCATTCTTCACATGATCATAGCATGCCTTTTCACGAATCCCCCTGTAAGTAACGCATCTTACAAACAATGCCTATGTCTTTTCTGCAGTATCCAGGTTTCACTGCTGTACATCAGAGTAGGAAAAATTACACTTTCATACTCAGCCATCCGGGACTTCCTTGAGAGCTCATCATTCCTGTGAAATCATCTTAATGCAGCTTATGACGTTCAATGAAGAATTCACTTGCCTACTAAGTTCACCATCTGATTTGTTCTGTCTTTCAAACATACTTCCTAAATATTCAAACTCATTCACCTGGTCAATCTCTGTGCTATTAAGACTTACAGTATCTTGCATTCAATAGTAATAGTTTCTTGCTCGAACACTATAACTTTGGTTTTTCCCTTATTTATACTCAGTTTAAATTTCATACAAACTTCGCACATCCGGAACAATGTTACTGTGCAACTTACTTTTGCTCTCTGCCAACAGGACCATGTCATTAGCACAAAGCAATCTGCATGTTATTTGATGTTATAATTTGCATTTGTTCCCTCCTGAAAACTAAGCTATGGGTGCCTATGGCTTATAATGTAAAGTATTTCTCCTTAATATTCTGCCAAATGTTCAGTTTCATCTGTAATCTATGCATTCCAGGCTGTGTACTGCAAAAGAGACACTGATGCAACCTTTTTTCCTTGTAAAAGATTATATTTTCTTCCCTTATTATGATAAAATGCCCATTTCTTCACCTAGCATCAATATATTTTCTTTTAAAATGTTTACCTTCTGTGAAATTCAGCACAGGAGTTTGACTTTTTTTGTGTTTGTTAGAGTATCTATTTTGGCACCTCACTTTAGCATTTTGATCTGCTATATATTTTAAGCAGATTTTATCTGTGTTGTTTGTCTGAACAACATCTCAGTTGTGTATGAATCGTTTTTGCTGTTTAGCAGGTCAGTTCCTTAGAATTCATCATGTTCATGGTGCTGAACAAATTATTCTACAGTGCAAAATTGAATTATCCAATGTAATTGAGGAAAGGGGATACATGGTTAATTGAAAAACACAGATAATCCAAAATTTATAATTTAATTGTGTTTCATAAATACTAATGACTAATTATTTATTACTGAAACAATAATTTAAGTGTTGCTTTTTTCTTCCTTGAGGTGTTTTGTAATGAGTTCAAATTTTTCTCAGAGTTATATCATTATATCTGAAGTCCCCCTGACTCATGCACTCTAATCAGTTGTTAACACAGGGCAGTGCTATGCCATGATTATATTTCTTGCTAATTTCTTTTTTGTGATTGTCTTCCTCTTTGGGTTAACTTGCTACAGTTGCTACAATATCTACTTCACTCATATACACAGTCGAGTCACATTATTGTGACTACCTCCTACTTTTGACATCAACAGCACATAGCCATAGAAAGAAGGCATGCGTCATGAGCTGGCATGTAGGGTATATAAGGTGTGCTGTAGGCATTCTGAAAACATATCACTCGTTGCTGTCATGGATAAAAGGAGTGATTTATCAGACTTGCGAAAAGGGATGATTATCGGCTTTTGGGCCAAGGGTGGCAGTATTTCTGAAACAGCGCAGTTTGTGAACTGTTCGCGTGCTGCTGTGGCTAAAGTGTATCGTGATTGGAGAAATGGCATCATTGCGAATAAGTGATGTGGAAACTGCAGAGCACCATGTGCCATTAATGTGAGAGGTGAACGTCTGCTTCAAAGGTGCGTGAGGGCCGATCAACACGCTACAGTGGAGCAACTCACTGGCCGAATGAACCAGGGTGCTACTGGGAGTGTGTCTAAAATGACATTTCAGTTAACCCTGCTGTGTACGGGGCTCCGATGCAGATGGATGGTCACTGCACCTATGCTAACGAAGGTGCATCGGCAGAAAAGGCTTACATTTGCATGGCAGTATCGGAATTGGACCTCCACTGATTGGCAAAGGATTGCCTTCTCTGATGAGTCACATTTATTTTCTGCTTGATCAAATGGATGGACATTGGCGTATAAGGTGAGAAACGTCGGAGAACAAACACTCTTCAACCATTGCTGGAAGAACACAAGCTGGTGGGGGCAGCGTTATGGTCTGGGAAATGTTTTCATGGCACTCCCTGGGTCCACTCATACCTGTGGCAGGCACTATGGACTGAATTCATTATGAATCCATCCTTGCAGACCACGTACACCCATACATGCCAATTGTCTTCCCTGGGGCTGATAGGATCTTCCAAAACGACAATGCGACATGTCACACAGCTAGAAATGTCCGAGAGTGGTTAGAAGAGCACGATGAAGACTACAAAGTACTTCCCTGACCCCCTAATTCCCTAGATTTAAACCCAATTGAGCATCTGTGGGGCCACCTTGATCATGTTGTTCACTCTATGGACCCTCCACCACACACCCTCCAACAGCTGTCAAATGCACTGCAGTCAGCATGGCTCCACATACCTGTGAATACCTTCCATCGCCTTATTGAGTCACTCCCAGCCCGTCTAGCTGCTGTCCATGCTGCACACAGCGGTTACTCAGGATATTAGCTGGTGGTCACAATAATGTGACTCGACCATGTATAATAGTGTTGTAACCCTTTTTCATGTGGTGCACTCGTCACTCACTCAGCAGCTACTTGTTGAGGCTTTCTTTGTCAATATTCTCAAAACCTTCTAAATTTTTCATTAAATTCATTATCTTGGATATTTCAATTGTTTCTTCTTCATTAGAACCCAACACATGATCTGCATTTACAAGAATTTTCCTTTATGATGGAGCAAGGAATGTAGTTTGACATTAGACCACATCTGAAACATATTATATGTGTTACATAAAAGTGGAATAGGGGATCCTAAGTGCCAAAGGAGAAATATAATCCCCCTGAGAGGGCATCACCCATCCATGAAAGTCACTGAAAGACATATCTACTTTTATATTTATGAATTTTATGTTATTAGTAGGGGGGCATCACCTCTTAGAAAGAGCAAAGTCCCCATTAGGATTGGCGGATAGTAGTTTGAAGGCTGGGCTTTCCACATAAGGCAATTCAGAAGGACAAACAAGGCCATAGCCGGGGGGGGGTTCTGTGTCCAACTAGAAACTATACTGTTCCATGGATAAATATGCAAGTTTTGCTTTGGTTTTTCACTTCTTTTGTTACTTTACTTCACCAGCAAATATCTCCATGCAAAAAAGTAAAAATAATAAAGTAAAATACAGATTATGGAAAAAAAAATGGAGTGAGAAAAAAAAACTAACTAGTACAGAAAAACTGGTTTTTGGGTTTACTATTCTACAATGGCCATTCCATAAAAACAGAGTAAAATCACACAAAGTGAAGAAATACAGGTACAGCAAAATATATGTTATTCTTTCTCAAAGTATCTTCCCTTGGATGATATGCAACAGTCCCATCATTTAGTCCACTTTTCAAAGCATGTGGCAAAGGCATTTTGTGGAAGCTGTTTTAGCAACCCCTGTACAGCTAGAATAATGTCAGCATCTGCGTTGAATGTTACACCATGGAATTCCCCCTTCATTGTTGGAAAAAACCAGAAATCGCATGGAGCGAGCTCAGGACTGTAGGCATGCTGTGGCATGATTTCAATACTGCATTTTGTAAGAAACTGTTGAGCACAATCAACCACATGTGAGCGGGCTTTATCATGGTGTAGGGTCCACTTGCCCACCAGTTCCATTCAACGTTCGTGACTGCCATGGAAAGGACCTCAGGTTCGATCCCAGGCAGGTACGATCGCTCGATCCACTAAGTATCCGCCATGCATCGGATGGGGACGTTAAGCCACCAGATCCCGGTTGCTTCCCCCCCCCGGGTAATAAATAAGGGCATCTTCCTCCCCCTTTCTACTTCGCTTCCATGTCACTTTCCTATCGGGCACTCTAGCCCAAATCTCCTAGCTTCCTATTTCTAAGGGTTGTTTAAGACCTGGGGTCAGACACTCCCTTCCTAAAATCTCCTACATATGAACATTTGATCATTTTGCCCTCCAGTTCCGGTCACTTAATCAATATGTGTCATTGCCCAAGCTTCAAGACTAAAATGAAATACTTAGCATTGATAGTAATTTGTGGAGGAATGGCATGCTGGTAGGCTACAACTTTAGGATCAAAGAAAATTATCATCACCACCTTTCCAGCTGATTTGGTTTGGCGGACTGTTTTCAGAGAAGGCGAACCTATGTGTTTCCAGACACTCGTTGCACACTTCATAAGGGAGTCTGAATAGTGGACCCATGTTTCATTGACAGGTATTACTGTTTAGAAAGTTTGGATCCTTTGCAATCATTTGTTTCCTCTCATGACACACCTGAACTCTCACTGATAATTGTTCTCTTGTCAGGTGTTGAGGTACCCATCTGGAACACACACAATTCAGCAGTAATTTGTTACATAGAATGCAGAATGCTGACATTTTTGAAATATTAGTTGATGCCAGTATGTCTTCACATGACATTCAGCGATCTTCTTGCATTATTGCCCAAACAGTGTTAACAATACGCTCCCTAACAACACCTTCAGGTCGACCAGGTCTAAGAGCGAGTTCTGCTGACAAAAGCCCTTTTTGAAATCATGATGCCATCTAAAAATCATTGACTCACCCAAAAAATTTATCTTTGTAAGCTGTTTTTATTAAAACAACTGTTTCTGAAGCCGTTTTACTCAAACAATAGAAACATTTTATCGCACAATGCATTTTACTTCTTAATTTTGAATCATTTGCCTCCATAGCTGTATGGCAAAATGCAGATGTACCTTAAACAACTGTGCAATAACAAAACCAGAATCACCTTCCACAGGTAATAACTGTTGCCATAGATACTTCTTTAATTCAGTCATCCGCATGGTTATTTTGCCCCATTGCACTGTTGCCAAATCAAAAAAAAATTATTCTGAGTCATTTTTTTTTTACTTGGCAATAGTAGTTCCTTGCTATGGATCTGCACAATGGTATCATGTAAGTATTGTTGTCATATTTCAACTATTTATACTCCTCTTTTTTTTTCTCTATCTTCAATCAAGCATTTTCATTCTTAGTGCTCAGAGATAGCTCCTTCTTATTGTGGTCAACAACCAAAATCCCTCCATTGTCCCTCAGAAACAAAGTGCCCTCTGATCCCCACCAGCAAACATGTTTTGTTCTGTGCAAGCATCATGAACCCACTTCTGTTAACCGCAGAACAATGAACAGGAAGAAGTTGTGAAAGCTCTTTCTCTCCCCCTCCCTCTCACACATAGATTTCCCTTCAGCACTTTTCTTCAATGGCTACACTTAGCTAATCCATCCCCATGACAACACTTCTTTGTAGGCAACTGGAAGTCTTTTAACAGCATCTTAACATCTCATAGTCACTTATCAAGTGATGAATAATGTTTCAGCCTTCTGCACACTTACGCCTTCAACTCAACTCCACTCTTCTCTCTCTCTTTCTAGTGATGACGTTCTTTCAAATTTTGTTCTTCTACAAAAAAAAAAAAGTGATAAAAGAAAGGTCTTTTGCTCATTCCTGACCCTTAATAACAACAATCCCAAGTCATGTGGCATAGCATCAGTAGTTCAGCTGTTCCTACTGATTCACTTCGAGGAGTAATTTCCTTTGAGTTATTCATTATTTTTGCAGCATCATTTCAATTTTTTTTTAAGTGCAAAACACGAACAGATAAAGTATTTTTGCCTATTATGCATTACAAAAATCATTTTCATAAATGACCAAAAATAAATGCTCAGAACAGGCAGTTAAGCTTGCTTGCCTTGCAGGTGAGCTGGTCCCCTCTAACTCCCTGCTAGTACAGCCCTGAAGACAATGTATTAAAATATAGAACATAACCATCTGCAGCAGTGTGCATTACTACATTGTCACCACAACCAAGCAGCAAGCCAGCAGCAACAACAACAAGTCACAGACGGTTGCAATGTGTCTGGGTATCAAAAGTGTGAAGCTAAATCCGGTGACTTTAAAAGTGTGAAGCTAAATCCGGTGAAATCCGGTGACTTTGTCCTTACCATGGGTAGTCTTAGGAAGAGATGTCCACACTTGCTGTCAAAACACTAGAGATGGCCAATTCACTCCTCCCTTCCCCCCAGTGGTAAAGCATTTTATCTGGTGCCTCACTGATGCATTGTATCCCTTAACAAAGACAGGGTGACATGCTCAAAGTTCTGCATGGGAAGTAATGAGGGGATTACTTCCATTTTAGAGCAAGAGATTCCATGGTCTCACTTTGTAATGGGATTAGGATTTGCACTTATCATATTACTGGCAATTGTTCTCGTACTTCTGTTTCTAGAAATCTTCTGGTAGCAAAAATGTTCTATTATTTATTATTATATTTTTTGAACTGACTGGAATACAAGCTAACCTCCTTCACTTAAAAATTAAATCACATTCGATTTTGTTCTATATTTTTCCAATCGTGTAGGTATTACAGCTATTTTGACTCCTGCACCAGTTGAAAACTAATTTGATAATGCCCCATTTACACGTACACATGCTCTATTGCCAGCATACATGACTTTTACACACCACAGTAAGTTCTAGGTTATACCTTTCTCATTTGGAAATGCTTCTTGAAAAGTTTGCTGCTTGAATAATTATATAAATTGTTTGTGCTGTGACAGAAAAAGTTTCATGGTAAAGAGTAAAATTGAGTAATTCAGAGGGATATTCTGATTGCTGCTTGAATAATTATATAATTCATCTCACTAAACAAACAATAATTATGTGACATCTCACTGTCACAGCACAAACAGTTTATATAATTATTCAAGCAGAAATCAGAATATCCCTCTGAATTACTCAATTTTACTCTTTACCATGAAACATCATATCAGAATACTTAAAAATTACTTCACCGTGGAGCAGGAATCGAACACAACAATGAAAAGTTTGCTATTAAAATAATGATGCATAATGAAAATTCCTTTTTTGTGAATTAGAGTTGCCTTCCATTGTTGATAAATTGGCTTTTTTCTAGTTCATTTAGTCAGTACAAAGTAAATGTGTTTTAAAAAATAATTGTGTGACATCTCACTTAACAATGTCAGTTAGATCCCTCCTTTCATGTGCAACATACAGAGACTGAGAATATATTTTACATTTAAAAATTAACATCGTATATAATTATCTAGAATTGTGTAATTACATTTAAATGTACTTTCATTCCAGATTTAATCCATGACTGAGCTGTTTGCTCATACTTTGGTACTGTTCTTTGTAGTGCATATAAAAGAAATTTTTTTTTTTTTTTAAGAGTCATTGAGTAATGTGTTTTCAATAATTTCAGTTCATGAACTGGAAACTCTCAAATGTAGGAATGAATCCTTCTACTGAACAGTATCTTGTGCTCCACAAATTTGGAGCGGTAAGTAACATTTCACTTTAATTGAACACCAATAAGTTAATATATTTCAGTTGCATTAATAAATTGTGTAACTCAGAACAAGTTGTTTTTCCACAAATTGCTTATGCAACTTTTTGTAGCTGCTTATGAAATTTAGGTCTCATGGAGCAGAAGTTGGTTATAGTGTTTATACAGCTTTATGTAATAGTTGTTGTTCTCTCTCTCTTTCTCTCCCAGTTTCCAATAGTCCAGCCCTTGGAAGTAACATATCTTTTATAGCTACACGTTGAAATTTAATTGTAGCAAAAAAAAAAAAAGGCTAATTTTTTCTAAGTTGGACAGTTTCAAAATACATTAAGGAAGCCTTTCTTTCAATGCGACTTCAAATACCATTCTGTTCCTGCTATGGATAAATTTGCAAGAATGTGATAGCTGTGGTATGTATTCACAAGCATCCATCTGTGTGTAAAATTAAAATTCCCATCCAAATTACAGTGAGTAACCCAGAAAACATTTATTTTTAGAGATGACATATATTCTTATAATTTGAAATAACTGATTTTTAAAGTGCCATTTTAAAACTGATACCTTGACATCCCTATATTACAACATGTTTAGACTGATACCTTGGCATCCCTATATTACAACATAGGGATGCCAAGGTATAAGTCTAAACAGATCCATTATTGTATGGAATGAAACAAACAGCCAAAACCAAAGTGATGTCCATACTTGAACCCACAGATCAAATGGCTACAATTTAATTAAACTTCTAATATGTTTATTTTTGTTGGAATTTTTTTATTTTAATTTGCAGATTTTCTAAGAAAACTCTTCTTCATCTGTCAGTCTTTTGTTGTCTCTCTTTTTTTGCCGTCCCTATTGAGGTTACTGTTATTTTTCACCAAATATTGCTAGATGTTAGGAGGCAGTGACAAACCTCTGCAGTCATTGATGATGGAATTCTGATTCTTCTCAATTTTTATTCCTTCTTTTAATTTTCTTTTTAGAAAGTTACTTTGAAAACTGAAGACTTTAAGGGAATACCAGTACATGTTGTGACTAATTTCTCTAACATACTTACCTAGACTAGTCTTGTTGGAGCAATTCTTTATAGCTGCTTTATGTTCTGCTATTCAACTTTCTAGTCTGCAACCTGTCTCTTCTATGTAAAATTGTCCACAACCACATTTTGCTTTATATAATAGATTACTCCTTGCATTTTCAAAATATCTACTTCTCTTTGAACTATTTTAGGGAAAACATTTTCAACTAAATGTGGTTGTGGACTATCTTACATAGGAGAGACAGGTCACACACTAGAAACTCTAATAGCAGAACATAAAGTAGCTATAAAGAATTGCTCCAATAAGACTGGTCTAGGTAGGTATATTAGAGAAACTGGTCCACAACATGTACTGGAATTCTCTTAAAGTCTTCAGTTTTCAAAGCAACTTTCTAAAAGTAGCTATAAAGAATTGCTCCAACAAGACTGGTCTAGGTAGGTATATTGGAGAAACTGGTCCACAACATGTACTGGAATTCTTTTAAAGTCTTCAGTTTTCAAAGCAACTTTCTAAAAAGAAAATTAAAGAAGGGATAGAAATTGAGAAGAATCAGAATTCCATCATCAAATGACTGCAGAGGTTTGTCACTGCCTAACATCTGGCAAGATTTAGTGAAAAATAACCGTAACCATCAAGGTTAATCATAGCCTGGATAGTGACAATGAAAAAAAAAAAAAAAAAAAAGACAACCTGATGAAGGAGAATTTTCTCAGAAAATTAGCAGATCAAAATAAAAAAAAATTCCTAGGAAAAAACTTATATTAGAAGTTTAAATGTTTAATAATAAACTAGAAAGCCAGTTTTCAGAATGAGCTTTAGTTACAATTTGTTTTGCATGTTAAAAACACTGAAACTTAACAACAGTGACTGGGAAAAGATTTACTGAAAAAAAAAATCAATTTGATAATTTATCCAAAATAGATAGAACTCTAGTGAAAACCCTTTGTGAAAATATTAGAAATTAATTTTGAAATAGTTTTATCTTTTGATGAGTCTGCTTTTATCATTATCTATTTACTGTATATAGCAGAAACCATGTGTGGCTGTGCATTAACCCTTTAACTGGCTGAAATAAGATAACTCGGGGTTAGGAAAATGATTTGAAATCCGCTCAAATGAATATATATATATTTGGTGTCTTAACAAGTGGGCCGAACTCAACAGGAATGAATGAACCTGCACACCAGAAAGCATTGCTTTTCCCTTAAGGTTTGTCATTCAAAATGGTCATTTCAGGGAAATGATTTTTTAACCCTTCCTATCATACACTCTATAATAGTATCTTAGGCTGTTTTCTGCTCAAACTATCACTAAATTTACGTGCATAAATATTATAGTAATAAATATCAGCTTACCCTTTTTATGTTAGCTTCTGTTGATCATTTTCTTACACATCAGGATTTTGGGTTTCTTGTAGGTTGCAGCTGGATGTGGTCCTCTCATTTCACCATTGATGTACTTCACACGTGCAAACAAGCAAATTAAGCAACACTAAGCAGTTTTGTAATAACCCAAAGTTCACCATGACTTTTAAATATTTGCACTCCCTTGAATTCTTTTACCAACACATAAACCCAAACTTAGGCAACTCAGGAAACCCATTAAGCATACATGCACTTCACAAAATTATAGCATATGAATTTGGTGGTATGTTATAGTTCTGTGAAGTGCATGTATGTTTAAAGGGTTTCCTGAGTTGCCTAAGTTTGGATTTATGTCTTAGTAAAAGAATTCAAGGGAGTGTAAAATATTTGTCATGGTGAACTTCGGGCTATTACAAAACTGTTTCGTGTTGCTGTGTTGCTTAATTTGCCCGTTTGCACGTGTAAAGTACAACAATGGTGAAATGAGAGGACCACACCCAGCTGGAACCTACAGGAAACCCAGAATCCTGACGCAAAGAATATCTAACTGATAAGAGGGTAAGGCTCAGCGAGACGTAACTAGCGCCACTATATTATGCGGCAAAGAATTACTACACAGAAGCCAACATTACAGGCTGATGCCGCAGGATGCCGAGCAGACTGAGTTAGACTGAGCATGCGTGTTTGTGTTCAAAGAATATAAACGCTTGTTTGTGTTGGCGTTTTGTTCAAAGGTTTTGTTGTTCTCGTCTAGATCTGCGTTTATATTACAGCCATGAAATACACCCACTCCATTCCGATGAATAACAATTCATGGAATGGAGTGGATGAATAACAAGAACAAATTTGAAACCGTTTGAAACAAATATCCTGGAAAACCATTAAAACAACGTTTGCTGAAAAAAAAAGCTATCGTTACGTTGAAAAAATTAATTTATCAATTATATGAAACTGACTTTTATGAAAAATACCTCGTAATATTGTAAAATGAAAGAGGGAAGCATTCGATTACACAATGCATTCCAAACAGACAGCTTTAAGCATACACTCAATCGTGGCGAGTTAGTCCGGTCGGTAGAGAGCTCAGCTATCACGCCAGCGGCCCAGGTTCGAACCTACTCAGATACGAACGGATGTTTTTCCGATCTGTTGAGAAAATTTCTCCAGCGCAGTGCGTTTAATTTACAAACTTCGTAAGGGTAGAAAAAAAATTGTAGCTTTGGGAAACTGCGGTTGTCTTTGCTTTTTTTTTTTTTTTTTTTTTTTATTATTATGGCTGCTACTGGGAAACCAGCCTCAGCATTTTTGACATTTAAGGTATATTGTAAATATGAAATTCATGCCAAGCAACCTGGTATTACTACGGTGCTTAAAGTGAGAATAAAACTGCTAAAATTTCCTTAAAATAATATTAATTGCTAATGTATATATTTGTTTCACCAAAAGAAGGGACAGGAGGGATACTCAGAAAAGAACAACAACAAAAAAAAAAATGCTTTAGTAGACCCAATGAGACCGAAGGAAACAGTCGCAGATCAAAGCTTAGCTTCCTTTCCGTGAAATAGGCTTCCCGTCCCGTGTCTCCTACACTTTTTGCGCCTGAATGTTAACTTTCCCGCAGAGCATCTGCTGCCGCATTACATGGTGGCGCTGCTGTCGCCTGTTTTACATTATCTCTACGAGAGTTGAGCTTCTTCACGCGAAGCGTTTATATTCTTTGCCTGACGTGTAAGAAAATGTTCTACAGAAGCTAACCTAAAAAGGGTAAGCTGATATTTATTACCTTCCTATCATATTACCTTTTCTTCCAAAAATATTACGAAAATGGTGAAGAACCTAAGAAAGGAGAGAAAAGATAGAGTAAGTTGGCTCTACCCAGTGGCATGATGTCCATGTCAGGAGGACTAGTACTTACAAAACATTCCTTGGGTCTGGGAGCAGAGAATAAAGTATCATAGGGAAATCAGGCTATAAAACTAAGGACCATAAGGAAGCGCTTACTAACAGCGACAGATATATAGTCGATTCTGCTGAGATGAGAGAGGGAAAGTAATAGTTTTGCCATAGCTTTCATATAACGTGGCCATTATGTCAACAGTTCTGTTTAAGGAGGGCAGAAAATTTTGGGCACCATTTGGTTCAGATACATCGGCCACTTAAAGGGTTAATTTTTTTTATTAGAGGCAGGAAAGCTTGATAGCAGCATGGCCCGTGGAGCCTTTTGTTGTGGTGTTTTGGAACCTCTGAACATTTTAAACTTTGCGTGAGTGATCTTCACTACCTACTCATTTTTGAAGTTGGTGTACATCTATCTGTCCATGATCTTCTTGTTTTTCAATAGTGATAACATGGTTCATCAAAAAATATAAACCATTCATCCCCTGTGAGTAGTAGTGACTCAATGAGTTCCTCTGTACCACACAGATCTGTGGAATTCCACTCTCAAATCTTCACACAAGTGTGGAATACTCTGCAGTCTAGCTAGCTGCCCATTTTGCCTGGTGCATTCTGTTATTTATTTTTTCAGGTAGAACCATTTAATGCTGTAACTTTTTACATGTAATGTTTACTTTGAGTGGAAAGCAATTTCTCGGTTGGAAGTTATTAATACTTGTTGTAAATATATATCGCGGTAATCGAATGAGATTCAAAGAAAAATCTTTCACGTACCTCTCGGTTGTAGGTGGTGGTTGTTCAAATCCTTGCACTGTTGTTCTCATCAGGTTCTTGGGTGTAGGCTTTTTGACTAACTTCAAAAAGTCTGCACGTTTCTTGAAGTAGGATATACTTTTTTAGTTGAACTACGGAAGGCACATGGAGACAAAGGAGATGTGAAAATTACGTTGGAACACTTGAAAAACGGAAAAATGAATCACTCGTAAAACTATTCGCATGATGAATTGTAATCACCAAAAAAACTTCATCAGACTTCTTGGATGTATTGTCCGAAGCATTTGTCAGATCTGTCTGCCATCTTCTGGGACTTCTGGTCGTCCGTTCTCTCTCCTAGTTTACGTTGAACATGCGACGTGCTCAGTTTGGGAATCTTTGCGACGTCATCGGATGTGTTGCGTTGCCATTCCAGTGATTTGAAGACTCGGGGGAATTTTTTTTTTTATTATTATGTCTGCATGTTTGCATTGTTTCTGTCCTGTTTGCCTTCCCATTTTTTGTTCTCTTCTTGTATCAGTATCTTCCATGGAATTGGCATTTCTGCTCCACTACTAATGTTGCAGTTGTTTTTTTCAATTACGATTGTTTCAGCAAAACAGATGGTCTTTTTGGTTGGTGGTTTGCAGATAATTTTGATATTTTCAAATTCTGGTATTGTGTTATTTTTTATGCAATATTGTACAAGTGCTGTTTTTTCCTCCTTTTTTTCCCAGTTCTTCATATGTTGTGCCAATCTTGTTTTTAATTTGTTTCTTGTGCTTCCTATGTATTTCACTCTATTGTTGTTGGTTGGCTTAATTGGAATGCTACATACTCCTGCACTGTCCAATAGTTTTGTTTTTTCTCTGTTATTGATTATTATATTCTTGTAGTCTTTTACTGAAATTCCAATATCTAGATGTTTTTTGCATTCCTTTTTTATTACATTTGTAACCTGTTTTATGTATTGAAATTTACCACAATATTTTATATTTTGCTTAAGCAAAATACACGTATAAAATATTTTGGTAAATTTCAATATCTACACCCAAGAACCTGATGAGAACAACAGTGCAAGGATTTGAACATCGACCACCTACAACCGAGAGGTACATCAAAGATTTTTCTTTGAATCACATTCGATTACTGCGATATATATTTGCAGTGAGTATTAATAACTTCCAACCAAGAAATTGCTTTCCACTCAAAGGAAACATAACATGTAAAAAGTTACAGCAGTTAAAACCACCATTAAATGAAATGGTTTTACCTGAAAAAATAACTTGTGGAAAACATTTTTTTATTCCGAAAACTTGCAATTAAATGAAAAAATTTCCTAGTAAAATTCCCATAATAGTTGTTTTAGATTAGTAATTGAATTGAGAAACTAGGAAGCCATTTCTCAACATGAGTTTTATTCAAAATATTTTTTATTAATCTTGATACATCGAGAAATACGTACGTATTCTGTTATTATGTTCATAGCCAATGAGCAATGATGCTTTTAGACAATCATCTGGACAATCATTTCATGTTTGATGCATAGAGGGCAGCTGTTTTATCCCTCTAAAATGCCGTTTTTAAACAAGGCATTTTTTTTTTAAACTTGTGTCTTGAAGAAGACGAGGTGCGCATGCACACGCTTGTTTGTGTGTATCATAGTCACACATCTCAGAATTTTTATATTTTATTGTATTTAGAAAGCAACTTCCAATACTTCATATTTTCCTCAAGTGAAAAAAAAAGGGGGACTGATTATGTTCAGTTAATTTATCAGGATAGTGTAAATGTTTGTGAAACATTCTCAACAAACATGGTTTACAGAAAGTACTGAATGCAATGTAGTATTGTCATATCACTGTGCATTAGCCTTTAAATTAGATTTTTTTGTAAGTTTCAATCATTTACTTGCATAATAGTATTTGCATTTTTTGATTGTAGGTTTAATACAGCGGTACATCCTAGAAAAAAAAACTACCAAAAATGAGCAAAACTGCACTACAATACTTTCTGTTTAACATTAATTAGGTTTAATTTAGGTCACAGTGGCTAAATTACTTGGTTGGTGTTCTTAAATTTTCTCATTTAACCATTGCTTATGAGCTCCCAATCATCTAAGCACTTGCTGAATCCTTTACTTTCTCATGCATACTTCAGACAAGCCAACTGCCATCATTCATCATGGTTACCAGGTGTATCACTTCAAAAACACTCTTTTTGTTCCAACCTTCTGCTAAAGACATTTCCTTCAAACCTCCCTTACCGCCCATCATGTGTCTTTCCTGTCAAACAATTCATAATCTCTGATGCAAATGTGCTATGCATTGCCCCTCTCAACATGCTGTTTTGTACTTTTTGGAATGTCCTGTCATAAAAAAAAAAAAAACATTGGAGACTAAAAGTTCATTGGAACACCTGCACTTTTCTGAAGCACACTTAACCCAATAAAAGTACATAGTTAGCTATAAAAATTGTTGCTGAGCAACTGCAGGCCTGCCAACAAAGAATTCCTTTAAATCATGAAGGCTATAAAAGATACATACTGGTGGTTTCCTACGGCATATTATCAACTGCTAATATCAAAACATTAAAAAAACACTGTAAAACTAAAACTCGCTATAAAATATCACAATTAGCATTCTTATTTTATTAGATGCAAGTTAACTTTCAGAAGTATGTTGCATATGCAACACAAGAATCTAAAACAGATTTTTAAATATAGCATTTTGGTTATTTGTTAGATATTACAAAGTGCCAAAACACAGTTGCCATGTGCCTACAAAATATATATTATATTTGGTTTTAAGGTAAAATTACATGGTTTTAAGGTAAAATTACATTTCCTTTATGAAAAAAAAAGCCCCCCAAAAAAAACAACAAAAAAAAACATTGAAACATTGTTGAATTCTTATTGTCCTCTTCTTATCTTTGTAGTGAATACAAGACAGTACTTCGAAGTTTTAAATAATTTTTGTCCTTGACAGACAGCTTTGCTTGATAATTAGTATACTCACAGTTTTATTTGATGTATTATACTGTACGTTCTTGTTATTATTGTTTTGTCGTGTCTAATGTTCTACTGCAGCTGATGTTCAGTGTTGGTAAGATATCCCATTTTACTTCTTTTCTAAGCGGAAATTATATGTGTATATATATATATACTGAAGAGCAAAACTGAAAACTAAGGAAAAACTTTAGAATTTAAAACGAAAGTTGTAAAATAACCTGAAGATCAAAACGCGCAACGCAGCAGTTTTGAAAATTCAGAATTCACATTATATTAAGAAGAGACCTAAGCAAAAAAAAAAAAATATATATATATATATATATTTATGACCCATACCAAGTATGCGTCAAAAATATATATATATATTTTTTTTTTTGCTTAGGTCTCTTCTTAATAGAATATATATATTAAGAATACATGTATATAAATTATGAAACAGATCTGCAGTTTTACTGTAGTTCTTAGATTATTAATAATGCTGTTGTGTAATTGCCACTAAAACTTTTAATGTTTCTCTTTCCCTGTAATTTATTTATAGTTAAATTTTGGCTTTTTGATCTTAATTAGGAAACAATGCTATTTATCAGTTTTTCAAAGATGCAACAGATATTTGTTTAGGAACTGAGGTTCGTATGTTAATCACTAGTACAAATGTGCTTCCTAAGGGCATATGTAAAAATAGTATGTGTCTATGTCTCAAAGCATTTTTTCTTTATGGTGTCATGAAACCATGATGAGATACCAAATTTTTATCCAATTAACAGTATTTCCATTTTGTGAGAATAAACTTATTTGCAGTGATAAAATTATTTCAGTGTGTGTGTGAAGAGTCTTTAAAGTAAACAATTTTGTCTCTTTCACAAGGTAAATAATTAAAAATCTTTGATTTTAAGGTAAATTGCTTTCACATTGACATGTGTGAATCAAAATATGCTATAAGATAACCATCTCCAACTTTATTTGGGTGAATTAATGGACTTTATGAATGTGAACAGGCGATCTGAGTTGAGAAAGTGTTCATAATCTGTTTCAAGATGATGAGCATTTTCAGGTTTTCTCAGAATTTTTGTATGTTTATTACTTTTGGTAAGATGTATTACTTTCCCATCCCATTTATCCCATTTATGCTTGCTTCAGACCAGATGAAGCAAGCAGGAGCAAAGAAACATGTCATTTTGATTACACTGTGAACAATTCCTTAAAAAGCAGGTTTGCAATTTCCTACAATTATGTGAACTGCCTTACAATTTACGGATCATGACTCACTTGCCCGTATCTTCGTTAACATCTAAAAACCATATGTTTATTGAAAATTGTAGTTGCTATGATCACCTCAACATTGACCAGTGTTCTGAACTTGGTTAATATTCTGTAAACTATATAATACGTAATTATTTTCAACTTTCATTGTAAACACACAATAGCTGGTTATTTTTATTGTAAGCATGTTGTTGGTGTTTTCTTTTCTCATGAAACTATGCTGTTGTAAATTTTGTAGCATATCTGCATCAATTGTAGACAGAAAAACAGGTAAATGTTTTCATTGGCTGATTATGGATGAGATCACTAAGATGACATGATTATTTTTTATTTCTAGTTACTTGGTGAATGCATGACATAATTGGATGTACTGTATGTGAGGGGGCTTTGAAGCTTTTTTAGTTAGTATGTACATTTTTAAAAATTGTAGGTGGGTTTCATTTGATTCTTTGCTCATCTTTTGAGCCATCAATCATTCTTATCTCTGCCCTTTTAAAGTAGCCAGCTGACATATTTTTGGCACCATGAGGTATTTTTAGTTCTAGTCCACTTCAAGTAAACTTACCTTGAGAATGGTAGCTGGAAGAATTAATGATGACTATATGCAAATACATAAAATATTTATTTTCAACGTCTTAACATTATACATGGACATCTTTACTCCCTGAGATCAACAACACAACTGCCATCTTAACATTATACACATACTTCACGATATACATCATATGATGTGATATGAATACACAACATGATCTTTTTTTGTAACTCATTTTGCATAGATAGATGTAGGTGGTCATAATTCAGTGCACTCAGTTTAAATCTGAATCCAAAGACTTTTCTTCTTTTTTTTGGGAGTTGGTTAATAGCAAAAAATACTGATTCTGTGACCATTCAGTTACATTGTACTGAACTTGTCTCACTCCTTAATGGATGGGCTTTCAGTCTTTACACAGTCAGTACTGTGATGAGTTACACAGACATTTCTGATTGACAACATCTTGTGTTGGATGGCAAACATATCAGCAATCCATCAACCCCCCCCCCCACACACACACACACTGACCTTTCCTGTGTTGCAGATAATGTTCCCACCATGACAGCAACTTTGTTGGTGCAGCCAGTGGCATTCATATGGGGAGGGTCCATCAAGTCTACCCCCCCCCCCCATCCCCTCAAGAATGTCCGTGTCCTTATTCATAAGATGAAGAAAACAAATGATGTTATTTTAAAATACTTTATTCCAATTACATCTGAATTAAAGTAATTCTGCACACGTTTTTATAATTTCTATATTTTTATTATGATCAATTATTTTTCTGTACTCGGTTCTAGTTTTTGTGATGATTATTATTTTTCTCTCCATAATCTTATGGTTATATAATAAATATTAAATTATATATTTATACAATTTTATTTAATGAGTATATATATAGCACCATAGATCATATCCATTTACTGAGAGAACTAATTGACTAATCGAAAGAATGAGGGAGTATGAACTCCCATTTTATGCATAGCTTTTATTGATTATGAAAAGGCCTTTGATTCTGTGAAACCATCAGCAGTTACAGTGGCTTTGAAATCCTGAGGTATTGAAGATGCTTACATTAGCATTATTAATAACATCTATGAAAATGCAAGTGCAAAGGTTTGGATATTTGATGATACAGAACCAATAAAAATTGGAAGGGGAGTAAGACAAGGTGACACCATATCTCCCAAACTCTTCAATGCCACATTGCAAAGTGTCTTTCAATCACTAAACTGGAAACACAAGGGGATAAAGATTAATGGAGATTACTGAACTCACCTTCGTTTTGCTGATGAAGTAATCATTTTTGCAACTATACCCCTTCAGAGCAGCAGAGTATGATCCAAGAACTTGCTAACAAAAGTAAAGGGGTGGGATTAAAAATGAACTCTCTGAAGACAAAACTGATGTACAATGCTTTTACAAGAAATGAAGTTTTTGTGATTGATGGGGAAAAGCTTGAGGTAACCAATACCTACATTTACCTCAAAGTAGACAACAGATATCAAGCAAAGGTCACATTGATGAGGAAATCAATTGGCATATAAAACTTGGCTGGAGAGCTTTCGGAAGAAACAGTTTAATTTTCAAGAGCAATATGCCCTTATGTCTTCAAAGAAAAGGGTTTAATCAATGCACGCTCTTCCAGTTCTTACATGTGGTGAAAAGACATGGACCTTAACTAAAAAAGACATACAAAGGCTGCAGACAACTAAAATCATAACTGAAAGGAGCCTGGAGAGATACATGCTTTGTGTAACCAGGAAAGATAAGAAAAGGAACTCATGGATAAGGAAAGTGGCAAGAGTGGAAGACATCACAATCAAAGTAAATTCCCTGAAATGGCAATGGGCTGGGCATGTTGCCAGAAGAATGAACCACTGATGGACAACCAAAATTTTAGATTGGATACCAAGGGACAGAAAAAGATCACGTGGGAGATGGATGGATGAAATTCGGAAACATGCCGGCATAATGTGGATGAGAGCAGCTCAAGACGGACAGTTGTGGAGGAAACTTGGGAAGACCTTCATCCAGCAGTGGATTGATAATGGTTGACAATGATGTGTGTGTGTGTCCTGGAACTTGACCACACTTTTGTGATGCATACCTTCACAGCTCTTTGTATGAGAGAACTTTGTCCTATGATATTTCTAAAATTATTTCCCAAGTCTGCTTTTATTTTTAACTTGTTCTTGTTGTGGAAGCAACATTGCTCCTGACTTTTTAATGACATGAAACAATCTCGTTTATCAGTAGGTTTTATTGTGCCAGAACTTCCATTAACATTGAATATGTTTTTAGCTGATGTAATTCTAATAGGGGCAGGCAATGGAGCATTAAAATTCTTGTTGGGAGGGGCAGGGAACTGTTATGAAGAATTTTTGGTCAGTGGGTAATTCAATAGTTAAATTAATTGCAAATATTAAAAATGAAGTTGAATATTGAATTTTGGTGAAAATTAAAATTTGGGAGATGGGTGGATGCATTTTGAAACAAAAAGTAAATTCAGTTTATTTAAGGCCATGATAAATGAAAGTAAAAATAAAATGCAACACTGATGTAAGAAATCCCAAAAGTTATTATTATTGGTTTGCATTGTCTGTGATTTGCTGAGTTGAAACACCTGCAAGTGCAAAAGAGGTAATTATTATTTGCACATGTACCAAACGTGTAACACCAAAATTTCAGTGGTATACACTGGACATGTGTAATAACTTTTGGAGGCGGTGAAGATAAATTTTAGTGGTTAGGACTAAATGCATTAGTTAAATAAAAACAAAGCTCCAGGATTCGAGCCAGCCCTTGGTCAAGCCAAGGGTGGATGCGATGAGACCCTGAGAGGAAATTCAACTGAGTAATCTAATTCTTCACTGCACAAGGTTTGGGTTTTTAAAAGGCCACTTGGCCTGTATTTATTTTGTAAAACTTAATCAAAAAGTAAACAATTAGTTGTCTCTTGAACCAAAAATCAGATTTATACATTGCCAAAATTTCCAAACCTGGCCACGGGGCCCAATAGAAATTAATCATAGGACGAGCAGCTTATGTGCTTCCAAAGAAACAAAATTTGTACATACAAAATGGGATGTTTACCAACAACAGGTTGCACTTAACCTTTTAAAGAATCATAGCAGGCCTAAAACAACACACATTTGAAAAAATTCATAGATTATACAGCACTATTTGGATTGTATCTCAAAGCACACATATAGGATTAAACATGGTGAGTAATATATGTTGCTGAAGTGAAGTCTCTCTCTCTCCTCTCAGTGTTATAGTATAAGAATATGTTTTGAAGCTTTGATTAACCCCTTTCAAACAACCTCCTCAAACCAGTTTCCTCAACACATGTTAATTTTAGATATTACAACTACTGAGCAAAAATTTACAACTAAAAGTTACATTAATAAATGGTTCTACACTCACAGGGAAAAAAATTGCCTTACAATAAAATTGCACAACACTCTAGCATTACTTGATACTGAATCAACTCTAAACACCATACTAAACATACTGCACTAAATACCTTACTCAATTATCTCAAAAGTTATCATTACACCACAATGCTGACAAATAAACTTAAAATTCACAGTATCATCTGGAAATTCAAATACTTCACTAACACCAACTTACACTGAGTACTCAATATCTTACCATGTAAATAAAAGGCAAACACAAATTCCCAAAACTCCTGGACTTCAATTCATACTTATATGCACTCCTACTATTCATCACAATTTAAAATTACACAACTAATTCTAACAAGCAATTTATAAACAAATCAATCTAAATTCTCAAAAGTACACCATGTAAGTTTTTACCAATTTTAACATTTTCATGTAGTAAACCACTGTGGTACCAGCTAGGCAAAACATCTCAGTTTATCAAACTCACTTTCTTTGAAAACAAAATTTACATCCTGCAGAAAATATCAATCAGGCTAAAGGCAAAATTTGGTCGTGAATTAAGCCTATGAAACGAAATGGGAAGTCAATATGTGTGACATATCACCCTGTACATTTCTTTCCTTGCCCACTGGTTTTGGGACAACACTCTAACGCACCCTGCCAGGAGCTGCCCCTTACTGGCTGACGGTTTTACTTGGGGCCGAAGAGGAATCCCCCAATTCATCCTCGTAAACACCCTTTCAATACCCAAAGTATGTCCATGTAAGGAAAAACCTCCTGCAAGAGCTTTCTTGCCCCAAAATATTCTTACTCCAGGCACACAGCTCCCAGAGAAACACTATCTGAAACTCACTTATCTTTAGAAAAATTCAATAAATCACTTTTTCCCAGGAACCACATTATATCACATTATTTCCCAGAAAAACCCTTAAATCACATTTTTCCCTAGGAACCACATTATGTCCTCATTTCCCAGAAAAACCATTAAATCACTATTTTCCCAGGAACCACACTTTATTTCCCAGAAACTCACTTAATCACATCTCACTATTTCCAGGACACTATCAATTTGCGAAGAAAATCTGCCTGTACATAGGTAATGAACAGGCCTCCCTTTCAGACAACCCTAGTCTGCTTGCATACCTTCGTTGATATCCTCCCCCATGCAAATTCAATTGTCAAACCCACCGGCTCATATTAGCATTAGCCCCACACTTCTATCAAATATTACAGAAATATTTTACTCCCATTATTAGCCAAACTCCAAAATCACCGTTGCCTCTAAGGACAAAAATGTTACTACATGTCACTTACTTTATGTTTACTACTACCAAATGCAATTTATATATATTAAAAATTTATAAGCACAAAAAGAGTTAAATTTCAGCAATAATAATACTAACTGGTTTGAGGGGTTGTTTGTTCATGATAGCTTATAACACAGGTAATATTATACATTTTTTTTTCACAGGAAATGACATGACGTTTTTTTACCAAGCCTAACACTTAAACAAAAAAAAAAAAAACAGAAAAACTGAATGAAAACATTTACATTTTTATTTCTAAATTTTTTTCTGCCCCAAGCAGATTACAATGGAAATCAGACCTGCCTCACTGTCATGCCCAACATTATAAGTTCTCCAAGGAACTACATGATATCTAAAATAACCAAATCAAATATTTTGTTTAAAACTGAATGCGTATATATATATAATTTTTTTTTCTTCACACTGCCCCAAAATTTGCAAGGAACTTTCTCCTCATGCTCCACCCCTAAATCTAAGAATACAGTTTTACAGAAATTGTGGATGCCGAGAATATATTTTTTTTTAACAGGACCTTTGGGTGAATTTTGAAGATGCGACACTAGGCTGCAGATAATTATACATCTCTCCAGCAGTTTAGCCTTTATCTCTTCTTTTTAATCGTGCTGGATTTTAGTTCCTAGTGAGTCACACTAGAATAAAAGAGGCTTACCTCAGCATCTCCTGGTTGCTTACCTTTACCACACAAACACTAGAAAAGTTCCTGTTGACCTTTTTATTAATTCTATGGGGTGCTCCACGAGTGCTGGGGGCTCCAAAAAAAAAAAAAAAAAAAAAAAAAAAGTTACACCGGACGCTGGCTCGCCTTACCATGTTGTTAAGGTTGTCAACTATAGCTCCCGGAAGCAACTTCTGCAGTCATCCCTGGAGGGCCCAAGCTCTTTCCAGGCAGGTTATAGATGCAGTTCAGGCCTCTTTCTGAGAAGGGTCGTCTCTTTCCCAAGTTTTCACCTCCATTTTCTGGTTACTCTCCAGCTCTAGGTGATATAACGACCGAGAAAGAGAGAGAGTGGCATGGGCTAGCCACAACAAAGAAAATAGGGCTACATCTGGCATGGAAGTATCAAGATGAACCAAAAGTTTCTGCAATCCTCTCCCCTGCTAAAGAGTCTAGAGAGAGAGAGAGAGAGAGAGAGAGAGAGAGAGAGAGAGAGAGAGAGAGAGAGAGAGAGAGATGTACCCTCTTTCTTCTTTTTTTTTCTCACTACTGGCCAGCCAGATCCCAAATATTTTTCTGATGCTTTGCTCAGGGCCGAAGCCCGAGCATCCTTTTCTCCCTAGTTTCAGAACAGCTGAGAGCAAACTTTTTTTTCTCGAGCTGGGTACTCTCCTTGCTGATAGCTTCATTGCCTCTCCTATTGGTTAAAATCCTTCCCCTAGTAACCAACGACTCAGCTGGCAATTGGCTATCACTTCGCGCCAAAACTGTTAACATTCCACCTCACTGCAACAGACTTTTTCTCCCATGCAAGTACATAACCCTTGACCTTTGGTCGAAGAAGCTGTACTCTCCTGCATGCCCAAATCTAAAAACAGCTTGACGCCTGCTTTATCTCTGCATTTCTGAGCACCAAGCAAGCAGAAATGCTGCACTTTCACTGAGTCTTAACAAATGCTGTAAAAATGGTTGTCTGATCAGATAGATTGTTTGTCTGATCAGATAGTATGAAAGAACGACAGAATTTGGCCATACTCTGCTACTCCTCCTTCCGCCCTTCCCAGACAGAAATTCAAAGCATGTACTGCAGAGGATTTTCATTCTATTTATTTGTATTTTTTTCTTATAGTAAATGTGAGCAAATTGATCAGGTTCCTCCACATCCACCAGAAGGTAAAAAAAAATCTGACAGTGCAGAACACAAACAAGAGAAATCTAATTATTCCAAAGTTTACCTTCTTTTTCAAGAAGAAAAAGAGAGATCTTTTTTTCTTTCAAATATTTTGAATTGGGGAGTTAGACTGTTGCCTTCCATTATTTTTCCCTGTATGTGGTGGTGGTGGGGGGGGGGCACACACACACAAAGTTCCCAGTTCTGGCACTTCTGGTTGCAGTTGCAATGCAATTCTCATACATTCATTCACTCTCATAATTTCAGTTTATTAATTTTTACTGAAAAAGGAAGTAATGAAAACTTATACCACTGAAAAAATAATTCTCAAACTGCTTGGAAACTGGAAGAATTTACATACATACTACTTTCAGGATGTTGCAATTTTAAAGTTTCTTAGTTTTTGTTACATGGATGACAATTATTTTTATTTCTAGCATAGATATGCCGTGAAAATTAAAAAAATATTTTTTACAGAGATTAACAGTACTTGCATATAGGTTTTATTTTAGTGAGTACATTAAGACTCCATAATGATGTAATCATTTGCTATTAGTCAAATCTTAGAATGTCAAAAGACTGAGTTTCTGTAATTTATGTGCAAAGAAGAGAAGTAAACTTGACAACTTTTGTGCATCTTTATGGAATCTTGGTATAATCTGAATCCATCTGTGCTGACTAATCAGTTTGTGTGTTTGTATGGCATCACACTTGGATTCTACTTCTGTAACAAGTACTTCTGTAACAAATGTGGTGTTGTGTTTGTACTTTTGCCTGAAACTTTTTAACTGTGGGTCTTGGTTCTTTATGTGTTCTTTTTTCTTTCCACTTCTGTCTTGTGGCTTCTACAACATCTCGTGTGATCCGAACTGAAATCAGGAGGTAAAAATTGTAGGACTGCTGCATGCACTACATTGTTTGCTGCAATGTATTTTATATCCCCACCCTTCCTTTGTTGCATGCCAGTTTTATTGTGCACAGCTTCCATTAGCAAATTAGAGCACCATGTAATTTAAATGCCACCATCATAGTAAACTCTGTAGTCGGTGGTGAGAATTTGGCTTAATCATATTATGCTTTTATAATTCCTTGGTTTACAGAAATTTTGTATTTATTTTATTGCTTATGTTTTGCTTGAATTTTTGACACTGTTTCGTATTGTTATTAATAATAACAATAACTTATAAATACATTTATTGCACTTATAGAAAATTAGTGTTTGAAGACTGTTTTTATGAGGATGTTGGTGATTTTGTAATGATATTAAAGTAAAATTGGCTTAATGCTGTCAAATTTTCATCATAGAACAGATGGGAAAAGTTTGCATGATGACTTTTATTTTTCATTTAACTAATTATTTTCACTTTCAAATGAACATAAATTAGTTTATTGTATTTGGCAAAACTTTATTTTATAATATTTCTTAAGAGGGAATATATGTAAGAAGCATTATTAACTTGTATTACCTTAAAAATGCATACATAAAAAGTTAAAATTTTCTGTTAGAATTACAAAGATTAATGGTGTCAGTTTATGTTCCAACAGTATGATCTATAATGCTCATGATCTACAATAGTTCACCTCTATTGGGTTCTTTATTTACTTAAAATTCACTTAGTTTTAGAAATCTAAAAAGTTTGAATCTCTTTGGTTATATTTTTCACTCCATTAGAATTAGTACTGGGTAAGAATCCACAAAGAATTAATCAGGGTAAACTACCCAGCTTTTGTTTTGTTTAATTTTGTATGATGCACAGATCAGAGAGAATTTGTGTATTAGTAATTATGTGATTTTCTTTTGCATCTGTATGAAATATTTATTGTTGTTAAGTACTTTTTAGGTTTCAACAAAATATTTTTGTTGGGCATGAAATCTGTAATCATTCTATATTTTTCTTTGTGCATTTTACGTGAAAATAAAAGTAGGTATTTTGTGCCACAATTTTCAGTTTTCTTTAATTCCACTGTGTTTATATCTACCTTAGATTGGCTTAAAGTAATGTTTATGTTTCTCCACCTCCAGAATTCTTTTATTTTTGATGTGCTGTGCAACAGCATTCCAAAAAGTGGAATATATATTTTACTGAAGTATCTTTTTTCTCTCTTTTCACAATGGCAAAAAACTTTATTCTTATTATTATCATTATTATTTTTGTAATTTCATGGGATGTTGCAGAAATTATTTTTTTCTACATGCTGCCTAGTGGTAGATAGAACACTGTCAAGTTGACTGCCATCTTTAACTGTGAAATAAAAAAAAAGTATGTTGTTCAGGAAATGTAAATTACATTTCATAGGATGAACATTACACTGAATAAAACTGCCATGCACTTTGAATTTCATAATTGTTTTGCTACACAATAATATTTGGTGCAGCAGCTTTAATTTCTAAATTATGAGGATAAAATATCATGTAAAAAGTTTGGCATTTGCAGCTGTTCTTGATTGCCAGTAAATGAGCAGCTCATAAAACAACCAAAGTTATTTTCATCTTTACAGCTATTTTATGTGATTTTTTTAATTCTGTCTAAAATGTCTGAACTCAGATTAACCCACAAAATAAATTGCCATTGTTTCTGCAGCAGATTTGCTTCGGTAATTGTTTTGGCTAGCATTTAATTCAGGCATTGTCATAAAAGGAATTTATAGAAAGCCTTTTATGATACCTTAACAGAAATAGAAAATAAAACTTTCATTGCATCTGGACAAGAATTTTAATCTAAAACAATGGTAAAGCAAATGTAGTATGAGTAAACTAGAAATGCCAAATATAAGGATCAATTCTCTGCTTGAAGTTATTACGAATGACTTACGTTTAGATTACTTAGTGACAGACCTTATTTTTTTATTCTAATTGCCTCATGTTTAAAAAGTGCTTTTCCTATTTGTGTGTGCACACATGATCATAAGTCATTAACATCTTTATGTATGGTACTCTTCTGTCAAATGGAATTTTATTAGGAAACCATGCACAGATGGATGTCAACACATTTATTATGTAACAAATTTTTCATTCATCTCTGAAAAATTCAGAACAGCAATTTCATTAATTAAAAACATTAACGAAGACAAATCCTTTTTGAAATTAAAGTTACACCATAAGATACCATTTTTCAGTAGGGTATGCTGTAGTCGGTTTGACCATCAAGAATGACCACTCTAGTGCAGTATCTGTTTTTAAAATCTTACAAAAATAAAGTAAAAGAAGAAAAGAAAAAAATAACTTATTCTATGAGTTAATGAAAAAATCACTAGACAATGATTTTCTGGCTTTGTGCAAATACACTAACACCTAGCTGTGTCTCTGTGTGTCCATTTTGCCCTGAATTCCTTCTGAAAGAACACTTAAGTAGCCTTTGTAAGTGACATAAAGAATGTGATTAATGAAACAGCTGAAGGGAATTACTTATCCAGAGGTAATATTATAGACATTAGAATGTTCACAGCTCTGTGAAACCATCTCATGTCAGAAACTGGCAAACACAATACAGTTCCCAAATTATCCTTATTGCTTTTATTTTCACAATTTTCTTGTACTCCTTTCTTTAATATCCCTTTTATACTCTTTTTGGATTTCCTTTGAAACACTATTTTGCTCTCGGATCTTAAAAAAGATTATAGTTTCTTTTCATTAAAAAAACAACCTTCTGTTTTCTGTGATTAATAAAAACTTCCATGTGCTTTTGTATCCAGACTCTTATTGACTGCTCATCAATAACAAAAGAAATACAACAGTGTTTTAACACTTGAGTTTTTGCTTGAAGACTAATTAGTTTAGTTAGTGCAGAACAAATCCATATCTTTCTAACATGTTATATTTACATAATTAACATAGCTCCCTTTTCCTTTATGTTCTTCATATATTTTGTTTTACTTCACTCTGAGACTCAAATATGAAAAATTATTACTTTTGCTGCCATGTCATCTATCCTGCTACTCTGATTCTTCTATGAGGATGCTTAATACATATTTTTCTTTTTTAATTGAAAAAAAAAATTCTTTGGAATCAGAAACCAACACTCGTGTTTTAGCATTTGACATGCACTTGAAACCATGGCAAAATGTAACGGGCACATAGGATCCATTCTATCATTCCATCAATATTTTGTACTAGACGATGTAGGTGCTAATAGGTTGAGTAAAAATACTACAAATGTTTTAAGTTTTTGTCCCTCATATACAAATTGGTAATTAATAATTTAATAAACAGTGTAAAATATGCATTAAATATATGTTGTTTACTTTAGAGGTACCTCTCCAGGTGTGATGTACTCCAACAAGTGTTTTAATGATATTTATATTCAGTTTTTGCTATTTGAAAAATCTAAATGTTTAAGATCATCTTATAGAAGCAAAGTTTTTAAAATTATTTGAGTTCATTTTTTTACATGAGCTGCACTACAATGACAAAATTTGCCATTACAAGTAAAGCACTTAGCATATGAATTTCTGCCAAGATTTATTTTCAGCCTGCAATAAATGTTTTTGCACATGTGGTGGTAGCAATTGGCACTACTGATTTTGTTCTTTTAGCAATAATTTTCATCGATATTAAAAGCAAATATTTTCTGCTTGGCTTTTTTGCACCTCTGATGGCTATAACTCATCTTGAATTGCATTAGCACTGTTCTTAAAAGTGATTTTGTTTAATATGATTGTATGCATTTACTTATAAGACTAAGTAAAATGAGTGTTTATTTTGGACACAATATAAATTTCATGACTTAGTACTGTTTATCTTGTACAGGGTGACCATTGTATAAATTAATAAGGCAAATTAAATTTCATAAGTTACTGGGATTTATTGAAGTAGTACTGAAAAAAATCTCATGTATAGGAAGAATTTATCATGGAGCATTTGCTTTGTCAAAATCTTATACAACTGTTCTATTTTCTGGAATTAAATTGTATCAGTTTTTTCTATTATGTGTGCCACAGATATTGATATAATGTAGGACACATAACAAGTTTGCAATGCCATCTATTCATTTCAAATATTGTTCATATGCTACAATTCATGCACAACACAGTGAATTTTATGTTATGACATAAAGATGAGTGACATTTTGAGATCTTAAAATGTGCCACATAAATTGTGGCATATCTATTACAGGAGGAAAGCCTAATTTTATTGTAGCATTATGCACAATGATGAAAGGAAATGAATTATTTTAGTTAAATGTCAGGAATTAAACTATCATATGTACTTAATTTACATAGATATTCCATACATTCATGATTTATACTTTATTGAAACTCCACAGTCCACACACACACACACACACACACACAGCAATTATGTGAACAGTAGTACTGTCTTTTATGAGTATAAGTCCAGAGTTCCATTTATCTAGTTTGTTTGTTATTGGGAATAACACTGTACCCAATTTAAGGCTTAAGGTAAACAACATACTGCAAAGGAACTTATATTTGCTGACCATTCCGACTCCCTCTCTTAACCACTGCCAAAATAATAGAAGAGTACATTGTATGACTTTCCTCAAAGATAAATGGCACAATAACATGAGATATTAGGAAAACTGTTGGTTTATTTCTTAATACACTTCGAATTACCCGTGCAACTCTTATCAAATAACATTGTGGGTAAAAGCACTCTAGGCACGTGGAAAAGTTATTCATTGAATGACCATTGTTACCACTGCTTCATTGCTGCTGTTCTTGTGTAAGGTTTCCTCCTAATGGGTAAAAGACCTTCCCTGTATGGGAGAGGGAAGGGGTGTGAAAGACCATATGGTTTCCCTTGTTGCAAGCCCCACTGATTGTACTATGCACAATGCTGAAAAGAAATCCACTATTTACCCTCCCTAGTGCAAGATAAAAAAAAAACTGACTAAAAAAAAAAAAAAGGTGCTCAAGCATAATTTATTCATTATCAACAACAACCATGGGTAATGGTCCCGTAGGTGTGCCTGAAGCCATGGGGCATCAGATTTCATTCGTCGTACATTGTTTAACTATCAGCACATTGACACTCATCTGGTAAACCCAGACATCCTGGGGAAGGAGTCCAGAGACAAAGCATGTCTGAAGCCAACTTTAGAGGGAACCATCTATGTATTCATGTCCCTATGTATCTATGCATTCGTCGCAACTTCAGAGGGAACCATCTATACATTCGTGTTCCCAATCACAGGGAGTTGTCGGAAAACCCCAGATAAACCACAAACTAGATGGCCAGCAGGACTGGGGTCGAACACCCATCAGAAATGCCCGCCTTCCACACAGCGCATAGCGACTTAACCAACTGCATTATGCCAGTGGTATAATTTATTAATCTTAAATAAAGATTTTCAAACAGTAGATCATAAACCACCTGCACACAAAGAAAAGGCAGAAACATCAGATTGAATCCTTACCATTCTCCAAACTATCTATTCACATAAAATCTCTTCATTTGCATAACCACTGGTTTCCATGCTTATAATCATTGAAGAGTTGGCACTTCAAATTCTTTATGACACTGTCTGCTGTAAAAGATTAAGATTCACAAAACAATCTGTTTTAATGTCTTGAACAATGATTGAAATTTATATTGTTACTGAAAATGATAAGCCGAACCTATTTAAATGCCGCATTTCAGAGCTGCATGCTAGTGTTATTAGTCAAAAATACAGTAATTCTTTGAAATCGAGATTCACTGCCATTAAACACACACACTTAATACAGCTCAGTAATTAGGAACTTCAGATTCTTAAAAAAATTTACACTGAGTGTATTAGTCATACAAAATTTCATCAGTGTAAAGAAATGTTGCATATCCAGCTTTCAGATCAATTATAAAAGATATTTCTCTGTTTAATTATCACTACAGGAGTAGTTTTGCATTTGGATACTAAGGAAAATAGCCCAAGAACTTGCATTTTAATTCATGCCTGAATAATGTGAGAGGTATCTGCTCTGTTAATAAGATCTGTAATAATTCCTCACTGAAAACTGAGAGATACATGTAATGTCAATTATATCAACATTAAATTTGAAACTTACATGATTTAATTGGTAATTTATCAAAGAGGCTTGTCAGCAGTAATTATTTTTCATGTGAAATATAGGAATGATGTCTTATTTCAATGTATTTAGGTGAATGGAGTTAAGTAGAACAAATTTCATTTTGGTGATTGTTTTCTTTATACCACTACTTTATTTAGATTCAAAACTTAAACTTTAACAAAAACAAATTATTCTCCCATTTCGGAGCTTCCTCCCCAGTATGTCACATTGGATATAGTTATAGAATCCTGTATTTGTTGAGGATTTAAAAGAATATTAGGTAGACCAGTTATTTCAAGAACTATTCTACAAGAGACAGTGAATCTAAGATGCATGCTGATTTGCTGTCTTTGATATTTGAAATCAGTCGCAGATTGTCTTAAAATCATGTAAAAATCTTAGTATTAAAAAGAAAAATGTGCTTATGCTGAAATTATATATACCTCGTAAATTCAGTTTTTTGTTTTTGAGGGTTTACAGAAATATCTGACATACTGATTTACTTTGAAGGGATTGTTTCAATATGTAATGACAGTCACAATGCTACTATCAGTTTTTTCGTTCATAAAGAGTTTGGCACTGTTAAAGTGCATGTATCAGTTTTCTATGTTTTTTGGCATTGGTATGCTGTCAGTGCTTCCCTAAATTTTTCAATAATACTGTTTACGTTATTTTCAATGAGCTGGTGGTGTCACAATGTAGTTATTCAAACTGCATTGTGTGTTAAAGCAGAAGCACTTAGCTGCAAACTGTAGAATGTCATACAGATATCTAAGTTACATGGAGTGCATTTGTAGTATGTATTAACTTTATTCTTCAGTGCCCACACATGCCCCCCAAACTTAAGTGAAACAACATTTTAAAATATTGAAAATGAGTGTAATTATTGAGTAGGAAATTATTGAGTAGGACTCATGGCATTGCAACAGAATACTTAACAATGAAGAACACTCTAAGAATGCCAAAACTGAGAATGGTACTTGCAGTATCATTATTTGGTGTAAGAATCATTTCATAGTAAGTGTGACAAATGTTTCAGGAAAATTTCTGAAATATATATTTACTTAGATTTTTAGCTTTTCAAACTATTAAGGATTGTAGTTGCAACTTTTAAATCACAAAGGAAATAGAATAGCATTTATGTTGAAATATGCATCCTCATATATTTGTCTCACCTCCATAAATTTGATTGACTGATCACCTCAGTTGGCAGAATTTCTGCAAAGGCTTAGCTGATTTGACTCTATTAAATTATGTATTTTCTATGAATGACAAATGTATCTATGGTGAAAAATTTATAAGTGGTTTTTAATCTGTATCTTATATCCTTGACTTCATTCTAAGTTGCATAAGATTTTTATGCCAATAAAAGTTCCTTTTATTTGACTAAATTGCATATTTTCAAAGATCCTGCAAAGTATGAATTTTAATTTTAATAAAAATGCAGTTGCATGTTTTATTAGTTTCTTCAATTTAATGTGCTTGTTATAACTCATATGTTTACGATTTTGTTACAGCAATTGGAGAGTGTTGAAAATAAAGAAACTCTGATCCAGGATTATACAGAGAAACTGAAAAACAAAATCAATGCCAAAAATCTGCGTCGTTATGTTGAAGCATACATGAAGTTAGTAGAATATATATTTTGCCTCTCCTGACTCTTCATTGTATATATGTTTATTTCATTTTATTGAACAACTATGGTTATGTACATGTACTTTCAGTAAAAAATATATATATATACGAATATATAACATTTATAGATATTATTAAGCTGAACTTGATTATCATCGGTTACATGGCTATTCCTAGACTTAATAAACTACAAATTTCACAAAATCTAAAGTTTTTTTACTTGTTTGTTGTGTGAACAAGGCTGATGCTGCAGCCAAAAGATCTTACAAATCTGAAGTTTAATACATAATAAAACATGCATGAATTTTTTTTTCATTATTGACTTCATATATTTAGAGAAGGCTTATGACCGAGTAGATAGGACACTTCTGTGGAAAGTACTGAATAAATATGGTGTTACTGGAAATCTATTAAAGGTACCCCACTACATTGAAAAAGTAGTTTTGGGCCAAATTTCACATTTTGTAAAAATATGTTCATTTTAAAGCCCCATTCTTTAGGATCCTAAAACGGCCTTTGTTTCTTGTCTATGATGAATAGATACAGAGTTATAGCAATCAGAATATCAAAACCCAGGTGTCAAATGAACGGGAAGTGACACTTGAAATGCATTTTTTGCAGGATGAGATTTTTGTCTCAAACTCTTTACGGAAAACCTGATAACTGCAAAAGGCATGTAAATAAATTGATCAAACATGGTATACATCTTTCTTACAATGTTCTGCATGCAATGAAGTAAAAGCTTTGCTGTTTACCAATTCAAAGTTAGGTTATAGCTATTTACATTCAACATAGTGCAGAAATATGTCGAAAATTCACACTAATACATATAGCAGTGAGTATCTCAGCAGTGTTTTGGAACATCACTTACCTTTTACTTCACTACATAGATAATAGACATGCACATATACTGATGCAAAAAATGCGATCATATATCTGTAACTTTTTTTATTTAGAGCATTTACCGTAAACGATATATTTCCTTACATTTTTTCACAAATTTCCCAATTTCTTGAAAATTTATATTGATATTTTTTTCCAATGTTTATGTGTTTTTGTGTGTCAGCCTCCCTAAAAAAAAATTACCCATTCTTGCATTTTTTTCAAAAAAGTGCCCCTAATGTAGTGGGATACCTTAATAGTGTGAAAGCCATGTATGCTTTCAGTAGAGCTTGTGTATGAGTGAATGGTGTTTTATCAAAAAGGTTTTCTATTAGTGCAGGAGTCAGACAAGGTTGTGTAATGTCACCCTGGCTATTTAATATATTTATGGATGCGTGCATGCGTGATATCAAGATGGACAATACTGGTTTGTGTCTTGGTAATATCTTTGTGTGCAGATTGATGTATGCTGATGACACAGTCCTGTTAACAGAGAATAAAAGTGAGTTGCAGGGTATGTTGTTCCAGGTGTACGAAGTTTGCATGAAATTGAAACTGAGCATAAAAAAGGGTAAAACCAAAGTTATGGTTTTTGAGCGAGGAGCTGTTAGTATACTGAAGGTAATATAAGTTTACATGGTGCAGTGATTGACCAGGTGAATGAATTTGTGTATTTAGGAAGCATGTTTCATAGAGAGAACAAATTGGATGGTAAAATTAGTAGGCGAGTGAATTCTTCATTGAAAGACATAGCAGCCTTAGGAGGTTTTCACAGGAATGATGGGTTCTCAAGAGAGTTTCACATGGCTCTGTATGAAAGTGTAATTGTTCCTGCTTTGATGTATGGCAGTGAAACCTGGGTACTACAGAAGAAACATAGGAGTTGTTTGTGTGCTGGAGAATTGCGTTACTTACCGGGGGGGGGGGGGTGACAAGATACATTCTGATCATGTGAGGAATGAAGATGTGTTGGAGTTGTGTAATGTGAAGCAAAATGTTGTTAGCAAGGTGGAGACTAATATGCTTCAGTGGTTTGGCCATGTTGAAAAAACGAGTGATGAGATGCTTACTAAGAAGTCATTTTTAGTCCAAGTGGCAGGAAGGAAAGGCAGAGGAAGGCCAAGGAAGTCATGGGAGGATCAGATTCAGGAGCATCTGCATGAGAAAAAGGTTATGAGTATGAAGTATAGAATGTCTTGCATACATCATGTGATGGATGTCAGTGAAGCCTGAGTTGTGTGTCAAGATCACTGTAAATAGAGAAGTTTGATATGGCAGCAGTAAGTAAATAATCAACTAAAAATTTATTTGGTAGTTTGTATTTCTTTGTAGAGCTAACCACTGATCCTCTGAGAACAGCTTAGTGATATGTATGTATGCACCATGATTTAGAAAATGAGTGTTTGTCGGCAGAAGCCTCTCCTAGGCCTGGTTGACCTGAAAGTGTTGTTACAGAGCTTATTGTTAAAACTGTTTGGGCAATCCTGCAGGAAGAGCAATGAATGATGTGTGAAGACATAGTGGTGTCAACGACTATTTCAAAAACGTCGGCATTCCGCATTCTACGCGACAAATTACTGCTGAATTGAGTGTGTTCCAGATGGGTACCTCATCCCCTGACAAGAGAGCAATTGTTAGCCAGAGTTCAGATGTGCCATGAGTGGAAACAAATGATTGCAAAGGATCTAGACTTTCTAAACATGGTAATAACTGCCCATGAAACATGGGTCCACTATTTCGACACCCTCACAAGGCGTGCAATGAGTGTCTGGAAACACATAGGCTCACCTGCTCCGAAAAAGTCTGCCAAACCAAATCAGCTGGGAAGGTGATGATGATAATTTTTTTTGATCATAAAGGTGTAGTCTACCAGCATGCCATACCTCACCAAATTACTGTCAATGTTGAGTATTACATCTCAGTCTAGAAGCATCTGCGATGACACATATCTATTAAGTGACCAGAACAGGTGGGCAAGTGGACCCTACACCATAATAATGCCTGCCCACATGTGGCTGCTTACGTTCAACAGTTTCTTACGAAATGCAGTATTGAAATCATGCCACAGCCTGCCTACAGTCCTGACCTTGCCCAGTGCGATTTATGGTTGTTTCCAACAATGAAGGAGAAGTTCTGTGGCACAACATTCAACACAGGTGCTGATGTTATTCAAGCTCTACAAGGGTCGCTAAAGCAGCTTCCACAAAATGCCTTTGCCACGTGCTTTGAAAAGTGGACTGAACGATGGGACCGTCCATTGCATTTCATCCGAGGGAAGGTACTTTGTGAAAGAATAACATATATTGTGCTGTACCTATATTTCTTCATTTTGTATGGAAGGCCATTGTACAAATTCATTCACCTAGTATATCCATCTCTATGCCATTTAGACTAATTTTGCAGTCAGTACCAACAGTTCCTCACTTAAAACCATAACTTCGTTTTTTTCCCTAGTTTATACTCAGTTTGAATTTCATACAGACTTTATTCATATATGACAACATACTGTGCAACTTACTTTCTCTCTGCCAACAAGACTGTGTCATCATCATACAGCAATCTGTAAACACATATGTTGATGCTACCAAGACATGAAGCAATATTGTCTTCTTTGGCATCATGCATGCATGCATTCATAAATATATTAAATGGCCATGGTGATTTTACATAACCTTGTCTGTCTCCTGCTCAAATAGAAAACGATTTTAAGGAAACACTATTCACTTGTACACATTCTGTACTGCCATCATACATAGCTTTCACACTATATATGCTATACTAGGGCATGTGGGATCATCAGCTGTGGGCTGATTTCTGACACTGATGTGCTTTTATGATTTTCAAGACTCAAAGTAAATATACTTCCTAAATATACATATTCATTCATCTGGTTTAACTCTGTGCCATTCAGATTGATCTTGCATCCAGTATTAACAGTACATCATTCAGAAAACAATGAATGGTTTCTTTCTCGGTTACACTCAGTTTGAATTTAATATATACTATGTTCATCCAAAATGACTTCACAACATAAATCTTGGCCCTCAGTCTCTGGCAGCTGGAATGTACCTGGCCAAGGCGGCGGCCAGTGCGACATGAAGGCAGAGGGTGCTAAGAATCCCCGGAGGACCGAACTAGGCTGCCGTCTGATGCTGACCTTGGCTACGTATAATGGACGCTCCCTATCTTCTGATTCAAGGCTGCTTGAATTGGAAGAGGAACTACAAAGGATCAAGTGGGACATCATCGGGCTAAGTGAGGTAAGAAGAAAAGGAGAAGATCTCATTGAACTGAAAAGTGGACATCTCTTCTACTATCGTGGGACAGATATTGGCAGAACTAGTGGTGTTGGATTTATAATAAACAAGAAACTGAATGATAAAGTTGTAGAAGTTGAAAGTTCCTCTGACAGAGCTGCACGACTCGTTATCCAACTCTCGAGAAGATACCAGGGTCAGATTATTCAAACTTATGCGCCAGCCACAAGTCATCCTGAAGAAGAAATTGAAGAATTTTATGAGGAAATTCGTCATCTAAATAATAAAGGTAAGCAACACTTGAAGATAATTATGGGAGATTTCAATGCAAAAATAGGGCAACAGAATGAAACTTCAGTAGGTAAATTCGGTCACGGCAACAGAAACCAGCGTGGAAATACTATCATTGAGTTTGCAGAGGCAGAAGGGTTTTTCATCTTGAATTCCTTTTTCAAGAAAAAGCCACACAGGAAATGGACATGGAGACATCCAAATGGGATGACAAGTAAAATTGATTTTATTATGTGTAACAAAAAATTCGTCATAGAAGACTGCAGTGTGCTAATCAAGTTCAACACAGGTAGTGACCATAGATTGGTGAGATGTAAGATGCACCTCAACACTAAACTCGAACGTGGCAAGCTCATAAGACAAACAAAATCTATTGACATAACCAACCTTAAAAAACACCATAATACCTTCAAGTTGGAACTGAAGAACAGATTCTCTGCTTTAGAAGGCCTAACATCGGAAGAAGAATAGATATTCCTGAAGTTAACAGAAAAGTAACCAAAGCTCTAATGGAAACAGCAACAAAATTAGCTGGGTCTAAGAACAAGTTGCATGTGAACAAATTATCAGGAAAAACCAAAATGTTGATGCAAAAAAGAAGAGATATGAGGACAACTAAAGAAGATGTGACTTCTAAAGTGGAATATATAAAGCTGTGCAAAACAGTACGAAAAGGTATCACTGAAGACGTAAGGAAATTCAACTGTGAACTAGTGAGGAAAGCAATTCAAAACAACCAAAGCCTAAAGAAAGCAAAGGGACATCTCAGTAAGGGAAGAAAACAGATTATGGCACTGAGAAAAGAAGATGGTTCTGTAACAAGAAATAGAGGCGAAATTTTGACAAGAGTGAAAGATTTCTACTCCAAATTATATGAAAGGGATGATACATGTAATCCAGACATCATGAAAGGTACCAGTACCAGAGTTCTTCCAGTCCTCCCAGCAGAAGTTGCACATGCAATCAAGAACATGAAGTGGGGAAAAGCTCCAGGAGAAGATGGAATTACTGTAGACATCATACAAGAAGCAAGTGGAGAAGTCGAAACAGTACTCGCCCAAATTTTCACTCGATGCCTTAATGAAGGGAAGATTCCTGCGGATTGGAACAACGCTACAATGATCCTGCTACATAAAAAAGGGGACATTGAGGATCTTGGGAACTACAGACCTATCAGCCTCCTATCAGTGGTTTATAAAATCTTCACTAAAGTTCTTTCACACCACTTGAAGGTAACACTGGACATGGCTCAACCGAGAGAACAAGCTGGATTCAGGAGTGGCTACAGCACAATAGATCATATCCACGTATTGAGAGAACTAATTGAAAGAGCGAGGGAATATGAACTTTCATTGTGCATGGCTTTTATCGATTATGAAAAAGCCTTTGATTCAGTGAAACCATCAGCAGTTACAATGGCTCTGAAATCCTGCGGTATTGAAGATGCATACATTAATATTATTAATAACATCTATGAAAATGCAAGTGCAAAGATTTGGCTGTTTGAAAGTACAGCACACATAAAAATTGGAAAGGGAGTGAGACAAGGTGACACCATATTTCCGAAGCTCTTTAATGCCACATTGGAAAATGTCTTTCAATCACTGAACTGGGAAAACAAAGGAATTAAGATTAATGGAGATTATCTAACCCACCTTCGTTTTGCTGATGACGTAGTCATTTTTGCAACTACCCCATCAGAGTTGCAGAGTATGATCCAGGAACTTGCTGACAAGAGTAAAGAAGTGGGATTAAAAATGAACTTTCAGAAGACAAAAGTGATGTTCAATGCTTTTACAAAAAATGAAGAATTATCGATTGATGGAGAAAAGCTGGAGATAACAGACACGTACGTTTATCTTGGACAGCAGATATCAAGTGAGGGTCACATTGATGAAGAAATTAATCGGCGTACAAAACTTGCCTGGAGAGCTATTGGAAGAAACAGCATAATTTTCAAGAGCAATATGCCATTATGTCTTAAAAGAAAAGTGTTTGATCAATGCATCCTTCCAGTGCTTATGTATGGTGCAGAGACGTGGACCTTAACTAAAAGAGACATACAAAGGCTGCAGACAACTCAAATTAGCATGGAGAGGTGCATGCTTGGTGTAACCAGGAGAGATAAGAAGAGGCACTCGTGAATTCAAAAAATGACAAGAGTGGAAGACATCATGATCAGAGTTCAATCCCTGAAATGGCAATGGGCTGGACATACTGCCAGAAGAGCAGACCATCGATGGACAGCCGAAATTTTAGATTGGATTCCAAGGGACAGGAAAAGACCCAGAAGAAGACCACATGGGAGATGGTTGGATGAAATTCGAAAGTATGCAGGAGTGACATGGAGGAGACTGGCACAAGACAGACCGTTGTGGAGGAAACTTGGTGAGACCTTCGTCCAGCAGTGGATTGATAATGGTTGACGATGATGATGATGATGATGATGATGTTCATTCTGAGCAAAATATGCTGTAAATCCATTTTGCTCTTAGACAGTATGACTGTGTTATTAGCTTTAAAAAAATTGAACACTGAGAGATATACATCAGCATGAGTGTCAGCTCATGCACACAATCATAAATACAATGAACAAGCATAGAATCATAGCAGACTTGTAAGATTCCTTCACCAATGATAAATCAATTAGATAATTCACCATTAACTGACGTACTATAAGCAAAGGACATCTAACATTACAAGGACATCATAGTTGGTTCCCAAAATGGCAGAAGAGACTCATTGTTGGAAGGAACATGTGCATGGCTTATCCATGAATACTAACTACACCTGATGCATTTCCTTCTTGGTGAGTGGCGCATGACAAAGAACACAACTTTAACTAAGCTTTCCAACTGAATATTAGACATGTGGTAAAATAAAAAGAACCCCCACCTCATAAACAAAGCATTGCATAGGTTAGTATTTGGGTGAGGGTGCATCAGAATAATAAGTTTGTTCCTAGTAGGTATTTTGAAAATGCCAATTCATAAGCCCAGGACTTTCAGTGTACCAAAAGGGGAAATAGTTACTGACTCTTGATAATATTTTATTTCATATTTACACATATTAAAATGTTTGTGTTTCTTTGAAGAATGTGCTGCTTCTGCCATTTTGGGAACATTATACAATGTCCTTGTAAATCTCAGTAACTTTCTGTGGTTGAACAAGGGAAGTGTTGTGATTAGTTTTGTCAATTGCTTAGTTGAAATCAGGAATTTTCTTCATGAAATTAAAAAAGACGTTTTTCTAACAAATGTAAGAAAACATCAGTCAACAGTTGGTGTGCATTTCTATTTTCAAGATATGGGCATTTTTTCCCTATTTTCGAGAAGTTGGCCATTTTTTCCATGGGCAATATTTCTGTGGTCATTTCCCCCCTCATATATATGGATGACACAGAGGATTAACGATGTGTAGCACATTTTCATGGTATGCCTTTGTTCTCTCTCTCTCTCTCTCTCTTTCTGTAATTTTTGGAAAGCAAACTGAGCACCAGGTCTACTTGAACATCACTAAAGATCAGGTACATGCACAATGCTGCAGGTGCACGATGGTGGAAATCAGTTACTTTTAGGATGACAGTACAAACTTCAGTCTCGCCAAACTTTTAAAGGAGAAGAATCAGGTACATCAGGTAGACGTGAATTCCTGCATCTGTGCTAATGTGTTCCCAGTCCCATTAAGCATCAACAAGAAAGATGTCTTCTTCAGCTCAGTTCTCTATGCATATCACCTCAAGAATTGTGAACAATTTTGTTTTGTGAATGTACCATTATTTCTAGTTGTAAATGCATTTATGGTACCTCTATTCATAGTGATTGTGGAATAACTTTTTTACGAAAAGTCCCCAAGGGACTTTTCGAGAAACTGAAAAGGATCGGAGCAAAATATAATATCAGGCTAGCTCCAGATCTTAATAACAAAATAAAGAAATTCCTGCCAGCTTTAAAAAAGCAGAAAGAATTGGACATCCAATTACAGGAAGGAGTAATTTACTGCATCAACTGTAACTGCGGACTCAGCTATATAGGAGAAACAGGGAGAAGTATTAAGGTCCGAATGAAAGAACACCAAGCAGCTATTAGGAACATTGGGAACAAAACAGGGCTAGACAGACATATACAAGCAAGTGGACACTCCATAAATTGGGACTCAGTGAAAATAATCGCCCACCAGTCAAACTTAGTAAAGAGGAAACTAGAAGAAGGGATCGAAATAGCAAGAAGAAGAAGTACCACAATTAACGATAATGCGGATGGACTCTTCCAATTGAGTGGCTGCAACTACTCCAGTGACATAGTCCTGATGACGAACTAGGCTTTAGTTTGAAAATTTGACAACCAACTTTCATGAAAAGTAACCTCTATAAGACCCGTAAAAAAGTTATTCCACAACCATTATTTCTTGTGACACATATCAATACCTTGTGCACTACATCCTCACACACACACGCCATGTTAGTCAGTCATTTAGTCCAGTGACAGTCTAATACATCATTAGGTCATGGTCATTGTGAAATGGTCAGTCAGGATATTGCTTTTTGTTTTGTTTGCTCTTGGATCAAATGTTAGCCTTGTCAATAGGCTATCTCATCTAAGACATTTATGCAAGCAAATTTCAGACTAAAAATATGATTTTATTTAGATTCAGTTCAAGAATTCTTATTTTTTCTTTTCTCTGAGTTCTATTTATTTACTCTGTTTTCTCTGAGTTCTGTTCATTCTCAGTGCATTTTTTTTTGTTTTTTGTTTTTTTGTTTGTTTTATTTGTTAACTGTCAAGACCCACTCTCAATGCTTGAAATTCAGTTTATAAATATGTTGGTACTTCATGCAATTTGAAGCATTCAAATTGTATCTGAATTCAAAGCATTGAGAACAGGCTTTTACAGTCAACAAGGGGCTAAAATTGTCTGCAAATAAATGAACAAAAAAAAAAAAAAAAAGAATAAGAATTCTTGAAGTGAAAAATTTAATCTCCCTCTCTCTCAGTAAAGCCTAAGTGGTTTTTCTGATTTTATTTCAGGAGAAACATTGGCACTGACAAATATTTATATTTCTAAATGTATGTGAAGTGAGAAATATTATTTTAGGCATAGATATGTCAAAAATAACTGTACCCACAATAATAATAGTGAGAAAAGAGTGACTACAAGTAACAGCCTGAAGAAGAGTTTTCACTGAAAATTTGCAATTAAAATTCACATTTTTTAAAATAATTCCCATGAAGAATTATAATTTAGGGTTTAATATAGATATGGGTTTAATAGTAATTTTGGTTGTAAATGAATTTATGGTACCTCTATTCATAGTTTACTGTGTAAATAACTATTTTACAGGTCTTATAGAGGTAATTATTTAAAAGAGTTGGTGGCCAAATTTTCGAACTAAAACCTAGTTCATTGTTCATTCAAATTTTCGAACTAAAACCTAATTCATCATGAACTAGGTTCTAGTTCAAAAATTTGATCACCAACTCTTTTAAATAATTACCTCTATAAGACTCGTTAAATAGTTATTTCCACTGTAATTTTGTAGAGACAATTCTTTATAAAAAATTATTTTGGATATCTCCAGTACATGACAAGCACATGTGAATGTCATTTTTGGCAGCACTAAAAAATTTTTAGTTTTAAGAAGTGGTGACTACACAAGAAATATTGAATATGTGGTGATCATGTTCCAAAAATGGTGTTCAAGATATGGGTTTGATTCACATTCTGAGTCAGTGAATTTAAAATTTTTTATGGTATTGTCATGGATTACAGTTGCTATTGGTATCTCTATACTTAAAATGAAACTTGTTGTATTCAATGTGATATCTGTAATAATTTATTTCTTGATATTTCATTATTGTTGTTGTTTGTAGTATTCACTGTCTTTATTATTTTTTTCCCAGCCGGAAAGATATCACAACTGCTATTGAGACTAACTTAAAGTAAGTTTGCACTCAACATTTGTATTTGATCAGTTTTCATATTTTTTTCTTTTACATTGTTTATGCATAATCTTCTGGAAATGTGAATGTACTAACTTTATTAAAAAGAAAGACCACTTAAGGTGATTTTTCACATGGATTTATACATGTAACTTAGCTTCACCTGGATCAAACTTTGACATTATGATTAAAGTACTAGCTAAAAAATATATTTTCCAGAACGTTTTTGTTCATGTCCTGACATTTATGTTTGTAATGGGAAACATAAAATCAGAATTTTCACCTTCCTTAAAATTACATATTAGATCCTAAAATGATACTTTGTCATTCACATAAAGTTGGCTGAATATGTAGTTCTGTTTATATTTCCTATGCAGCTACAATTTCTTGTGGAACTTCTCTTTCATTTTAGCTTGATATATTAGCAGAAACGTATGCCAAACAGAAATTTGCCAGAGATTATTATCCACATTACATTTTCGAAAACATGTTTGGAGAATATTCAATTAGTTCTTCTAACACATTTCAGTGTTTAACTTCATTATGCGGTTATAATATTTATTGTACATATTTGTCAACTATACAGTTGTGATATTTTGTACTGTTTCTCACATTGTATGAATATCAAAGTGCTCACTGGAAAATTCATCTTTGTCTGACATTGGGTTATTACAGCTGAATGCTACTGAATATTAAAAATTAAGGTAAAATATTATATAAATGAAAGCTGTTACTCACATTTTCTTTTTCCTGGAATATTTCGGGATATTGAACTTTTACTTGGCGAAAGCATAAATTGCTTTGAAGTCTTCTGTTATCACTTCCAGCAGTCACTTTGTGAAGATATTCTACTTGGTAAGAGTAGAATATCTTCACGAATGAAGATATTCTACTGAATATCATCACGAGTGTTGCCTGTTGTCAAAAAAACAAGCTGTACCTATGGGCTCTCCTCTTTCCCCCTTACTTGCTGAAATTTATTTGCAGAATATTGAAACATTAATTGTTGCCCCATCCCTCTTAAAACCTACCATTTGGTTAAGGTATGTGGACGACATCTTCATCATTTGGCCACACCAAAAACACTCTGTTTGAACTCGTGCCCTCCATAACTTCAAAATTCCAGCATATAAAATTTTCCACTTAAGAGAACAGATCAACAATAATATTAGTTTTCTGGATATCAATATCAACCCAGATTTCTCACTTGGACTCTCTGTTTACAGGAAACCTTCTGCCACCCATAATATCATCCCTTACCATTCTCGAATTTTTGGAAAATACAAACTGTCTGCTCTTAAGTCATACATTCACCGGGCCAACCTTATTTGCAACAGCCCTTCTGTTCTTCAACTAGAATATCAGAACATCATCAACACTGGCAAATTGCATGGCTTTCCACCCTACTTATTACATAGACTAATCAAGAGGTTTGAATCACAGAATAGATCTAGTTTACTGCCTGAACCTTCCACCATCCATCAGTTTGTTGGCACTTTGCCCTTTAGCCTGTCCTTCCCTCATAAGGTTTGCCCTATTTTCAAGTCTTTTGGCTACAGGATTGCAGTCAAACCACCTCCATATCTTCTCAAACTAATTCTTAAGGACAGAGATCTCAATAAACCCCTAGATTTACAAGGTATCTACTCTATCCCTATCAACACTTCCACAGGCGTTACCCACTATATTGGTAGTATTTACCGCAGCATAAGCCGGCGTTTGATGGAGCATATCGCTGATGTTAAGAAAGGTAGCCCTTCCACCTCCTTTTCAATTTTAACCATCAGTGATATGTCCGCGGCTCCTGATTGGCACAATGTTAAGCGAATCACCCCGTTCAGCAATCGCCATGCCCTCAGATACCACGAAAGCATTGAAATCTACCTTACCCCTAACACCTGCAATACTGACGTACCTTTTAACATCCCTATTATTTGGAAAGCAATTTTGAAATCTGGCAACAACTGACGCTTTTACCACATGTCTCATTCCATGGCTGATGAAGGTAGAAGTCGCTACCGAAACATCCCGCTCATAATTTTTCAATGTAACTTACGCATGTGATGACGATTTCAAGAATTCTTTTAAAGAAGTATCCTATTTACTCGGTCATATGCTTTCTCTAAATCAATGAAGGCAGTAAAAACTTTCTTACCAACAGCCAGATACTTTTCAATCATCATGCGTAATGCAAAAATTTGGTTAGTGCAGCCTTCACCAGGCATAAAACCACTCTGAACATCCCACACTTTCTTTGATGTAAGACCTTGTACCTTTTCAATATTGACCTTACCAAATACTTTTCCCTGGCACTCTCAGTAAGCTAATACCATGATAGTTCTTGCAGTCAGTCTGATCACCTTTTCCCTTATACAAGGGAACAATGATAGCATCCCTCCAGTCCCGAAGTACCATTCCTAACTCCCAGCATAACTGGCATATTTCGGTTAACCAGTCAATTACAGAATCACCATCATATTTCAACATCTCAGCAGTTATGCCATCAACTCCTGGAGCCTTACCATTCTGAAGAGATTTTAGAGCTTTACATACCTCTTCTCTCGAGATCCCTCCTGTGCATCCATCTCTCACTATGACATCATCTGCTTCTGCCGCAGAATCATCCTTGCTTTCTTGACCTAGTAACTCACAGAAGTATTCACCCCAACATTCACTTAACTCATTGGGCTCCCATATCATTTCCCTGATCCTATTCTTCACACAACTTGCACCCTTGTTTCACTTATTTCTTCGGTGTCTCATATACTTCCAGAAAGTTTTTCAATCTTTCCAAAAAGCCATTTCATGCCTTTCCACCTGTTCCTTCCTATCTTTTGCTTTACTCTGGCAAACCAGCTTCACTGCCTCACGCTTCTTACAGCGATATTCATCCTCAGAAACTTTATCTTGCAACATCCCCAAATAAGCTTCTTTCTTCTGCTTTACTGCCTGTTCAATCTCCCTATTCCACCAAGCATCACCTCTAGTGCTACCCACTATTTTGGTGCCACATGCCTCTTTAGTAGCAGCGACAACACAATTCTTAAAACAAGTCCACTTCTTTTTTACACCTCTCTCACATGACTTCAGCTCCTTCAGTCATTCTCTGAGTAAGTTAGCATAATGCTGATGATCCTCGGGAAGCCTTTCAATCTTTATTCTTTCCATCCTAGGCCTCTTACTATTCCTCCAACCAACTTTCAGTTTCACTCGCGACACTACCAAGTAATGATCAGAGCCAACATCTGCACCTCTCATCACACGGGTGTCAACAACTAAGTGTTTCAGATGCTGATCGTAAACAACAAAATCTATTGCACTCTTTTGACCAAGATTACGATTTTTCCAAGTATATGTGTGGTTATACTTGTGGTTGAAAACGTATTAGATACACACAAACCATTTTCAATGCAGAGTACAATTAATCTTTCACCATTATCTTTCACACAAGAGTCATTAAATTAACCCAGAACATTATCAGAAATCGCATTCTATACACCTACTCTAGCATTGAAATCCCATGCTATTATAACTTTTTCTTTAGCACCAAACTGGCTCAAAACAGCTTTTAGCTCATTCCATAAATCCTCCTTCCTATCAGAAGGTTCTGAGTCACAAGGAGCGTACAGTACAACAATTACAATTCTCTGAAGTTTCACTTGCAAACAAATCCAAAGAATTCTCTCACTTGTACAGTTATAGTGAATCAAATTGTTCTTTATCTCTTTACTTAATATCACACCTACACCAGCCTGTCCTCTTACATTATCCAACACTCTAGACCACACACTCACTGTTCCATTCACTACTTCTATCCCAATTTTCTTCTGTTTACACTGCTGGCCACCCAAAATGCAACACCATGAAGGAAGCATCCGATTGGCCTGAAATTCGCAGCATGTGTCGCCCACGAGAGGACATGCAAACGATTAGTATTGCAGGGCATATGCAAATCATGTGCACCCGGCACGCCACCGAGAAGCAACATAAGAAGAGTGCACAGAAGGTGGGGTGTAAGTAGTGGAAGTGTGTTGTGCTGCCAGACCTGTGTGTGGGAAGCTTCCTGATGCCTCATTGCAGAATGCGGCAGTCATTCCAGCATGTTTCGGAGTTCGACAGAGGACGAATAGTGGCTTATCGCGACAGCGGTTTATCGTACCAAGACATCGGCACCCGTGTGGGACGACATCCAGCCACAGTGAGGCGAGTATGGATTTGGTGGGTGTAATAGTGAGGGACGGATGGACCGACGTGAGCGATTTCCGCAGCCATGGCACACCACCGAACGAGAGGACCAGCATGTTGTGTGGCAGGAATCGACGGCTCGCACCACCACATCATGAACGTTATCGCAGGAATTAGGGTGTGTTGCGCAACAACCTGTGTTAGCTCGTATCATTTGGTGGCGCCTGCAGGAGCAGGGTCTTGTCGCATGGCGGCCATTGCTCTGATTACCATTGATGTTACACCACCGGCGGGTGCTGCTGAAGTGGGCCGTTGAACGCCGCACCTGGACTACGGAATGGCTCGACATTGTCTTCTCTGACGAATCCTGCTTCTGCCTGCAACACCACGATGGTCGGATCCGCGTGTGGCAGCACTGCCGCGAAAGACTGTATGACGCCTGCATTATGCATCGCCATACCGGTCAGTCGCCTGGCATTATGGTTTGGGGCGCAGTTGGATATGACACCCGCACCCCTCTTGTACGCATCACCGGTACACTCAACAGCCACTGTTACATCTCCAACGTTTTGAAGTCTGTAGTCCTCCCTTACCTGCAGGACCTACCAGCGGCCACATTTCAACAGGACAATGCGCGCCCTCTCGTGGCACGCATCATGCAACAATTCTTCACGGTCCACCAGGTGTCACTGCTGCCGTGGCCCGCCTGTTCTCCCGACATGTAGCTCATTGAACACGTCTGGTCGCTGATCGACAACCGAGTGGCTCGGCAAGCATCACCCACGGCTACGCCTGATGAACTGTGGCAACGTTTAGAAGCAGCCAGGACCGACATACCCCAAGCTCACATCCAAAGCCTGTTTCGTTCGATGCCGCAGCATGTCGCAGCTATTATTGCCAGCCATAGGGACCACACGAACTATTTATGTCTGCGTGTTCCGCAAGTCACATGGGCCTTTAAGCTCAATCGTTTCATCTTTGTATCTGTTGTTATGTGTCCAGTAAATCTGGCCTTGCTCTCTCGTGTCCTTCTTGGTGTTGCATTTTGGGTGGCCAGCAGTGTAGTTTCACTCACTGAGTTTTAGTTTGAACTCACTGGGTTTTGTTCCAGAATCCTTAGGTTGAATGACCAAGTGGGACCATCAGCTGTAGGCTAATCCCCCACACTGATGTACTTACCTGATTAAAAAGACAAAAAGAAATCAGTACCTGGACTCAAGTGTGGGATATGGTGGACCTACTACACTTAAGAAGGATGGTCCACCACGGAATCGACCTGGAAAAATATCTGGTGGTTTTTATTTCTTTTTGGAGCTAACCTCTGAATCTCAGAGAACAGCTTAGTGATGTATGTATGTATGTAGTTTCACTCACACACAGCACATCCAATTTATACTTATTAATTTCTTCAATCACCTCATTCATCTTTTCATTTATTCCTCTAGTATTCCACACACCAATCTTGCACTCACTCAGCCAGGATCTCTCTCATTTTCCTTTTTCCAGTTCCAGGTTGATACCATGGTGGACCGTCTTTCTCAAGTGTGGTAGATCCACCATATCCCACACGAGAGTCTGGAATAATAATTCTTTGAGTCTTTTTAATCAAGAAAGTACACCAGTGTGGGGGATTAGCCCACAGCAGACGGTTCCAGTTGGTTATTCACCTAAGAATTCTGGAACAAAACCCAGTGAGTTGGGGTGTTTTCACCAGTGTCACACAGGACTAGCTGGCACCTCTCCAAGATTCACAGAGGCCCTTGTTGCTGTTCTGTGCACCATTGTTACCATGGAGGGCCACGAGGAGACAAACCCGTCTCTCACTAAGACCGCCCGCTAAAAGGCCATAAAAATGTAATTGTTGACACAAATGTGCCATATCTGTTTTGTTTAAATGTGCTGTAAATGTAATGTTGTTGGCACAAATGTGCCATATTTCACAGGAAGTTGCTACATGGAAACAGTGGAAACATGGCACATTTGTGGAAACATGGCACATTTGTGCCAACAATTACATTTATATTGCCTTCCATGTGTTTATGAAAAATCATTTCTTCAGGGAGATTTGTTTCCCACTTATATGTATGATCAAAACAAAATGTTGAGACAGAGAACAATTCACAAAGAATTATTAATACATACATTTGATGTGGAATATGAACATCAAACAGAAGTCATCGCTCTTTCCACGTTTATAAGTGAGACACGGAAAAACTCTCATTGGCCGCCACCGAAAATCAAACCCAGGGTCTTCCAGTTACGTTGTGGACATGCTTCACTTATAAACGTGGAAAGAGCGATGACTTCTGTTTGACAAAATTCACACACACAAAAAAACATTCCAATGAACTTGTTCTCTGTGCTATTCAGCACAGAGGACAAGTTCATAAGTTCTACATACTTGAACTTGTCCTCTCTGTTGAATAGCAAATTCAGCACAGAGGACAATTTCAAGTATGTGGAACTTATTGTATATGTAGACACATAGCTGACAAATGTATAAGTGCTCTGAGCTCAAGCACCTTATGAAAAAGGAGTGAAATTAAAAACAAAAAAGTCTTTTAATTCACCAGTTTTGAATTTCTTGTAAGATTAGCAAGAAATCTCCCACTATCAGACTTTTATCTGAAGCACCCCTTCACTTTGAAAAATATGCTGCAAGCTTGTCTTTTATTGGCACCAACTACATGGGTGCTCTGGGGCTCAAGAACACATTAAATTAGTGATAACTATAAATGCCCCCCCCCCCGTCATAACTGCAAAAACATGTAAATATAAAATGTGTGCATAAGGAAATTGAAGAGTATACATTTTTATATATCTGTTTCAATTTTTAAATCACATCACTGATTAAATCATATGACTAAATAATGTGTAATCAATTGTTCCACTGTAGATTTATGTATGTGCATATAATTATCTAAAGAGCATGGGTACCCATTGGACTTTCATGGTGCAAACCTTGAGCACCCATTGGATTTCTTGAAAGTCAGCACCTATATGTAGACAAATCATTAGGTAAAGAAATAGAAAAAAAGTTGAAAGAGGGATAGTTACTGCAATGCTAAATCCTGTTCTCTGGATTAAATCACTTTTAGAAAAACAGAACCCATAAGCTTCGAATTGATTAATATTTACAAATCTGTGATAGGCAAACAAACTCATTATTTTTAGCTTAGGAATGCTGTAAGTGGAATGAAAGTTGGCTACATGAGAAGCAGTTAGTTTCTTCATTACTAGGCCAAAAATAATAGCACATTTTTATAGCTATTGTGTAGAGCATTCAGAACACATGTGCGGAGAATGTCAAGAAGTGCCAACAAAATAAATTCCACATGGGTGGCTTCTTATGATGAGTGGTAAAAAAAAAAAAAAAAAGGTTTAGAAAAAAATTGTAAATGAGGCTGTCAAAACTTTAGTGAAAATTAATAATCATTGAACTGAAATCATGTACTTACCTTATTAAAAAGACACAAAGAAATGAAAAAAATGACTCATATGTGGGATATGGTGGACTTGAGAAAGACGGTCCACCACGGAATAGACCTGGAAATTCTAAAAGGCGCATGAAAAAGAGATCAAGGTTGAGTGAGTGTAAGATTGGTGTATGGAATACTAGTGGTATAAATGGCAAGATGAATGAGTTGATTGAAGAAATTAATAAGTATAAATTGGATATGCTGTGTGTAAGTGAAACCAAAAAGAAGGAAATTGGGGTAGAAGAAGTGAATGGCACAGTGAGTGTGTGGTCTGGAGTATCGGATAATGTTAGGAGACAAGCTGGTGTAGGCAGGGGTGGCAGAAAGTGAAGTTCATTGACCGGGCCCAAAATTTTGAATCATGGTGCACCCTCCTCCCTTCCCGCTTTCCAGAACAAACAAAACAAAAACAATGCCTAAGGAGCTTTGTTAGGGATTAGAACCACCTGACCACTTACCTAAAGGAACTTTCTAAGACACACCTCAACAAAAAATCGCACATATGCCAAAATAAAAAATAAATAAAACCTTGGCTAAAATAATTGAAATTATTGACCAGGCCCGGGGGTTTAGGTGCGATTTTAAATGAAAAGATAAGAACAACTTGATCCATTACAGCTGCATTAGTGAGAGAATTCTTTGAATATGTCTGAAAGTGAAACTTCAGAGAATAGTAATTGTTGTAGTGTATGCTCCTTGTGCCTCAGAACCTTCTGATAGGAAGGAGGATTTCTGGAATGAGCTAAAAGCTGTTTTGAGCCAGTTTGGTGCTAAAGAAAAAGTTATAATAGCAGGGGGTTTCAATGATCGAGTAGGTGTGAATAATGTAATTTCTGACAATGTTCTGGTTAAATTTAATGATCCTTTTGTAAATGGTAATGGTGAAAGGTTAATTGAACTTTGCATTGAGAATGGTTTGAATGTACCTAATACGTTTTCAACCACAAGTATATCCACACATATACTTGAAAAAATCGTACTCTTGGTCAAAAAGTGTTATAGATTTTGTTGTTTACGATCAGCGTCTGAAACACTTAGTTGTTGACACTCATGTGATGAGAGGTACGGATGTTGGTTCTGATCATTACTTGGTAGTGTCACGAGTGAAACTTAATGTTGGTTGGAGGAATAGTAAGAGGCCTAAGATGGAAAGAATAAAGATTGAAAGGCTTCCCGAGGATCATCAGCATTATGCTAACTTACTCAGAGAATGACTGAAGGAGCTGAAGTCATGTGAGAGAGGTGTAAAAAAGAAGTGGGAATGTTTTAAAATCTGTGTTGTTAGTGCTGCTGCTGAGGTCTGTGGTACCACAATAGTGGGTAACAATAGAGGTGATGGTTGGTGGAATAGTGAGATTAAAGAGGCAGTAACGAGAAAGATGGCTGCCTATTTGGGAATGTTGTAAGGTAGAGTTTCTGTGGATGAATACCTCTGTAAGAAGAGTGAAGCAGCTAAGGTGGTTTGCCAGAATGAGGCAAAAGATAGGAAGGAACAGGTGAAAAAGCATAAATTGGCTTTTTGGAAAGATAGAAAGACTTTCTGGAAGTTCGTGAGACTCAGGAAAAATAGGGGGAAACAAAGTTGTGTGAAGAATAGGGTTGGGGAAACGATATAGGAGCCCAGTGAGTTAAGTGAAAGATGGGGTGAATACTTCTGTGAGTTATTAGATCAAGAAAGTAAAGGGGATTCTGAGGCAGAAGCAGATGATGTCACAGTGAAGGAGGGAAGTGCAGGAGGGATCTCAAGAGAAGAGGTGTATATAAAGCTCTAAAATCTCTTCAGAATGGTAAGGCTCCAGGAGTTGATGGCATAACTGCTGAGATGTTGAAATATGATGGTGATTCTGTAATTGACTGGTTAACTAAAATTTGCGAGTTGTGCTGGGACCTAGGCATGGTCCCTCGGGATTGGAACGATGCTATCATTGTTCCCTTGTATAAGGAAAAAGGTGATCAGACTGACTGCAAGCACTATCATGTTATTAGCCTACTGAGTGTTCCAGGGAAAGTGTTTGGTAAGGTGATTATTGAAAAAGTACGGTGTCTTGCATCAGTGAAAGTATGGGATGTTCAGAGTGGTTTTATGCCTGGCAAAGGCGGCACTAACCAAATTTTTGCATTACACATGATGATTGAAAAGTATCTGGCTGTTGGTAAAAAAGTTTTTGCTGCTTTCATAGATTTAGAGAAAGCTTATGACCGAGTAAATAGGACACTTTGGTGGAAGGTATTGAATGAATATGGTGTTACTGGGAGTCTACATAATAGTGTAAAAGCCATGTTTGCTGGTAGTAGAGCTTGTGTTTGAGTGAATGGTGTTTTATCAAAATGGTTTTCTATTGGTGCAAAAGTTAGGCAAGGTTGTGTAATGTCCCCCTGGCTGCTTAAGATATTTATGGATGCATGCATGCATCATGCCAAAATAGATAATACTGGTTTGTGTCTTGGTGATACGCGTGTGTGCAGGTTGCTGTATGCTGATGACACTGTCCTGTTGGCAGAGAGCAAAAGTCAGTTGCAGAATATGTTGTCCCAGATGTACGAAGTTTGCATGAAATTTAAACTGAGTATAAATAAGGGAAAAGCCAAAGTTATGGTTTTTGAGTGGGGAATTGGTAGTACTGAATGTAGCATAAGTCTAAACAGCACTGTGATTGACCAAGTGAATGAGTGTGTGTATTTAGGAAGCATGTTTCACAAAGAGAACAAATTGGATGGTGAAATTAGTAGGTGAGTGAATTCTTCATTGAAAGTCATAGCTACTCTGGGAGGTTTTCACAGGAATGATGGGTTCTCAAAGAGAGTCCTGCATGGCTGTGTATGAAAGTGTAATTAATACAGACATTTAACGTGGACCAGGAATATCAAACAAAGATCTTCCCTCTTTCCATGTTTATAAGTGAGTCACGGAAAAATTCTCATTGGCCGCCACTGGGAGTCGAACCCAGGGTCTTCCAGTTAAGCATATCCTGCGCGTAACTGGAAGACCCTGGGTTTGACTCCCGGTGGCGGCCAATGAGAATTTTTCCGTGACTCACTTATAAACGTGGAAAGAGCGAAGATCTTTGTTTGATAAAGTGTAATTGTTCCTACTCTGATGTATGGCAGTGAAACCTGGGTACTGCAGAAGAAACATAGGAGTCGTTTGTGTGCTGGAGAAATGTGTTACTTACGGAGGGGTTTGTGGCAAGACACGTTCTGATCATGTGAAGAATAAAGATATGTTGGAGTTATGTAATGTGAAGCAAAATGTTGTTAGCAAGGTGGGGACTAATATGCTTCGGTGGTTTGGGCATGTTGAAAGAATGAGTGATGAGATGCTTACTAAGACAATTTTTTCAGCCCAAGTGGCAGGAAAGAAAGGCGGAGGAAGGCCAAGGAAGGCATGGGAGTATCAGATTCAGGAGTGTGCATGAGAAAAAGATCATGAGTATGAAGTATAGAAGATCTTGTGTGCGTCGTGTGATGGATTTCTGTGAAGCTCGAATTGTGTGCCAAGATCGCTGTAAGTGGAGGAATTAGATATGGCAACAGTAAGTAAATAATCAGATAAAAATTATCTGGTAGTTTGTCTTTTCTTTGTGGAGCTAACCTCTGAATCTTAGAGAACAGCTTAGTGATATGTATGTATGTAATCATGAAGAAAGAAAAACATCTGCAATGGTCATTATTAATCCTATAAATGAGGAAAGTTTGCATAAAATGACCCCGGAATAAACCACTGTGGGGTAAGAGAAAAATGAAAGACTCCTGTGTGGAGGGAGTGAGGACCACAATGGAACAATAAAACATTTCTGAGTGATGAGTATTATGACAACAAGATAGTGTGGAATGGCATAATTTTGTCTTCTGTTTTAGATAATGTAAAACCAGTTACTACACACACACACACACACACACACACACACACAGGGAAGGAATGAAATCTTACAAAGAATTGTTTTATCTCTCATGTTTTGAGGGTAATGTTATTTATTTATTTATTTATTTATTTATTTATTGTGAATAGGTTTGTAGCAAATCATCATTTTGTATTTTAATTACATCTTTAATTATTAGTTGAAGTATTTCCAAGGTTGTTCATGTGGTCCTAACTTGTCACCTGCAAGACTTGCAGCTAACAGTTTGTGAAATACTAGTGCATATAAATTATGTGTACACATGTAATTTTCATGGACAGTCTTAATCCGACACTGTTTTTAATTTTTTTGCAGGACTATGGATGTCATGCTTGTCAGTGGTGGTAGAGCTGCACATCTTCAGGCCGTCCAAAATCTTTATGGTCGCATGGACAAACAGAAGACTTCTTTCTTGAAGTTAGACAGTGTAGGGGATGTCTTTGCACAGGCTGTAAGTGATAAATTTTGTATTTCACATTGTATTCGTTAACTTTCAATGTTTGATTTTTAAAAAACAATTAGTGGAGTACCTCTTACCAAATTTTTGCAAAAGCATCAAAGGGTGACATGGAAGAGAATTGTGCAAGATGACAGTTGTGGAAGGGACTTCCATCCAGCAGTGGAATAAAGAGGAGGGGTTGAGGTTTTTATGAACATTGTTTTGAAGCCTTATTAATGCTACAAGGTACAGAATGCAACATACTCACATTGTACAAAATTCTAGAAGATAATGCTTACCTTGGCATTCCTTAATAGCGATGAAACGCATTTCATGACACATTTTCCGGTCTTTGTTGATGTTATTGTCCTAATGTCCGTTGTATGAGATGTATAACTTTACTTCAACACACTTTTCGCTGGGTATACTCAGTGAATCTTCACTTTAGGATTCAAAAATATCAACTTTTATCGTTCTTTATACTCGAAATTTTCACCCAGTCTCTGGGCATCCTCAGAAGCGTGGCGACTTTTCCACCGATGTTCGTGGTTAACTTCGCGCTAATGGAGTCCGATACTCCTTGTAGCCATTTGTCGGATATACTTTCTTGGATACATTTCTTTATCAAGCCCTGCTAGCGCCATCTATGTTTCAACAATGTAACTCTTTTTTTTTTTAATTTCTTTTCCTATCCCGGGTTTCTTGTCTTTTTTGTCAGTTTTTCTTTTGTTGTTTTTTTTCTTGTCTTATTAGTTCTTTCCACAGGCTAGATAATGTGCTAGGGTCATTCTGGTTACATACCCTTGTTTTATTTTTATAGATTAAGATTGCTTCTTCCCTCCGCATTTGCCTTTCATATTTTTATTCCTTTTTAGCATTTTAATTTCATCAAATTTTGGGAAAGTCTGGTTTTCAAAGCAGAATTGCACTAATGCAGTTTTTGCTTCTTTTTTCTGCCAGTTAGATATGTGTTGTTAAAGTCTTTTTTTAACCTGTTTTTCGTACTGTCAATGTATGATATTGGGGGTATGTGTGCAGTTGGAATTTCGTAGGATCCCGATTCTTCTAGTATTTTTTCCTCTGTTTTTTTGTTAACAGTCAGATTTTTCAATGTGTTCACTGAACTTCCTAGTTGTAAGTCATATTTAGCACATTGCCTATTAATTTCTTTACTAACTCCTTCCAAGTATGGGAATGCCCCAATGTATTTCAATTTTTTATTCCTCACCTTCTTTTGATTGTGCACTTCTTGGCCTTCATTTCTCTTAGTCACATGCTTTTTACTCTCATGTATCTGTTTTTTAATTAGCTTACTCAGGTAACCATACTCTTGTGATATTTTTGAGATTATATAAAATTCTGGAAGATAATGCTTACCTTGGCATTATCTTCTAGAATTTTGTACAAGTTATTTTTAAATTTGCACATAAAATAGAATAGTAGCATGATCAGAGCTATTTAATAGTCTGAATCAGAACTACTAATAGGAATTGATACTCACATTGTATTTTAAATTATAATATTGAAAAAAAAAACTAGTATTTCATAACATTTTATAATACATAGCAAATTTAAAAATTTCTTTGAAGGTTACCTATAAATCAGAGTTACACTTGCACTAAGGATTACATTACACTGAGGATCATAAAATATAGTCCAATTTTTTTCCTATCTCATCTGCTCCTCATATCAGCTAACGAATGGTGTTCTTCAAAGGAGGCATGATTGGATGTATTTGGTAGGATAAAACTGTGTTAGCAAAGGCCCAACATTTTTGTGAATAGCAATGAGGTTATTTTGATCAAAAGAGAAGACTTAGCTGCAGTTTATCAAATTTATCTCAGAAATCCCCTTTCGTATTCGCTAAAAGATGCTACAATGTGTCTGCAAAGTTCACTTCAGCTGTAAAGGTTGCTTATATATTTCTTTTTCTTTAAGTTGTATGTATTCTCTAAAAGAATGAAATAGGTCTCTTTCACTGAGTTGAAACCTGTTAGATAACTTCACAATCATCACAGTGTATTTTTATTTAAATTCTTGGGTCAATTATTTGCATCACTTTGGGACAGCTTGGCCAATCAATGTCTTCTCAAAATGACTATTAAGAAAATGTTGCTTTTCTTCACTGTAAAGCAGCCTTTTCTTTATAGACCTTTTATAAAATGCAATTCAGCAGTTGGGGAGGGGGGGCATGTATACCTCATTACACTTAATTTCTGACATTTTTCTCCCTCACATGTGACAGTTATTACATTAAGTTCAATAATTGTGTGGTACAGTTATGTTATTTTTAGTTTTAATATTAATTACATATTATGTCATCATCATTGTCAACCATTATCAATCCACTGCTGGACGAAGGTCTCCCCAAGTTTCCTTCACAAGGGTCTGTCTTGTGCCAGTCTCCTCCATGTCACTCCTGCATACTTTCGAATTTCATCCACCCATCTCCCGTGTGGTCTTCTTCTGGGTCTTTTCCTGTCCCTTGGAATCCAATCTAAAATTTCGGCTGTCCATCGATGATCTGTCCTTCTGGCAGTATGTCCAGCCCATTGCCATTTCAGGGATTTAACTCGGATCATGATGTCTTCCACTCTTGTCATTTCTCGGATCCACGAGTTCTTCTTCTTATCTCTCTTGGTTACACCAAGCATGCACCTCTCCATGCTAATTTGAGTTGTCTGCAGCCTTTGTATGTCTCTTTTAGTTAAGGTCCACGTCTCTGCACCATACGTAAGCACTGGAAGGATGCATTGATCAAACACTTTTTTTTTAAGACATAATGGCATATTGCTCTTGAAAATTATGCTGTTTCTTTCCAAAAGCTCTCCAGGCAAGTTTTGTACGCCGATTAATTTCTTCACCAATGTGACCCTCACTTGATATCTGCTGTCCAAGATAAACGTACGTGTCTGTTATCTCCAGCTTTTCTCCATCAATCGATAAATCTTCATTTCGTGTAAAAGCATTGAACATCACTTTTGTCTTCTGAAAGTTCATTTTTAATCCCACTTCTTTACTCTTGTCAGCAAGTTCCTGGATCCTACTCTGTAGCTCTGATGGGGTAGTTGCAAAAATGACTACGTCATCAGCAAAACGAAGGTGGGTTAGATAATCTCCATTAATCTTTATCCCTTTGTTTTCCCAGTTCAGTGATTGAAAGACATTTTCCAATGTGGCATTAAAGAGCTTTGGAGATATGGTGTCACCTTGTCTCACTCCCTTTCCAATTTTTATGTGTGTTGTATTTTCAAACAGCCGAATCTTTGCACTTGCATTTTCATAGATGTTATTAATAATATTAATGTATGCATCTTCAATACCGCAGGATTTCAGAGCCATTGTAACTGCTGATGGTTTCACCGAATCAAAGGCTTTTTCATAATCGATAAAAGCCATGCACAATGGAAGTTCATATTCCCTCGCTCTTTCAATTAGTTCTCTCAGTACGTGGATATGATCTATTGTGCTGTAGCCACTCCTGAATCCAGCTTGTTCTCTTGGTTGAGTCATGTCCAGTGTTACCTTCAAGCGGTGTGAAAGAACTTTACTGAAGATTTTATAAACCACTGATAGGAGGCTGATAAGTCTGTAGTTCCCGAGATCCTCAATGTCGCCTTTTTTATGTAGCAGGATCATTGTAGCGGTGTTCCAATCCTCAGGAATCTTCCCTTCATTAAGGCATCGAGTGAAAATTTGGGCGAGTACTGTTTCGATTTCTCCACTTGCTTCTTGTATGACGTCTATAGTAATTCCATCTTCTCCTGGAGCTTTTCCCCGCTTCATGTTCTTGATTGCATGTGCTACTTCTGCTGGGAGGACTGGAAGAACTCTGGTACTGGTACCTTTCATGACGTCTGGAGTACATGTATAATCCCTTTCATATAATTTGGAGTAGAAATCTTTCACTCTTGTCAAAATTTCGCCTCTGTTTCTTGTTACAGAACCATCTTCTTTTCTCAGTGCCATAATCTGTTTTCTTCCCTTACTGAGATGTCCCTTTGCTATCTTTAGGCTTTGGTTGTTTTCAATTGCTTTCCTCACTAGTTCACAGTTGAATTTTCTTACGTCTTCAGTGATACTTTTTCTTACTGTCTTGCATAGCTCTATATATTCCACTTTGGAAGTCACATCTTTAGTTGTCCTCATCTCTCTTCTTTTTTGCATCAACATTTTGGTTTTTCCTGATAATTTGTTCACATGCATCTTGGTCTTAGACCCAGCTAATTTTGTTGCTGTTTCCATAAGAGCTTTGGTTACTTTTCTGTTAACTTCAGAAATATCCACTTCTTCCGATGTTAGGCCTTCTAAAGCAGAGAATCTGTTCTTCAGTTCCAACTTGAAGGTATTATGGTGTTTTTTAAGGTTGGTTATGTCAATAGATTTTGTTTGTCTTATGAGCTTGCCATGTTCAAGTTTAGTGTTGAGGTGCATCTTACGTCTCACCAATCTATGGTCACTACCTGTGTTGAACTTGTTTAGCACACTGCAGTCTTCTATGACGAATTTTTTTGTTACACATAATAAAATCAATTTCACTTGTCGTCCCATTTGGATGTCTCCATGTCCATTTCCTGTGTGGCTTTTTCTTGAAAACGGAGTTCAAGATGAAAAACCCTTCTGCCTCTGCAAACTCAACGAGAGTATTTCCACGCTGATTTCTGTTGCTGTGACCGAATTTACCTACTGAAGTTTCATTCTGTTGTCGTTGCCCTATTTTTGCATTGAAATCTCCCATAATTATCTTCAAGTGTTGCTTACCTTTATTATTTAAATGACGAATTTCCTCATAAAATTCTTCAATTTCTTCTTCAGAATGAATTGTGGTGGGTGCATAAGTTTGAATAATCTGAGCCTGGTATCTTTTTGAGAGTTGGATAACGAGTCATGCAGCTCTGTCAGAGGAACTTTCAACTTCTACAACTTTATCCTTCAATTTCTTATTTATTATAAATCCAACACCACTAGTTCTGCCAGTATCTGTCCCACGATAGTAGAAGAGATGTCCAGTTTTCAGTTCGATGAGATCTTCTCCTTTTCTGCTTACCTCACTTAGCCCCACGATGTCCCACTTGATCCTTTGTAGTTCCTCTTCCAATTCAAGAAGCCTTGAATCAGAAGATAGGGAGCGTCCATTATACGTAACCAAGGTCAGCATCAGATGGCAGCCAAGTCCGGTCCTCCAGGGATTCTTAGCACCCTCTGCCTTTATGTCGCGCTGGCCGCTGCCTTGGCCAGGTACATTCCAGCTGCCGGAGACTGAGGGCCAAGATTTAAGTTGTGGAATCATTTTTGGAGGGGGTTTGGCTATAACATATTGTGTATAGTATGTTATTTTAAATTCGTGCAAAAATTTGATGTCAAAACTGCGTTCAAGCACTGTTCCAACGTTTTCCACCAGAAACATTCCTGCATTAGCCAAAAATGGGACGTCTGGGATCCCTAGTGTTGTGCCTGCGCGAAGTGAAGGCTGATTGCATGTTTGCTGTCTTCGGCAGTTGGTGTGATGCATCTGACTGTGTTGTTGTTATGGGATCATCAAGAGTCATTATGTATTTGTGTTATGAGCAATTACTGTAGTGTATGAACCATTATGCAGTAGAACAGCACATGTTTACTATCTGCAGGTACTGGAAAACTGCATCGATAAAGGAGTGCCAAAGACAATTTATTTTACAATTTGGGTTCTGAAACAACTGGCAAAATCCTCCATTCAGTATCTGGGGAAGAAACTGGAAACCACGGGAACATTGTTGTATGTCCACGAAGGAGGACATCCAAAACTACCAGAAGCCATGGTGCAGGAAGTGAAAAAGAGACTACTGACCTTCCCACAGAAGTCCTTGTACAAAGTGTAGCAGGAAATGTTTTTTTTCCCAAGCACATGTCAATGAGCTGCGAAAAACAAAACAAAAAAAAACCAAAGCTGTGTGCATATCGAGTTACTGCTGTGAAGAATTGAAACCTCCTGACAAACAGAAGAGACTGAATTACTGTCATTGGTTCCAGCAGTTTGTCAATGTTCATCCGGGAATACTGGACTACACATGGTTTTCCAACGATGCATGGTTCCACTTAATTGGGTACGTCAATTCCCAGAATATCCGTATTTGGGCTAGTGAGAATCTTAACACCGTGCACGAGACACCTCTTCATGATGAAAAAATTGGGGTGTGGTGTACTCTGTTGTGGTACCACATTATTGGCACAATCTTCTTCCATACAACGGTAGTGCAGTCTACATGGAAATCTTCCATGAGCTTGTGAATTAGTTGGACAACATGGAACTCCATACTGGCTATTTTCAGCAGGATGGTGCCACCTGCCACACCTCCAATGTCAGCATGGCTGAAATTGTTTTCTTCTTTGAAGATAGAGTCCTTTCTAAGGGACTTTGGCCACCAAGGTCGCCTCACATTACCTCACTGGATTTCTTCCTATGTGCCATGATGAAAGAGAAAGTGCATCGCAACAAGCCACAGACTCCCATGGAACTGTGGGAAAACATTCAGCAGGAAATTGAGGCTGTGACTCCTGATGTGTTGGTAAATACCTTCCGTAACATGGAGAGGCATGTGCGGGCATACTTTGACACTAATAGTGGGCACTTTCAACACTTGCTCTGAGATCATCATGCTTCTCATACACCAAGGTAGGTCTGTCTCAAATTTCACTGAATTACATCTATTAGTTTGCAAGTTATAAAACAAATTCAGGTCTGAGAGCAAGTGAAATATGCTGTACATGGTCATATGCATCACCACATGATCTGGGAAACAAGTTAAGACTGCTGCTCATCAGTAATTGTCAGTAGTGTTAATCATAATATGAAAAACAAAGGATCTTTTGAAGTTCTATAAAGGGCTTATTGTTGGTGCCTGTCTGGCTGGAGGGATGATTTTGAAAACAGCAGAGCTGACTGGTTTCTCAAAAGGTCAGATATATCATGTCTTTAATCACTGGAAAAATAACCCACATTGTGTGTCTAAGAGATGTAACTGTGGCACAATGACAATCTGTCAGGAATGAGATTGATGTCATCTGAGAAGGCTTGTATGGACTAATGGGATTTTGCGTGTAAGGCAATTGACTGAAGCATTCAACTAAGGTTGTTTCCAATACATATCTTGAGGAATTGAAGAGTATCAATATTGGCAGTTGCATGCCTATACACAAAAACCACTGATTTCTGCAAAGAACTGGAAAATTTGTGGTGTCAGGAACACTGACTGGACACTATGAAGACTGAGGAAAAAAAACATGTAGTCCGAGAGTCATGGTACATGTTCTGTACTGACAGAAGGCTTAGAGCTTGGCATGAGCCCCATAAAGCAATGGACCCAGCTTGCCTTGTAAACACAGCTCAAGATTCTGGATGTGGTGTCATGGTGTGGAGCACGTTCTGTTTGTATGGAATAGATTCCTTGATATCGGTGGAAGGTGAAGTGTCCTCTAAGGATTATCTGGACATTGTTGCCAGTCAAGTCCATCCTGCAACGTTTATTTTTTATCCAGTAGGTGATGGCTGTTTCTTGGATGACAATGCTACTTTTCCATCATTTGTCCATCAAGATGCTTTTAGCCATGGTTCAGCAAGCATGCCAGTGGCTTCCAGCACCTTTCCTGGCCACCACAAAGCCCGGATTGGAACAGTGGCGTGTGGTCATTATATGCAACGCATGCCCTACTTACATGCAAAAATTTGCTTCTGAAAAAAAAAAAAAGAAGGAATTATGCGAAGAAAAGCTTTGTGTTGTAGTTTTTTTTTTTTTTATGGGAAAATTTAAACTAAGTGCCTGGTTTTAGAAGAGTTTTATTTAAAAACCAAATTCGCATATGTGTACAGTATTTTGGTCAAAACTGAAAGCGTGAATGCAAACGCAATTTTGCATGCCCATACTCATGCAAGATTGTGCCGTGTGAGGGAGTGTATCCTTGCCAGTTAAATAAGAACAGCAATGAAGAAATCCACTGTATGCAAAATCTGTTGCATTCAGGGCTTGAGCAGTCAACCAATCCAAAAACCAGAGTCCGTTCCCTATGTCCCGCTGTTTATCCCCACTTGGATTGGGACCTTCGTTATCTGCCATTGAAAAACTTATCCAAATGTGAAATAGAAAGTTACATCAACCAATGGAAAGTTAGTTTTCTTTTGAAGGCGAGTATCTGCTATCTCGTGCATCATTTCAGAGGAATCCTTTCTTATTTAGTTGGAAAGCTATATGGCTACACTTTCATATATTTCTTTCTTTTCTGAAGCACTGAAATGCTTTAAGATAATTTAAGCAAACTGCAAAAGTGTAAAGAAATGGATGATGCAAAATTAATGTCTTTCAGTTCCCTAAGTTTTACAGAAAAATCCAAATGTGTAGGTAACGAAAGACCAACCTCAAACCTGAGCGACTTAACATCATAGTTAAATATGCAGGTTAAACATACATACATACATACTTATATATTTCAACACTTCTATTTACCGGACAGACAAGATTTGTGGTGTTTCAAATCTCCAAAGCTGTTTTTTGTTGGCGGTGTTTATTATTTTGTAATGAAACTGTTAGAACTTTTTATCCTTTCCTAAAGAAAAAAAAATGTAAAACTCAAAATTGTCAAAATTCAGATTTTAAACAGTAAAAATATACTTGTAATCTGATTTTATTGGCATTAAACAAAAATCAAAGGTTTGAAGCTTTCCCAAATCAACTAGATGACGTTTTCAAGGAAGATAGAGCCCCCAGAGAGTAAAGTCTATCTGCCTGGTACTTTCCAAATCATAATCGTTCCCATAACTATTCTATATGGAAAGCTTATGGGCTCAAAAAGTTCTGACACAAAAAAGTATCGTGTTTCTGAAAGAGAGCCTGAATTCACTCAAAGAAACATACCACTTATTTTGATTTCATTACGTTAAAAAGTGAATTAATTGATTTCATTACGTTAAAAAGAGATTTCGATGAAATTTTAGTATGTGGTAGGGGACCACCGGGGACGAACCCTATTTAAAATGGGACAAATGGGGTCAAAGGTCACGACGTAGGAGCGGAATCATTCCATTGCCCTTACGTATCATAACTTGCGTAAATATGGTTAGATTTCAATGAAAGTTTACTATGTGGTAGGAGACCACCTGGGAACGAACACTATTCAAAATGGGTGAAGTAGGGTCAAAGGTCAGGACATAAGATAAGGAAGCATTCCATTGCCCTTATGCGTCATAACGTACGTAAAAATGGTTTGATTTTGATGAAATTTCAGTATGTAGTAGGGGACCACCTGGGGTCGAACCCTATTGAAAATGGACGAAATGTGGTTAAAGGTCAGGACCTAGGATTGCGATCCATTCCATTACCCTTATCCCATATTATTAAGGTGGACATCAAGTAATTTTTCTTCCTATACTTCCAATGGAAAAACTTTTGTAAACATTTCCTTCACAATTAATGTGTTCCCAAGGATGAAAATTTGAACATCGATTAAAATAACTTCATATTATAACTTGGAAAACTTAATATTTTCTAAAACATAACCGTAATTATATTAAAAATCAATCACTTTTCCTTTGGTGGTGTTGAAACCAGAGAAAAGATGGCGCGACCTGTACTTTGATGACGTCAGTGGACAAAAAAATGTTGGATTGCATAATTACGGTTATGGTCGAAAATATTAAGTATTCCAAGTTATGAAATGAAGCTATTTTAATCGATGTTCAAATTTTCATCCTTGTGAACGCATTAATTGTCCAGAAAAAAGATAGAGCGACCTGTATTTTCATGACAACAGTAGGCAAACAAATGTTGAATTGCATAAATATGGTTATGTTTTAGAAAATATTAAGTATTGCAAGTTATAAAATGAAGATATTTTAATCGATGTTCAAATTTTCATCCTTGGGAACGCATTAATTGTGAAGAAAATGTGTCCAGAAGTTTTTCCATTGGAAGTATAGGAAGCAAAATTACTTGACGTCCACCTTAAAGTAGCAATTCTTGTATGTATGTACATTTTATTTTGAAAACGGCTCCAAGAATTTTGGTGAAAGTCGTTAACCTACCGTTTTCTGGTACTAGAAATCGATTTAGCTTGATCTCGACTTTAGGAGAATTCGTTTAGTGGGTTAAATAACCACCCCGAATTATAATGTTTTTAGTGATGGCGTTGTTCCATTAATGTTACCAATGCTTAGAAATCTTATTACCTCATAATCTCGCCTTTGAGTGTTGGCGCATGGTCATGCCATCTGTCTCATTACGACACGCATTGTGTGTGGATCCTATTAAAGTTTTATGATGTCACACTCTTGCGGCAAGCAGATGGTCACTCTTCCCATCTGCGTCATTACGTCACACGTTGTGTGCAATAGTTCGATTTCGATGAAATTTTAGTATCTGGTAGGGGATCACCTGGGAAGGAACCCTATTTAAAGTGAACGAAATGATGTTAAAGGTCAGCACATAGGAGCGGGATTCATTCCACTGCTCTTATGCGTCATAACTAACGTAAAAAAGGTTTGATTTCGATGAACTTTTAGTATGTGGTAGGGGACCACCTGGCAACAAACCTTATTGAAAATGGGAGAAATGGGGTCAAAGGTCAGGGCAGGGCATAGAAGCGGAATCACTTCCATCGCCATTATGTGTCATAACTTACGTAAAAATGCTTCGATTTAGATGAAATGTCAGTATGTTGTAGGGTCTTGCCTGGGGACAAATTCTATTGAAAATGGGTGAAATGGGGTCAAAGATTAGGACACAGGAGCGGTGTCTATTCCATAGCCCTTATGCATCATAACTTACGTAAAAATGCTTTGATTGCGACAAAACTTTATCATGTTGTTCCGGAAGTATACTTTACCGGTTCTGTTGAATATAATGGAAACGGGATCAAAGGTCAGGTCATAGGAGCAAGATTTATTCTACAGCCATCATCCTCATAACTTGAGTAGTAACTTAATGATTCCTGGTATGTTGGAAAGTGTATCATAATCAATGCATGGCATGATTTTACTAACTTGTTAAACTGATGTCCACCCACACACATCTTCCATCCTCGATGGATGCCTCTATAGCATTAAAGCCTGTCCGTGGCCTGCTAGGTCACTTGACCTATCCCAAATTAAATGTGCATTGGACCCCAGTAAGGCACCAATGCTTAGACACTCTGGAACATCACAAACCTACAAGAGTAATTGCAAAATGTCAGGAACAATTTATCATGGACATGATACGATATCTCTATTAACATGTTCGCTGCCACTGTACTATATCAGTGGCAAGCCTGCAGTGCCAGTATGAAACTCGTGCGAATCTCCCACGATGCCACAAGACGTCACACGTGGCACCACGATTGAGCTTTTATGTGTTTGGACCAACCAGCCGTATGTTCACATCCCATAGCTTTGTATGACTTAGCAATTCTAAAATACGAAAAAATGTATCCATAATCGATATTCGTAATTATAATTCTGCCAGCAATAAAATATTATTCCGATACTGAAGTAGACATTTACTGGATACATATTTCGAACATTGGTGCATGTAAAACAAGAGAAATAATACTTACAAATGCCAAATAATTCCATAAAGAGTGCCATGATGCATAACTGGATAAATACAAAATCCATACATTTTGATTTGGGTAGGGTAAAAAATCCTACACATACAAACATGCAGTTCGGTTTGGAACATACTTTTTTTTAGCAAAATAGGAAGACAAAATATTTCCTTATCTACGATGATACAATTCAAAGCATGGCTGAAAGCACAGTGCAGGATTTTCTGGGCACTGCGTGCAGTAATAGTGTCCCTGCAAATCCCTTGGACAGAGCACATTTTGCATCGTCTCCTCAAAATACATCCCGTTTTGTTTTGTTTTGTTGACTGGAAGTGGCCACATAATTTTAATGATTTAGATGTCTTCGCTCGAGAAGTTGATGGCTCTTTATTCAGAAGTTGGCATGCAATGGATAGCCTTTATTATACAAGTTGTGGGAAGTGATTATCATCATATGAAATATATGTATCCTTAGCTTCTTGTACCATCTTATGGTTTTCCTTTCACAAGGATAGTACGCTAGCATTTGATCTTGACGATCTACCCCTGACATGCATTTATTATAGTTGATAATAGCCTTTGGTTTTTCTTTTATCTGTCCCCTTTTATTTACAGTTTGAACTAAATCATCCTCAAACTTCATGGTAATGAAGAGAACATCCCTTTTATCTTTCCATTTGCACACTGCAACAGTATTGGAACATTGGCATTTCCGTTCCCCCTTCAAAAGTTTAGCTTTCGTGACATCCTTAGGAAGATCTCATCGGTCTGCATGGAGAGTTCTAGTGCAATAAGTGTCATTGTTCAACAACTGCAATGCAAGATTGTAACTATTATAAAAATTATCCATATAAATAGCATGACCAACATTTAGCTTCCCTTCCATCAATTTTAAAACTACATTAGCAGCATGATCTCCCCCCCTCCCCGAGAGTCCAGTTGCCCTGTGTAAATCAAAGCTTTTAGATTCATACCATTTGGTTTTGTTAGCATATAAAATTTCACCCCATATTTATGATGTTTTCCTTTCATGTACTGTTTGAAAATCAAACAACCTCTCCATAAAACCATTGATTCATCAATCCAGTAAAGAAATTATTTTTGCAAGGCGGTTGGTTGTAATCGCTTCGCCAGGTTGAGGATTTCTTGCAAAATGAAGGCACTGCATGATCAGAAGGAAATGATTCCTGCTCATATTTGAAGAAAAGCAGTCCATTTGAATAACGGATCTGTTTTCCAGTAATCTTGGAGATGGGGCATTTGTACAATGCCCATATGAAACAGAAGGCCCAAAAAAACTTTCATCTCATCTACCAACACATCCTTCCATTCATTTATTCGTGAACCTTCAGTAACTTTTGAGATAAACACTTCTACAGCATATGCATTACTTTCCCTAACTAATAGATCGTAAAATTCCTCATTTGCAAAAAGATTAAAAAAATTGATTGGCCCAGTTCCTATCATATTAATTTTCAGTCCTGGTACACCAGTGAACGGAATTCTTTGTGTTGTGTTTATAAATGGCAGGAGCACTTTCAATAATTTATTGCCCATAGAGATACCATGAAAGAGAAAACATGAAAGTTTCCCCATTGTTACTGCAGAGGCATGTATTTTCATCATTCACCACCTGTTGGCATTACTTGTCATACCCCTACCACACACACAGCCTTGTTGAACAATGGAAGCTACCAGTCCTGAGAAGACATTTTATGTGCCACTGTTTGATGATAAGAACAAGTGTGCAACAGACATCCAAGGAAATTTCAAAGTGCATACGGTAATGAGCCACCAACCAGGAAGGCTATTTATAAGTGCTGTCAGCAATTTGTAAACATGGGTTGCTTGTGTTTGAGAAAGAGCAGTGGAAAGCCTAATGTTACTATTGATAATGTGTAATATGAGTGAAAGAGATATTCACAAGGAGCTCCCAATAAATCAGTACTGCATGCATCACGTGAGCCGCAAATGCCAGCCACAAAAGTGTGGAAGGTATTTAAAAAGAAAAACTTTCTATGAAGCCATATAAATTGCAGTTGGTGCATATGTTAAAGGAAGGTGACAAAGAGAAGCATTTCCAATTTTGCTGGGAATTGCAAGGACTGACAGAAGAACGTGGCAACTTCTTTAATAACGTAATGTTTAGTGATGAGGCCACATTTCACACCAGTGGGAACGTCAGCTGACACAACTGTCGAATCCAGGGCAACCAGAAATCTGCAGAGATAATTGAACATGAGTGTGATTCACCAAAGGTGAATGTTTTCTGCACCTAGTCACGCCCAAAACTGCATGGACCTTTCTTCTTTGCAAAGGGCACAGTAACTGGGTATTCCTTACCTTGATATGCTGCAGCAATTGTTGATGCCTCAATTTCAGGAAGATATTGATGACTTTATTTACCAGCAAGAGGAGGCCCCTTCCCACTTCCATAATGATGTTCAGACCTGCCTTGACACCAAGCTACATAAGCACTGGATTGGACGTGTGGAGAAAGGGATGAATGTTTTTTGAAATGGTTGCAGAGATCACCAGACTTAACTCTTGTGCGATTTCTTCTTGTGGGGCTACATAAGGATCTTGTTTATGTACCACCTTTGCCACATGATGTCCAGGAACTAAAGCAGATAATTGAAGAAACTACCATCAAGGTCACACAGGATATGCTGAACAGGGTATGGCAAGAGTTCGATTACTGTGCCAATATTTGCTGTGTCAAATGAGGTTCTGGCATTTAGTCGTTGTGAAGTGATGTATCGTAAAAAAAAAAAACTTGGACATTTTCTCTTTCACAAGGTATGTAGTAAATGACACTGATATCTGCCATAATCTGTGTGCAAGAAATCACTAAAAGTGTTCCCGCCATTTTTAAACACCTTCTAAAAATTAGTATGAATAATTACCACCCAGGAGCTGGATTTACTCAATGCTAATTTTTGATGTTCATACTGTAAACTGTTCTAAAATAAAATGTCCTTTTAGATTAATATCCTTAAAAATAAATGTCTATATACAACGGGTGTCCAACATATATCCAGATTTTTATTCCTATCAATTACAGGAGAGAAATAAAAAATATGGGATGCATAAATATGATACTCACATGTATAATACAGTGGTTATAACAGTCAAAGTCACTTTTCCACATATTCTCTGTTCAGCACAATGTATTTCCTCCATCGATCAACAAGTCAATCCATTCCAGTAGTGAAGAAATCAGCAGGGGTGTTGTGAATCCATTGGCGGACAGCCACTGGCAGATCGTCCAGGCTGTCATAATGGTGGCCACAAAGAAAACATGAAAATCAGAAGGTGCCAAGTCCAGACTGTAAGCAGTGTGTTGAAGAATGGTCCACCTCTGTTTTGCGATTTCTGCTTGCACTGGTTTAGCAATATGCAGGTGAGCATTATCATGCTGAAGCAACACTTGATTGTTTTTCAGTGTTGACCATTTGGTCTGGATATGCTGCACAAGTTTTCTCAGTGTCTTTAATAGGCCTTCGCATTTATTGTTTCATTTTTCGCCAAGTACTCAACCAGAACGATACCATGTTTGTCCCAGAAGACAGTAACCATGACCTTGGATGCCATCGAACCAACTTTGAACTTCTTTGATGGGGCAAATTTGGATGACGCTGTTGCATACTTTGCCGTTTTGTCTGCGATTCAAACTATGAATTCACATTTCATCACTTGTGATTATGCATCTCAATAATCCATCACCCTCCTCAGCTCTATGCCAGTTCATTGCAAATGTCTAGCCTTTGGCATTTATGCACCACTGTAAACATTCTGGGTACCCATCTGGCCCAGATCTTCCTATAGTTCAAATGTTGATGAATAATTTGTCCAACAGAATCTTTACTGATATCCAATTCCATGGCAATATTCTGAACATGAATGCGTGTCACCTTTAATCATTTCATCAATAACCACCATGTTAGGCCTACCTGACCATGCCTCATCTTCAAGGCACTTGTGGCCAGCACTGAACTTCATAACTCATTTTTAAAAACTAGAATGAGACATAGTCGCATCATCATACACCGTCCAATGAAAGTGGGGAGGTCGACTTATATGCGAGTATATACGGTATTTCTTTACTTACTTTGAGAGAGAGAGGGAAATTATAATTTTTTTCGTTCTAAGAATGTACAGTTTGTTACTGTTGTTTTTGACTCTATGATATGAAGTTAAAGACACCTAAAAAGGTTTTAGGCAAAAATTAGCGTGCTTTGAAAGAAATTAACTTTGTAAACAAAATGTGTGAAATACACATTTACTCACCCTACATTCATTGTAGGACTAACATGTAGGGTGCGTCAATGTGTATTTCACACATTATTTTGCTTACAAAGTTAAGAATGTACATGAACAAATTGCACAAATACTGTATATATTACTGTACAAACTTCACTAGTATTGAAACCTTGTAATGTAAGATTTTCATGTTGAAAATTCCTTTAGTTTCTAATGATTTGTATCAGTGTAAGTCTTTTAAAAAGCATTATTTATTAATACTGATATTATTATACTACTTGTTTTGTTTTTGCAGCCAGAGAAGTTAGCCCAGAGTTTACTTTTGTTTGTGAAAGGTCTTGGTTATTGTAAGTGAATTTCGATTATTCAAGTATTTTTGTTTCTTTCTTGTTAAAAATACTGGTGCACATATTTTGCAGTCATGCAAGAAAATGCTTACCATTTTTCCATATTTTCATTGTTTTATGTATAGAATACTGTAATGAATGCTTTTATATCACAAACATTCAGCATTATTTCTGCTATACCAAGACAACATATGATCTCCATACAATTTGGTAAAGATAAGACAATGTAATTCATAAGCAACCTCATGCTCAAACAGTGCTATCAGATTGTGATTGGAACTATGCTAATATACCACTTGTTTGGAAAGTGTTCCAATGATTTGATCAAAGGGTTATTAACTTGAGGCTGTACAGTTAATCCTTGCATGACACAGTAGCAGTGGCAGTTCATAAATAAATAAATACATCGCTCTTCCCACGTTCCAGAAACACATAGCAACCGAAAAATTGTTTTGGCCGCCGCCGGGGATAGTTTAGAAAGGAGTAGAGCACACATGGCAAGAACTGACCCGTTGATATTAAAAGTACCTCAAGAAACAAGATGCCAAAAATAGAAAAAAAAATTCAGTATTGCACGTCGAGTCCAATTAATCCTGTCCTCACACAGCAAGTTCAAATGTGCCATAAAAGTTATTACAGTATGTAAGACATGACAACATATGTTGACTGTTTACTTTCTCATTTTACTGTTAAATTTTCCCCTTATAACTAGAATCTAGTTGCTATCTTATGTTTGCCCTACCAAGTATAACCAAAATCAGTACACTATTATTGTGTGCAGAGGATAGACAGGTATCGTGCAAGTAGACATGCCTCAGAAAACTCGAAAATTACATCATCCTGGAACAGGAACCTGCTCATGTGCCACTAAGATGAAGGATCATATATGCTTCTATTTGCATTTGGTGGAACATTACATCGGAGTCCCAAAATACTCCCTTCAGTTGCTTGGAGGTTCCTTGTTCTGTGTGGGGTAACGGTAACATACTCAAATGTAAATTGGGAGATGCAGGTTCATACCCCATTCCAGGACAACGTTATTTTCAAGTTTTCTAAGGTATGTCTACTTGCATGATTAATTTAGCATCCATCTACCAGTAACATCTATTTGATGATAGACATGCATGTCATGCTTCTTAATTTTGTTGGGAAAATCTTTTGCACAAGTTTTAGACCATGAAATTCTGCTCTAATAAATGTGGGAAGCAAAGTACAGCATATTTTTTTTTTTTTTTTTTTTTTTTTTGTGTGTCATGGCTGCCTATCCATTCATTCTCATTATATGTTTTGGAACTAAACCTCCTGATTCACTCAGTATTATTTTTATTTTTGCTGTAATTTAAAAACTGGTGTAAGTCTACCCAGTCTTTTAACTTCCATTTTCTGTTCAAATGAATGAATTTTTTAGCAAATAATCAACAGTATTCACGATTAAGAAGACAAAACACACATTTAGGTTCTCATATTTCATTATTTACATAAGGATATTAGGCTATCACTGTAATTCTGATGAAACAGAAGAATGGCACTAAAATAATCCAATAACTGATGCAAGACACAACAGTGAATGATTTCACCCCCCCTCCCAGTAAAAAAAACGAGACTGGGAAAGGTGCTCCAGTTTTTTATGAAGCACCTGCTAGCTTCCAGCAGAGTGCTTATATGTGCATGCTCAAATACACCTGAGAGTAAGTTGCAGGAGATTGTGCTCATGGGATGCAGAATGAGCTAGCTGTTAATGAAAAACCTTGAATATTTAATTTCAAGGAGCACAAGATATTTTCACTGCTGCTGTGCTGCTTTTCAGAACAACTAATAACATATTAATTCAATGTTTCCGATGTAATCTCATTCACTGAACTTTTTTAACCATAAATGTTTTCATTGATTTAATAAAATTTCTTGAAAAATGGTGGGCTAAGCACATGCTTATACAGATGAGTCATCAATACATAGTGATGTTGCTGAAAACTTTCATATAAAGCAAAAATACCTAACTGTGTGTACGATTTTCTGCTTCAAGTGTTAAAAAGTTAGGGCCTGCATCTTCACTGTCATTTTACACTTTTATTTCATTTTACTAATTTCAAATAGAGCATGAATTCCCATGTGTACAAATATGGGTAAGGAAGTTTGTATCTATGTGTTAGTTTATTATTAGTATGAAGTGCATTTAAAAAATATATATATCCTTTGGGGGAGTTTCTTGAATAAGTTGTCTCTGATCCAGACCAAATAAAAAAGCATGTGATGTATAATGTGAAAATAAAGAATGAAAAATATATGTAGAATTTTCACTGAAATTTTGAAAGGTGGCCTATATCCTTATTTCATACAATTTTGTGTGATGCTTTTATAACTTTACTGTTATAGATTTTATTAGCCTGTTATTTGCAGAAGGAACAGTATAATTTTTATATTCACAGTGATAGAAGAATCAAAATAATTCACCAAGAAATGTCCTTACCAATAATTAGTTTCATCATACAGACCGTTCCTTGACTATGGCAAATTTTCTTCTATTGCTATGAATATGTACTTCTTTCCATCCTTTCTATTATATTTATTATTCCTTTATGTGATGGATAATTGAATAATGAAACGCTAGATCTATAGTGCATATTACTGTGGCCAATTGTATTTTGCTATTTTAAAATACAAACATAGGAAAAATACGGGAAATGAAATTCTAAGTTGTGTGAAGAATAAAATCGAAGGCATGATATGGGAGCCCAATGAGTTAAGTCAAAGATGGGGTGAATGTTTTTGTGAGTTATTAGCTGTGAAAGCAAAGGCAATTCTGAGACTGAAGCAGATGATGTCACAGTGAGAGATGGAATCACAATAGGGATCACAAGAGAAGTATGTAAAGCTCTAAAATCATGGTAAGGCTCCAGGAGTAGATGGCATAACTACTGAGATGTTAAAATATGGTAATGACACTGTAATTGATTGTTTAACTGAAATTTGCCTGTTCTGCTGGGAGTTATGAATGGTCCCTCAGGATTGCGGGGAAGCTATCATCGTTCCCTTGTATAAGGGAAAAGAATGCAAGAACTGTCGTGGTATCAGTTTGCTGTGTGCCAGTGGAAAGGTCATTATTGATAAGATACGAGGTCTTACAGCAGACAAAGTGTGGAATGTACAGAGTGACTTTATTCCTGGTAAGGGCTGCACTAATCAACTTTTGCATTACACATAATGATTGAAAAGTATCTGTCTGTTGGTAAGAAGGTTTTTGCTGCCTTCATAGATTTAGCTTATAACAGAGTAAATAGGATACTTCTGTGGAAGGTACTGTGTAAATATGATATTACTGGGAATCTAACTAATAGTGTGAAAGCCATGTATGCTGTCAGTAGAGCATGTGTACAAGTGAATGGTGGTGTATCAAAATTGTTTTCTATTGGAGCAGGAATCAGACAAGGTTGTGTAATGTCATCATGGCTGTTTAATATATTTATGGATGTATGTATGCATGATGCCAAAATGGACAATACTGGTTTTTTATGTCTTGGTAATATCGTATGTGCAGATTGCTGTATGCTGACGACAGTCCTGTTGGCAGACAACAAAAGCGAGTTGTAGAGTATGTTGCCCCGGATGTACAAAGATTGCTTGAAATTCAAATTGAGTAAAAATAAGGGAAAAATCAAAGTTATGGTTTTTGAGTGAGGAACTGTTAGCACTGAATGCAAGATCAGTCTAAATGGCACAGTGATTGACCAGGTGAATGAGTTTGTATATTTAGGAAGCATGTTTGACAGAAAGAGCAAATTGGATGGTGAAATTAGTAGGCAAGTGATTGGAAGTCATAGCTGCCTTGGGAGGTTTTCACAGCAGTGACGTGCATTCCACCCAAGCAGTGCTTGGGCAATGGGCAAAGGAAATGAAGGATACATAAAAAAAATCTCTAATTCGTTAAATTTCTGTTTTCGACACAGATAATAATCACCACAAAGTTATAAATCCGTTCTTATACCTCTGAAATTTTCATAAGTGTATAATCCACGCACACCGACAATAACAACAAGACAGGAGACACAAATCGTGCTGCACTCAGATTGGTCGCAGCAGCCGAGCGCATGCAACACCTGCTTCTGTCACCCAAGCGTCACCGCCACTGAAGGGGTGTTGCTATGACAACCTGACGGCACTAGTCTGCTAACCAATGAGAAATGCTCCCTAGAAACGACCGTCTTAGCGTGTAGCTTGGGCCAACCAAGCAGTCAGTGGACTGCTTGGGTTATGGGAGCTGAACTGTGGATGCGTTGTTCGAAGTTCTTTTTACATCGTGTGCTGTGAATTACTGAATGCATCATGCATGTGTATTAAAAAAGATTCTAAACAGCCATGTCCGATTCCATAAATGAAGATATTATAGCCGAACTTTTGAAGAAAAGAAAAATGTTATTTCGAAAGGAAGACCGTGCCTGCATTGCCAAGTTCAACGCAGCAACAAAAGAATATTACTCGACATTTTCAAAATACCAATTATGAAAGATGCGAATGGCTTGCTGAAAGTGTTAAAACCAACAAACTGTTATGTTGGAACTGTTTAGCTGTGACAGAAGCTCCACCTGGACAACAGGATACAGCAAGCTAAGTAATTTAACTAAAGCAATACAAGATCATGGTGTTGCTGTTAAGCATATTCGTGCGTCCATTGCACTCGCAACTTTTGGAACTGTTCATATTGAAAGTGAGGTTAGTGACCAGATACGACAAAACATAAGTCAACACAATGAAAAGATAAAATGCAATAGAGATATTTTGAAACGGCTTTAAATGCCGTTTGCTTGTTTGCACAGCTAGAAATTTAATTCGAGGAGATGAGTCAAAAACTTCCAACAACCGCAGAAATTTTTTGGAACTTTAGGACTACACTGCTCAATATGATCTTGTACTAAGAAAACATTTGGAGTCTTCCACAGTATTCAAAGGAGTATCAAATCGTATTCAAAATGATTTAATTGTTTCTGTCACCAATGCACTGTGTAATGAAATTAAACACCAGTTAAAGCAGTCTGATTTTGTTGCCATATTAGCAGATAGAACTACCAACGTCTCAAATAGGTCTCAATTTTCTCTTGTTTATCGGTATGCAAATGAAGGGAGGATGATAGAAAGATTTGTGTGCTTCCAAGAAGTTAGTGAGGACAAAACAGTGGCAGCACTTTCTGGTCTTATTTCGTCCCATATTAAAGATTTTTCAGACTGTGGAAAACTCATCGTGCAGAGCTACTACGGAACTGCAGTAATTGCCTCTTCCTTGCATGGTGTACAGTCAAATATTAAGGCATCCTTTCCACAAGCCTTCTTTGTTCACTGCTATGTGCACTGTTTGAATTTAATACTTTCCCAAAGCGCTTCAAGTATTCTTGAATGTTGTATCTTTTTACTACTCTTAGTGGGCTTGCAGAGTTTTTCTCGACATCACCAAAGCGCTCAAAATTTCTTGATGCCTTTGTGGTACGCCGACTACCCAATGTTTGCCCAACAGGATGGAATTGCTCATCACGACTCATCAATACTGTCCACGAAAGAAAAGAAAAGCTTCACCAGACTTTTGCTGCCATGTTGGAACATCAATCACAAGTAGAAAGGGATATTGTTGCGGGTGTTCAGGGACATTTGTCCAATTTAGAAAACTTTGAATTTTGCTTTCTTCTTGCGACCTTTCATAGTATTTTTTCTCTTACTGATGTTTTGTTCAGCTTGCTTCAGAATGCTTCATTAGTCATTGTTTACTGTAGAAGTAAGATAACGGAAACACAAAATGCCGTGAAATCTCTGTAAAGTCGTTTTCAGGAAGTGTATGAAGGAACCATTGCTGATGTTGGACTCTCAAGAAAACGAAAACGAAACCTTACTGAAGACATTACGATTACCACTTAATACAGAAGATTATATTTTGAAATGTTCGATAATGTTGAACAATACATTAATGCAAGATTTCAGGATTATGAAAAGCTTTCATTTTTGTGCTTACTGGAATCTTCGAAGTACAGCTCTTATGTTCAAACTTTTCCAACTGATTGTTTGAAAAGTTTACTTGAAAATTATGGTCGCTACTTGTACATTTGAAAAACGAATTAATCGTAATATACAGTTCACACGAATTTTTTGACTAGTCACCTATACAGCAAATAGTCACCTATACAGCTATAGTCACCTATACAGCTATAGTCACCTATACAGCTATAGTCACCTATACAGCTATAGTCACCTATACAGCTATGTTAGCGACTTCAGCACTTGGAAAATCCATGCCACAACTTTGCCTATTGGCTTCACTTATAAGTGTGACACCTGTGTCCACTTCAACAGTTGAAAGATTGTTTTCTGCATTAAAGCGAATTAAGACATACACACAAAACAGAACAGGACAGAAACGACTCTCACATCTTGGACTTGATATCAATTGAAAGTGATCTGTTAAATACTCTGAAAGAAAGAAATACTTTTTTCGATTCTGTAATAGAACATTTTGCTGCAAGTGATCGAAGAATGGAGTTTACTTTTAAATAGAAAGATATTTTAAGTGACTTCAGTCTATTCGGAAAGTCTTTTGTTTTAGATTTTGCTGTGTTGTGTAAAAGAATATATATAAAAAAGTAGCTATGGTATCTATATCCTACGCCATGTTTTTACACTTTTATTATTTCAAAAATCTGAACCTAATGTCAATTGTAAAAAAGTGAAAAGTAATTGCCTTTGTGACTGCTTGGGTCACCACACGTCAGTGTTTCACATGTATGATGGATTCTCAAGGAAGTCCCAAATGGCTGTGTATGAAAGTGTAATTGCTCCTATTCTGATGTGCGGCAGTGAAACATAGGTACTACAGAAGAGACATAGGAGTCATTTGTGTGCTGGAGAGATGCATTACTTATGGGGATTTGTGGCAGGACTCGCTCTGATCATGTGAGGAATGAAGATGTGTTGCAATTGTGTAATGCGAGGCAAAATGTTGTTAGTAAGGTAGAGATTAATATTCTTAGGTGGTTTGGCCATTTTAAAAGAATAAGTGATGAGATGCTTACTAAGAGAATTTTTTCAGCCCAAGTGGCAGGAAAGAAAGGTAGAGGAAGGCCCAGGAAATCTTGGGAGGACCAGATTCAGAAATGTCTACATGAAAAAAAGATTATAAGTATTATAAATATTTAATGGGAATTATCGAGGATAAATTTATTAAGGTACATTACCTCTCAAATTTTCGATCTAAACACTAGATCTTCGTCAGGAGTTCTTGCTTCCTTCTACTTCCACAGGTCTGGTGACCAAGCCTGATGGATTATCCATAATTGCATGGGATAGAGGAATCCCTGGAAATTTACAAGACACAAGGTGGCAACATCAATGACCATGCTGGATGAAAAATCCATCAGGCTTGGTCACCAGACCTGTGGAAGTAGAAGGAAGCAAGAACTCCTGACGAAGATGTAGTGTTTAGATCGAAAATTTGAGAGGTAATGTACCTTAATAAATTTATCCTCGATAATTCCCGTTAAATATTTATAATACTGAAAGTAATAAGAGAAAGCCATGAAGTCATTAATAACTAAGATTATAAGTATGAAGTACAAAAGATCTTGTGTGTGCCATATGACGGATGTCGGTGAAGCTCAAGCTGGGTGCCGAGATCACTGTAAATAGAGATGTTTAATACACCAACAGTAAATAAATTCTAGTTATATCAGTTAAACATTTATCTGGTGGTTTGTCTTTCTTTGAGGAGCTAACCTCCAAATCTCAGAGGACAGCTTAGTGATATGTATGTCACCATCATCATCACCATCAACCATTATCAATCCACTGCTGGACGAAGGTCTCACCCAAGTTTCTTCCACAAAGGTCTGCCTTGTGCCAGTCTCCTCCATGTCACTCCCGCATACTTTCAAATTTCATCCTCCCATGTGATCTTCTTCTGGGTCTTTTTCTGTCCCTTGGAATCCAGTCTAAAATTTCAGCTGTCCATCGATGGTCTGTCCTTCTGGCAATATGCCCAGCACATTGCAATTTCAAGGATTTTACTCTGATCATGATTGTCTTCCACTCTTGTCATTTTTCTGATTCAAGAGTTCCTCTTCTTATCTCTCCTGGTTACACCAAGCATGCACCTCTCCATGCTGCTTTGAGTTGTCTGCAGTCTTTGTATGTCTCTTTTAGGTAAGGTCCACATCTCTGCACCATATGTAAGCACTGGAAGGATGCATTGATCAAACACTTTTCTTTTAAGACATAATGGCATTTTGCTCTTGAAAATTATACCGTTTCTTCCAAAAGCTCTCCAGGAAAGTTTTATACGCCGATTAATTTCTTCATCAATGTGACCCTCACTTGATATCTGCTGTCCAAGATAAATGTAGGTATTGATTATCTCCAGCTTTTCCCCATCAATCGATAAATCTTCATTTCTTGTAAAAGCATTGTGCACCACTTTTGTCTTCTAAAAGTTCATTTTTAATCCCACTCCTTCCTCTTGTCAGCAAGTTCCTATATCATACTCTGCAGCTCTGATCGGGTAGTTGCAAAAATGACTGCTTCATCAGCAAAACGAAGGTGAGTTAGATAATCTCCATTAATCTTTGTCCCTTTGTTTTCCCAGTTCAGTGATTGAAAGACATTTTCCAATGTGGCATTAAAGACTTTGGGAGATATAGTGTCACCTTGTCTCACTCCCTTTCCAATTTTTGTGGGTGCTGTATTCTCAAATAGCCGAATCTTTGCACTTGCATTTTCATAGATGTTATGTATAATACACTGGTGTGCAAAAATTAAGGACGAGACGATTTTTCGAATGTAACGTCGTGCAGAAGTGCTTCACATTGACTCAAATCATACCATAAAATCCCCAAGAGGTAAAAATATGGAACAAGTGAGTAAAACCGTCCAAACAAAGAATCCAAAGGATACAAAGGCATTATTGAAAAGGTAGCTTCGAGCACAAATGGACAGAAGACAGAAACATCCACGTGACAGGAGGCGGCTACCAAGAAAAATCCAGTCTTTAGTAGCAGATATGATCACCCCTGACTGCATTGCAGGATTTACAACCTCTTTCTATGCTGAGGACAAGGTTGTCAAGGGGCTGTTGAGGCATCGCGGCCCATTCCCCTTGTAGCACCAATCACAGCTGCGGAATCGTTGCTGTCAGCTGGTGACATGCTGCCAAGCATTTCCCAAGAAGGTCCCACACATGTTCAATTGGAATTAGGTTTTGGGACCTTGCAGGTCAATCCATGCGTTGAATATCTTCACTCTCCAACAGCTCTGCAACAGCCACTGTATGATGAGGTGTAGCGTTGTCGTCCATGAAGAGGAACTCAGGACCCACAGCACCTCTAAACAGATGCACGTGAGGCAGGAGAACCTCGGTACAATAGCAAACACCAGTGACTGAACCCCCTTGGAAGATGTGGAGGTCAGTACGACTACCAAGCGTGATACCACTCCAAACGAGAATTTCACCACCCCCAAACCGGTTCCTTTCGATGATGTTGGAGGTGTGATTGCGTGTTCCCTGCTCTCTCCAGATGTGTACACATCCAGAATCGCTCGTCAGACTAAATCGAAATAAATGGCACACAGCGTACTGGTCGTCGTGCAAATAGACCACCTTTGTGCAGCCTCCTGGCCATGGTAAAACGCGATAACGGACGTCCAGATGTCTGTTGTTGTATGTGCCTTGCGATTTCTCCCGCTGTCTGCCGTCTGTCTCTTCTCACCTGTAGGACAATATACCGGTCGTCCGCCACCGTGGTTGCTCGTGGATGACCACTGCTAAACTCTCGGACAGCTGTTCCTGTCGTTTGAAATGCTCTCCAAGCTCGTGAAACGATGCTGCGAGTGATCCCGAACTCCTCGGCCACACTAGTCACACTTCGACCTTCTTCCAATTTCCCAATGACGCAACCTTGAGTAAAGTCATCCAGATGTCGTCTACTGGATTGCCTGTTGGCCATATCGCATGGTGACAGCAACTCGACGTCGTTCAAACCGATGTATACCATGCAATAGCTTTCACCGAATAGCTGAGCGTACACCGCCCGTGTGCTTTATACCCTTCCGACACCCCCTCCCCTGTCAGGCTGCATATATGTGCATGCCTACCGTACTGGACCCTAGTTTATCTCCTGAGTGGTCTTTCGGTCCGTTCTGCCTGCTCATTTTGCCGTTATGCTAATTTCTCCTCTTCGTCCTTAATTTTTGCACACCAGTGTATTATGTATGCATCTTCAATACCGCAGGATTTCAAAGCCATTGTAACTGCAAAACTGCTTATAAGTAAATTATTTGACCATAACTGAAATAGTTGGTCATAATTTTAAGATGAAATGTAAACTGGGTACGAAATTAGAAAGCTTTGATGTAGCAGAAATAAATGGCCGCCCGGTTGCACAGTGGTCTAAGCGATGGCTTCTGATCATTCATCCAAAAGGGGTCCGGGTTTGAATCCTAATGAGTCATAGATGTTGTGTTTGTCTTACAGCACTGGCTGTCTCCCTTCCCTGGAACCAGGGGCCCTAAATTAGAGATAGGCAACTGCTTATAGCCCATTGAGTTGCTCATGGTGGTCTTTAAACCTCCAATCAAAAGAAAAAAATCAATGCATTTGTAAATCAATTAATGCATCTATTGCTCATCTTGATATGAGTTTGTGTAACTGCATTGCTTATCCACACTGCCAACCATCTGAACTCACAATGAAACCGAATTCCTTGAAGCTCAGTAAAAAAAACTGTAGAAGGTAAATTTAGTACCGACAGCTACTGAAAGCAGTGTTCTTGGTAGTAGCACTGGTAAAAGATGCATAGAGCTACTGCTGTCCAGTGATGGAAAAGGAAGTGAACAAAATCAGTAAGTGCCAGATTGTTTAAGCAGGTGAACTACTCTTTTCACACAGTAGCATCAATAAATTATGGAGTGTGTTTGTGTGAATTGCCATAACTGGAAATACTCCCAAATTGAATAAAGAGTTTGGGTATTCTAAGTATTTATATATTATGGTGGAGCACAACTAAAGAAAAATGTAAAACTGAGTGGGGGTATCTGTAATGTGCAAGGTACAGTTAAAAAAATGGAGGCAAGGAGACCAATTATTATCATTGAGGACTTAGCAGTGGAATTATGTGGAATGAATTGAAATTTTAGCAAACAACTCTGGTAAGTGGTCAAAATGAATGACTATGAGATAAGATATAAACTTTTCCCATATCTTGTATTACTGAAGTCTGTTCTTCTGGTCTGTCATGTGCTTGAGTGTATTATGAGCTGTGATGATGATCAATCACTATAGCACACAAGTATGTGTGTGTGTGTGTGTGTACATTTCATTAGCTTTTGCCACTCCATATAAGTCAACACAGACTTCTTTATCCATAACTGTCAGGGGAATTTATAAAATGTCTGCTGGTGGCTGTGTGAGTATCTTTTCTTGTTATCTGTATTGTATTAATTTGTCATAAAAGTAAGCGTCAGCATCTCGTGTATTTCACTGCCAGCCACCTGTGTTCACAAAGAAACTAAACAGAACAGCTAGCAATGAAAAACTAGGAAAATGAAGGCAAACACCAACTAATGAGCCCGATCGAAGCTGATCCTAGGAAAGCAAATAGGTAAGATTTTGTACTAACAAAGCAAGAAAAAGAAAAAAAAAAAGGATATCCAGTAACATGGGTAAGGTAATACAGTATAAAGAAAAATGATTGAGGAAACAAATTTAGCAATGAAATAATTGATATCATGGGTTTTATAGAGGTAAGTTTTATATATTTGGTGGTCAAAATTTTTGAACAAGAACCTAGCGTATTGTCAGGACTATGTCACTGGAATAGTTGTTGCCATTTGGTTGGGAGTACTGAACTACAATTATTTTTAAGCTTGGTACTTCTATCCCTTCTTCAAGTTTCCTCTTTACTAAGTGTGATTGACGGGTGATTATTTTTATGGATTCCTGATTAGACAGACATATACATACAAGCAAGTGAACTGTCCATAAATTGGGACTCAATAAAAATAATGACCTGCAAATCACACTTAGTAAAGAGAAAACTTGAAGGGATGGAAACAGCAAGAAGAAGTACCACACTAAACAATAATTGCAGTTGGGCACTTCCAACTAAATGGCAACAACTATTCCAGTGACATAGTCCTGACAATGAACTAGGTTCTAGTTCAAAAATTTGTGCACCAAATATATACAAATTCCCTCTATAAAACTTCTATCAATTATTTCACTGTGGATAAGATTCAGAAGTGCTGGAATGTCATTAATTGCTAAATTTAATGAATTTAAAAGAGATGTTGATGAGATTAATGGAACAAAACTAAACTCTCACAAATGCATTGCAAGCAGCGATTACGATAATGACTAGTGATAGTGCAGAAAGCTGAACCTAATGAGAAAAACTTTTCTGCCAGGATTTACAATTTAAAAAGTTTGGTGAATCTACAGAAAGTTGGGATCCTTTTAAATGAATGTCTCATGCCATTTTTGGATACACAACATATTTCTACTGAAGGGAGAGAGAAAGCTTTGATATCTAGACTACCTACTAAGCTGCACTCTCTTTTTTAAAAAAAATATTTACTCCTGGAGAAGAGTTTTGATGAGGCTAATGGTGTGTTAAAATGACATTTAATCCAAAATCATTGGCGATTTCTAGTAGGCATGCTTTTTTAAACTGTAAACCACATGAAGACGAATTCAGTAATTCGTGTTTAGCCAAGCTTAAGTCATTGGTAGTTCTCTGTTGCTATTTGGACACAATGATAAATGCTGCAAGATGTGCTTGTAAGTGGACTAAGAAGCAGAGCCATTTTGTACAGCTGTTTGTGTAGATGATGTTGTGGATTTGGAAAAGATAAAAAATACTGTTTTATCTATGGAACTGCTGGTATAGGCATATGGGAAAATGGTAGGAATATAAAAGGATATTGCTATAAATGTGTTAAGAGTGAATAATAAGTCAAAGAGAGTTACAAAAAAGAAAAGAAAAGAAGGCAGTTCAAAAAATCTGTTAAAAGCTATGGCATCAGTGTGAAAAAAAAAAAAACACTTCCAACATTTGTAGACACAAAAATAGTATTTGCAACTACTATGAAAAGAGGGCCATTTGCAAGTAGGCTGTTTTGAAGTAAAAAGAGATAGGGCAAATTTTATGCAATTGAAACAACTGAAGCAAGAGAAACTGCAGAAAATGGCAGCATCAGAAACTGTACCTGTATATGGAGTAACAGTTAAAGTAAATAAACTGAATGAAGGAGGAGAAATGATCAAATAGAATACTCATCATGCTATCAGTTAAAATTGATGGTAAACTAGTATAGTTCAGTAAGACATAGGAGCTGCTCTGCTATGAGTTATAATTTCAGAAAACTATTTGATAAACAGTTGCTGCCTGCAAAATTTATTTTTAAGATGTACAGAAGAAAAACAATTATGCCATTGGATTACATAATTGTTGAAAATGAATATGCTGGATGGAGGAAGAATATTAATCTATACATAATCTAAGAAAATATTGGCATGATCTTAGGGCATGAACAACTGTTTAAATTTCAACTTGACTGAATTCAATTAAATTATTCAAAGCTTTGGAGTTAGGATTGGACAAAACTAACTTCTCAAAGTTGCTGAAAGAGTACTTTCTGGTGAGATTAGGGAAATCAAAAATTTGGAATGTAAGCCAGAATTAAAACTTAAATGTTATTTAAGTTTTTGCAAAGGCCAGAATTATGCCTTTCTTATTAAAGAAGAGAGTTGAGAAAGAAATCAATAAATTGGAATATCAGGGAATCATTGAAAAAGTGCATTTCTCAGAATGGGTTACCCCAGTAGCAACTGTAGTACTGGATGGAAGTATTAGGCTTTGTACAGTTTATGTAACCTTAAACCTAAATCTCAAACTTCAGCAACATCTATTACCCAATTATATTAATTCAACATTTGTTGAAATCATTACGTGGTTTCAGAAATTATTAACTATATGTCAACAAAATAGTTTCCATATTATCTACTGTTTCGCACGTTACTAGAAATTCGAGCACGGGAAAAACGTCAATATAATTTTAAAATTTTTTTATTTCAACTTGTCACTAATATTCCTTTTTGATGTTCCTTATGATAGTTTAGAATTTTATTATATGAAGATTACAAATTTATATGAAAAAATGTTTTTATATGTACAGTCATATGCATCATAAGTTGTCAAAGTCCTCCAATACGTAACGAAAAATCGTGCCTTCTTCGATAACAAGATGGCTTATTGCTGATTCAACGCATCATAATCAAGAGGTTCGAAAGTTCTTTTCTATTGTATTAATTTCGTGAATCATGAGTTAAAAAACTGGAATAATGTTAATCATTTAATACATATTGTCTCTACATATTGGAGGACTTTGACAACTTATGATACATGACTGTACATATAAAAACATTTTTTCATATAAATTTGTAATCTTCATATAATAAAATTCTAAACTATCATAAGGAACATCAAAAAGGAATATTAGTGACCAGTTGAAATAAAAATTTTTTTATTATATTGACGTTTTCTCGTGCTCGAATTTCTAGTGACGTGCGAAACAGTAGATAATATGGAAACTATTTTGTTGACATATAGTTAATAATCTATTACCCAAGTTAGAAGAGATATTTTCTTTATTAAATGGAGGAAAGAGTCTTTCAAAGATAGATTTCAGCAAAGCTATTTCAGGACGTGGAAAGTACAGACATCTTCATGGACTTTGCAAGAATCATTGGTCCAAATAATGATTCTCATTTCATTCGGCCAGAAATTTTTTTTGGAAAGATGTGGACACACAGTATGGTTTCTCAATAAATCTTCAGAAAGCAAGTTATTTGAAGATCAGATTGATTTCCTTGGACATAGAATTGATAGGAACATCAAAGAGATTGAGGAAAACTAAGGAGAAAGTTAATATTAAAAGCACCAACTCCTAAGAATAAACAGTGTGCAAAATCTTTTGTAGGAATGATACAATTTTATGGAAGATCTTATCCAAATCTGTCTACAATGGCATGTCCACTAAATAATTTGCCAAAAACATGTGTACCTTGTAAATAGTCAAAGGGCTGTAAGGAAGCATTTGAGGGAATAAAGCAAGAAAGTGGTTCAGAAAATATCTTAATGCAATGTGATTCTAAGTTAACTACTAATTCTTGCTGTAGATACATCAACAGTAGGTATTTGGGATGAACTGTCTCATTGTTTACCAAATGAAGTTTAGAGACCAATTGTATTTGCCTCAAAAGCAGTTTGGACAAAAGCTGTAAGACAAAATATTATTCACAAGGAAGCACTAAACATTTCATGGAACATGAAGAAACTTTACTTGTACCTAAAGGAGTAGAAGATTCACTATGTTTACAGATCATAAACCCTTAGCAGTAACATTTGGTTCTAAAAAATGCATTCTGGTGCAATCAGCAACAAGATTATTACATTACACATTTAAGCATTCACATTTAAGTATTTGAACACAAAAGACCATGGAAACACATATTTCTTATCCAGATCTTCGTGAAAATATGAAGAAATAGAATTTAAAGATGTTTTAAATCACACAGACTGATGAAATTTTACCCTGTCACTGCTAGGCAATTGGCAAGGGAATTGGAATGTGATGAGGAACTAGGACCATTATTGGAAACCTCACAATTATGTGAAAATTTGAAAGGAAACTGAATACAGCATTGAAATTGGTTGCATTAAATATGACCAAGGAGTCTACATTCCAAGGCATCACCAATTCCAAGTATTGAAAGAGTGACTGTGCCACAGAACAAGCTACTGACTGTGTACCTAGAGTCAACAATGAATGGAGTCATATGGAAATTTGGCTGTGAACTCAGATGGAGCTATTTCATAAAATGTCATGTAGAACTAGGAGAAACAGATGCTACCTGCTGCAGAGGCTGGCTGGACTTGGGAATGACTTACCCATGAAGAAGAGTTGCTTATCATCGAGTGTTCTTGTCATGAGATGATCACAAGGGACTCTTGAAGCTCCCGAATGGCATAATTTACGAGTTCGAAAATTGGAAAGAGCAAGTTTGTAGTGCATGAACTACAACGTCTGATTAAATAGTATCTGATATAGGGGCAGGAAAAACTAAGTATAGTCACTTCTTCTGTAGCATAATTAGTCCCATAGTCCCATATCCTAGTGGGGTCACTCTTTATGGACCCTCTTTCTCCACTCTTCCCTGTCTTGTAAGATCTCATTCTACAATTTCTTCTCCATGTCATTGTGTTGCAGCACTCGTGAGCGAGCGTGCACCTTTTCCCTGTATTGGAAATTGAGAAGTAATTGGAAAAGCGGAAAAGAAATGGAATTTAAAAATTAATCAAATGAATGGGAGAGATTTTGGGGAGCTGGTGTAAGAATTATTAAAATTAGCATTTTATAAACTTCGCGCTCTTCAGACGCTCTGCATTTCACAATTTAATTTCCCCCTTAGATTTTCTTTCGTGGATTCGCGCCTAGGAAGGTCAGGAAAGTACCGCTCTTTCCCCTTCTCCCCCACCCTCTCTCTCTCCGAGTCGAAGGGCTTCCAGCCGTCCGCTTGCTGTGGCATGGGACCGCGGGGCATCCTTTCCCTAACTGCTACGAGCCAGCAATATTGGGTAAGGCGAAGTATTTCAAGTCAGAGAAATGGCGGGTAGACATTTTATTGGAGCTCGGCGCCAGTCGTCTTGAGAATTGATGCACCAAGTCTGGAAGAAAAGAATAGCTTGGCGCCAAGCAAAGGAAAACCCATAGCAGTTTTATGATAGGAAGATTTACGACCCCAGAGATCCGTAGGCAACGAAGTTCCTAGAATTCAAGGGCGGACGCAGATTTTGGACGGGGCGAAGGATGGCAAGTCAGAGAAATGGCGGGAAACCCAGAGCAAATCAGATCGGGAAATGATAATTGTTCTTCCCGGATCCTCCTACCAATTTACAGATTGGTCAAACAATTATCATTTCCCGATCTGATTTGCTCTGGGTTTCCCACCATTTCTCTGACTTGCCATCCTTCGCCCCGTCCAAAATCTGCGTCCGCCCTTGAATTCTAGGAACTTCGTTGCCTACGGATCTCTGGGGTCGTAAATCTTCCTATCATAAAACTGCTATGGGTTTTCCTTTGCCTGGCGCCAAGCTATTCTTTTCTTCCAGACTTGGTGCATCAATTCTCAAGACGACTGGCGCCGAGCTCCAATAAAATGTCTACCCGCCATTTCTCCGACTTGAATTACTTCGCCTTACCCAATATTGCTGGCTCGCAGCAGTTAGGGAAAGGATGCCCCGCGGTCCCATGCCACAGCAAGCGGACGGCTGGAAGCCCTTCGACTCGGAGAGAGAGAGGGTGGGGGAGAAGGGGAAAGAGCGGTACTTTCCTGACCTTCCTAGGCATGAATCCACGGAAGAAAATCTAAGGGGGAAATTAAATTGTGAAATGCAGAGCGTCTGAAGAGCGTGAAGTTTATAAAATCCTAATTTTAATAATTCTTACACCAGCTCCCCAAAATCTCTCCCATTCATTTGATTAATTTTTTAAATCCCATTTCTTTTCCGCTTTTCCGATTACTTCTCAATTTCCAATACAGGGAAAAGGTGCGCGCTCGCTCACGAGTGCTGCAACATTACCTCCCTTCGCAGAACTGAAAGAAAGAAATTAGGGCAAGAAGACCCTGATTTAGAATATCCCGTCTTCATTCTTTCTGCCGATGCCCTACGTTGATCAGAGCAAATAAATAACATAATCACATACATCACACTGCAATACATAAATGCACAATTTTAGAGTTAAATGACTATAAAGAATCGTTATTAGGGTCTTGCATAAATAATTGAAATATATGTACAGCTAGTCAGTTTTCTTTTGACTTTTCCATTAGTAATTGACGATGACAAGTAACACACTGCTTAGGTATGAATCATCTAAAAAGTGTTTTTTTTTTTTTCGTGAACGCACCATGCGACTATCAGCATCGCACAACAATTAGAGTAGTGTTTTTTATTTTTCTTGCACTTTGTCTGGTGCTCAGATTCAGCACAGAATTTGAAATCAGTGGACACTATGGTCACACTTGGAATGTCACACCACCTATTCCATAAATTCCAGGATAAGTGTATTTCACATTTTTATAATACAATGTCCAAGACCACCACATTGAGTGGTCCGAGATAACGTCATCTCCGTTGCTCAGTTCCACACAGAATACACGAAATTGTCCGCTCCAGTCACTCTGAGTAGCATTTGCCGTATTCCGTCAGTACTTTCCCGCAGTTCATTGATCAGTTTGAATGCAGCGACGGTTGTTCAGTTCGAATGAAGCGTCGGTAACTTCAAGTGTCGCTAAAGTTCCTGGCTAATGTTATTTGCAACAAATTTACAGCACTCGCTCCTTCAGGCGAAGCCTTTTTATGAAAACCACAGACAGTATATAGTCTGCGCCAATGAGAGTAGAGGTCCTTTATACCTCCATAAATAGCAGTAACAACGCGAACTGATGCTGCCAACACTACATAGTTCATGCACTGTTGATTTCAAACGGTTTGCACAACACTATTGTCGTAAAATTATCTACTGGAAGCTTCTTCTTTCGACGCTTTTCCATCCTCGGATATTGACTGTCAGAGGAAAGAAAATTTTCCTCTTTTCTTTTTCTCTGCGTCCAGAGTCCTGGCAGACTCACTGCGCTTTGTACGCAAATTCCACTGAGAGGATGAGATCACTCACTTTCACAAGTCCCTTTGTCATCTCTCTGTGGCACTACCACTATTGTTGCCACAGTATAGTTACTTCTATTACTAAACAGCAAGAAAATGGTATGTATGTTTATGCTTCCTAGCAGAAATTCAAGGAGAAAATGACTGCCAAACATTCTTCACAGTAAAAGGTATGTGACAGAAAAAAGAAGTGTGATTTTTAGAAGCAGTGATGTGAAATCAAGTAGATATCGAGTTCAGTATTTATGCACATTATTGTGCATTAGAAAAAGACAAAAGCATGGATCTTCTTTCTTATACTTCAAGCTAGCCAAAGGAAAATAATTTTTAAAACAGCCTAATATTGCAGATATATTACACATGGTCTGGTGGAAAGATAAGATACAATATTAAATTCTGTTTCAACTTGAAGAGTTTCCATTAATCGCCTTATGAGTTCTTTCATATTTTCACATGTTTCTGGCCTCTAAATCTTTGTTAAGGCCAGTTTTCATTGATTAGAAGCTGTGCCAAAGGTTTTATTTACACAGGAATTAAATTTTGCTGCCAGGTTCCTCATGTGGCCAGTTATTAAATTAAAATCTTCTCATTATGTATGTGTTATTTTTAATTAAGTTGTTGAAAGTGCTAATTATAAGTTTTGTGTAACTGTGTTTTTTTTTTTTTTTTTTTTTTTTGTAAGAACTTGGGAAATATGATGATTAATTGAAAGCTCTGTAAGTTAAAATGGAATTTAATTATCTTAATCTAAATTATAGGATAATTTTTCATACATTGTATGATGAAAGGTATGCTAAAAAGTGTGTGTGTATTGTCCACATGAAGACTGCAATTGCTCTCAAAAACTTCCTGCTCTATCTTGACTGTCATGTCATATTGTGCAGTTGTTAATGATGGACCATTCACGAACGATTCATTCAGAGCAAATGACTTTTCACTGTGAATAATTCACTCTTACCATTGTAAATGAACATTCAGCCCATCATTGCTGAAACACACACTGAAGTCACAATGCCTTTAAACTCTTTTTAACTCCACACAAGTTTGGAAAAGAATTCCCAATAAGAAAAGCAATGTTGAAAATTAATAAGTGTCAACTATTACATGAGTGAGCAGTCAGCTAGGAAATAATGGTGAAACTTAAGAATGGGAATGATACATTAATGTAGTTCATTTGAATGGTGTGTCTGAATCATTCATTGTGAATGACAAAAAAACTCTCTGCTTTGTGCAGTTTGCTAAAAAAGAGCTGTGACTGATCATTCATTCCACCATTATTGCAACACTCACTGGAGTGGCAGCTTATCAAATTTTCTTTCACTCAAATGAATCAAACAAATTTCTAATAAGAAAAGTAATGTTCAGAATTAGTAAGTGTCAACTGTAATGTGGGTGAACACTCAGCTAGGAATATGTTGAAACTTAAGAATAAGAATGATACATGAATGCAATTAATTTGAATGGTATGCCCGAATCATTCACCATGAGCCAGTTTGTGGCAAATCATTCATCACAAACAGCAAATGATGAAGATCACCCTCTTTTGGAAGTTTGCCAAAAAAAAAAAGAAAAGCTGTGAACTTAAAAAAGTCTTTGATCGTAAACATGAGATCCCTGTAACAAATGACTTACTCAGTGAGCACAGTGACAATTTACTCAGTGAGCAGAAGGGGATTTACTCAGTGAAAGAAACTGAATAACAGGCTTTAGACAACCTTGACTGCTGACAATTTAATGAAATGCAGATGTGTATTTTTGTTCTAAGTATCAGGCTTTATTGTTACACCCAGCTGACAATATATAACATTTATTCAATGCTTTAATGTTTTCAGAAAATTTTAATGATTTTTTTCTTCATTCATCTAATTAAACCCCCTCAGATACAGAGAGTGAAGCACAAGCTTATGTGCTCATTTATACAAGCTGCCACTGAAAATGGGTAAACATCATAAATATTTAGCATAAATGTGGCTCAGTTCTCCTTTTTTGAATATAAATGATTGTATAGGATTTTCTTCTTTAGCAAAGCTTTGTTTTTGTTAAAAAGAAAAATAGGTATGAACATTTTTAACAGCATTGCTATTTATATTGTGTGTAAAAAAATTTGAGAACTTGCATTTGGTCAGAAGACTAGTGCCTTTGTCAAGTACAGTTAAATTTCTTGTTGCACATTTGGATTAATTATTTTTGAAACTTATCATGAATTTTTGTTTCAGTAACTTCTGTCACAATGCCAGGAGTAGAGAGGCAAAGAACTTTCTCTGGAGGAGACCCCAAATCTCTTGGAGCTATTGGCAGGCGACGCACACTTTCTATGGAGGAATATGACATGCCACGACCAAGGCGCCTTTCTCTTACCATACCTCAAAAGTGAACCTGTTTCCTAGTCACAAGTGTCTCATCATACATGTTGAAGAGACACAAGGTAGCCAGTTAAATACACAGCAATTAACTGAAAAACCTTCTTGTGGGAAAGCTTCTCGAATAGTTAGGAGGCAATATGTGTATACCATATTGCAATTCATGTGTTTGCATTTGAACATGCCACTTCTCAACTGATTGTTATGCTAAACTTAACCGTATTAGGCGACATTTTGGGATCTGATGACTACTGTCCTGTATATACTTTATCTAAATCATGATACAAATATTATTTACATAAAACAAAAGCTGTTTCTGTAAAATGACTACGGCTGTTTATATAGTTTAAAAAATGAATGGCCTTATGATTTTAATTCCATAAGCATGTCATTACTTCACTACTATTACATTTATGATAGCTCTTCTATGTAGAAGAAAAACAGTGAATTTGTTGGTGATTTGTAGTATAGGATTTGGGTGGCAAATTTAGCACTTTTAATGGCGCTCGTGATGTGCTGCTGCAGTTTGGATGCATTTTATTACATTTTTTATGACAAGGAAACAAATTGTTAGTATGAACTGGGAACTTAAAATTATTATTTGTTACCAAACTGGAACTAGAAATTATTTTAGACTACTTACTAGGAGGAAAGAAATGATTTATCAGCTTGTATTTCTGTGTGTCTTCACTGCAATTTTGAAACAATTGCAAGGTACAATATACATGTGATAAATTTCTAAATGCAATTTTTGTCTTATAAATAACCATGTGTCTGCTGTTCATATATTAAATATTTCGATACTCACTGAAGGAAAAACATTTTCTTTTTCCTTCTTTTGAAGCAGGAAGCACTAGTTTGTCTGATGTGAGGCATATGAAGTCAAGTAATCAACACTGTTGCATATGTGCTTCACTACATATGATAAAACAAAAATATATGCAATGTACACTTGCTCAGAGCACTTGATTGCACTTAGCACTATTTCTTTTTGAGTACTGTTGTCATTAACTTTTTCTCAGGCATTTTTATTTTCTATTTTGTTGCTTTATTCTTCCTTGGAAACTGTTTTCAGTAGAAAGCAACTGTAGTTGACTGTTTTTTTAAGCCTTACATGGTGTGGGTTTTCCTTCTCCTGTGTATTTATGTAAAAGTCTTTATTATTATTATTTTTTATAATTCGGTGTTGAATCAAAATAAAATGTGTAGCTGTATAAACATTTGCCTACATTGTGATTCCTAAAATACTCCATATAATTTTCATGGATAATTTTTCCATCGAACAACCTGGTCCTATGTTTTAGCATAACAAAGGAAACAATTTTCTTAATTATAATGATTTCTACAGTCTTACACTTCCTTTTGTAATAAAAGTTTTATCTTGCTGTAAAGCAGGAATGGTTTGTTTCATTTAAACTTTTGTAACTTAATAGTTTGTATTAAGATACTTAAAAAAACTCAATAAAATGCATGCTATGTATAGGAATAATAAAGCAATTATATTTCTTTTGTTACCAAAACTTTAATATAGTAAAATAATTGTTTCTGGTGTATTGATCTTTGTTTGCCACCTGTTCAGCTACAAAAAAATTAAATTTTTGTGATTTGCATTTCTGTAGTTATATTTTGAAGCAGATTATGCTTTGCATATGTCTGAAAACAAATATAAAGTAATGGTGAACAACATCCACAAAATTCATTTTAACATTTTTCTTACTTACCATATATGTATATAGAGTGCCAAAATAGGTCTATAGCATTGTCAGTCTGACAGATGAGTTCTAAGTTGCCAGAATTTATTGCCCCTAAAAATGGTCTGTTTTATTCCTTGTTACTTTGCTAGTAATTCAAATTACATTCAGTGTCTCCTGGAACTCATTTCTGTATTTGCTCATGTAATGTCTATGCTTTTAAATGAATTATTAAAATATAGCTTTAAAGTAGCCAAATAAAAACAAAAAACAAAAAGGAGAAAAAAGGAAACAAGATTACTTAGCATTATGTTTGTTATATAGTCTAGTATTTTCAGATAATTAAGAAAAACTTTTTTTTTTTTTTCATCACGAAAGCATAAAATCCTATCTCAGCTTTTCATATTCATAACTTTGTCTACTAAGTGTTCAGTCTTGTTCATATGTTACTGTTTGTTGTTCTAGTAACAGCTTTTCTTGTGCACTGTAAATTTTCATTTAGTGGCTCTTTTTCTACTGTGTATAGTGCTAGCCTTAGTACAGAAACTCTAGCCCAGTAGCATGGATTTTTCTGTAATTACATATACACTTTCAATTTCATTGTACAAAATTTCTGTTGTGTTTACGACATTGTAATTTTTTTTACATTCCTATATATTATAGAATGCATAGAGTATCCTCAGATTCATATCATGTTAACCAGCTAGATTTTTTTTTACTGGCAAAATGAGCACAATGTGGTGGAACTAATATTTATCTAGATTTCTGCCTTCTGTATACTTGCATAGTGTGCTCTCATCACAAAGAAAGGAATTTGCTATTTGGTTCAAAATTCTTAATTCTTTTCTGCATAAAACCAGGAATTTACACCTCAGGCTGCAATATCCAATTTATAGTTTCTTTATATTTCAAACTTCTTGATTCAGACATTACCTGTGCAAATACAATAATAAGTATAGCTGCATAATGTAGTTATAAAACATTACTTTTGTATATTAATGCTATGGCATTGTAGCTTCTACAAGGGTTTTCAACATACCAATCTCAGTTTTTCCTGTTTGGGTTCTTCATAGACCTAAAGAGGTAAACTTAGACTGATACGTGTGGAAATGCATCACTTTGCAAATTATTTTGTACCATTTGTAATTTTGTTATGAGTCTAGTACTGTGTATAATGATGTGGCATGTAGCATTCAAGTTCAGTTTGGTCTGATGGAGATGTTTCTTCAGTTCATTTTGATTTGATGCCACAATGGTTGCACATAATTGTATTGAGCAGCAGTTGTTTTACTCATTATTATACAGTTTGTGTAATAACCTGATGTCTTGTTACATTTATCATCATTTCTTCATTAACTATAGGCTTTTGTAGTTTATATTAAAATGTCTTAAAAAGCAATAAACTATTTTAAAAAATTAATTTTTCTCATCATTTCATAATTTTGAAGTTATGTTGCTGTGATTAATGTGTTGCAAATCTCAGTGTCATTAATGTTATTTTGTTTCATTGCCCAGCATAGTGAAGAATGAAAAATTGGAAACTTTTTCTCAGATTTCGCTGAATTACTGGACTTATGTTTCTTCAGATGAAAAATTTAGGATTTCCAAATTGCCCAGTCTTTCTATCCTTGCCTTTCTAGCTAACAACCATATTTTTTTAAACATTTAATAAAGCATAAGAGCCTTCCATTTTTTCTTACATTATATACATACACCAGCCACTGATTTAGAGAACTTTATACAGATGTATGTAAATGGCACTTACACAGCATATATGTAAAGTACATGGTCATGTGCAGAGTTGAATAAAAGTAAAATGTATCTGTGTACACAATCATAGAAACTAAAAAATTGCTGCAAACCCATGAAGGGCGAACCACGATAACAATAGAATAAGATAATTTATAGAAAAATTAATAAAACAAATAATTATTAGAGTTTTACAGATTCAATTGCTTAGTACATTGCAATTGAATGTGTAGCAATTTGTATGAAATGGACCTTTATGGCCAAATATTGAACTACGAACCTCATAAAAGCAACAAAGTTTTTATATTCAGAAAAAAACAGTTCCATTAATGAACCTTCAAAATTTATAAATAGAATTTTCAACAACTAAATTCAAAAATACATTAGACTTACAAAATACACAAGGAAAAGATTTTAATTTAATAACTGGCAAACTGTAAGAGGACCTGGCAATAGAGTTTAAAATTTTTCTGTGTAAACAAAACTTTTGATACAATTCCTATACATTAAGAAAAGGCTTTGATAAAATCTAGAGGCCAGAAACATCTGTAAATACAAAAGAACTCAGAAGATGTGAAAAATAACAAAGTTCAAGTTAAAATCGAATTAAGTATATTAATCTGAGTAAACCACGAATAAGTGTTATAATTGCTGTAAATAACACTTATTTTTTTAATCTACACAAGCAAAAACTATCTGCAAAATCTGCTAATAATTTGGAAACTATCTGTGAACATCTACTTCTGATACTCTGGTCACGTACATCACCACATGATCTCGGCAACTATTTAAGACTGCTGCTCACCAGTAATTGTCAGTAGTGTTGATCACAATGGGAAAAACAATGGATTTTTCAGAGTTTGATAAAGGTGCCTGCCTGTCTGGCTGGATCAATGATTTTGAAAATGGCAGAGCTGACTGCTTTCTTAAAAGGGGAGTTTAATCAATCGAAAAATAACTCACATTACTTTTCCAAATATTGTAACTGTGGGGTGACAACAATCTGTCAGGAATGAAATCACCATCATCTGAGAAGGCTTGTACAGAGAAACTGGAAGTCCTGTGTGAAGCAATGGACCAAAGTATTCAGTGAAGGCTGTTCCCAACTCATACCTCAGCAAACTATGCATAAGGAATTAAAGAGGATTGGTATTGGTAGTCGCATGCCTAATCGAAAACCATTCATTTCTGTGAAGAACAGGAAAACTCTGCTACAGTGGCATCAGGAACACCATGACAGGACACTGGTAGAACTGAAAAAATTCGTGGTCTGATGAATCACAATAAACCAACTCTCTGCCTACTGTCATGAGTTTGGAAAGATTCCCATGAAGCAATGGATCTAGCTTACCTTGTAATCTGAACTCGAGGTTCTGGAGGTGGTGTTATGGTGTGAGGAACATTTTGTTGGTATGGAATAGGTCCCCTGATATTGCTGGAAGTTTGGGTGTCCTCCAAAGATTATCTGAAAATTGTTGCTGATCAAGTACATCCTGCAATTTTGACTTTTATCCAGCCGGTGATGGCTGTTCCATGGACGACAATGCTGCTGTCCATCATTCAAGATGTGTGCTCAGCAGTGGTTCAGCAAGCAAGACAACGACTTCCACCATCTTCCCTGGACACCACAAAGCTGTAATACACTCATGGACAATGAAATTTGTGCACCTTGAAGAAAATATGCTACAACTTCGAAACTTTGCAAATAGCTAGAGTGTGTGCTAATATTCAAATGATCCACGTTTGGTGTGAGTGCACATGACTGCACACCCTGTGGTGGCGCTGCAAGCACGAACCAGAAGCTTTGTAAAACGGCATGTAGTCAATGCCCCATGAAAGCAAAAAGCACCGGTCGATGCAAACAAGAGTACAGAGTGACAAGAATGCCAGGTAGACACCAGATTTGTGTAACTTACGGACTTTGAGAGAGACCTGATCATCGGGCTGAAAACCGCAGGGTGGTCGGCGCTGTATAGCCCACCACATGGATCATTCTGATCATACCGTCCGATTGTGTTGGGAGCAGTGGGCACGTGATGGCACTGCCACATGGCTAATCGGTTCTGGATGGACCAGGAGGACCCGGTCCACTATACAGACAGATGTAGCGGTTCTTGTGTGCCCACGAACCATTTTCCAACACTTCATGGAAGCGAATCTGCAATTCCAGTGCCTTAGGACTGCTGCCATTAACACCAGAACATCGCCGGCTCCGTGTGAAGTGGTGCCAGGCCGGAGCGATATGGTAGTGATACATCTAGGGTTTCTGTAAGGGGTGGCCCAAAATATTAAAAAGACAAGTTAAAATACCATGGAGCAACATAGCATTTCATGTCAACAGGCCCTTGAAAAAGCCTCCCAGTGGAGAATGAAAGCTTGGTGAATCTTTATGCATATTATACCATGAAAATAAACAGATTTACTACTCTATTAGTGTTCCTTGAGCATTCACGATCTGGTGTATTTGAAATAACATGGAGAACAATGTTTTTTAAAAACTGATTAACCATAACCAACACACAAACATGTTGCATAGGAATGTACAGGTTATCACAAAAATGACATTAAAAGAACATCTTCATAAATGAACATTTACATATGGGCAAGTTGTGACTGGAAGAGTGGCTTGTGTATTTAACTGTTACACGAGTGTGTTGTATAGGAATCTATAGGTAAAAAGGAAATTATTAGGTGTGCAACTTAATTCTCGGCCCCTAACCGCAAGCTATCATACAACGTCGGCAAATGTAAATAGCTGTGTGCGATAATGGCTGATTGCGGCGCCACCCAACCGCTTTCCAGGCAGCCATAACCGCTCACAGCTGTAGTGACAGAAGGGACGAAAGTTGACGGTGAAAGCAATGTCGTTCGAGAAGCATCATTTCAGGCATTGCCTCCTGTTCACGTTTCAGCTGGAAAAAAAGTGCCGCGGAAGCCCAGTAAATGATCTGTGCTGCTTTGGGTGAGGCTAGTGTGTCCTACAGTATGTGTGAGAACTGGTTCCAGCAATTTAAGCAGGGAAATTTTGATCTCCGTGATGCAGAACATCCGGGACAGCCACAGAAAGTTGATGATGAGGAATTGGAACAACTGTTGGACGCGGATCCCTGTTGCACACAGTTAGAGCTTGTCCAGGAATTTAGAGTAACACGGCAAGCCATTGCAAAGCACCTGCACAAGCTTGGACAGATTCACAAAGAGGGTCGATGGGTGCCCCACCAACTCACAGCTGCGAACAAGTCTAGGTGCTACGATGTTGCTGTGTCCTTGCTCTCCAGATTCAAGAAGAAGGATTTCCTTCACAAGATTTTGACCTGTGATGAGAAGTGGATCCTCTATGATAATCCTAAGCGCCGCAAATCGTGGGTTTATCCAGGTCAGCCTACCTACCGCCAGTACCGCCAAACCAAATATCCATGCCAGGAAAGTGTTGCTGTGCATATGGTGGGATCAGAACGGTGTCGTACACTATGAGTTGCTCAAACCTGGTGAAATGGTCAATGCTGAGCATTATTTTCAGCAACTCATTCGTGTGAGTTACACAATGGAGGCGAAAAGGCCATACACTGGCAAGGGCAGAAGGTCAGTCCTGTTGCTTCAGGATAACGCGCATCCTCACACTGCAAAAACGACTTGAAACACGATCACCGACATGGGATGGGAGATTTTGTCCCACCCGGAATATTCTCCAGACCCCCATGGGATTATCACCTCTTTCGCTCCCTGCAACATCACTTGAATGATATGCACTTCACTTCTGTCGAGGAGGTCCACACAAGTATTGATGACTTTATCAACTTGAAACAGCCCTCTTTTCTCCACGGTGGCTCAAATGTATCCAACACGACAGGGATTATTTCCCTGATTAGGCATGTATTCGATTTGCTATAATTTGCTGTCAACGTGTCGTGCCTGTGGTTGAGAATTAAATTGCACACCTAATAAAAGGAGTTCCTAATAAAGGAGGTTGTTCTTAAGCAGCCTTGTTATTTGTAATAATATGCCTTGTTATTTGTAGACAAATAAGTTGACTAGGTTTGATTTAGTTAATAAGTATGGGACAAACATGATATACTAATATGTTGGATAGAGTTCCACAGGATATCATAGAGTGGAAATTAAGAGAACTTAAAAATGAAAGAACAATGGAGTTCATGCATGATCACTCAGGTTGGTTGCAATTGGAAGAGTAGATCCATGTGATCATGGGTGGTGGAACCTAATAATTTCAGAGGGGATCTAAACTTTTTTCTCCAACTTTTTTGAGAGCTAAATTAATAAAAAAAAGGAAAGAGAGAGAGAGAGAGAGAGAAACCCCATAGGATATACAGTATATGTATGTACATAAATCTTGGCCCTCAGTCTCTGGCAGCTGGAATGTACCTGGCCAAGGCAGCGGCCAGTGCGACATGAAGGCAGAGGGTGCTAAGAATCCCTGGAGGACCGGACTAGGCTGCCATCTGATGCTGACCTTGGCTATGTATAATGGACGCTCCCTATCTTCTGATTCAAGGCTTCTTGAATTGGAAGAGGAACTACAAAGGATCAAGTGGGACATCGTTGGGCTAAGTGAGGTAAGGAGAAAAGGAGAAGATCTCATTGAACTGAAAAGTGGACATCTCTTCTACTATCGTGGGACAGATACTGGCAGAACTAGTGGTGTTGGATTTATAATAAACAAGAAACTGAAGGATAAAGTTGTAGAAGTTGAAAGTTCCTCTGAGAGAGCTGCACGACTCCTTATCCAACTCTCGAGAAGATACAAGGCTCAGATTATTCAAACATATGCACCCACCTCAAGTCATCCTGAAGAAGAAATTGAAGAATTTTATGAGGAAATTCATCATCTAAATAATAAAGGTAAGCAACACTTGAAGATAATTATGGGAGATTTCAATGCAAAAATAGGGCAACAGAATGAAACTTCAGTAGGTAAATTCGGTCACGGCAACAGAAACCAGCGTGGAAATACTCTCGTTGAGTTTGCAGAGGCAGAAGGGTTTTTCATCTTGAACTCCTTTTTCAAGAAAAAGCCACACAGGAAATGGACATGGAGACATCCAAATGGGACGACAAGTGAAATTGATTTTATTATGTGTTACAAAAAAATTCGTCATCGAAGACTGCAGTGTGCTAAACAAGTTCAACACAGGTAGTGACCATAGATTGGTGAGATGTAAGATGCACCTCAACACTAAACTTGAACATGGCAAGCTCATAAGACAAACAAAATCTATTGACATAACCAACCTTAAAAAACACCATAATACCTTCAAGTTGGAACTGAAGAACAAATTCTCTGCTTTAGAAGGCCTAACATCGGAAGAAGTGGATATTTCTGAAGTTAACAGAAAAGTAACCAAAGCTCTTATGGAAACAGCAACAAAATTAGCTAGGTCTAAGAACAAGTTGCATGTGAACAAATTATCAGGAAAAACCAAAATGTTGATGCAAAAAAGAAGAGAGATGAGGACAACTAAAGAAGATGTGTCTTCCAAAGTGGAATATATAGAGCTATGCAAGACAGTAAGAAAAAGTATCACTGAAGACGTAAGAAAATTCAACTGTGAACTAGTGAGGAAAGCAATTGAAAACAACCAAAGCCTAAAGATAGCAAAGGGACATCTCAGTAAGGAAAGAAAACAGATTATGGCACTGAGAAAAGAAGATGGTTCTGTAACAAGAAATAGAGGCAAAATTTTGACAAGAGTGAAAGATTTCTACTCCAAATTATATGAAAGGGATGATACATGTACTCCAGACATCATGAAAGGTACCAGTACCAGAGTTCCTCCAGTCCTCCCAGCAGAAGTTCAACATGCGATCAAGAACATGAAGTGGGGAAAAGCTCCAGGAGAAGATGGAATTATTGTAGACATCATACAAGAAGCAAGTGGAGAAATCGAAACAGTACTCGCCCAAATTTTCACTCAATGCCTTAATGAAGGGAAGATTCCTGAGGATTGGAACACCGTTACAATGATCCTGCTACATAAAAAAGGGGACATTGAGGATCTCAGGAACTACAGACCTATCCAGCCTCCCATCAGTGGTTTATAAAATCTTCACTAAAGTTCTTTCACACCGCTTGAAGGTAACACTGGGCATGGCTCAACCGAGAGAACAAGCTGGATTCAGGAGTGGCTACAGCACAATAGATCATATCCATGTACTGAGAGAACTAATTGAAAGAGCGAGGGAATATGAATTTCCATTGTGCGTGGCTTTTATCGATTATGAAAAAGCCTTTGATTCGGTGAAACCATCAGCAGTTACAATGGCTCTGAAATCCTGCGGTATTGAATATGCATACATTAATATTATTAATAACATCTATGAAAATCAAGTGCAAAAATTCGGCTGTTTGAAAATACAACACACATAAAAATTGGAAAAGGAGTGAGACAAGGTGACACCATATCTCCCAAGCTCTTTAATGCCATATTGGAAAATGTCTTTCAATCACTGAACTGGGAAAACAAAGGGATAAAGATTAATGAAGATTATCTAAACCACCTTTGTTTTGCTGATGACATAGTCATTTTTGCAACTACTCCATCAGAGCTGCAGAGTATGATCCAGGAACTTGCTGACAAGAGTAAAGAAGTGGGATTAAAAATGAACTTTCAGAAGACAAAAGCGATGTTCAATGCCTTTACAAGAAATGAAGATTTATCGATTGATGGAGAAAAGCTGGAGATAACAGACACGTACATTTATCTTGGACAGCAGATATCAAGTGAGGGTCACATTGATGAAGAAATTAATCGGCGTACAAAACTTGCCTGGAGAGCTTTTGGAAGAAACAGCATAATTTTCAAGAGCAACATGCCATTATGTCTTAAAAGAAAAGTGTTTGATCAATGCATCCTTCCATTGCTTACGTATGGTGCAGAGACGTGGACCTTAACTAAAAGAGACATACAAAGGCTGCAGACAACTCAGAGCAGCATGGAGAGGTGCATTCTTGGTGTAACCAGGAGAGATAAAAAGAGGAACTTATGGATCCGAAAAATGACAAGAGTGGAAGACATCATGATCAGAGTTCAATCCCTGAAATGGCAATGGGCTGGACATACTGCCAGAAGGACAGACCATCGATGGACAGCCGAAATTTTAGATTGGATTCCAAGAGACAGGAAAATACCCAGAAGAAGACCACATGGGAGATGGGTGGATGAAATTGGAAAGTATGCAGGAGTGACATGGAGGAGACTGGCACAAGACAGACCGTTGTGGAGGAAACTTGGGGAGACCTTCGTCCAGCAGTGGATTGATAATGGTTGATGATGATGATGATGTACATAATTGTACCCATCATCATTCAGTATCAATACACTACTAGATGGTCTCCTCAAGTGCCTTCCATAACTTTCTGTCTGGAGCAATGCCGTCTTAGCACTTCTGGAGACCCTGGGCCATCACATTTTTGGGGGCCCTGATCTTTTATAGCATTGTCAACCATTATCAATCCACTGCTAGATGAAGGTCTCCCCAAAATTATTCCCCAAACTGTTTTATACCACTTGAATGGAAACTGGTACATGACAAAAATTATGGAACTCCATAAAGTCTACAAAATGCACTCACATTTAGTTGCTTAGTAAATTACAAGAAAATGGGTGCTGAAAGATGATGTTTCTTTACCATTCTACAAATCATTCAACGAAAATTAAATTAAAACAGAACAAAGAAATAAACCAACCAGCACCGTTTCTAGGCAATGTGACAAACTGGACAAATATGCCTATATGCAGCGCTGGTCATTATTTATCTATTTAAACACCGAAGATTGAATATATGTAAGTAGCCCTAGTGGGCAGACCGCTATGATAAACATATGTGCACTTCTTGGTTATAGATAGACAATACAAATGACTGCTTAAATGGAAAAAGTGATTCGAAAAAAATGTGATGTATGCATGGAAGGAGAGAAAAAAATGCCTTGCTCACATGAACATGAGTTAATTTTAATCTAATTTTGCATCTAGCTCACTGAACGACATTTGGCTTTTAAATTTTTTTGAAAATGAATCATCTGAGGTCGGGAAATAGTGTGCGTTTTAAAAATTAACAATTCTCCTGTGAGAACATAAACACTTAGATATGCGCTTGTGGAAGTGTACTAGGTGCATTACATTCGGAATTCTAGAGATGTATGCCAAAAATAATAAGATAAAACGAAAAACTTGCCCCCATCAGTCAAAAATAAAATCCACCACCTCGGTGGTGCAGTGGTCTAAGCAATGGCTTCTGACAATTCGTCCAAGATGGGTCCTGGGTTGAATCCCAGTGAGGCATGGATGTTGTGTTTGTCTTACGGCACTGGATCTCTCCCTTCCCTGGAGTCAGTGGCCCTAAACTAGGGATGGGCAACTGCTTATTATAGCCCATTGAGTTGCTCACGGTGGTCCTTAAACCTCAAATAATTTTTTTTTAAAAATCCATGCGCTCATGACATTTTCTTGAGAAATGTTTTTTGGATACGTGCTGACACACAATTTTGCGTTCAGAATTTTCATTTAATTGTTTTATCAAATACCTATCACCCCCACTTGGGACTGGAAGGAAGGTCAGCTTTCTTTGTTTCTTATTTTGTCACAAAAGATCCATTCTAACACCTAACTTCACTCCTGTCTCCTCACTTGGGAAATCAAAGCTACAAGCAAAGTTTGAAAAACAAGGCAGAACAACTTCCAACTTTCTGCATTGGTGTTTCTTCTTGCATTAAACAATAATAATAAAAAAACTGCTGATGAGTGATGAAAGAGTTGTACTTTTTGTAAATCCATAGACACTTGGGGTGTTGGGGGCTCCAGTTCAGGTGGGGGCCCTGGGCACCGGCTCTGTTGGCCCAGCCCTTAAGATTGCCATGGTCTGGAGTGTGTCACTCCAGCATTCTTTTGAATTTCATCCATCCATTTTCCACGTGGTCTTCTTCTGGGTTCTTTCTTGCCTCTTGTTGTCCAATCTAAATATCAGTTGTTCAACAGTGGCCAGTTCTTCTAGCAATATGTCTAGCACATTGCCACTTGAGGGTCTTTACTTTGATCATGATATCATCAACTCATGTCATTTTCCTGATCTACGAGTTCCTTTTCCTTATTTTCAACAATAGTTGTTCTCGCAGCAAAACAAATACAATTTCAACAAGGCTCGTGCATCTTCTATGTGACAAAACTCTAAGAAAGGCCTGTTGTCAACAAGTAGTAGTATCATCATCATCATCATCATTGTCAACCATTATCAATCCACTGCTGGACGAAGGTCTCCCCAAGTTTCCTCCACAACGGTCTGTCTTGTGCCAGTCTCCTCCATGTCACTCCCGCATATTTACGAATTTCATCCACCCATCTCCCATGTGGTCTTTTTCTGGGTCTTTTCCTGTCCCTTGGAATCCAATCTAAAATTTCGGCTGTCCATCTATGGTCTGTCCTTCTGGCAGTATGTCCAGCCCATTGCCATTTCAGGGATTTAACTCTGATCATGATGTCTTCCACTCTCGTCATTTTTCGGATCCACGAGTTCCTCTTCTTATCTCTCCTGGTTATACCAAGCATGCACCTCTCCATGCTACTCTGAGTTGTCTGCAGCCTTTGTATGTCTCTTTTAGTTAAGGTCCACGTCTCTGCACCATACGCAAGCACTGGAAGGATGCATTGATCAAACACTTTTCTTTTAAGACATAATGGCATATTGCTCTTGAAAATTATGCTGTTTCTTCCAAAAGCTCTCCAGGCAAGTTTTGTACGCCGATTAATTTCTTCATCAATGTGACCCTCACTTGATATCTGCTGTCCAAGATATACATACGTATCTGTTATCTCCAGTTTTCTCCATTAATCGATAAATCTTCATTTCTTGTAAAAGCATTGAACATCACTTTTGTCTTCTGAAAGTTCATTTTTAATCCCACTTCTTTACTCTTGTCAGCAAGTTCCTGGATCATACTCTGCAGCTCTGATGGGGTAGTTGCAAAAATGACTACGTCATCAGCAAAACGAAGGTGGGTTAGATAATCTCCATTAATCTTTATCCCTTTGTTTTCCCAGTTCAGTGATTGAAAGACATTTTCCAATGTGGCATTAAAGAGCTTCGGAGATATGGTGTCACCTTGTCTCACTCCCTTTCCAATTTTTATGTGTGTTGTATTTTCAAACAGCCGAATCTTTGCACTTGCATTTTCATAGATGTTATTAATAATATTAAAGTATGCATCTTCAATACCGTAGTATACTTACCGCTTAATTTAAGTTCGAGTTACTTCTTGTTCAGTTATTTATTTGGTGGATGCATTGGATTTTCTGATATCGAGTACAACACATTTGTATACGGAAAAAAAAAAAAGAAGGAAGCACAAACAGGAAGTAAGGGAGAAAAAGAACCTCCCTGGTTATGGCATTTAAGTAATTTAAACTATTCTTTAATGATATTTTTTAAAAAGAAAAATGCAACACTGAGTTACTGTTCAACTCATTTGTGCAAAATCAATTTCTTAAATTGTACTTGAAGTTTCCAGGAAACTAAAGCATGGTGGCTGTTTCCAAGATATATTACTAAAAAAAAATCGTACATGAACCAGAAATCTTTTGTCAAAAGATCGTCAGCAAGGGGGACCATGAAATCCCAAGGTGGGAGGAGGGTCCAGAAAGATAGGGGACACAGGGGGCAGTGGCGTAACCATGTTTCAAAATCTGGCGTAGGTCCGATCATACATACCCAGTGATCGGACCCCCACAGAGATTATATGTATACATGTATATATAATAATATATACATACTGTATAAGATAGTTTGGGACCCCCGATAACACACACGCAAAGCAGTTGTGGCCCAAACTAACTGGCATGATACATGCGCCTCTGCTGGCGAATTGTGGAACTTAGCGAACACAACTGTAAAATGATGATAGATAGGGCAGAAATGTAAATTACATACACCTGCTTTGCTTATTAGGAATCAATATTGCTGTTTCATTAAGTACACATTATACACGTGCTTGCATTCTACAAAAAATCACAATCTTATATCATTACATTTAGTTGGTTCATATCATAAAAAAGTGTGTATTATATTATATTCCCGAAAAAATGTTTTGGGGGGGGTCCTTTACATTGATGATTCCCGATTCTGAAAATCTCGAGGGGTCTTGACCCCCGTGGCTACACCTATGATGGGCTGTAGTTTGATAAGCATCAAAGCTGATTTATGTTGGACAGGTGTCAACCAGATATCTTCAAAAGGAAATTAAAACGACATCATAAATGAACATAATGGTTGTTTTTGACTGGAAGTGTGGCTCCAATAACAGTTACAATAACTCGTTCAGTGGGCATCAGCAAGATACTATAAAAAGAGAATCGAACAGGCTTAAAATTTCAAGAAAAGGATTTCATCATAAATAACCACATGGGTTGGTGACTAGAAAAATGGCCCCACACATTTAGACACAGCAGTTGCAGTAGTGATATTAAATGAAGATGGATCATCATTGAAAATTCTCTGTGAATACTTATACTCTAAAATATACCTACAGAAATCTAATAAATCCTGTTCTGAAATTTGTTTCCGATATATATTCCACCTGAATGATAGGTTCTTGGCAGTGCACCAATTATGTGGTATGACTGCTGGTTGTCACAGTCAGAAATAAGGAGATGAAAATTAAATTTTTATCCAGAGAATGGGCAATTTTGAAGTTTTTTGTGTTTTCCACACAAAAAACAGTTATGATTAGGGTAAAAAAAATTTAGGTGTCCATCATTGTTTTTTTAAATGATAGTAAATAAATTTCCAATTAATTTCTTCATCAGGTCTTCAAGAATGTCTTCTTCGGTGCAGGTTGAGTAAGATTAACCATATATATATGATGTCTACTATGTGATTACAGTTTAAAAAATAATTTGGGTCTATTATTTTGGCAATAACCAACTCACATGATCAATGACAATGAAGTCTCTTTTATTTCCAATTTCTTTTCATTTTATTTCTATGTTTGATGACCAAGTATTTTTTAGAGATCTCCAAATTTGTTATATCTTTAAGCGTGTCTTAATACATCTGTCCAATCCTCTTTTTCTGGGAATGTTGTTTGGACATAGATTGTTTGCAGTGGTGCACCCAAGATTTCTTTTTGAGGTGGCCCAAAATATTGATGACAAATAAAAATACCTGGGAGGAATCACCTTTCAAAACATTCGGAAGAAAAAAATATCACCAACCCGCTTGGCCAGCGTGGTGAGTTATGGCCAAACCCCTCCAAAATGATTCCACAACTTAAATCTTGGCCCTCAGTCTCCGGCAACTGGAATGTACCTGGCCAAGGCAGCGGCCAGTGCGACATGAAGGCAGAGGGTGCTAAGAATCCCCGGAGGACCGGACTAGGCTGCCATCTGATGCTGACCTTGGCTACTTACAATGGACGCTCCCTATCTTCTGATTCAAGGCTTCTTGAGTTGGAAGAGGAACTACAAGGATCAAGTGGGACATCGTGGGGCTAAGTGAGGTAAGGAGAAAAGGAGAAGATCTCATCGAACTGAAAAGTGGACATCTCTTCTACTATCGTGGGACAGATACTGGCAGAACTAGTGGTGTTGGATTTATAATAAACAAGAAACTGAAGGATAAAGTTGTAGAAGTTGAAAGCTCCTCTGACAGAGCTGCACGACTTGTTATCCAACTCTCGAAAAGATACCAGGCTCAGATTATTCAAACTTATGCACCCACCACAAGTCATCCTGAAGAAGAAATTGAAGAATTTTATGAGGAAATTTGTCATCTAAATAATAAAGGTAAGCAGCACTTAAAAATAATTATGAGAGATTTCAATGCAAAAATAGGGCAACAGCAACAGAATGAAACTTCAGTAGGTAAATTCGGTCACTGCAACAGAAACCAGCGTGGAAATACTCTCGTTGAGTTTGCAGAGGCAGAAGGGTTTTTCATCTTGAACTCCTTCTTCAAGAAAAAGCCACACAGGAAATGGACATGGAGACATCCAAATGGGACGACAAGTGAAATTGATTTTATTATGTGTAACAAAAAATTCGTCATAGAAGACTGCAGTGTGCTAAACAAGCTCAACACAGGCATTGACCATAGATTGGTGAGATGTAAGATGCACCTCAACACTAAACTTGAACGTGGCAAGCTCATAAGACAAACAAAATCTATTGACATAACCAACCTTAAAAAACACCATAATACCTTCAAGTTAGAACTGAAGAACAGGTTCTCTGCTTTAGAAGGCCTAACATCGGAAGAAGTGGACATCTCTGAAGTTAACAGAAAAGTAACCAAAGCTCTTATGGAAACAGCAACAAAATTAGCTGGGTCTAAGAACCAAGTTGCATGTGAACAAATTATCAGGAAAAACCAAAATGTTGATGCAAAAAAGAAGAGAGATGAGGACAACTAAAGAAGATGTGACTTCCAAAGTGGAATATATAGAGCTATGCAAGACAGTAAGAAAAAGTATCACTGAAGACGTAAGGAAATTCAACTGTGAACTAGTGAGGAAAGCAATTGAAAACAACCAAAGCCTAAAGATAGCAAAGGGACATCTCAGTAAGGGAAGAAAACAGATTATGGCACTGAGAAAAGAAGATGGTTCTGTAACAAGAAATAGAGGCGAAATTTTGACAAGAGTGAAAGATTTCTACTCCAAATTATATGAAAGGGATGATATGTGCACTCCAGACATCATGAAAGATACCAGTACCAGAGTTCCTCCAGTCCTTCCAGCAGAAGTTGCACATGCAATCAAGAACATGAAGCGAGGAAAAGCTCCAGGAGAAGATGGAATTACTGTAGACATCATACAAGAAGCAAGTGGAGAAATCGAAACAGTACTCGCTCAAATTTTCACTCGATGCCTTAATGAAGGAAAGATTCCTGAGGATTGGAACACCGCTACAATGATCCTGCTACATAAGAAAGGTGACATTGAGGATCTCTGAAACTACAGACCTATCAGCCTCCTATCAGTAGTTTATAAAATCTTCACTAAAGTTCTTTCACACCGCTTGAAGGTAACACTGGACATGGCTCAACCGAGAGAACAAGCTGGATTCAGGAGTGGCTACAGCACAATAGATCATATCCACATGCTGAGAGAACTAATTGAAAGAGCGAGGGAATATGAACTTCCATTGTGCATGGCTTTTATCGATTATGAAAAAGCCTTTGATTCGGTGAAACCATCAGCAGTTACAATGGCTCTGAAAACCTGCGGTATTGAAGATGCATACATTAATATTATTAATAACATCTATGAAAATGCAAGTGCAAAGATTAGGCTGCTTGAAAATACAACACACGTAAAAATTGGAAAGGGAGTGAGACAAGGTGACACCATATCTCCGAAGCTCTTTAATGCCACATTGGAGAGTGTTTTTCAGTCGCTGAGCTGGGAAAACAAGGGGATAAAGATTAATGGAGATTATCTAACCCACCTTCGTTTTGCTGATGACGTAGTCATTTTTGCAACTACCCCATCAGAGCTGCAGAGTATGATCCAGGAACTTGCTGACAAGAGTAAAGAAGTGGGATTAAAAATGAACTTTCAGAAGACAAAAGTGATGTTCAATGCTTTTACAAGAAATGAAGATTTATCGATTGATGGAGAAAAGCTGGAGATAACAGACACGTACGTTTATCTTGGACAGCAGATATCAAGTGAGGGTCACATTGATGAAGAAATTAATCGGCGTACAAAACTTGCCTGGAGAGCTTTTGGAAGAAACAGCATCATTTTCAAGAGCAATATGCCATTATGTCTTAAAAGAAAAGTGTTTGATCAATGCATCCTTCCAGTGCTTACGTATGGTGCAGAGACGTGGACCTTAACTAAAAGAGACATACAAAGGCTGCAGACAACTCAAAGTAACATGGAGAGGTGCATGCTTGGTGTAACCAGGAGAGATAAGAAGAGGAACTCGTGGATCCGAAAAATGACAAGAGTGGAAGACATCATGATCAGAGTTAAATCCCTGAAATGGCAATGGGCTGGACATACTGCCAGAAGGACAGATCATCGATGGACAGCCGAAATTTTAGATTGGATTCCAAGGGACAGGAAAAGACCCAGAAGAAGACCACATGGGAGATGGGTGGATGAAATTCGAAAGTATGCAGGGGTGACATGGAGGAGACTGGCACAAGACAGACCGTTGTGGAGGAAACTTGGGGAGACCTTCGTCCAGCAGTGGATTGATAATGGTTGACAATGATGATGATGATGATGATGATATACAATACTATATACATATTGTATAAGGTAGAGTTTGGGACCCCCTCCAAGTAAAACTATTATAGATAGGGCAGAAATGTAAATTACAAAGTTGTAGAACTGACTTTGCTTATTAGGAATCGACATCGCCTTTTTATTAAGTACACGTGTTTGCATTCTACGAAAAATTACAATCTTATAATATTAAACTTAGTTGGTTCATATCATAAAAAAGTGAAAAGCGTGCATCATTATATTCCCGGAAAATGGGGGTCGCCCCCCTCCCGGTAACGCTTACAGCGGAACTTCGGTTATAGATTTTGCAATTATGCACTTCTCTCTTTTATATATACATAATTCTGGGTTAATCCTAATAATTTACTGTAGTTTCTAAGGCTTTTTTTAACTCTGTTGTATGCAATTCTTTTATGTGCTATATGTGATTATACATTAAAATCTGAATTTCAGATTATCAAACACACGGTTCATTGATTCTTTTATATACGTAAACCAGTATTTTACAACTTTGAGATAATTGAGACAGCATTGTTGTGTTCCTTCTTGGTGCAGCCAAAGTTGAACCTTGATCCCATCAAGGGAGGTCCGTTTGAATGAAAAATTGGTTTCGTATTTCGTGACTCACACATATATAAAAATGGATAAAACTCTGGGATGTAACTGTGGTTCAACTATTTCATGGTGCAGTAGAATGGAATCCTAAATGTATCCTCAATGTTCAACATTCTGGTTTCAAATGGATGCACTCTGGATCCGCAGAAAAGCAAAGCTATTAATTCGTGTGTTGCATATTGAAACACTGGTCTCAGATTCTTAGTTGTGAGGATTCACTTATTCTAGAATCAGGATTTTTATAGACAGCTAATGATGTCAAAAGAGGAGTTTAATTTCCACAGGCTTTATAATTTTTGCAATGTGATAAAATATATTAAAATTTGTAATGCTGCTTTTTTCGCCGCCGATTTGACTTTAAATCATTATTAAGGAACATCTTATACTCCTTTAAAGCATAAATTTTCAAATTGTATCTTATGTTTTGGAATTTCGTTTATACGTTTTTTAAGGTCATCCCCTAGAAAAACGTATAACCGAAGTTTCACTGTGTTTAAAAATAAGCAGCCAATAATAAAGAGCGAATGACTAAGTGATATCTCGTGGGGAGGGTCCGGGCCGCTTGCTCCCCCCTCCGATTGCGCCACTCTTGTTTATATCTCTCCAACCTAGAGTCTTAATAATACACTATTATATTCCACGCTGTAAACAAACTATTCTCTGCTGAAGCAAAATTTCATGCTGTTTAATATCAAGAAAACTTCTTTATATTATTATCCAGGAAAAAATGTATTAGCGTTTTTGTAGGGATATTCATAAACCCTCTTCCGTAGGAAATTTTTGCTGTCAAGCTACATTTTGTATTTTCTTTCTTTCAATTGTATGTCTCTCTCTCTCTCTTTGCAGGACGATTTTTCATTTAAAATAATTTTTGGTGGCCGATTCTGAGTAATAGTATTGTAAAAAACTGTTTCTTGCATGTTTTTTTTTTTTTTTTGGCTTTTTATTTATAATTTCATTAATAAACCATTCCGGTACGTTCGGAAATTTATGAGTAGAAAAGCATGAGAAGAAAAAAATAAGCTAAATAAAGTGTAAATGTTCTTTGCTTATAAGAGGTTTTCTCCTAAAATATGCTACATGAATAATTTTTTTTTTTTAATACTTGTGACATTTTCCTTTCAAAATGTTCTCAAGTACACTCCTCATAAGAGATGGCAGCACATTCGCTGAAAATCTGAAGAGATAAAAATGTCACATTTATTTGCTGCTGTTCTCAAACATGCGTCATTATCAGAAAAACGTAAAGCAAGTACGAAGATGGAAGTCCGCGATCAGTTGGAAAGATTTTTTTTTTCCCCCAGCATTTTGACAGAAAAAACGCTGCAAGGAATCCGATGCCGGCAATGGGAAGCTCAGTGTCGCACACGATCGTGGGTGATACAGGTCTAACTGTGAAATTAAATACAACGAAATCTAACTGCGGTAATGCTAAAAATACTCACAATTTTTGCTCTTTATTTACTTTTCAGAAAAGAATTTAAAACTAAACTTTTTTTTTCTCTATAAAATCGTTTTTTTTTCCTTCCATTTTTTCCGGATGCTGGACTGGCGCGGCGCTACATGTGGGCTAGGATGGTCTTCGGTTCGGCCCACCCAACTATTCTTTGAGCACCCCCCCCCTCATCCCCAAAGTTTAAGCAGTTTGAACATACGGCGAGTGCAACCATCTAAGATTCCAGGGAACTTGGATAAATGTATGCGGATTTCTTGAATTCACTGAAATTTCCGTTAGTCTATATAAAATGAATTTTTTGTTAAATTTAATGTTTGTACTTATGGGAAATGGAGGGTGTTCTCTGAACGAATTTACGAATTTTCGAATACAGTAGTATAAACACACCATTCTTGATACTAAAGTTTTAAACGATAAGAGATAGTAGTAGCGCACTGGAAAAACTCGAACACCCCCCCAACCCCCTCCCGCAAAAAATGTTTTGGAGGCCCTTTTGCGAAAATTCATTAGCTTTCAGTTACTCAAAAAACTTCCATATTATTAACTAGGCTTTACAGATTTTTAATAAATTGAATTTTTTGGAACCTACGAGTATTTTTCGTAAAACAAAAATTATTTCACTTTATTGCGTGAAACACAATGTGTACGTTATAATTAAAATGATTGCCCTGGTTATCGATACAAATTACTACACAAAATACTTACGTCAAAGTTAATCATATCATGCAAAATTTATTATTTTAAAGAACTAAGGCCTGGTTTTTGAAATGCCTCACGACTGCACACACAATGGACCTTATTCATGTGACGTCAGAAGTGGATTTATGCGGACCAACATGGCTGCTGATTCAATGTTTTCGCTATTTGATTATCCCTTACTGTTGGCTAAATTTTACAATCCTGATGTCATGGATTCTGCCGAGGATTTAATAGAGCTACAGGGCGAAGAAGAAATTAATTTCTTAGAAGAACAAATCAAGGTTGCAAAAATATACAAAGACAATTCTGTGTTCGATGTTTATTTCGCATGACGCAGGAAAGCATCGCCGTTAGTCATACCAAGGCTGAACTCGATCCTATCCAGTTCAGCCTTGGTCATACTAAAGTTTTTAATGTAGCATTCCTCGTACACGTTATATTAAATTTTCATGTTTTTATTGTCAGACATTGGCGAAATATCTGAAACATAAAACTGAGTATCTTGTTTTGTAAGACAAAAACATTTAAAAGCTCAGACAAATACGTAGTAAGGAAACAAATTAGGCTTCGCACGCTAAGCAATCTGCTTAAAAATTAAATGAATGCGTAATATTAAATAGAAGAGAAATTATAGATATGTTTGTTTTATTCTTTGAGGAAAGTAGAACTTAATTCGTAATTTACCGATCCAAATATTCCATCAATTTTCTCCTACCTTTTTTTCTTTTTTGAAATTTAAATTCGAAGGGATACTACGAGGCTTCAACTGCCTTTGATTCGTAGTGTCATAATAGCCGAGTTTTTTTTTTTTTGTTGTTGTTTTTTTGATTGGAGGTTTAACGACCACCGTGAGCAACTCAATGGGCTATAAGCAGTCGCCCGTCCCTAATTTAGGGTCACTGGTTCCAGGGAAGGGAGAGAGCCAGTGCCATAAGACAAACAACATCCATGCCTGACCGGGATTCGAACCCGGACCCCTTACGGACGAATGATCAGAGGCCAGCGCCTATTAGCCGAGAGTGCACATCGGAATGGAAATCACCGCGTTTCATTTTACACAGCCATTCCCTTAATAATTTCATCTTTTTCAGCGGAAAATTAAGGAATGTTTTTCTTTCGTCTACACGATATAGGTTGCAGGATTTATTAGCACAACCATACGATGAGCAAAAGTTATACATGTCGTTAATAAATTTACGAAAATCGCCTTTTTTTCTGAACCCTTGCAACGTAACGCCATGTTAAGCAATGGAAAAACGCATGTAAACAAACTGTTGTTGGTCCTCGGCCACGGACAGGCTTTCCCATGATGCAATGCGAGGTGAATAAGGTCCATACATGCAACTGCCGTGGGACAGTGTCTGATGACTTTTCCGATTTATACGAAATCTCACAACATAAGTAAGCAAATAACTAAGTAGCGATTAAGAACTGTAGCACAAAAAAACGTAAAACTACTTAAATCATTTACTATGGAATATAAAACCAGACTTAATATAATGCCACAATGTTTTGTACCAAGTAGAAAAAGTAAATCTGTTATTAAAAAAAAAAAAAAAGAAAATGACACAGGTCTCTGATTTTTCGCTCCCGCGAAGAACACGTTTTTGTTCATTGTATTAGGAAGGATGCATAATTATCTGCAAACAACTAATACATAACACATTATCCTCATTAGTATAAAAATTCCACTCATTTAACTGATATTTTTTTCACATTCTCGTGTTAACATACCTGCATAGAAACTATTACAAGGGCTGTGAACTTGAGGCCCCCTTAAAACAGCAAGGGCTATTACTATAGGGACCCCAAGTTCTTTTTAACAGCTACTTTCCGTTCATCCAGTTTTTATGAATTAAAGCAACGAAAATAATTTCTAAAGATTTGACGTTTTTACTGAGAAAAAAACGCTTCTCTTCTTAGTACTTCATTCAAAGTTGCCTAATTCTTCGTTATTCCTTTAACCAGTTTCATGCGAAGTTTCCGCAAAAAATTTTGCTAAATCGTTTTGCTCAGGCTAGAGGCCCTTTTAACCATGAGGGGCCCACCCCGCACTGCGGGGGCCTGTAAGTACGCCCCTGAGAGAGAGAGAGAGAGAGAGAGAGAAATATATATTCTTGTGAGGTTACAAACTAAAATTCATAAACAGCCTTATGAAAGCAAAAAAACGAAACAAAAAAAAAAAGACCTAAGCAAGCCAAAATTGCGAAGAAATGTAACTTGCCATACAGATTCGTATCCATGGTTCCCATAATATATTCACTGAATAAATACTACGTACAGTATTCACTTGAAGACTTTTTAATTAGAGATAACATTATCAGCGTAGGGTAAAATGCACATGAGCGGAACTTTTTTGCCAAAATTTCTACCAAACACTTCAAAATTTGTGCTATCCTCCCATCATGCTTAGCGCATGAATACACACAATTGACGTGGGTTAGGAATATCAAACAGAAGTCATTGCTCTTTCCACGTTTATAGTGAGTCACGGAAAAATTCTCATCAGCCGCCAATGGGAATCGAACCCAGTACGCGCCGGACATGCTACCACTGCACCGGCGTGTAACTGGAAGACACTGGGTTCGATTCCCGGTGGCGGCTGATGAGAATTTTTCCGTGACTCACTATAAACGTGGAAAGAGCGATGACTTCTGTTTGATGAATATAATGATTAAATAATTCATGGTGTAGAGGATTTTAAGAAAACAGTGTTTAATGTCTGGTGTCGAACAGCCCTTACAAAATAGCAAGCTGGTAGATAAAGGTTAGGTTATGCTGATGGAAATAAATAAACAAGAAAGATGACACCGAATTTTCGGTTGTAATGAGCACGTCTTTGACTGATGTCTGGTGTTGAACAGCCGTTACAAATAGCAAGCTGGTAATAAAGGTTAGGTTATGCTGATGGAAATAAATAAACAAGAAAGATGAGTTAGATGACACCGAATTTCGGTTGTAATGAGCACCGATTAGGAAAACGATCAACTGGTTTTTACAAACGATAAAACATCCACAAATAGAAACATCTACTTAGTTCCACCGGCTGCTAAAAAGCATGTTACGAAGATTACCAAATGGCGAACAAAAAGTTTCTCACAGCACAAGGAAGGTATCAGAGACTGAGATTTTCAAATCCAACAGTTAAAAGAAGAAATATAGAAGGAAACATTATATAAGTCTACGTCTGCTAGCTGAAAAATTTTGCACGATGGAAAAGTTGAAAATAGGCGAAAAATATTCGTGGAAAAAACTTTTCGAACACGTCTCCCGGAAGCAGAGATAGCGAGAGAAAAAAGTTTCGATCTTTACGCACCTACCGGGGAATCTTTGCATTATTTAAGGAGGATAATGCTCCACATCTCTGTTGTAGCGAATGGCATACAGTAAAAAAGAAATTTTCTCTGTAGTGTTTTTAGGAGCAGCGATATAACTGCAAACTGAAATACACAAACATAACCTACAGACAGAAATATGAACTACAAAGTTCCTCATATACTATCCTAAGGTGTTGTACAAAGTAAATGGCATTCCGCTGTTGAAAGAATTTTTAAATCGGAAATGTAGAAGCAGAGATATTGAGAAAACAGATTAAGTATTCCCGACGCCTAGCGGCTAAATTGTGCATTATTTTGGGAAGAAAACACGCACACATAGTTTGCTTAGTTAGTAGTATTTGATAGAAAAAGAAGTTTCTCGCTTGGATTTTTAGTCCCGAAGATATTGCTGTAAACGAAACTGTGACGCCCTCTGGTAGCAGACTTCCGCATTAAGAAAAATTTGAAATTATGTGAGAAACGTTTCGCAGCGAAAACGCTCTCCAACAAGATTTTAGATTGGACTCTTAGAAGCAGTGCTATGTAAGTTATGCGTCTACGCCCCCTGGCGGAAAAACCATGCATTATTTTAAGAAGAAAGTAAATTCTCGAAAGGTTTTTCGATGTGAGCAATATTGGTCCACGAAAGATTTTTTTTCAGTCGAGTTTTCTGGAGCTCATTTTGCTGAAAATGCATTAGAAGCAGAAATTAACATTGACGCCTTCTCGTGGACAAAACATTTTTTTACCGAATGTTAGAAATATATGCAAAATGTTTCTCATCAGAAGCTGTATTCGATACAGATTTTTTTTTTTTCAAATCGGAGTTTTAGAAGCAGGGATATCGGGAAAAACGCAATTTACCTTAACGCTTCCTAGCGAAAGTCTATTAATTACTCGAAAATTTTGAAATTATATGAAAAACATTTCCCACTGGAAACTTTCAAACAAAGAAGGGATTTTTCAGTCGGACTCTTAGAAGCAGAGATACTGGCAAAAATAAGATATACGCCTACAACCCCTGGCGGCGAAACCATGCATTATTTTCAGAAGAAAATATTCTGAAAAGGTTTAGTGACGTAAGTGGTATCGGTCTAGGAATGAATTTTTTAATCGAGATTTTAGAAGCTCAGATTTTGCTAAAAATGCATCAAAAGCACATACGCCCCCTGGTGGCGAAACAATTTTTACCAAAAATTAGAAACTATATGCAAACGATTTTCCATCAGGAGTTGTACCCGCTGCGGAAAGAAATTTTCAAATCCAAGTTTTAGAAGCAGATTTCGGGAGAAACGCAGTTTATCTTTACGCCCTCTAGCGGAAAATCTATGCGTAACTGGAAAAGTGACTAGGCCTATGTCTAAAACAGTCTTCGACATAAATGGAATCGAAAGATAAAATACTTTTTTCAATTGGATGTTTAGAAGCAAATATATGGAGCAAAATTTATTTTGAATTCAACATCATCTGCATTTATGCCCTGTGGCGGCAAAATCCTGCATCGTTTAAAAAAACGAAATAAAGGATCATCATTCGCACATTCCAAGCTTCCCAGTGCAAAAAGAATGTTTGAAATCGGACTAATAGTTGCAGAGATATGGTGTCCACAGACTGACGGACAAACCGATAACATAAGCACGATTTTTTTTTACAAAAGACGTACTAAAAACAACAAGTTAGTAAAATCATGCAATGTATTGATTATGACACGCTTTCCAATATTCCAGAAATCATAGAAAAATGCCTTGGTTTTGAGGGGACTAAACTATGGTATAACTTTTCAGGTTCACATACACAATACGGTGCAAATTAATTGGGACAAGCTATTTTATTCTCAGAATTGTAATGTGATCGCCAGTTGATGTCGGAAACCCACGTAAACCGGTTTTATCAGCTGTGATGCGGTGTGACTGTTAGAACTTGATAGTAAGAATGTGGTTTGACCGGTTTTAAACAGGAAATAGGCACTTCAGCTTCAGTTGTGAGCTTTCGTGTGTGACAGGTGGATGCTAGTTTTTGCTCTCTGTGAGTACGTGTTATTTTCGTGTATTGAAAAATGGATATTTCCCCAAGGAAGCGTGCAAAAATAATTGCTCTGAAGGATCACACTTCTATGACGGTGAGATATATCGCTTCTGCAGTTGGTGTAGGCAAATCAAGTGTATCAAGACTGCTTACGCGATACAATGCATCTGGATCATCGTCTCCAAAAAGGAGAGGTAAATGTGGAAGAAAACGAAAAACAACTCCATGAACCGATAAATATCTAATCCGAAATAGTAAAACGAATCCAAAAAAAAAAAAAAAAAAACAAGCACCGACCTTCAAAGAGATTTATTGGCTAGTGGTTGTGATGTTAATGATTCAACTGTACGCCGTATGCTTCTGGAAGTTGGCCGGAAGGCAAGAAGACCAACGAAAAAACAATACTTGAGTGCGAAAATGAAGATAAAACGTTTAGCATGGGCCAAAAAATATAAATCATAGACGGCTGACGACTGGAAAAAGGTAACTTTCAGTAATCAAACTCATTTATTTGTGCAGGGTTACCAAGCAAATGTCGTTAGACGAAACAACTGTGAACCCTTAAGGCCGCCCCGGTGGCGCAGTGGTCTAAGGCAATGGCCTCTGATCATTCGTCCGAAAGGGGTCCGGGTTCGAATCCCGGTGAGGCATGGATGTTGTGTTTGTCTTACGGCACTGGCTCTCTCCCTTCCCTGGAACCAGTGACCCTAAATTAGGGACGGGCGACTGCTTATAGCCCATTGAGTTGCTCACGGTGGTCGTTAAACCTCCAATCAAAAAAAAAAAAGAACCCTTAAGACTTGAGCCTGTAAAACACCCTCTGAAACAGATGTTTTGGGTTTTTTTCACATCAAATGGCACTGGAAGCTTAGTTCCTGTTCAAGGTATGATGAATTCAGCCAAGTACTTAGAAATATTACAACGTAGGATTGTTCCATTCTTGCAAACTTTTGACGGGACATTTCAACATGACTTGGCCCCATGTCACAATTCGAAATTGGTCAATAAATTTCATGCTGGAAAATCAAATTCATTTGCTTGATTGACCTGGAAATTCACCAGACTTAAATCCCATAGAAAACTTGTGGAATATTTTGAAGAGACGCTTAGGTAAAATGGACTGTACAACCAAAGAACGCATGATAACGAATGCTATAAAAGTGTGGTTCCACGATTATGAAGTCAAAAATATGTGCACTCAATTAGTGGAGTCAATGCCAAAACGAATTCAAGATGTCATTTCTGCTAAAGGAGGACATACTTCATACTAATATAGGTATTTATCAGTGTATATCAAGGCATAGAATGATATAAAGGCATAGTTTTGGAAAAAAAGAGTGTTTTTACTTTGTCCCAATTAATTTGCACAGTATAGTATCAAAATTAAATCTCTTTGTGCCCGTGTTACCTATTTCTATTATCAAGAGCTACCACACATAATCTGTTTTGTAATTAAAAATCCCATCTAAATCGGGCAATTTTCACGGAAGTTATCGTGCGAAAATAATGGCTAACGAATCTCACGCATGGGCACTGCCCGCAATTTCTGACAAACTATTTTGGGCTGAACTGCTTCCGCAGACGTTACGGAACAATGTAGTATTGTATTTCGTCGCAGTTAGTGTGTGAGTCGGGGGGGGGGGGGATCCCAGGTCGCTGTGGTGCAGTGGAAGCATATCCGGCGCGTAACTGGAAGACCCTGGGTTCGGTTCCCGGTGGCGGCCATTGGAGAAACAGAAAATACCCTCGCCCAAGTTTTCACTAGATTCCTGGCGATTGTAAAAATCCTACTAAAAAAAAAGTGACATTGAGGATCTCGGGAACTACAGACCCATCAGCCTCCTATCAGTGGTTTATAAAATCTTCTGTAAGGTTCTTTCACATCGATTGAAGATAACACTAGGCACTATTCAAACGAGAGAACAAGCTGGATTCAGAAGTGGCTACAGCACTATAGATCATATCCATGTACTGAGAGAACTGATTGAAAGAACGAGGGAATGTGAACTGCTATTATGTATAGCTTGTATTGATTATGAAAAGGCCTTTGATTCTGTGAAATCATCAGCAGTTATGATGGCTTTGAAATACTGCGGTATCGAAGATGCATACATTAGCATTATTAAAAAACACCTATGAAAATGAAAGTGCAAAAAATCGGATATTTGAGGATACAGTACCAATAACAATTGTAAGGGCAGTGAGACAAGGTGACATTGACACCACATCCTGCAAAATCTTCAATGCCGCATTGCAAAATGTCTTCCAATCATTGAACTGGGAAAATCAAGACGATAAAGATTAATGGATATCATTTAATTCACCTTCGTTTGTTGATGACAGTAATTTTTTCAAGAATACCGTCAGAGCTGCAGATTACGACTCAAGAACTTGCTGACAAAAGTAAAGAAGTGGGATTACAAATGAATTTTCAGAAAATAATATTGATGTACAATGCTGTTACAACAAAAGACGATTTATCGATTGATGTGGGAAATCTGGAGGTAACCAATAACTACATTTACCTTGGGCAGCCGATATCAAGCAAGGGTCACATTGATGAAGAAATTAATCGGCGTATAAAACTTGGTTGATGAGCTTTTGGAAGAAACCGGACAATCTTCAAGAACAATTGGCGTGATGTCTTAAAAGAAAAGTGTTTTTTAATCAATGCTTCTTTCCAGTTCCTACGTATGTAGCAGAGACACAGATCTTAACTAGAAAAAGACCTACAGAGGTTGCAGAGACACGGATCTTAACTAGAAAAGACCTACAGAGGTTGCAGACAACTGAAAAAGTATGGAGAGATGCATGCTTGGCGTAACCAGGAAAGATAAGAAGAGGAACTCTTGCATAAGGAAAATGACAAGAGTGGAAGACATCATGATCAGAGTAAAATCCCTGAAATGGCAATGTGCTGCACATATTCCCCGAAGAACGGAGCACCGATGGACAACCGAAATTTTAGGCTGGATACAAAGAGGCACAAAAAGACCCAGAAGAAAACATGGGAGATGGATGAAATTCGAAAGCATACCGAAGTACCTGGAGGAGACTGGCCGAAGACAGACCGTTGTGGAAGGAATTTGGAGAGACCTCCATCCAGCAGTGGATTGATAATGGTTGATTATGATATATTACAAACACACGTATGCATACATACACCAAGCGTGCATGTGAGATAGGATCCAGGATCTCTCCCGAAATGAAATCCTGGTAGGTCACTGCCGCAGGCATATTTGACAGTTGCAGCCACTTTTCCGTGCAGCTTCATTTTCACGGAAAATGTATTTCCCGCAACTGCTGCTTGTGGAGCAGTATTCTGAGCATACCAATATATTGCAACTAATTTCCCTTTATGAGCCAGTATTTCGTATCAAGCTCGAGCAAAGCAGTTGCTTTTCTCTATCCTTGGAATTTCCTCAACCTGAATTTTCAGTAGACTGTTGTGACGCTCCTTATATGTCTTTCTTCTAAAACCAATTCGGAAAAGAGCACGCTTCTTAACAATATCTTGTCAGCACATTTATTTCGGTAGCACCACCTCTCTATCAGTGCAGCTCTTTGAGACGTAACTGAAGAGGAGCAAGGTTAAGCATTCTTCTCCTTGGCCTCTGCTTGCGCACGGTTTGTGTTTTCCCCACATGAACTTGATGGATCTAAGGAATGCTAGGCTCTTCATACATTATCAACATATTTCATGCCTCTGTAATAAACAGGATCTTTGTGCGAGACTTTCAAATTAAATGTTTCCGTATAGACATTTCGACGTTTGAAGATTCCTCAAGTCCGCCCATTTTATTCCCTCGCAGAAAATTAATTGTCCGTTAGTACAGCGCGCGCGCGCAGGGGTAGTTTATTTAAATAAACTAATTTAGTGCAATGGTCTATTCCAGTTCTACAGCATAAACTGAATGAGAGATTAAATTCGCTGTGGCTCCTATAAAGTTACTGCTGCCAGTGTTTTCTTCGGGGGAGAAAAAGGTTCCTGAACTCTTAAAGCGTAAGTTGCTGTAATAAAAGGGGATGGATTTAGATCCAATAAAAAGCAAATAAAGTTCTTGAACGCCATTTTAATTTTTGGTTTCGGGGTTTAACAACTTCTGTGAGCAACTCTAAGGGTAATATGCAGATGAGATAAAAAAAAAAAAAAAAAAAAGTGTAGAGCCAATGCTGTACGACGGAACGCAATCCATGCCTCATTCGGGTGACTCGAACCTAAACACCCTCAGACGAAGAACTTTCTTTAAGCCTTATTCCTGTTACATGCTACAAAATGCAACTGCATAAGTCAAAAAGCTCATATTATATTAAATTATTGTGTTAAAAAGCCAGCATTCTGTGAGAGTTTTATAATAAATTTACATATGCAAATGCTAAAACTTAAACCTCTCTTTAGTTTACACACAAATGCAGGCGCGACGCTACTTGTGGGCTGAAGCCCACCTATCTTTTCTTTGAGACCACCCATTAGCCCCCTAAAATATTTAAGCAGTTAGAACGTATGACGGATGCAACAATTTAACATTTTAGGGAACTTGGAATAAACGCACGTGAATTTTTCAAATTCACAGAAATTTTGTTGTATAAAATGAATTTTTTGTTAAATTCAATGTTGTACTATTTTGTGAGATGGAGAGAGTCCTCTGAACAAATGTTTGAGAAAAACATCATTTTTGAAATTATACTGTAAAAAAGAAAGAGAGATTCCTTGCCGGGTTACAAACTAAAGTTCATAAACAGTTGTATGACAGCATTGGAGAGAGAGATTCCTTGTCGGGATACAAACTAAAGTTCATAAACAGCTGTATGACAGCAAAAAGGAGAGAGAGAGATTCCTTGCCGGGTTACAAACTAAAGTTCATAAACAGTTGTATGACAGCATTAGAGAGAGAGATTCCTTGCCGGGTTACAAACTAAAGTTCATAAACAGTTGTATGACAGCATTAGAGAGAGAGATTCCTTGTCGGGTTACAAACTAAATTTCATAAACAGCTGTATGACAGCAGGAGAGAGAGAGAGAGATTCCTGGCCGGGTTACAAACTAAAGTTCATAAACAGTTGTATGACAGCATTAGAGAGAGAGATTCCTTGTCGGGTTACAAACTAAATTTCATAAACAGCTGTATGACAGCAGAGAGAGAGAGAGAGAGAGAGAGAGAGATTCCTGGCCGGGTTACAAACTAAAGTTCATAAACAGTTGTATGACAGCATTAGAGAGAGATTCCTTGTTAGGTTACAAACTAAAGTTCATAAACAGCTGTATGATAGCATTAGAGAGAGAGATTCCTTGTCGGGTTACAAACTAAATTTCATAAACAGCTGTATGACAGCAGGAGAGAGAGAGAGATTCCTGGCCGGGTTACAAACTAAAGTTCATAAACAGTTGTATGACAGCATTAGAGAGAGAGATTCCTTGTCGGGTTACAAACTAAATTTCATAAACAGCTGTATGACAGCAGGAGAGAGAGATTCCTGGCCGGGTTACAAACTAAAGTTCATAAACAGTTGTATGACAGCATTAGAGAGAGATTCCTTGTCGGGTTACAAACTAAAGTTCATAAACAGCTGTATGACAGCAGGAGAGAGAGATATTCCTTGCCGGGTTACAAAACTAAAGTGCATAAACAGTTGTATGACAGCAGGAGAGAGAGAGAAAAAGAGAGAGAGAGATTCCTTGCCGGGTTACAAACTAAAGTTCATAAACAGTTGTATGACAGCAGGAGAGAGGGATTCCTTGCCGGGTTACAAACTGAAGTTCATAAACAGCTGTATGACAGTAGGAGAGAGAGAGATATTCCTTGCCGGGTTACAAAACTAAAGTTCATAAACAGTTGTATGAGAGAGAGAGAGAGAGAGAGAGAGAGAGAGAGATTCCTTGCCGATTTACAAACTGAAGTTCATAAACAGCTGTATGACAGTACGAGAGAGAGAGATATTCCTTGCCGGGTTACAAAACTAAAGTTCATAAACAGTTGTATGACAGCAGGAGGGAGAGAGATTCCTTGCCGGGTTACAAACTGAAGTTCATAAACAGCTGTATGACAGTAGGAGAGAGAGAAAGAGATATTCCTTGCCGGGTTACAAAACTAAAGTGCATAAACAGTTGTATGACAGCAGGAGAGAGAGAGAAAAAGAGAGAGAGAGATTCCTTGCCGGGTTACAAACTAAAGTTCATAAACAGTTGTATGACAGCAGGAGAGAGGGATTCCTTGCCGGGTTACAAACTGAAGTTCATAAACAGCTGTATGACAGTAGGAGAGAGAGAGAGATATTCCTTGCCGGGTTACAAAACTAAAGTTCCTAAACAGTTGTATGAGAGAGAGAGAGAGAGAGAGAGAGAGAGAGAGAGAGAGAGAGAGAGAGAGAGAGAGATTCCTTGCCGGGTTACAAACTGAAGTTCATAAACAGCTGTATGACAGTACGAGAGAGAGAGAGAGAGATATTCCTTGCCGGGTTACAAAACTAAAGTTCATAAACAGTTGTATGACAGCAGGAGGGAGAGAGATTCCTTGCCGGGTTACAAACTGAAGTTCATAAACAGCTGTATGACAGTAGGAGAGAGAGAGAAAGAGATATTCCTTGACGGGTTACAAAACTAAAGTTCATAAACAGTTGTATGACAGCAGGAGAGAGAGAGAGAAAGAGAGAGAAAGAGGGAGATTCCTTGCCGGGTTACAAACTAAAGTTCATAAACAGTTGTATGACAGCAGGAGGGAGAGAGAGAGATTCCTTTGCCGGGTTACAAACTGAAGTTCATAAACAGCTGTATGACAGTAGGAGAGAGAGAGAGAGAGAGAGAGAGAGAGAGAGAGAGATATTCCTTGACGGGTTACAAAACTAAAGTTCATAAACAGTTGTATGACAGCAGGAGGGAGAGAGAGAGATTCCTTGCCGGGTTACAAACTAAAGTTCATAAACAGCTGTATGACAGTAGGAGAGAGAGAGAAAGAGATATTCCTTGACGGGTTACAAAACTAAAGTTCATAAACAGTTGTATGACAGCAGGAGAGAGAGAGAGAGATTCCTTGCCGGGTTACAAACTAAAGTTCATAAACAGTTGTATGACAGCAGGAGGGAGAGAGAGAGATTCCTTGCTGGGTTACAAACTAAATTTCATAAACAGCTGTATGACAGTAGGAGAGAGATATTCCTTGACGGGTTACAAAACTAAAGTTCATAAACAGTTGTATGACAGCAGGAGAGAGAGATTCCTTGCCGGGTTACAAACTAAAGTTCATAAACAGTTGTATGACAGCAGGAGGGAGAGAGAGAGAGATTCCTGGCCGGGTTACAAACTGAAGTTCATAAACAGCTGTATGACAGTAGGAGAGAGAGATATTCCTTGATGGGTTACAAAACTAAAGTTCATAAACATTTGTATGACAGCAGGAGAGAGAGAGAGAGAGATTCCTTGCCGGGTTACAAACTAAAGTTCATTTAACAGCTGTATGACAGCAGAACAGAGCGAGAGAGAAAGAAAAAGGAAAGTAGGTAAGCAAATTGCGAAGAACAAAGAAAAAGTAACCTGTTAAAGGATATGAAGATTCACTTTCACGGTTCCCATACTACATATACTGAATAAATGCTACGTACAGTATGCACCTGAAAACATTTTTATTTTTATTTTTTTAACCAGTTATAACATTTTCAGCTAGAATAAATCAACAAAGCTTATTCACAAATAAGTATTTTATTTTTAGTTTCTCTGAGCGTTTGGCTCGGCTTCATCAGAACAAATGACATTTGTCCTGATGAAGCCGAGCCTTTTGTGAATAAAGATTGCTGATGTATTCTATCTCAACATCACAAGTATTGTAGTCATAAAATACGAAGCCCGTTCAAGAAAGACTTGCGCGGAAATTTATTAACATGTATGTACGAACCTGAACCATATATGGCTGCGGTTCTTCTCAAATTAATCTCCTCGGGAGGCAATGCACTTGTCCAAACGTCGCTGTCATTCCTCGAAGCCGTGCTGGTAGCCATCTTCCTGCATTAATTTCAAAGCCGCCTCTAAAGCTTCGACTACCACTTCTATTGACGAGAACCTACGTTCTCGCAAGTTCTTTTTGAGAGTTGGGAAAAGAAGTCATAGGGTGCTAAATCTGGACTATATGGAGGGTGTGGAACAGTTCCAATATTTTTTCAGCCAAGAAGGTAGTGCTTTCTGCGCTACGTGAGAACAAGCGTCATCATGGTGGAGTTTCCAGCCATTTTGGTGAATTTGTGAACACTTCTTACGGATATGCGCGGTTAGCTTTGTCAAAAGCAGACACGTAATCCGTATTAACCGTGGTATTCGGCAGCACGACATTCTGGTGCACCATTCCTTGGTAATCAAAGAAAGTGGTTGCCATTACCTTCCCGGCAGGCTTTTCACATCTTGCATTCTTTTACTTTGGAGATGACGGAGTTTTCCGTACAGAGCTCTGTTCTTTGCCCTCTGGATCGTAGTGATAAAGAAAAATTTCACCGTTCTTCCATTTGTCTCACTATGAGCCGACGATCCTCACGAATGCATTGCCTCCCATCTGATGAGGAATCACTGTTGGCGACACCCCAGATCCACCTTCTTTATGAAAAGATTCGCGAAATTCGTTGAGCCACCACTGTGCTGTACAATGTGGCATCACATTCTCACCATATGCCTGTACCAACATTTCGCACGCTTCCAAATCCGTTTTCCTTGAACGAACACAAAACTTCAAAGCTGCACGCTGTTCTACTCTGATATCTACGACTCGACCGCGAGGCGGATGCAAACAGAAGTTTCTTCACAGCGTTCTAGTCTTTTAGCCACATTGCTCACTGCTCTGAAGTTTCTTAAGTCAAGTGCGTAAAGCCGCTGTTAACCGTGACTGTAAAAAAGAGTGCTGGAATAGTTTTACAGTAGTGTTCTACTTTGTACTGTTCCGTGAAGTGGAATGAAGAGTGCCATGAGATGAAGTGAAAAACAGAATGATGTGAAACAGAATGCTTGTAAATATGTAATTTATAGTGTATATAGGATATGAACACATACTACTGAATAAATTGAAAGGAATGCAACATGTTTTGGTTTTTTTCGTCATAAAGTAAGATCAAATTACGGGCTATTCGATGTATATATATTTCAACTCCATGTTCTACACAGTTTCTTATCGGCATTAAAATGTAACATATATTATTGAAATATATGTCTTTGGTATTAATACTGGAGCCCAGGTATGTTATTATCGAAATCTTAATGATTGACATTCTAATACAGATTACAAAGTAGATTCAAAACACATGTTTATACACTATCTACCAACAAGTAATTGAACACCCCTGCAATCGACGATATCTGCGGTCCTGATACACGTCACGGCCGCCGCCGTTAAATATTGTGTGGGAAACAACAACGCAACCAGTCGCATGCAAGATGCCACGCAGTTCGGAGTTCTCTGATTTCGAGAAAGGTGTAATAGTCGGGTATCACAGAAATGGCCGATCCATACCTGACATATCCAGCGAGTTGAAGTACCCAAAATCGCCAGTGGCCTACGTGATTGGCAAGTGGAAGATGACTGTCGGAATGTGCCCCGACCCGGCAGACCAAAAAACTGGGAGTTAGAGACCGACGGGTGCTGGGCAGAGAAATTCGGAAGAACCGCACCAAATCGATGGGCCACATCCGCAAGGAGTTTCAACAGGCATCCGGGAGTGTTCTTTTTGATGAATACCATCCGTAAGGAAGCCCATCTGCTTGGTTATCATGGACGTGCCGCCGCCCACAAGGCTTTGATCACCAAGTCCAAAGGGGCTGCTCGGCTAACGTGGTGCACAGAACGTCGACAGTGGACCATTGAACAGTGGAAACAGGTTCTCTGCAGCGACGAATCGAGGTTCACCCTCTACCGTTTGGATGGCAGGGTCTGGGTTTGGCGTCTGCCTGGGGAACGCCTCCTGCCGGAATGTATTGTGCCAACTGTGAAGTTCGGCGGCGGTGGAATTATGCTATGGGGGTGTTTCTCCTGGTATGGCACGGGACCCTTGGTCGCAATTCCTGGTAGATTCAACGCCGAGACCTACTGAACCATTTTGGATGACCATGCGCTTCCTACGTTGTGGCAGTTTTACGGGGTGGACCCATGTTACTTTCAGGATGACAATGCCACCTGTCATGTTTCGAGGACCACCATGGCTTGGTATGGTGACAATGGGGTTAATCGAATGGACTGGCCTGCGCAGAGCCCGGACCTTAACCCTATCGAGCACCTCTGGGACGAGTTGGAGCGTCGACTTAAGGGGTGGCCCCACCGTCCGAATTCGGTGAAGGAACTGACCTGTCTTCTCCAAGCCGAGTGGAAGAAAATACCGCTAGCCGTCGTACAACGCCTGGTTGCGAGTATGCCCAGAGGGTCGCAGCTGTAATCGCCGCTCGTGGAGGCTCCACCAACTATTGAAGGTGAATAAACTTCGTTTTCCTTTGCTATCACAGGTGTCCAATTACTTGTTGGTAGATAGTGTACTTCTTTTTGGAACTTTGTATTCACTGGCCTGTTGCGTGTGAGACGAATAAAAGCAAAGCTATCTGTTCTTTTTAATTTTTGATCAAAGATTCTTTCATGCTCAAGGTCACGTGCAAAGCAACGGCTCGGAAAGGATCTTTCACACGGAGAAGAAGTCGGGTGTATGCTGCGATGATGTTTTGGTTTCCAATATGTAGCTATACTAGTATTTAAAAACAAAAACGCACAAGTTTTTCTCGAACAGGCCTCGTATATTAACATCATTAGCGTCGGGTAAAATTTACACCAATGGAATTTTTTTGGCAAAATTTCTGCCAAGCACTTCAAAATGTGTGCTCCCCCATCATCCACCCTCCCCCTAGTCCACCCAGTTCTGAGCGGCTGACGTTACCATTGCACAAACCAGAGTTAAATTTACGCTAAGGATTACATTAAATTAAGAAAAAGAAGGAAACTGCATCTGGATCCTAAAATATAGTCCCAAGTTTTGTTCCATTGTTGAGATATTTCCGCTGCTTGCTTACCGTATCCACTACCGAATGGTGTCCTCGGAGGAGCCACAATCGAAAGTACTATACTGTGCAAATTAATTGGGACAAAGTAAAAAATCACTCTTTTTTTCCAAAACTATGCCTTTATGTCATTTTATGCCTTGATATACACTGATAAATACCTGTATTGGAATGAAGCATATCCTCCTTTAGCAGAAATGCCCTCTTGAATTTGTTTTGGCATTGCACTTATTTTTGACTTCATAACGTGGAACCACACTTTTATAGCATTCGTTATCATGCGTTCTTTGGTTCATTTTACCTAAACGTCTCTTCAAAATATTCCACAAGTTTTCTATGGGATTTAAGTCTGGTGAATTTCCAGGCCGATAAAGCACATGAATTTGATTTTCCAGCATGAAATTCTTGACCAATTTCTAATTGTGACATGGGGCCAAGTCAAGTTGAAATGTCCCGTCAAAAGTTTGCAAGAATGGAACAATCCTACGTTGTAATATTTCTACGTACTTGGCTGAATTCATCATACCTTGAACAGGAACTAAGCTTCCAGTGCCATTTGATGTGAAAAAACCCCAAAACATCTGCTTCAGAGGGTGTTTTACAGTTTGTTTGACATGCTCAGGTCTTAAGGGTTCACAGTTGTTTCGTCTAACGACATTTGCTTGGTAACCCTGCACAAATAAATGAGTTTCATCACTGAAAATTACCTTTTTCCAGTCGTCAGCAGTCCATGATTTATATTTTTTGCTCCATGCTAAACGTTTTATCATCATTTTCGCATTCAAATATTGTTTTTTCGTTGGTCTTCTTGCCTTCCGGCCAACTTCCAGAAGCCTACGGCGTAGAGTTGAATCACTAACATCACAACCATTAGCCAATAAATCTCTTTGAAGGTCGGTGTTTGCTTTTTTTGTTTTTTTGGATTCATTTTACTATTTCGGATTAGATATTTATCGGTTCATGGAGTTGTTTTTCGTTTTCTTCCACATTTACCTCTCATTTTTGGAAACGATGATCCAGACGCATTATATCGCGTAAGCAGTCTTGATACACTTGATTTGCCTACACCAACTGCAGCAGCGATATCTCTCACTGTCATGGAAGTGTGATCCTTCAGATCAATTATTTTTGCACGCTTCCCTTGGGGAAATATCCATTTTTCAATACACGAAAGTAACACTTACTCACAGAGAGCAAAAGCTAACATCCACCTGTCACACACGAAAGCTCACAACTAAAGCTGAAGTGCCTATTTCCTGTTTAAAACCGGTCAAACCACATTCTTACTATCAAGTTCTAATAGTCACACCACCTCACAGCTGATAAAACCGGTTTACGTTGGTTTCCGACATCAACTGGCGATCACATTACAATTCTGAGAATAAAATAGCTTGTCCCAATTGATTTGCACGCTATAGTACTTTGTAGGAGTAAACTATGTTAGCGGAGGTCCAGCAATTTCTATCGATAACAATGAGGTTATTGCCCTAAATGTGAGAGAATAGCCAACTGAGGAGATTACCAGATTCGTCTGAGAAAATCCCCTTTGAACTTCGTCTAAGAAAATCCCATCCCTTAGAACATGCAGCAATGGTTTGCGAAGTTCACTTCAACTGTAAAAGTTGTTTAGGTTTTTCTTTGTTGGAGGTATTCTCTAAAATCACAAATCCTGTCTCTTTCATTAAATTGAAACCTATTAGATAACTTCTTGATTTAGTGTTCACGATATATTTCCAGGGGCGCAGGCACGAGGCCACTTTTTTTTTCTTTTTTTTTCAAGGCCTGGCAGCGCCAGGTTACTTCTTTACATAACTAAATATGACTTTATAAAATTTACATTATTTGTTCAATCGTCGCCCATCGAAATCGGCATTTTTTTAACACAAATAATCTTAACCGAGTTTTTTTTTCTCTTTCATCACCATCTCTCTCTCTCTCTCTCTCTCTCTCTCTCTCTCTCTCTCTCTCTCTCTCTCTCTCTCTCTCTCTCTCTCTCTCTCTCTCTCTCTCTCTCTCTCTCCTCTCTCTCTCTTATTATTATTATTTTCATAATGGATATGCACAAATACGCAGATCTTTTGTTTGCCAAAACCGCCTCAGAAATAGCCAGTGAAGTGGATATCAGACTATATAAGGTTGGCTGCATTGTAGGTAGGAGGCCCTTTCATCTCTTCATATAAACGATCTGTATATACTTCTTGTCGTTTCTGTGACTGCTAAAAAACTTTTATTTTTCTTATTTGGCTTTGGTTTAGCTTGCTGGTCTCTGGATCTCGTAGGTATTGTAGTCTTTCGTTGTTGGGCGGATTTTTTTCAGTAGTTGTACTCAAAGCATTCCTAGAATAATGTGTAAATATTGCAACTTTTATTTTTAATTTTTAAGTACTTTTACCAATGCTTTTTTATTATGTGTTTTTGTCTTATGGCATTCCGTGTTTCGTGGGAACTGTCTGTAAAGCGTTCTTATTTGCTCCCGTGGTCTATGTTTTTTGTTTCTATTTTTTATTTCATTCTTTTTTGGAAGTTCTTTTACACTGGAAATGACACTTTTTACTTTGGTTCCTGGTTGGGAACTTCGCTCGAGAAGCTTACCCCACGTGTCAGACATGTCGTATTGCTGTGGGCAATTTTTTGGAACTTCTGTCTTCAAATTAAATCTTTGAAGTGTGTGGTTTTATAGTTAATCTGTTCATTATTGTAGTCTTAAATGTTTTTTTTGTTTTTTTTTGGATTTAAGCGTTCCTTCATAACATTTTTTTGCAGTTGGCTTTCCCACGTTTCCTGGTTCTAATGTTCTAAGTTTTTTCACAATATTTGTGAGCTCTGTGCTATAATGCTTTTCTGGCTTTTGTGGGAGATGATGAGTATGGGTTGGGCCACATAAGTGATAGATGTATGCTAAAAAAAAAAAAAATGCTTAATTATTATGTTTCCGCACTTTTGAGGGCGGTTATGATAATTTGGAATTTTTGGGTACTTCTACTTGCATCTATGACTTAGCAGAACCCCATTTTTTACTAGGTCTTTGTGGAAGTGAGTAAATGCAGAGTCTTATTGGTCCTTGAGAAAGCAAAGGCTCGGCATTTTCGGCACTTTCAGCATTCTGGTTTTATTTTTATTTTTCCTTGTTGGCTTTTGAGTTTCTTATTTTATTTTATATTTTTATTCTTATTATTTTTGTTGTTGTAGTTTCTGCTTTGTAGGTTATGTATATACAGTATATACACACTGAAAAACACATTAAGACTGAAAATTTTAAAGACCGATTTGCAAAACCGAAAACGTTACTAACTACTGGGATAAGAAGAGCGGGATATAGAGCTATGGAAAGCTGTTCTCCGTGGCTTTGTCAAGGGCCAGGCACGGGCAACACTCATCCAACCTCTATAGAGACCTGAAAAGTGTGGGTTTCTGCGCGAATTTAGTCTACAACATTTCGGCAACGAGCATACCGTAAACAGCAAAAGCAGCAACAGTAAATAAAAAATAAAAAATAGTAGTAAATAAAAAAAAAAAAAAAAAAAAAATTAGGACAGACCCACCCAGAACACGGACCAAGTTACACTCCGATCCCCATAACATCCAGGATCAACCCACAAATTAAAAACAAAAACAAAAAAAACTTTATTTAAAAAAAAGGAGACCTTCAAGTAAATAAAACAATTTAAAAAAACCAGACACTACCCACGGCAGACTAAATTCTCCGAGGCCCAACCCCACATTTGACCGAAAACAATAACTGAACAAATAACTCACTGAGAAGCAAAAGATGTCGATTACAAAGGAAATAAATTGTTGCAACCAAACTCGAACTGTAATTATATACAAGCATATTCACGAAACCTAAACGTGGATGAAGACTTAAATTTAGTTGCTTATATATGCAAGAAACTGCCAAATGAGAATATTAATCATAGGATGGAAAGAAAAAAGCTTGTTAACACTGCTCAAATAAGCCTAAAAGATGTGCTAAACGAGGCTTGTACAGTGCACCGCGGAAACCAATAACTCTTCCTTAAAATGATCAGTATTTATTTAATATTTCTTTGACGCAGCCTTTTGGCGTTTTAGAACTTCAAAACCATTTTTACTTATTGCCTATGTTTGTATGTTGTGTATATATATACACTATATATCATCATCATCATTGTCAACCATTATCAATCCACTGCTGGACGAAGGTCTCCCCAAGTTTCCTCCACAACGGTCTGTCTTGTGCCAGTCTCCTCCATGTCACTCCCGCATACTTTCGAATTTCATTCACCCATCTCCCATGTGGTCTTCTTCTGGGTCTTTTCCTGTCCCTTGGAATCCAATCTAAAATTTCGGCTGTCCATCGATGGTCTGTCCTTCTGGCAGTATGTCCAGCCCATTGCCATTTCAGGGATGTTACTCTGATCATGATGTCTTCCACTCTTATCAATTTTCTGATTCAAGAGTTCCTCTTCTTATCTTTTCTGGTTACACCAAGCATGCACCTCTCCATGCTTTTTTGAGTTGTCTGCAGTCTTTGTATGTCTCTTTTAGTTAAGGTCCACATCTCTGCACCATATGTAAGCACTGGAAGGGTGCATTGATCAAACACTTTTTTTTTAAGACATAATAGTATATTGCTCTTGAAATTGATGCTGTTTCTTCCAAAAGCTCTCCAGGCAAGTTTTGTACGCCGATTAATTTCTTCATCGATGTGAGCCTCACTTGATATCTGGTGTCCAAGATAAACGTACGTGTCTGTTATCTCCAGCTTTTCTCCATCAATCGATAAATCTTCATTTCTTGTAAAAGCATTAAACATCACTTTTGTCTTCTGAAAGTTCATTTTTAATCCCACTTCTTTACTCTTGTCAGCAAGTTCCTGGATCATACTCTGCAGCTCTGATGTGGTAGTAGCAAAAATGACTACGTCATCAGCAAAACGAAGGTGAGTTAGATAATCTCCATTAATCTTTATCCCTTTGTTTTCCCAGTTCAGTGATAGAAAGACATTTTCCAATGTGGCATTAAAGAGCTTCGGAGATATGGTGTCACCTTGTCTTACTCACTTTCCAATTTTTATGTGTGTTGTATTTTCAAGCAGCCGAATCTTTGCACTTGCAATTTCATAGATGTTATTAATAATATTAATGTATGCATCTTCAATACCGCAGGATTTCAGAGCCATTGTAACTGCTGATGGTTTCACCGAATCAAAGGCCTTTCATAATCGATAAAAGCCATGCACAATGGAAGTTCATATTTCCTCGCTCTTTCAATTAGTTCTCTCAGTACGTGGATATGATCTATTGTGCTGTAGCCACTCCTGAATCCAGCTTGTTCTCTCGGTTGAGCCATGTCCAGTGTTACCTTCAAGCGGTGTGAAAGAACTTTAGTGAAGATTTTATAAACCACTGATAGGAGGCTGATAGGTCTGTAGTTCCTAAGATCCTCAATGTCACCTTTTTTATGTAGCAGGATCATTGTAGCGGTGTTCCAATCCTCAGGAATTTTCCCTTCATTAAGGCATCAAGTGAAAATTTGGGCGAGTACTGTTTCGATTTCTCCACTTGCTTCTTGTATGATGTCTACAGTAATTCCATCTTCTCCTGGAGCATTTCCCCGCTTCATGTTCTTGATTGCTTGTGCAACTTCTCTTGGGAGGACTGGGAGAACTCTGGTACTGGTACGTTTCATGATGTCTGGAGTACATGTATCATCCCTTTCATATAATTTGGAGTACAAATCTTTCACTCTTGTCAAAATTTCGCCTCTATTTCTTGTTACAGAACCATCTTCTTTTCTCAGTGCCATAATCTGTTTTCTTCCCTTACTGAGATGTCCCTTTGCTATCTTTAGGCTTTGGTTGTTTTCAATTGCTTTCCTCACTAGTTCACAGTTGAATTTCCTTACGTCTTCAGTGATACTTTTTCTTACTGTCTTGCATAGCTCTATATATTCCACTTTGGAAGTCACATCTTCTTTAGTTGTCCTGATCTCTCTTCTTTTTGCATCAACATTTTGGTTTTTCCTGATAATTTGTTGACATGCAACTTGTTCTTAGACCCAGCTAATTTTGTTGCCGTTTCCATAAGAGCTTTGGCTACTTTTCTGTTAACTTCAGAAATATCCACTTCTTCCGATGTTAGGCCTTCTAAACCAGAAAATCTGTTCTTCAGTTCCAACTTGAAGGTATTATGGTGTTTTTTAAGGTTGGTTATGTCAATACATTTTGTTTGTCTTATGAGCTTGCCACGTTCAAGTTTAGTGTTGATGTGCATCTTACATCTCACCAATCTATGGTCACTACCTGTGTTGAACTTGTTTAGCACACTGCAGTCTTCTACGACGAATTTTTGTTACACATAATTAAATCAATTTCACTTATCGTCCCATTTGGATGTCGCCATGTCCATTTACTGTGTGGCTTTTTCTTGAAAAAGGAGTTCAAGATGAGAAACCCTTCTGCCTCTGCAAACTCAACGAGAGTATTTCCACGCTGGTTTCTGTTGCCGTGACCGAATTAACCCACTGATGTTTCATTCTGTTGCTGTTGCCCTATTTTTGCATTGAAATCTCCCATAATTATCTTCAAGTGCTGCTTACCTTTATTATTTAGATCACGAATTTCCTCATAAAATTCTTCAATTTCTTCTTCAGGATGACTTGTGGTGGGTGCATAAGTTTAAATAATCTGAGCCTGGTATCTTCTCGAGAGTTGGATAACGAGTCGTGCAGCTCTGTCAGAGGAACTTTCAACTTTTACAACTTCATCTTTCAGTTTCTTGTTTATTATAAATCCAACACCACTAGTTCTGCCAGTATCTGTCCCACGATAGTAGAAGAGATGTCCACTTTTCAGTTCAATGAGATCTTCTCCTTTTCTCCTTACCTCACTTAGCCCGACGATGTCCCACTTGATCTTTTGTAATTTCCTCTTCCAATTCAAGAAGCCTTGAATCAGAAGATAGGGAGCGTCCATTATACGTAGCCAAGGTCAGCATCAGATGGCAGCCTAGTCCGGTCCTCCGGGGATTCTTAGCACCCTCTGCCTTCATGTCGCACTGGCCGCTGCCTTGGCCAGGTACATTCCAGGTGCCGGAAACTGAGGGCCAAGATTTAAGTTGTTGAGTCATTTTGGAGGGGTTTGGCCATAACTCACCACGGTGGCCAAGCGGGTTGGTGAGTGTGGGATAGCATTTCCTCTACTCCCGATGGTATAGATATACCGATATTGGCGGTCGTCAGAGCCCCTTTAGTGGGAACAGGATGCACCACGAGAAGGCAGGGTTGACATTTGTCAAGGAGAGACTGTGATGTTGCGCATCACCTGAACTTACAACCCATACACTATATATATATATATATCATCATTGTCAACCATTATCAATCCACTGCTGGACGAAGGTCTCTCCAAGTTTCCTCCACAACAGTCTGTCTTGCGCCAGTCTCCTCCATGTCACTGCCGCATACTTTCGAATTTCATACACCCATCTTCCATGTGGTCTTCTTCTGGGTCTTTTCCTGTCCCTTGGAATCCAATCTAAAATTTCGGCTGTCCATCGATGGTCTGTTCTTCAGGCAGTATGTTCAGCCCATTGCCATTTCAGGGATTTAACTCTGATCATGATGTCTTCCACTCTTGTCATTCTTCGGATCCACGAGTTCCTCTTCTTATCTCTCCTGGTAACACCAAGCATGCACCTCTCCATGCCTCTTTGAGTTGTTTGCAGCCTTTGTATGTCTCTTTTAGCTAAGGTCCACGTCTCTGCACCATACGTAAGCACTGGAAGGATGCATTGATCAAACACTTTTCTTTTAAGACATAATGGCATATTGCTCTTGAAAATTATGCTGTTTCTTCCAAAAGCTCTCCAGGCAAGTTTTGTACGCCGATTAATTTCTTCACCAATGTGACCCTCACTTGATATCTGCTGTCCAAGATAAACGTACGTGTCTGTTATCTCCAGCTTTTCTCCATCAATCAATAAATCTTCATTTCTTGTAAAAGCATTGAACATCACTTTTGTCTTCTGAAAGTTCATTTTTAATCCCACTTCTTTACTCTTGTCAGCAAGTTCCTGGATCATACTCTGTAGCTCTGATGGGGTAGTTGCAAAAATGACTATGTCATCAACAAAACGAAGGTGGGTTAGATAATCTCCATTAATCTTTATGCCTTTGTTTTCCCAGTTCAGTGATTGAAAGACATTTTCCAATGTGGCATTAAAGAGCTTCGGAGATATGGTGTCACCTTGTCTCACGCCTTTTCCAATTTTTATGTGTGTTGTATTTTCAAATAGCAGAATCATTGCACTTACATTTTCATAGATGTTATTAATAATATTAATGTATGCATCTTCAATACCGCAGGATTTCAGAGCCATTGCAACTGCTGATGGTTTCACCGAATCAAAGGCTTTTTCATAATCGATAAAAGCCATGCACAACGGAAGTTCATATTCCCTCGCTCTTTCAATTAGTTCTCTCAGTACGTGGATATGATCTATTGTGCTGTAGCCACTCCTGAATCCAGCTTGTTCTCTCGCTTGAGCCATGTCCAGTGCTACCTTCAAGCGGTGTGAAAGAACTTTAGTGAAGATTTTATAAACCACTGATAGGAGGCTGATAGGTCTGTAGTTCCTGAGATCCTCAATGTCACCTTTTTTATGTAGCAAGATCATTGTAGCGTTGTTCCAATCCTCAGGAATTTTCCCTTCATTAAGGCATCGAGTGAAAATTTGCGCGAGTACTGTTTCGATTTCTCCACTTGCTTCTTGTATGATGTCTACAGTAATTCCATCTTCTCCTGGAGCTTTTCCCCGCTTCATGTTCTTGATTGCATGTTCAACTTCTGCTGGAAGGACTGGAAGAACTCTGGTACTTTTCATGATGCCTGGAGTACATGTATCATCCCTTTCATATAATTTGGAGTAGAAATCTTTCACTCTTGTCAAAATTTCGCCTCTATTTCTTGTTACAGAACCATCTTCTTTTCTCAGTGCCATAATCTGTTTTTTTCCCTTACTGAGATGTCCTTTTGCTATCTTTAGGTTTTGGTTGTTTTCAATTGCTTTCCTTACTAGTTCACAGTTGAATTTACTTACGTCTTCAGTGATACTTTTTCGTGCTGTCTTGCATAGCTCTATATATTCCACTTTGGAAGTCACATCTTCTTTAGTTGTCCTCATCTCTCTTCTTTTTTGCATCAACATTTTGGTTTTTCCTGATAATTTGTTCACATGCAATTTGTTCTTAGACCCAGCTAATTTTGTTGCTGTTTCCATAAGAGCTTTGGTTACTTTTCTGTTAACTTCAGAAATATCCACTTCTTCCGATGTTAGGCCTTCTAAAGCAGAGAATCTGTTCTTCAGTTCCAATTTGAAGCTATTATGGTGTTTTTTAAGGTTGGTTATGTCAATACATTTTGTTTGTCGTGTGAGCTTGCTACGTTCGAGTTTAGTGTTGAGGTGCATCTTACATCTCACCAATCTATGGTCAATGCCTGTGTTGAACTTGTTTAGCACACTGCAGTCTTCTATGACGAATTTTTTGTTACACATAATAAAATCAATTTCACTTGTCGTCCCATTTGGATGTCTCCATGTCCATTTCCTGTGTGGCTTTTTCTTGAAAAAGGAGTTCAAGATGAAAAACCTTTCTGCCTCTGCAAACTCTACGAGAGTATTTCCACGCTGGTTTCTGTTGCCATGACCGAATTTACCTACTGAAGTTTCATTCTGTTGCCGTTGCCCTATTTTTGCATTGAAATCTCCCATAATTATCTTCAAGTGCTGCTTAACTTTATTATTTAGATCACGAATTTCCTCATAAAATTCTTCAATTTCTTCTTCAGCATGACTTGTGGTGGGTGCATAAGTTTGAATAATCTGAGCCTGGTATCTTCTCGAGAGTTGGATAACGAGTCGTGCATCTCTGTCAGAGGAACTTTCCAACTTCTACAACTTTATCCTTCAGTTTCTTGTTTATTATAAATCCACCACCACTAGTTCTGCCAGTATCTGTCCCACGATAGTAGAAGAGATGTCCACTTTTCAGTTCAATGAGATCTTCTCCTTTTCTCCTTACCTCACTTAGCCCGACGATGTCCCACTTGATCCTTTGTAGTTCCTCTTCCAATTCAAGAAGCCTTGAATCAGAAGATAGAGAGCGTCCGTTATACGTAGCCAAGGTCAGCATCAGATGACAGCCTAGTCCGGTTCTCCGGGGATTCTTAGCACCCTCTGCCTTCATGTCGCACTGGCCGCTGCCTTGGCCAGGTACATTCCAGCTGCCGGAGACTGAGGGCCAAGATTTAAGTTGTGGAGTCATTTTGGAGGGGTTTGACCATAACTCACCACGCTGGCCAAGCGGGTTGGTGAGTGTGGGATAGCATTTCCTCTAATCCCGATGGTATAGTTATACCGCTATTGGCGGTCGTCAGAGCCCCTTTAGTGGTATATATATATATATATATATATATATATATATATATATATATATATTTAAGAGCAAAACTGAAAACTAAGGAAAAACTTTAGAATTTAAAACGAAGGTTGCAAAATAACCTGAAAATCAAAACGCGCAACGCAGCAGTTTTGAAAATTCAGAATTCACATTCTATAAAGAAGATACCTAAGCAAAAAAATACATATATAATTTTGACTCACACCTAGTACAACATAGAAAAGGTTATGTATCTACCTGTGTGAGTAAAAGGAGAAAAGATAAAAAAATAAAATAAAACAACTGAATGTAGAAGGTGTCGAGAATACTGAGCCTTGGCTTTATCAAGGACCAGCAAAAACTCTGCATTTTCTCACTTCCACAAAGACGTAGTTGGAAATGGGTTTCTGCAAGGCCATAGATGCAAGTAACAAGCCCACCAAAAATTGTTTTAAAAAATATATATATGTCATGACCTCCACAGAGTTGTATGACCTAGCTCTAGTTAACAATTTCGCTTGCATCCATTAACCTTCATGGCCCGACCCATGCTCTTCATCTGTTACTATTAAACAGAGAGAAGAAGATTAAAGAGAACTCAAGCTGTGAGAGTGACATAATAAATTAGAAATAATTTTCAGCTATAACGAAATGCCAAGTTCGCCTGAGAGAGAATTTAAACCTGAAAAACAATGCAAAAGAAATCCAAATTTTTTCATTGCTATTAAAAAAGGAAATATTAATTTTTAACGAACAGATTTTTGAAAGAAAACTTGAGTCTAAAACCCCCTACTCTACAACTTATGACAGCACGAAAACGAGAATAAGTTAAAGATAATAATTAACTAAAGAAAACTTTGTGAAAGTTATATACCTTAAACAGTTAGTTGCAATATGTACAAAGTATTTCAGCAGTGCTTTAAGTGCATAATTAATTAGTTATTAAGAACTTAACTACTTTGAAAAAACATCGCATAGACAGCGCATAGAAAAGGAACAAGCTTAGCCATCTTCTGTTCCTAGGTACCCCAAAAGACGCTCAAAGTTACAAAGAAAAGAAAGAGTTAAAACCGGCAAAAATGTTAACAGACAAACCAATGCCTAAAAGCTGAAAAGCTAAAAAACGACAGAGAAAAAGTACATGAAGTACAAACATTGAACTTATAAAACCTAGAACCCAAAAACAAGGAAGAGAGCTTACCTCTTGTGTGACAAAAACTTTTCTCCTCACAAGAGAAGAACATGGCTGACCTCTTCCGCCACTCCCTAGACGCTGGGGGGCAGTGAGGGTGGGGCTGATGGCCTCCTCATACAGCAAGAAACCAACGCGCGGAGATTTTAACCAGAGAAAAGAAATATATAAACTTAAGACTGTGGATCTGTATGATCAGAAAGAGCAGAATTAACTCTCCAGAATACATGAGAAATATTATAAAATACACGAGCAGTTTATTTAATAATCTTTGCATGTATTAAATCACCTTAGTGAGCTTCTATAGATTAATCAGAATCTTATTAATTTTAATGTTGGTTTTACTATTTTTAGTATAGCTATCCTAGTGATGAATAACTAGTTTTCTTTTTTATTTGTTTTTATTTTCTTTTATAAACAGATTTTTAAGCTTTTTTGTGATTTTGTTTATATTATTTAATTTTTTGTTTTAATAGGACCGTCATATCCATAGCACTAAGGTTCCTTTAGGTAGTTAATAGGCATCCTCTAGCCAACTTCCTTACGGCTTTGATTGGTCAGAATCATATTATTAACTGTGTAGAGAATTAAAGCAGATCTGCCAACCCTTACTCTATTATTCAGAATAATTTTTCTTAAAGTTCTTTTGATGAAAGAAGAAGGAATTTCGTTCTCTAGAAAACTTTCTAATAGTATATTAATGTGGTAATTGAAGTCCAAATTGTTGCTGCAAATTCTTGAAATTCTTAGGACCTGAGAAATTAGTACATTCTCAATTACTTTGGTTGAAATGTTATTATTCCAGTGTAGATTATTAAATATCTACACTGGAATAATAACATTTCAACCAAAGTAATTGAGAATGTACTAATTTCTCAGGTCCTAAGAATTTCAAGAATTTGCAGCAACAATTTGTACTTCAATTACCACATTAATATACTATTAGAAAGTTTTCTAGAGAACGAAATTCCTTCTTCTTTCATCAAAAGAACTTTAAGAAAAATTATTCTGAATAATAGAGTAAGGTTGGCAGATCTGCTTTAATTCTCTACACAGTTAATAATATGATTCTGACCAATCAAAGCCGTAAGGAAGTTGGCTAGAGGATGCCTATTAACTACCTAAAGGAACCTTAGTGCTATGGATATGACGGTCCTATTAAAACAAAAAATTAAATAATATAAACAAAATCACAAAAAGCTTAAAAATCTGTTTATAAAAGAAAATAAAAACAAATAAAAAAGAAAACTAGTTATTCATCACTAGGATAGCTATACTAAAAATAGTAAAACCAACATTAAAATCAATAAGATTCTGATTAATCTATAGAAGCTCACTAAGGTGATTTAATACATGCAAAGATTATTAAATAAACTGCTCGTGTATTTTATAATATTTCTCATGTATTCTGGAGAGTTAATTCTGCTCTTTCTGATCATACAGATCCACAGTCTTAAGTTTATATATTTCTTTTCTCTGGTTAAAATCTCCGCGCGTTGGTTTCTTGCTGTATGAGGAGGCCATCAGCCCCACCCTCACTGCCCCCCAGCGTCTAGGAGTGGCGGAAGAGGTCAGCCATGTTCTTCTCTTGTGAGGAGAAAAGTTTTTGTCACACAAGAGGTAAGCTCTCTTCCTTGTTTTTGGGTTCTAGGTTTTATAAGTTCAATGTTTGTACTTCATGTACTTTTTCTCTGTCGTTTTTTAGCTTTTCAGCTTTTAGGCATTGGTTTGTCTGTTAACATTTTTGCCGGTTTTAACTCTTTCTTTTCTTTGTAACTTTGAGCGTCTTTTGGGGTACCTAGGAACAGAAGATGGCTAAGCTTGTTCCTTTTCTATGCGCTGTCTATGCGATGTTTTTTCAAAGTAGTTAAGTTCTTAATAACTAATTAATTATGCACTTAAAGCACTGCTGAAATACTTTGTACATATTGCAACTAACTGTTTAAGGTAAATAACTTTCACAAAGTTTTCTTTAGTTAATTATTATCTTTAACTTATTCTCGTTTTCGTGCTGTCATAAGTTGTAGAGTAAGGGGTTTTAGACTCAAGTTTTCTTTCAAAAATCTGTTCGTTAAAAATTAACATTTCCTTTTTTAATTGCAATGTAAAATTTGGATTTCTTTTGCATTGATTTTCAGGTTTAAATTCTCTCTCAAACGAACTTGGAATTTCGTTATGGCTGAAAATCATTTCTAATTATTATGTCACTCTCACAGCTTGAGTTCTCTTTAATCTTCTTCTCTCTGTTTTATAGTAACCGATGAAGAGCATGGGTCGGGCCAGGAAGGTTAATGGATGCAAGCGAAATTGTTAACTTGTGCTAGGTCATGCAACTCTACGGAGGACATGACTTATTTATATTTTTTAAACTATTTTAGGTGGCAAAGTTACTTGCATCTATGGCCTTGCAGAAACCCATTTCCAACTAGGTCTTTGTGGAAGTGAGAAAATGCAGAGTTTTTGCTGGTCCTTGATAAAGCCAAGGCTCAGTATTCTCGACACCTTCTACATTCAGTTGTTTTATTTTATTTTTTTATCTTTTCTCCTTTTACTCACACAGGTAGATACATAACCTTTTCTATGTTGTACTAGGTGTGAGTCAAAATTATATATGTATTTTTTTGCTTAGGTATCTTCTTTATAGAATATATATACACACACATATATATATATATATATATATATATATATATATACAGTGATAACCCATTGCATTATGACCACCTACCTAATAAGCTGTAGGTCCTACTTAGCCCACAAAACAGCGGCCACTCAGCAAGGAATCGATACGATGAAGTGGAGTTAGGTATCCGGTATCATAATATCAACAGCAGGTTCTCCAATTCCGGTACATTTCGGGGTGGTGGTGATATAGCATGAACCCACTTTTCCAAGTCGAACCACAAATGTTCGATTGGGTTCATGTCAGGTGAATTTGGAGGCCAGAGCGTTAACAGAAAGTTGCCAGCATGTTCCTGGAACCACTTCTTGACGATTCTTGAAGTATGACATGTCACATTATCCTGTTGGTAATGGACATGACCAGCAGGGAACATAGTTTCCATGAATGGGTGGACTTGGTCCGCAACGATGTTCAGATACCCGAATGCTGTCACGGATTGTGCTATTGGGATAGTGGTGCCTAAAGTGTCCCAAGAAAACATCGCCCACCGGTGCATCCAGGTGCCATAGCCTCTTTTAGTAATCGGCGTATCCTCGAACGGCCGACTACGTGATGCACCAGGAATTTTGATACGTCAGAGCAGGCCACTTTATTCTAATCATCCAAGGTCCAATCCCTATGATCTTGGGCCCATTTCATGTGTTGTTGGCGATGACGTGCAATGAGATTGGGGATCCGGCTGGGTCTTCGGCTACGGAGGCCCATGCGCAAAAGGCCGCGATGAATTGTGTTCTGTGACACACTGCCCTGATCACAATTGTTGTAGTCGTGAGTGCTTTGTGGCACTGTGGCCCTGCGGTCGCTGTGAACAAAGCGCAACAGTCTTCGCTCCCCTCTGGCATGAGTGAGCTGGACGACAGTTCGTTGTTTGGCTATCTGTACACCACTTTTGATACGTACTTACAACAGCGGCACGTGAACAACCAACAAGCTGAGCTTCCGACTTAGATCGTTGCGGATCTAAGTCTCAGGAGCCGTGCCATCCCAATTTTTCCTTTATCAAACTCCGATAAATCGGCAGCTGTTCCCATTCTAAACTCCGAACACTCTACTAACCGAAAGCCAGTACTCGGGTTGTATACTGTATATACATACTGCTCTGTGAATTTCCCCTGCGCCACCGTTCTGTCTCCAGGAGTGCTTATTTCTCTAGGCTGGGGGTGGTCATAATTTAATGGCTCATCGCTGCATATTCGATTTCAAAGGTTTGTTGGCGCACCCACTCGTGCTTCAATCGATAATGCCTGTGTGGGTCTTCGGAGCTCCAAGCTACTTCTTTTCTCAGGACTGCACCACTGTATATTTCCATTAATATACAATGTAACGCTGTACAAGGGTTGTACAACGATGCATTAATATGTACAGGGAAGAAACTTTTCCGTGTACCACTTGGAAAAAAAGTCTAACACAAGGGGTTAATTTTTTTTTGATTGAAGGTGTGACAAGCACCGTGAGCAACTCATTGGGCTATAAGCAGGAGCGCGTTCCTAATTTAAGGTCACTGGTTCCAGGGAAGGGAGAAAACCAGTGCCGTAAGACAAACACAACATCCATGCTTCTCCAGGATTCGAACCCGGACCCTTCTCAGACGAATGGTCAGAAGCCAGCGAGTTAACCCATCGGCACCATTGAGGCGACTAAGGGGTTAACTCCTCTCTCTCTCTCCCTCACATGTTACAATAATTACACGTTATGATTATTATGGTATTTTAACTAATTAATTATTGCAAAACTCGAAATAAAAATTTCTTTGTTAAAGTTTGCAGAACGCCGTTCAGGCGCATTCCGCCAGAAAAAAAATCCCTGGATTTTGCTATGCGTACGAAATTGGATACGTCTTACGGACAAGGATTTATACAAGATGTACGTAGAATCGAAATTGGATACGTCTTACGGACAAGGATTTATACAAGATGTACGTAGAATTGAAATTGGATACGTCTTACGGATAAGGATTTATACAAGATGTACGTAGAATTGAAATTGGATACGTCTTACGGATAAGGATTTACACAAGATGTACGTAGAATCGATATTGGATACGTCTTACGGACAAGGATTTACACAAGATGTACGTAGAATCGAAATTGGATACGTCTTACGGACAAGGATTTATACAAGATGTACGTAGAATTGAAATTGGATACGTCTTACGGATAAGGATTTATACAAGATGTACGTAGAATCGAAATTGGATACGTCTTACGGACAAGGATTTACACAAGATGTACGTAGAATCGAAATTGGATACGTCTTACGGACAAGGATTTACACAAGATGTACGTAGAATCGAAATTGGATACGTCTTACGGACAAGGATTTACACAAGATGTACGTAGAATTAAAATTGGATACGTCTTACGGACAAGGATTTACACAAGATGTACGTAGAATCGAAATTGGATACGTCTTACGGACAAGGATTTATACAAGATGTACGTAGAATCGAAATTGGATACGTCTTACGGACAAGGATTTACACAAGATGTACGTAGAATCGAAATTGGATACGTCTTACGGACAAGGATTTATACAAGATGTACGTAGAATTGAAATTCGATACGTCTTACGGATAAGGATTTACACAAGATGTACGTAGAATCGAAATTGGATACGTCTTACGGACAAGGATTTATACAAGATGTACGTAGAATCGAAATTGGATACGTCTTACGGACAAGGATTTACACAAGATGTACGTAGAATCGAAATTGGATACGTCTTACGGACAAGGATTTACACAAGATGTACGTAGAATCGATATTGGATACGTCTTACGGACAAGGATTTACACAAGATGTACGTAGAATCGAAATTGGATACGTCTTACGGATAAGGATTTATACAAGATGTACGTAGAATTGAAATTGGATACGTCTTACGGACAAGGATTTATACAAGATGTACGTAGAATCGAAATTGGATACGTCTTACGGACAAGGATTTACACAAGATGTACGTAGAATCGAAATTGGATACGTCTTACGGACAAGGATTTATACAAGATGTACGTAGAATTAAAATTGGATACGTCTTACGGACAAGGATTTACACAAGATGTACGTAGAATTAAAATTGGATACGTCTTACGGACAAGGATTTACACAAGATGTACGTAGAATCGAAATTGGATACGTCTTACGGACAAGGATTTATACAAGATGTACGTAGAATCGAAATTGGATACGTCTTACGGACAAGGATTTACACAAGATGTACGTAGAATTGAAATTCGATACGTCTTACGGACAAGGATTTATACAAGATGTACGTAGAATTGAAATTGGATACGTCTTACGGATAAGGATTTACACAAGATGTACGTAGAATCGAAATTGGATACGTCTTACGGACAAGGATTTATACAAGATGTACGTAGAATCGAAATTGGATACGTCTTACGGACAAGGATTTACACAAGATGTACGTAGAATCGAAATTGGATACGTCTTACGGACAAGGATTTATACAAGATGTACGTAGAATCGAAATTGGATACGTCTTACGGACAAGGATTTACACAAGATGTACGTAGAATTGAAATTCGATACGTCTTACGGACAAGGATTTATACAAGATGTACGTAGAATCGAAATTGGATACGTCTTACGGATAAGGATTTATACAAGATGTACGTAGAATTGAAATTGGATACGTCTTACGGACAAGGATTTATACAAGATGTACGTAGAATCGAAATTGGATACGTCTTACGGACAAGGATTTACACAAGATGTACGTAGAATCGAAATTGGATACGTCTTACGGACAAGGATTTATACAAGATGTACGTAGAATTAAAATTGGATACGTCTTACGGACAAGGATTTACACAAGATGTACGTAGAATTAAAATTGGATACGTCTTACGGACAAGGATTTACACAAGATGTACGTAGAATCGAAATTGGATACGTCTTACGGACAAGGATTTATACAAGATGTACGTAGAATCGAAATTGGATACGTCTTACGGACAAGGATTTACACAAGATGTACGTAGAATTGAAATTCGATACGTCTTACGGACAAGGATTTATACAAGATGTACGTAGAATTGAAATTGGATACGTCTTACGGATAAGGATTTACACAAGATGTACGTAGAATCGAAATTGGATACGTCTTACGGACAAGGATTTATACAAGATGTACGTAGAATCGAAATTGGATACGTCTTACGGACAAGGATTTACACAAGATGTACGTAGAATCGAAATTGGATACGTCTTACGGACAAGGATTTATACAAGATGTACGTAGAATCGAAATTGGATACGTCTTACGGACAAGGATTTACACAAGATGTACGTAGAATTGAAATTCGATACGTCTTACGGACAAGGATTTATACAAGATGTACGTAGAATCGAAATTGGATACGTCTTACGGACAAGGATTTATACAAGATGTACGTAGAATCGAAATTGGATACGTCTTACGGATAAGGATTTACACAAGATGTACGTAGAATCGAAATTGGATACGTCTTACGGACAAGGATTTATACAAGATGTACGTAGAATCGAAATTGGATACGTCTTACGGACAAGGATTTACACAAGATGTACGTAGAATTGAAATTCGATACGTCTTACGGACAAGGATTTATACAAGATGTACGTAGAATCATGGTCGCCCATATAGGGTGGGAGAGAGGAGAAGGGGCATTTGCCCTCACCTAGAAATTGGATCATACCCTTTCTGTTGTCGGTAAGTAGTACACAGATTTTTGTGATAACCCCAATTTTGATTGCTAATTTTTCCGTAGAACTTCTGGGTGCATGTGAATGCCTTAAAAATAGGAAAAAGTTGGGAATTTCCAGTAGAAAAAGCGGAAATTTTTTGTAGAAAATAATAACGAAATTTACCATTGCGTGTTGGAGAGCGGCGTACATACATACAGTATGAAAAGTATGAAAGGCGAAGAAATGACAAATATATCATCCTCTGCAGCAGCTATTCATTGCTGGGCAAAGAAAGATCTTTCGAAAATGTTCATAGAAATTTGTCTCCAAGGTTTTTTTTTTTCTTGACGACTAATTGAATGATTTCTGAGGCTTCTTTATAGCATGCGACCCAAGTGGTCGAAAGGATGGGATCAAAACGACAAAAAATCTCCTTATTGTACCAGAAAGCTGTCTTGTTTCATTTATCCATCTCTTTATGTGGTTTTTGGATCCATTTCTTTAAAAAACAAAATCTTAAAGAAATGCGGAAAGGAACTCTCATTTTGCTGTTTAAACCTCTTTTTCATACAAAAAAGATAATCTAGAAAAATAAAAGGGGTGGGGAGGACTTCTAGCTCAGTTACATTCAAAATCATATGCCTTAAATGCATTTGTGATAAGGAGATTCTGGGCCTATCGACTTTTAAAAGGATAGCTTATTAATTAGTAATGAGGTACTTTGAAAAATTTATTTCATGCGTAGACAGTTTAGGTTTCTGTGTAACGACGCTTAAACACATACGAAGGAAGTCAAAAATTAAGAATAATTGCAAATATATATTCGTAAAGTGAATGCAGACGATAAAAGGGATCACCAAAGCGAGAATGGAGAACCACAAACGTCAATGAAATGAGATTAGGATCAACAAGAAGCCTACGAAATTTTGAAAAAAGCGTTAATGTTTACAGGAGTCTTAAAAACAAGAAAGATGACACCGAATTTTCGGGTGTAATGATCACGTCTTTTTGATTCCGTTCTGACGCGAATTAAATTTATCAAAGCTATTCAAGGTCAATGGAACTGGTATGGAAAACAGTATCTGACCAAAAAAAAAAAAGTTTTTCAATCTTGTTTTTAATCCCGCAGATATTTCAGCAAACGGAATCGTGAACTTACGTATTCTGGTTGCAGACTTGTGCGTTAAAAAAAATTTGAATTTATATGAGAAACATTTCGCCGCGGAAACGCTCTCCAACAAGGAAAAAAAAATTTCAAATCGGACTCTTGAAGCAGAGATATGGACAAGTATTAGATATGCATCTACGCCCTCCTGGCCGGAAAACCATGCATTATTTTAGGAAGAAAGTATTCTCAAAATATTTTTCGATGCGAGCGGTATCGGTCCAAGAAAAAAAATTTTAGTCGAGTTTTCAGGAGCTCAGATTTTGCTGCAAATACATCAGAAGTAGAAATTAACACTTATGCCCCCCCCCTGGTAGCCAAATCATTCTTTACCAAATATAAAAAATTATATGAAAAACATTTTCCATCATGAGCTGTATGCGATACAGAAAGAATTTTTCAAATCGGAGTTTTAGAAGCAGAAATATCGGGAAAAATGCAATTCACTTTTGCGCCCCTAGCGAAAAGTCTATGATTTACTTCAAAGTTTGAATTTATATCAGAAACATTTCGCATTGGAAACACTACAGAACAAAGAAGGAATTTTTCAAATCGGACTCTTAGAAGTAGAAATATTGACAAAAATAAGATATACATCTACGCCCCCTGGCGTAGAAACCATGCATTATTTTAAGAAGAAAATATTCCTAAAATGTTTGTCGACGTGAGTAGTATCGGTCCTCAAACGAATTTTTTCAATCGAGATTTTAGAAGCTCAGGTTTCGCTGCAAATATATCAGAAGCGGAAATTAAGACTTACGCTCCCTGGTGACCAAACCAGTTTTTACAAATATGCAAAGGATTTCCCATCAGGAGTTGCATCCGGTGCAGAAAGAATTTTTCAAATCTGAGTTTTAGAAGCAGAGATGTCGGGGGAAACGAAATTTACCTCTACTCCCCCTAGCGGAAAGTCTATGAATTACTTGAAAATTTTGAAATTATATGAAAAACATGTCACACTGAAAACACTATCCAACAAAGAAGGAATTTTTCAAATCGGACTCTTAAAAGTAGAGATATTGACAAAAATAAGATGTACATCTACGCCCCCTGGAGGAGAAACCATGCAATATTTAAAAAAAATATTCCTAAAAGGTTTATCGACATGACGGGCAATGGTCTGCGAAAGATTTTTTTCAATCGAGATTTAAGAAACTTAAATTTTATTGCAAATACATCAGAAATAAAAATTAACGCTTACGCCCCCTGGTGGCGAAAATACTCTATCAAAAATTAGAAATTGCATGCAAAAAATTTTCCATCAGGATCTGTATCCGCTGAAGAAAAAAAATTTTCAAATCGGAGTTTTAGAAGAAGAGATATCGGGGAAAACGTAGTTTACTTTTACGCCCCTAGCGGAAAATCTATGAGTAACTTGAAAAAGTAACTATACCTAAAATACTCTTCGACATAAATGGAATCGAAAGATAAAGGAATTTTTTCAATCGGATGTTTAGAAGCAAATATGTGGAATAAAATGCATTTTGAATTCGACATCATCTACATTTACGCCCTCTAGGGGCGAAATTGTACACCATAAAAAAAAAACGAAATGAAGGATCATCATTTGCATATTTCAAGCTTCCCAATGCAAAAAGAATTTTTCAAATCGGACTAATAGTTGCAGAGATATTGTGTCTACAGACTGACGGACAGACAAACCGATGACATAAGCACGATCTTTTTTTACAAAAGACGTGCTAAAAAGCGTGAATGCTCACGTACGAAGCCTTAAAAAAAGCAAGAATGCTTACAATACTTGCCAGTACTGTTTCCTTCTTCGGTAGTACAGAAACAAGGCATTCAGGAAATTTATTTGTTACGCAATTCGATAATGGTGGGAAAATGATAAATATGAAGTACTGGACGGTGGCAGAAACAATATCGCCGGTCAATATGTACGAGAGCTTGGTTAACAAGCACTGAGATTCATCCTGTATCAGTCTGGAGCTATTCATAATCTTGGAAGCCAAGGTAAACGTTTTGGAGAGAACAAAATGCCTGAAGAAACTCAGAGGTGTGATTTGTAGAACATTATAAAGATGTTTATCACTAAAGACAAGCACAGCTAGAACAAAGGTGTGCTAAGTGCATTAAAGTTACCGAGAGAACTACATGTTAAAGCTTTCGATTCAACGTCGCACCATAATATCGTGCAATGTGCGCGACTCAACACCATAAACTCGCTCAAATTTTCGGCCTCGTGGTGCGTGAAATCATTTTATTTTCACTGTTTTTTCGTATAAATCACAAAAGGCAGCGAAAGTGGTCTCTTGAGCTACGTTCAGAGGCATTCAAGAAAACCGCGCATGCGTTTTACATTTCATGATCAAAGGATGAGATGACCTGCGTTTTGCCAACCGCTTTCTTGGTTACAAGGAAGAGTGAAACTTTAATCCAAAGTTAAGCTGTTCAGTCAAGATAAAGGTAGGTTAAAAATGACTTTCTGATGTTTCTAACGTAATTATTTTCATGTGTTAATGCTTATCTTTCTGATGCTATACTTCAGTTATGCAGCCATTTTTTGTCTATATATCCCGGTGATTAAGATTGAACACTTTCCAATATTTTGGTAATTCTGTAGTTGCGGTATTGCGTAAAAGATATTGATTTGGACAATGTTTTATATTGATGGTTTTGCGGTCGGCGTTTTTATAGTGTTTTGCCAGGTTACTAGAAAGTTTCCTGTTGGATTTAGGTGAAAAAAGCTTCAGGGCGTGCTAACTATTCAAATGACATTTCCATTAATTAGTAGCGGCATATTGTAGCAAGATGCACCATAATATGGCACAACTGGAGTGCTACACGAGCTACATCATATTGTAGAGCAAAAAGTGCAGTACGCTTATGTGCCATAACCTGGTGCAACTTTCCATATCTCCCAAACTCTTTAATGCCACATTGGGAAACGCCTTTCAATCACTGAACTGGCAAAACAAAGAGATAAAGATTAATGGAGATTATCTAACTCACCTTCGTTTTGCTGATGACGTAGACATTATTGCAAGTACACCATCAGAGCTGCAGAGTGTGATCCAGGAACTTGCTGACAAGAGTAAAGAAGTGGGATTAAAAATGAACTTTCAAAAGACAAAAGTCATATACAATGCTTTTAAAAGAAATGAAGATTTATCGATTGATGGAGAAAAGCTGGAGATAACAGATGCATACGTTTATCTTGGACAGCAGATATCAAGTGAGGGTCACATTGATGAAGAAATTAATCGGCGTATAAAACTTTCCTGGAGAGCTTTTGGAAGGAACAGCCTAATTTTCAAGAGCAATATGCCATTATGTCTTAAAAGAAAAGTGTTTGATCAATGCACCCTTCCAGTGCTTAAGTATGGTGCAGAGACGTGGACCTTAACTAAAAGAGACATAAAAAGGCTGCAGACAACTCAAATTAGCATGGAGAGGTGGATGCTTGGGTTAACCAGGAGAGATAAGAAGAGGAACTCGTGGATCCGAAAAATGACAAGAGTGGAAGACATCATGATCAGAGTTAAATCCCTGAAATGGCAATGGGCTGGACATATTGCCAGAAGAACAGACCATCGATGGACAGTCGAAATTTTAGATTGGATTCCAAGGAACAGGAAAAGACCTAGAAGAAGACCACATGGAAGATGGGTGGATGAAATTCGAAAGTATGTGGGAGTAACCTGGAAGAGACTGGCACAAGACAGACCGTTGTGGAAGAGGCTTGGAAAGACCTTCGTCCAGCAGTGAATTGTTAATGGTTGACAATGATGATATATAATCACTGTACCGATATTAAACATTTTAATCCGATTCATTAAATTAATGTTTTAAGTTCATATTCTTCAGTTCATGATTTTGAAACCTCTGCAAACACTTATTCTTCACTCTTTATGTGTTGTATAACATGCTGTAATAACAAAGTTTTAATTATGTGTCTGTGCGAGAGAGAGAGGATGTAAGCGAAACAGAGAGGCATAGAAAATTCAAAAACAACGCAAATGAAATAAAAAAAGAAGTGACAAAAAAACAGAAATTGTTAAGAGAGAAAATGAGCCAATTATAGTGGATGAGTACGATAGCAGAGGGCTAGAAACATGGACCGAGAAGGATAAACAAAGAAAGAGAGAGGAGAGAGAAATTAAATGAAGAACAAAGAAGGGAGTGAAAACGAAAGAGATGAAGAGGAAAGTGTGGTAAAGGATCAGAGGGAGGGTCAAAAAAAGGACGCAGAGAAGACGAGGGAACATGCAAAACATTTAGGGGTTGAAAATGAGAGAGGAAAAAAGGGTTAACTGAGGGGAGAACAGAAGTTGAAACGGGAGAAAGGTGATAATGATGAGATAGGGGAAGATGAAGGGATAAGAGAGAAATGAGTCGTATGGGCGAAATAGGCATGAAGTGAGAGCAAAAAATGGGGAAGGAGAGTAAAGAAAATGAGTGAATTTGGAAAATAAGGTAGAGAGGTAAAATTGTGTTATGTATGAGTGGAGAGAAGAGAGACAGAGAGAGAGAGAGAGAGAGAGAGAGAGAGAGAGAGAGAGAGAGAGAGAGAGAGAGAGAGAGAGAGAGAGAGAGAGAGAGATATGAACAGCATACCAGAGAGAAAGAGACATGAAGATGTCTGCATGAGGAGTAAAGAAAACCCTCTGCAAAACTCACTCTTTACACATAAGAGTGAAGAATATATCTTCACTCTTTATGTGTTGTATAACATGCTGTAATAGAGAGAGAAGGTTGGGCAAGGGAACTAAAAGAGCGAGTTGCGTGTATAGAGCGTTGACAGCGAATTATCAAAAACGAGGGAGAGACACCAAGGTGTCGATGCCGACGTGTGTGTGTGTTAGAGAAAGAGGGACTAAGTAAAAGTGTGTGATGAAATTAAGAAAGAAGTGAAAAGGATGAATGAAGAATGCACGGAATTAGAGAAAAGTGAAGCACTAGAGAAATGGTTGAAAGAAAAGACGAAGAAGATAATGTGATGAAAGAGATGAGTGCTAGTAGTAAGGAAAATGATATAGGTGAAAACAATCAGCGAAAGAAATGAAGATAAAAGAGAGATGAGGGAAAAAAAGTGAAAATGAGATTAAAAGAGAGAGTGCGTGTATGGTGAAGCAATGCAAAAGGAAAAAAAAAGTTGAGAAAAAGAAATTGATGAAAACCACGAAGAAAGATTAAAAAGGACGCGAAAAAGTGATAAAAGTAACAGACAAGGGAAGAGGATTACAAGCGGAGAAAGAGAAGAAAAGTAGATAAGGAACAAAAGAAGATTATACCTGGAGAAAAGAGGAACGGAAGAGAGAAGAAAAGGATTAACGAAAAAGAGGAAGAGGATCGTGGGGAGATGGATACTGTTAAAAATGGTGATAAAAAAAAGATAAAGAAGGACAACAGTGAGGGACTGAAGATATAGCAAAACAGACATAAGAATGGGAAGTGGAAGAAGAAAAAGCGGAGGAAGGAGGATACGACAGGAACGCAAAAAATTATAACAGTTGCAGAGTATATATACGAGTACATAGTAACTGAGGAGAAAATAGCGAAGTGGATTATATATGTAGAAAAAGAAGAAGAAATTGAGAAAGCTAGAGATAAGATGAACGAGAGGAAAAGACAAAAAAGGTGAGGAAAAGAGAAGGAGGAAGAAGAGGAGACAAAGAAAATATGAAAAAGATTTTGTTTGGGGAAAAGTGACTGAAGGGGTGAATAACACAATCGTGAGAGCGAGAAAAGAAGGTGAGAGAGTGAAAGAAAATGATGAAAAATAAAAATGAGACTGTCCACCTTCGAATTTAGTCAGTTGCCGTTAAGACAATCCTATTATTTTAACATGTCACAGGTTAACTCCACACGAAAACAATGACTAAGTATAATTTGTTGTAATAAAAGTTCATAATGAACCAGCATCATTTGTCATGAGAAAAGTTATGTTTTTGGTTTTTTTAGACTGTGAACTTTTTTGCGTTTCCCTGAAAATTTATCGGTGTCTTGAGGATGCCCACCGCGAAAGAAGATCATCCCATTTGATCCAATAAGTTGGATCGATAGAATAATGCACGTCTGTTAGCACGTGGAAGCAATGTGTCAAGAAACGCTCGCGTTTTCATGATGCGCCGAACATTTCAGGGAGGAGAACACTTCGGGATTGGATTCGGAACAGCGTGGGAGAACGGATGACGGAACGGAATGGAATGGGTAAAGGGTGGGAAGGGGGGGCGATGGCTGAGGGTGAGTGATGCAGCTATTAAAATGTAATCAGTTTAGACCTCTCGGTTGGCTTCTGGCGCTCCAATCACCTCATACCTCGAAAACGAAAAAGAGCCAGTCAGGAAAGAACTTGGGATGCAGCGAGCACCGCACGGCGGGGGGTCTTACCTTAGAAGCTGCCAATAGGAGGAGGTCGACCTGCACTCGGCAGGAATTATTTATGAAATCTAGTGAGGCTTCTGAGTAGTGGTGTAGGAGGGCCTTAGGGTCGGGTCCAGGCCTGGCCCCGAAACGATCCTCGGTGTCACCGACGGGGAAATTTATCCTCCGTTGATGTGGGCCGGGGAACCATTAGTGGTTGTGATGGCTCTTCCGCCCGGCTCATTACAGAAATGGGCCCAGTGTCGGGGGGACTGCCTTCAGCTGGGTAAATTCTAAATGGCCGAAAGTGGCCATCAAGTGCCCCTTGGCGGCGTGGCGGAGGATGCTTAGCACAGAAGCACGTAGCACCATCTCCGTGAACTCAGAAACACACGAACCGACATAACGATTTCATGGCCTCGTACGCGCTCTGCTCTTAGAGATGGGCTATTTTTCAGAGCATATCTTCTCTCAAAAAGTTTTCTGCTTCCTTCCCACACCGACTGGCGCGATTAAATATTTACTTTCCATGACAGCTCCGAAGGAAGGCAGGCAGAACAAAGTAATCAAGAGTAACAGCAGTAGGGTTCCCTGCCTGGAGTGGTTTTGATGCCTCGAAACAAAAGTAGAATACAGGAAGAAGCAAGCCCCACGACTGCAGACACATTTCGAAAAATAATCGCAGATATCTTTCGTGCAACGAGGATTTTTTAAAACTCCTTTCGCGACGCGTGACTTGGAAACTACTTAAAACAAGTAAAAACAAAAACAAGCCTGGGGAAAAGCAATTTTTCGGGAAATGTTGCTGACCACGGAAAGAATGTCCAAATTTATAAATTTATGAATGACGAAGTCAGATTATTTTAGATTTCATACATTTATTTGTTCCTAATTCTTTAGTTTGTCCTGTGAGAAATACATGGAACGTATACTGTACATTTCTACTTTAAAATACAATACAGATATCATGTTTAGAAATGGGAAGCATCATGGAGAAATGTGCACATTGATTTAATCTAGTTGCAAGATAATGCAGTCATTTCAGACTCAGAAACCTGGGTGAGTCAAAGTTCTTCACGAGATGCTAGGGTGAGTCAAAAGTTCTTCAAATGTGCACATTGATTTGATCTAGTTGCAGGATACCGCATTCATTTGAGACAGATACCACGGTCAGTCAAAAGTTCTTAACGTTTGCAGCTGAAAAGTTTAATAATGCAAGGAAGGCATGAACTCTCACCTAATTCTGCGAAGCACAAGAGTTGTTTTACATAATCTTTTGCCAACGTTCTGCTAGAACCACGATCTTACCGCGATAGAAATTCTGCAGGACAAATTCTCTGACGCCAGATTTCACATTCACGACTAATGAGAAGTCCTTGTAGGAAATAGGCCATGGAGCGAAGCAGCTGGTTGTTCGATTGGGTAAGGTCCAGACTGTATGGAGGATGAGATAGGATTCAACCCCTTCCAATTCCTATAGTTTTCGAGAGGACCATTCTGGAGATGGGACTTAAGGCATTATTCACTTGCAGCAGCGCCCACCTTCTATTGAAGAGTGCTAGATAGCTTTGGTGCGGCTCATCATGATCCCTCTGCAGTTGTTCGCCATAGAGGTTCCCGTTGACAGATAGACCATGTGTTACGAGTTCCCAGGACCCAAAACTCTCAAAATTCCACCAAATGAACAGCATGACTTTTCTTTCGAACCTCCCTCTTTGCACCACTGAATGTGCTTCCTGTTATGGCTTCTACCACTGGTTTCCAGTGGTAAGACAATGTAGGAATATTCACTTTTCATTATCTGTGACGATACGACAGTAGTAAAAAAGGACGGATTCTGCCTCAATGGGATTTATGGGTAATTCCTGCTGAACGCCCCACGCGGCGACCGTCGTGTGTTGCATCTGAGGCAGTCTTGTGGTGGCGTGTTCAGCTTGGATTCACCACATGTGGAAGTTTATCATGTGATGCCCTACAGTGACTCGGGATACGTCACGGGAAATTTTGGCTCTTCAGAGAAACATTTTCTCACTAATCTGGAAAAAGTAGGCTCGAACCCAGGTCCACCAAGAACTTTGAATCTGGCAATGAATGTTGATAAAAATGTTTTCAGCTATTCGTTTTATGGAACAAAAAAGAAATAATTCTAGTACATGTTATTTGTTTAGTTAAAGACTTGGCAAAGACAGAGAATTATAGATAATTCGAAATCGGCAGAAATGGGAATGGCAACAGATGCCAGAAAAATGTTGATTATAAAGGGCTTGCTAGAAAGACCGAATGCTATTTGTTACTGAGTGTCGTGCTTGGCGGAGTCTCCAATCTGATGCTGATCATCCATCATTAGGATTTTCTACATTTGACATATCTTTTTATTGTCCGATCATGGAGCATTTTCACAGCTTGGAAGGTTTTTTGAAATCAGTAGAATGAGTAAGCCATACTTTCTTATACATATATTTTTTTTTATCTTTGAATAGCAAATGCAAGCATTTTTTCACAAGGTACGATAATGGCAAACCTTTTTGTAAAGTTTGGAACTCCTTTTTTTCTTTATTTAATCCATATCACTCCGTTGAATTTCTGTTTTGACGAGGTTGAAAATCTACTCCAGTTTTATGGAGTTGATGAAAGTTTCATTTGCAAGTTTCTTTAAATCCATTCTTTTCAGACGTTCGGCAAAATCTTCAACAACTTTTGCAAAATTTGTTGCCAAAATGGCCGTGTAAAAATATCAATCTTCACACGCGGCTTCAGAGAAATCCAGCGACTACGTTCATGATGTTTCTGTCAAGTACGATATTATGTCCTTCGTGAAAATGGGTTTATGTTTTTTACCATTTGTGCCTGTTTGATGAATATAAATTCCTATATCGCTTCGCCTTGATTCGTATCTAAATATTCAATGGATATAATTTCACATTTAGACTCCGATACTTCGTCAAACACATCTCGAACTTAAATGATTCCACAGAAACTTGATTTTATATATGTTTGAGGACTTGTGAATAGGAGATGTAGGCAAAGGTTTAACTGAAAACGAAGAAATGTTGAAAAAATCTTATGATGAAGAAGCGAATAAGAAACCTCACGAAAATGAATGATGTGGGAAGAACTGCGAGCGACTGCGGAGCGGTTCTCCCGACGAGTGTTGTGTGTTTCAAAACAAAGGACTTTTCTTCCATCGTGATAGAAAAAATAATTTCTTGTGAAGGGTCGTGTTACACAGGAAATAAGTGGCACACTGCTAACAAGGAAACGAAGTAGGTTATTTTCGTTCTGTGGAGACGCATTTAAGTTCTCAAGAACTTCATTTACCTTCATTGTGAATAGAAACGGGAGTGTGATGTTCCCAATAGTGGAGTCGAAAGTGATATCTGTTCGTTATTGCAAAATGTGTATGTAAAAAACGTTTTTGAAACAGTTTCGACATAAAAATAAGCAAGAGTATAAAATAAATTAGCAACGTTTATTCACAATTAAATATTTTATTTTAAAATCTACTATAGTTTCGCTGAGCGTTTGGCTCGGCTTCATCAGGCCAAATGAAGCGGAAGCATTTAAATCATTGCCACATCAGCATTCTGACATTCACGGATTTTGGTGAGTTGTTTCCACGCGTTTGAAAAAAATGGAGTAGTGTCATGTCGTTGACAAGAGTTGCGGTATATGTAGAAAACTTCTAATATATTAAGTTTGACTACCGAATCAGGTTTATCAATAAGTTTGGCGTTTTCAAACCAAACTTCAGGGTTTTTTTCGTGACAATGTTAGGTATAGACCACTTTAGTTTACAGTTTCGTACATAAGTCATGTGTTTATTCGCATGAAAACTTAAAGCCCTGCAGGTCTATCCGATATATAAAAGTCTACATTCACAAAGGATGTGATAGATTCCCGTGGAATTTATGTCTTCGACATAGTCTTTTGAAAAGATCAACCGTGAGGAACTCCATGGTCACCCATCAGAAGCTGTTAGATGTTAATTTGGGAAACCAAGAATCTCAGCCCAAACCCCACTTGGAATACTTTCTCATTAAATAAAATTAAACAAAAATTGGATAATTGGAACCAGATGAAAAGATTTGCTTCCTACCACGGCAGAGCACAGTGGATCAGTTCTTCAAGTATGTCATCACTTCGTTTTATTGGTGCTGCTCAGACTGTCCCCTGCTATGTTCAAACTGAAATCACCAAAACCGTTGTTAATTTTACTTGAAGTAAGCACCATTAGGTCACCGAATCAGAACTCGCTCTAGCCCCAAAATATGGAGGACTCGGATTACCCGAAGTCTTCCTGAAATGCAAAACAAGTAGAATCATAACACTGTTGCAACATTATTAATCTTTCTACTGCTTCAACCATCACCCTGGATGTCATCACCTCTGCAAAGAATCCGCTGCTTTCTTTTTCCATTGTGTATTTCAAAACGGATAAATACCCTCTCATCTCGCTTCGCTTTCCTACAGCGAGAAGTTTTATTGCAGCTGAAGGACCTCAAGATGGATAAAGTACCACCTTCATCAACTCAAGACATTAGATAAACCGCTTCTCTACAACTCAGTAATTGACTCCCAGTAAACTGATTTCTTCTACTACACCCAGAATGGTTGACTACGGGCATCATTATAGTTTCTCAACACCTGATCTCAATTGGAAACCACTTGCAGAAGTATCTCTCTCACTCCTGCCCTCAATCGAAAACAAAGCCGAATATCAGTCGTTAAAACCAGCGTTCAGGTGCCTGTATCCGTGGTCAGCACTGGACTCAACAGGATTGTGTCAGCAGCAGAACTATTTCCATTTCAAGTAGCATTACTTAATCAGTACTTCCATGCCATCACAGCAAAAATTTTACATAGCTCTCTCTCTCTCTCTCTCTCTCTCTCTCTCTGCATAGTATCGGCGACAGTGTCCTATTTAAAATCAGCTACTTCATCTCCAAGAACAGATACGGAGCCAAGTCAGAAATACCAAAAATCCTGCTGAAGTACAGGACATTCAGTGGCTCTACATTCATTAGCGGCTACCGGTTCCCACCATATTACATAAATTCCGAAGAATCTCTGATCCGAATTGTTACAATTGTACCACAACGGGTACCGTTGAGCATATTTACACAGAATGCAAGTTACTGTGCTTGCTCCAAACTAGCCTTCGAAGTTACAAAGACAATCTGCAAAATAAACCACAATTTGCAAGATTACAGGTATCTGCAACCGCAGAATACATCCACCCTACCTTCATTATGTTCAGTTATTTTCATGTATGCAAAATACATCCCATCAAACTGTTGGTTCCGATAGTAAGACACTCTGTACAAGCTTCTCAAAATGTTTCAAGCTAAGTTACGTTGTTGGAGGGCTGTTGGCGTTCTGTTGCTAGCCTTGTTCGATGTACAAGCCTGACTGAGGCTCGTTGCAGAAAATGCATAGCAAAGGAATAGTTGAGAAAGTTGCAGTTCCAATTAATTTATTATTTGCTTAACCTTACAATGCAGGTTGTCTCGAATTGGTCTTAGTAAGTTATTACTTAATATTTTCTGCCCTCTCACTGCTTGTGTTTCCTAATCATTCGATCTTTCAACTTACCCTAACTCTACGTAACTTTTCATTCTCTTGCAATATTTTTTCGGTGGCCCGAAAAAAGCTCCTTCTCAGACCATCGTCTCGCAACCTTTCCCTAAATTTCGACTTTTCTAGCGTGACCTCTATGTCGTCCGAGCCTCTCTCTACCCCAAACTTGGAAGGGGAGAGCGTTTCTCCGAGGCCTCTTCAGTGATAAACTCATTTAGCCGTCTCGATGCATTTTTTTCCAATCACAACGCACAGGGTTGCTGCGTGGGCCAATAAAATAATAAAAGCACTTAGACCACGTACTAACACCTACTAATTATTACTGCCGTTCTGACTGATAACATTTTCGAGTATTTCCATGCCGACCGCCGAGACGAAGACTCACCAAGAAACACTCACTGCTGAAAGTTTCCTACTTGGAAATGAATTACTTCTAAAATCTTGTAAAATCTCCTAAACCCTCGTAACAGTTCACTTCTCTCCTACAGGTTGAGTACAATGCCGCTCATCACAACAATTTTATTAATAAATTCAGAGCACAATGATCGCATTCCTCCAATTGGTTTGAGATTACAAATCTTGAATTTAAGGTGCAAAGCTAGCATGCTCTTAACTTCGCCTTGGAAACCACCTGCATCGGTCATCAGTTGTTTTTTTTTTCCTACCTTTCATCAGTGTGGATTATTTTATTCTTAATGGCATTACAAATGAATATGTAAATTACATTTTCGAGTACGTATACATGAACGTTCTGCGAACGCAGCAAATTATATACATATTTCACTTCGTAATTTTTCCGTATCCTATTACATACAGAATTATGAGGACATGAGTTCCTCACCTATATCTGTACATAATTCATTGTATATTATACAGGGTAATTCAAAATGATTGCCCCGATTACAAATGACAATATCTGGTTTATGAACATAGATACAGATATCACATTGTTGTACAATAAAGAAGGAAGTTTAGAATTTTGTTTCCATACCTTACAAATGTTTTATATGACTTCTCTGGGTCACGTGGACAACATCTAAACGGTAATCCATTTCACGCCATACATTATCAAGCATGTCCGTAGGCACTGATGCCAGTGCGAACTGAATGCGCATCTTTAGTTCTTGCAGTGTTTTCGGCAAAGATGGCACATACATGGTCTTTGACATACCCCCACAAAAAGAAGTCACAAGGAGTAAGTTCCGGAGACCTGAGGGTCCACGCCTTTTCTGCTGCGGTCGTCATTTCTTCCCCACTGGCTTTGGAGTAAAGGCAGCTAGCTCACTTTCCTACGTCACCATAGAAACACAGCAGTAGGTTACAATAAAATTCTAAACTTCTTTCTTGTGTACAGATATCAGCTGTCTATTCATCTTCATAAACACGTTACTGTCATTTGTAATCAGGGCAATCATTTTGAATTACCCTGTACTTCATCATATTCTGTAACAGCGATGCTTATCACTTGTTCATGTACTAAGTAAGAGCTTAAACAAAGAATTATTGAAAGAAAAGTCTGTGGCAAAACAAAGCTTTTTTTTTTTTTTTTTTTAATTGTAATTTATAAACCTTTGTACAAAATTTTCAATATAAAATTACTTTAAACAATCATTTCTTACAATTAGTTCTGGGAGTTTGATAACTTCTCTATAGTAAATAATTCTAAATTTTTAAAATTAAGGTGGACGTCAAATAATTTTGCTTCCTATGGACCGCGGGTGGCCTAGTGGGCAACGTTCGTGACTGCCATGGAGAAAACCTCAGGTTCGAACGCTCGATCCATTAAATATCCGCCGTGCGTCGGATGGGCACGTCAAGCCGTCGGACCCCGGGTACTGCCCCCCCCCGTAATATATAAGGACGTCTTCCTCCCCCTTTCTACTTCGCTTCCATGTCACTTTCCTATTGGGCACTCTAGCCCAAATCTCCTAGCTTCCTATTTCTAAGGGTTGTTTAAGACCTGGGGTCAGACACTCCCTTCCTAAAATCCTCTACATCTGATCTGATCTTTGCTTCCTGTACTTCCAATGGGAAAACTTTTGTACACATTTCCTTCACAATTAGTGTGTTCCCAAGGATGAAAATTTGAACATCGATTAAAATAACTTTACAACTTGAAATACTTAATATTTTCTAAAACATAACCATAATTATATTAAAAAACTAACTTTTCCTTTGGGGATGTTGAAACCAGAAAAAAGATGGCGCGACCTGTACTTTGATGACGTCAGCAGACAAACAAATGTTGGATTGCATAATTATGGTTATGTTTTAGAAAATATTAAGTATTCTAAGTTATAAAATGAAGCTATTTTAATTGATGTTCAAATTTTCATCCTTGGGAACACATTAATTGTGAAGAAAATGTGTACAGAAGTTTTTCCATTGGAAGTATAGGAAGCAAAATTACCTGATGTCCACCTTAAGGTGAAAAGAAAAAAATACAATAAAAAAGACAGGTATTTTAGAATACTAAAACTTCATAAACACATGCAGCGAAAATAATATTTTTCCTGGAGTTTTTTTTTTTTTACAGTTAATTTTCAACTTTAGGGGTTTTTTATTCGCTTGTCATGTAAATCCTCGCGAATTTTTCATTTTTGTTACCCTTATTTTACTGCATTTCACGAGTTCTGTGTGGAGTTTTCCAGTTCTGCAGATGTCTTAGTCTCGGCGATTTGTTAAGCCACGCTGTGCTTGACTTAACGGTCCTTTACTATTTCGAGATATTTTCCCCTATCCCATACAGCAGTTTGACTGTACCTTCCGCAGGTTCCAATTTATACAGTTTGAAAAGCACCCTTTCCTTTCATGATTAATTTAGAATTTCTTTCCAACCATCGTGATTACTCCTTTTTCTGCTTTTAGCATTTAGCTAACTGCAGTTTGCTTTCTTCCCCGATTACTGCTACTCTATAATTTAATTCTTCAGGCTCTTTGTTACTTTTATCTTGTCGATCGAAAATCGCAAAGTATGTGCGTCCGCTCTTTCACAAACACGATGTCTCAGCGTCCGGCGGTCCCATCGGAGGTTTTGTTTTTTGCTTTTAATAGCTTGGGATGAGAGGGGACTTTAGATTTTTTGGGGCCCTAGGCGCTATAAGATGCTGGGGCCCCCTTCTCATTCTTATCGTCTGAGAAATTTTCATCCGTCAGATTTAAAAAAAAAAAAAAAAAGCAAAGCCAAGAAAAATGTTTTTACGCTTTTTCAAATGTCATTCTATCCTCCTATTACAGTATTAGAACGTTTTGTAAGAAACAGTGCTAGTGTAATCATTCTGTCTGCACGTGCACATCGAACTTTTGTTTTCAGAGATTTTTCAAAAGTTATTTTTGCAGTTAATAAGAATTTTTTTTTTTTTTTTTTGATTGGAGGTTTAACGACCACCGTGAGCAACTCAATGGGCTATAAGCAGTCGCCCGTCCCTAATTTAGGGTCACTGGTTCCAGGGAAGGGAGAGAGCCAGTGCCGTAAGACAAACACAACATCCATGCCAGACCGGGATTCGAACCCGGACCCCTTACGGACGAATGATCAGAGGCCAGCGCCTTAGACCACTGCGCCAACGGGGCGGCCGTTAATAAGAAATCAAGGGATATTAAGCTTGGCACTTTAAATATTCATGAATTGACAGCTAAAAGCTGTCAATGTCGAAAATTAAAAAAAAAATAAAGTTCTATTGTGAACAAAGTATTCAATTTGGAGGAATATTTTATTTTTATGCCTCCAACAGTGGGCTTAATTGTTCCTTCTCAAATATTTAAATTTTCCAATTAGTTCGTTAATTTCCTGATAGTAGCGCTAAATCCAAATAATTTGGTTTTCACAGATTTTTGAAAAATTATTTTTACGAATGATAGGACATAACACTCATTAGCCGCCCCACTGACGCAGTGGGCTAGCGATGGCTTTTGATTTATTCGTCCGAGGTGAGTCCGGGTTCGAATTCCGGTCAGGCTTGGATGTTGTCTGTCTTACGGCACTGGCTGTCTCCCCCTTCACTGGAACCAGTGGTCCTAAACTAGATTAGGGACGGGTTACTGCTTATAGACTATTGAGTTGCTCACGATGGTCGCTAATCCCCCCCCCCCCAAGATTCATTAAATTTTGGCCATTTTAAATATTTCACTTCTAGTTCATAAAATTTCCGCTAGGAGTTTTCAAAGTCGAAATTCATTAAACTTTAGCTTTACGCTACGAAAAGTCAATTTCAGTTGCACCAAAAGTTCTTTTTGGCAAAACTGATTACTTTAGCACTTTTTCAGTTGAAGCTAAGTCCCTGAAAATGGATTTTCTCTAAATTGATCAGTACATTGTGTATAAATCGTAATAAAATTAGAAAGCGTTTCAATTACAAAACGTGATCTTTCCATTGTTTCATCTTTGGAAAATCATCTTGCTTTTGTGTTATGAGCAAATTAGTAGCCAACGAGCATGGTATCAAGCAAAAAAAAAAAAAAAAATGAAAAAAAAAATGAAGACATTGGCAACCGGAAACGTCCTTCACATTAGAAAATTCGGGTAAAATGCACTTTGTGCGCAGTACTTCACTTCACTAGAAAAGGGTAGATGACTTTTTGTGGGGGAGATTTAATGTAGTGAACAATTTCCTAAATCGAAGAGATTCAGCCGTCCATGGCTTAGACAAATGCCATGGACCGAGGATGTTGGAAAGTAAGAATTCAACCAGTCAATGCAGGAAAACAAAAAAGCGTTTCTTGAAAGCATTTTTCTTATTATTTTCATCGGAAAATTGAGAAGGTCTGAAGTTTCTTTTATTCTATCAGAAAGGATGAGTGATTTTTTTTTTTTGTACTTGCACTGCAGTTATCAGAAACAGAAGCATAAGAATTAATGAGTGATTTTTATTTTTTTGTACTTGCACTGCAGTTATCAGAAACAGAAGCATAAGAATTAAATGTAGAAAATTCGGTTTGAAAATCGAAAAGTAGGAACCACAGCTTTATCAGTATTAAACCAAAGGAGGAGAAAGTAATAAGAAAATGTTGTTGCACAATTAAAATTTCTTTTAACACTATTAAATAAGAAAAAGATAGTGTGATTTTCTCGAATTTCTTTATTTTTTTTAGCCTAAAACATTAATTCTTTGGGTTTAGGCTGGTTTATAGGGGGATTAGGGTTGAGAAAAATCTTGATTACCCTACTCCAAAGTGGAAAAACAATTAACAGCAAACACCCCCGATCATCAGGACATTATCTAAAAGCACTCCTAATCGCAACTCGAGGAAGGGGTGTCCAACACAGATGTTTTCCTTGTTAGTATCAACAAAGCAAGAAAAAAATATGTTACTAATCTCAGAAAGTGAAATTTCAATTGACACTACAGACAAAGTGGTCGCTCTAACGATTGATTTGTTTCGGTCCTTGAAAACCGAAACAAAACTGGCAATCCAATTATAGGTTTTCGGTGCCCCTCAAGCCCTGGGGCCCTAGACGCGCGCCTATTGCGCCTAGTCGAAAATCCGCCCCTGCTTGGGATCGTGAGACTATGTTCCTGGATATGTACAGAGCGTTTCTAAAATGTTGGCCAACGTTTGGGAACTTGTTCTACCGCCGATTCTGATGACAAAAAAAAAGTAATATAAAAATAGGACTGGAAGCACTTTCCTGCAGAGATGTACAGAGTGCATGCGCGCGCGCACACACACACACACACACACACACACACACACAGGGGTTAGACAGAATACTGTGAACACCACGCTCAGAGACGTGACTTTTAATGCAGTTGCGTACGTCGCAATACCGAAAGGTATTCACCACTTTTTGGTTGTAATAGCTCTGTTTAGACTTTAGAGCATCAAGGTCCTGTTTAAGTGCATTTAAAATTTGTTGTTGCAAAATTTCTTTCAGGGTGCCTACCTAACGGGCTTCGAAAGCGGGCTAATTGTTGGTGGCCGGCTAGTTGGTGCCTCTGGAACAACAGTGACCAGGGTAGTAAAGGTATCGAGAGCTACTGTGTCTACAGTTATGTCAGCATACAGTGTTCGTGATAAAACCTCGTCTGTGAAACACAACAGTGGCCGAAAAACGACCCTGACTAATAGAAACAGGAGAGCATTAAAGAGGATTGTTACCCGTAATAAGAAGACCACGGTACCGAAAATTAGGGCGGAACCAAATCTGCATCCTTAGACCCAAGTACCAACGGAACCAGTGCGCAGGGAACTACATAAGCAATATATTCGTGGCAGAACTGCTGTTGCAAAACCTCTGGTGACAGGAGTGAACGCACAACGGCGACAGCAAAGGTGCCAGGAGCATACAACGTGGGCGTCCGATGCATGGAAGCGTGTAATGTGGTTTACACAAAAAAAAAAAAAAAAAAAAAAAAAAATTCCCCAGCGCAAGACGTGTTTATGTGTGGAGAACACCGTCAGAAGCGTACAACCCAGACTATCTACTCCCAACAGTGCAGCATGGTGGTGGTTCTGTCACACTCTGGGCGATATTATCGTGGTTCTCAGCAGGTCCCCTGATCACCTTGAAAAGACAGATGGCTGACAGGGCGTATGAAACTATTTTGGCCAACCAAGACCATCCAATGGTTCAGGCATTGTTTCTTGCGGGGTGCCATCTATTAAGGTGATAACGCTCCTGTTCACAGAGATCGTAATGTCCAATCATGGTTTAAGGAACATGAGGACGAACGTTCACACCTTCCTTGGCCTCCCCAATCACCAGACTAAAAAAATTGTTCTCTCTCTCTCTCTCTCTCTCTCTCTCTCTCTCTCTCATATATATATTGGTTTTTGCTATATTTCTAACCCACCTTCGTTTTGCTGATGGCGTAGTCATTTTTGCAACTACCCCATCAGAGCTGCAGAATATGATCCAGGAACTTTCTGACAAGAGTAAAGAAGTGGGATTAAAAATGAACTTTCAGAAGACAAAAGTGATGTTCAATGCTTTTACAAGAAATGAAGATTTATCGATTGATGGAGAAAAGCTGGAGATAACAGACACGTACGTTTATCTTGGACAGCAGATATCAAGTGAGGGTCACATTGATGAAGAAATTAATCGACGTAAAAAACTTGCCTGGAGAGCTTTTGGAAGAAACAGCATAATTTTCAAGAGCAATATGCCATTATGTCTTAAAAGAAAAGTGTTTGATCAATGCATCCTTCCAGTGCTTACGTATGGTGCAGAGACGTGGACCTTAACTAAAAGAGACATACAAAGGCTGCAGACAACTCAAAGCAGCATGGAGAGGCGCATAATTGGTGTAACCAGGAGAGATAAGAAGAGGAACTCGTGGATCCGAAAAATGACAAGAGTGGAAGACATCATGATCAGAGTTAAATCCCTGAAATGGCAATGGGCTGGACATACTGCCAGAAGGACAGACCATCGATGGACAGCCGAAATTTTAGATTGGATTCCAAGGGACAGGAAAAAACCCAGAAGAAGACCACATGGGAGATGGGTGGATGAAATTCGAAAGTATGCAGGGGTGACATGGAGGAGACTGGCACAAGACAGACCGTTGTGGAGGAAACTTGGGGAGACCTTCGTCCAACAGTGGATTGATAATGGTTGAAATGATGATGATGATGATGATGATGATACTATTTACTAACAAGTAATTGGACACCCCTGCGATCGACGATATCTGCGGTCCTGATACACGTCACGGCTGCCGCCGTTAAATATCGTGTGGGAAACAACAACGCAACCAGTCGCATACAAGATGCCACGCAGTTCGGAGCTCTTCGATTTCGAGAAATGTGTAATCGTCGGGTATCACAGAAATGGCCGATCCATACGTGACATATCCAGCTAGTTGAAGTATCCAAAATCAACAGTGGCCTACGTGATTAGCAAGTGGAAGATGAGAGGTGACTGTCTGAATGTGCCCCGACCCGGCAGACCCAAAGAACTGGGAGTTAGAGACCGACGGGTGCTGGCCAGAGAAATTCGGAAGAACCGCACCAAATCGATGGGCCACATCCACGAGGAGTTTCAACAAGCATCTGGGAGTGTTCTTTCGATGAATACCATCTGTAAGGAAGCCCATCTGCTGTATTATCATGGACGTGCTGCCGCCCACAAGCCTTTCATCACCAAGTCCAATAGCGCTGCCCGGCTAACGTGGTGCAAAGAACGTCGACAGTGGACCGTTGAACAGTGGAAACAGGTTCTCTGCAGCGACGAATCAAGGTTCACCCTCTACCGTTCGGATAGCAGGGTCTGAGTTTGGCGTCTGCCTGGAGAACGCCTCCTGCCGAAATGTATTGTGCCAACTGTGAAGTTCAGCGGCGGTGGAATTATGCTCTGGGGTGTTTCTCCTGATAGAGCACGGGACCCTTGGTCACAATTCCTGGTACATTCAACGCCGAGACCTACTGCACCATTTTGGATGACCATGCGCTTCCTACGTTGTGGCAGTTTTACGGGGTGGACCCATGTTACTTTCAGGATGTCAATGCCACCTGTCATGTTGCGAGGTCCACCATGGTTTGGTATGGTGACAATGGGGTTAATCGAACGGACTGACCTGCGCAGAGCCCGAATCTTAACCCTATCGAGCACCTCTGGGACGAGTTGGAGCGTCGACTTAAAGGGTGCAGCCACCGTTCGAAATCGATGAAGGAACTGACCTGTCGTCTCCAAGCCGAGTGAAAGAAAATACCTTTAGCCGTCGTACAACGCCTGGTTGAGAGTATGCCGTGGAGGGTCGCAGCTGTAATCGCCGCTCGTGAAGGCTCCACCAACTTTTGAACGTGAATAAACTTCGTTTTCCTTTGCTATCACAGGTGTTCAATTACTTGTTGGTAGATAGTGTGTGTGTGTGTGTGTGAGTGAATAAATAAATAAATATATATATATATATATATATATATATATATATATATATATATATATATATATATATACTTAAGAGCAAAACTGAAGACTAAGGAAAAAATTTTAGAATTTAAAACGAAGGGTGCAAAATAACCTGAAAATCAAAACGCGCAACGCAGCAGTTTTGAAAATTCAGAATTCACATTCTATAAAGAAGATACCTAAGCAAAAAAATACATATATAATTTTGACTCACACCTAATACAACATAGAAAAGGTTATGTATCTACCTGTGTGAGTAAAAGGAGAAAAGATAAAAAAATAAAATAAAACAACTGAATGTAGAAGGTGTCGAGAATACTGAGCCTTGGCTTTATCAAGGACCAGCAAAAACTCTGCATTTTCTCACTTCCACAAAGACCTAGTTGGAAATGGGTTTCTGCAAGGCCATAGATGCAAGTAACATTCCCACCTAAAATAGTTTAAAATATATATATATATAAGTCATGTCCTCCGTAGAGTAGCATGACCTAGCACTAGTTAACAATTTCGCTTGCATCCATTAACCTTCATGGCCCGACCCATGCTCTTCATCTGTTACTATTAAACAGAGAGAAGAAGATTAAAGAGAACTCAAGCTGTGAGAGTGACATAATAAATAGAAATGATTTTCAGCTATAACGAAATTCCAAGTTCGTTTGAGAGAGAATTTAAACCTGAAAAACAATGCAAAAGAAATCCAAATTTTACATTGCAATTAAAAAAGGAAATGTTAATTTATAACGAACAGATTTTTGAAAGAAAACTTGAGTCTAAAACCCCCTACTCTACAACTTATGACAGCACGAAAACGAGAATAAGTTAAAGATAATAATTAACTAAAGAAAACTTTGTGAAAGTTATATACCTTAAACAGTTAGTTGCAATATGTACAAAGTATTTCAGCAGTGCTTTAAGTGCATAATTAATTAGTTATTAAGAACTTAACTACTTTGAAAAAACAGCGCATAGACAGCGCATAGAAAAGGAACAAGCTTAGCCTTCCTCTGTTCCTAGGTACCCCAAAAGACGCTCAAAGTTACAAAGAAAAGTAAGAGTTAAAACCCGCATAAATGTTAACAGACAAACCAATGCTTAAAAGCTGAAAAGCTAAAAAACGACAGAGAAAAGGTACATAAAGTACAAACATTGAACTTATAAAACCTAGAACCCAAAACAAGGAAGAGAGCTTACCTCTTGTGTGACAAAAACTTTTCTCCTTACAAGAGGAGAACATGGCTGACCCCTTCCGCCACTCCCTAGACGCTGGGGGCAGTGAGGGTGGGGCTGATGGCCTCCTCATACAGCAAGAAACCAACGCGCGGAGATTTTAACCAGAGAAAAAATATATAAAATTAAGACTGTGGATCTGTATGATCAGAATGAGCAGAATTAACTCTCCAGAATACATGAGAAATATTATAAAATACACGAGCAGTTTATTTAATAATCTTTGCATGTATTAAATCACCTTAGTGAGCTTCTATAGATTAATCAGAATCTTATTAATTTTAATGTTGGTTTTACTATTTTTAGTATAGCTATCCTAGTAATGAATAACTAGTTTTCTTTTTTATTTGTTTTTATTTTCTTTTATAAACAGATTTTTAAGCTTTTTTTGTGATTTTGTTTATATTATTTAATTTTTTTGTTTTGGTGAATATTAATCCTAAGATGAAGAGGATTTTTACTTTGGCCAATATAGCTAAGGTTGCAGACAGTACAGGTGAGCTTATAGATGGTATTGTAGGCTTTGCAAAACTTGTTGGAGCAATTATCCTCAACAGAAGAATACAGGTTAGGATCTGCAGATTTACATGTCAAACAACGTTTGTCATTTCATAACTTTAGATTACCTTTGCCAGCGAGTTCATACACTATGGGAAAGGGTGCTAGCCTAACCGAGCGGGAGGACTTAAAATATCTGAGCTGACCTCCAATCCATTCATCGTCCTTAGAACTCCACTTGGGCCAAAACATACAAATTCTGAGCAAACCAACTAGGAAAAACTTTTTAGAAATAAGCAGTCCAAGAAAAGACCAAACTCGAGTATAAACTACACTCCAAAAAGCTGCATCCAAAACATACTAAAAAGAAAAATTAGAAAATGAAAAAAAACCTCAAGTGAAAAAAATAGTAATATAAAAAAAATAATAATAATAATAAAACATTTCAACTAGAATTTGCGCATGAGCTGCTAAATAATAAATTGAAATTAGTTACTTAAGAGCAAAACTGAAGACTAAGGAAAAAAATTTTAGAATTTAAAACGAAGGGTGCAAAATAACCTGAAAATCAAAACGCGCAACGCAGCAGTTTTGAAAATTCAGAATTCACATTCTATAAAGAAGATACCTAAGCAAAAAAATACATATATAATTTTGACTCACACCTAATACAACATAGAAAAGGTTATGTATCTACCTGTGTGAGTAAAAGGAGAAAAGATAAAAAAATAAAATAAAACAACTGAATGTAGAAGGTGTCGAGAATACTGAGCCTTGGCTTTATCAAGGACCAGCAAAAACTCTGCATTTTCTCACTTCCACAAAGACCTAGTTGGAAATGGGTTTCTGCAAGGCCATAGATGCAAGTAACATTCCCACCTAAAATAGTTTAAAAAATATATATATAAGTCATGTCCTCCGTAGAGTAGCATGACCTAGCACTAGTTAACAATTTCGCTTGCATCCATTAACCTTCATGGCCCGACCCATGCTCTTCATCTGTTACTATTAAACAGAGAGAAGAAGATTAAAGAGAACTCAAGCTGTGAGAGTGACATAATAAATAGAAATGATTTTCAGCTATAACGAAATTCCAAGTTCGTTTGAGAGAGAATTTAAACCTGAAAAACAATGCAAAAGAAATCCAAATTTTACATTGCAATTAAAAAAGGAAATGTTAATTTATAACGAACAGATTTTTGAAAGAAAACTTGAGTCTAAAACCCCCTACTCTACAACTTATGACAGCACGAAAACGAGAATAAGTTAAAGATAATAATTAACTAAAGAAAACTTTGTGAAAGTTATATACCTTAAACAGTTAGTTGCAATATGTACAAAGTATTTCAGCAGTGCTTTAAGTGCATAATTAATTAGTTATTAAGAACTTAACTACTTTGAAAAAACAGCGCATAGACAGCGCATAGAAAAGGAACAAGCTTAGCCTTCCTCTGTTCCTAGGTACCCCAAAAGACGCTCAAAGTTACAAAGAAAAGTAAGAGTTAAAACCCGCATAAATGTTAACAGACAAACCAATGCTTAAAAGCTGAAAAGCTAAAAAACGACAGAGAAAAGGTACATAAAGTACAAACATTGAACTTATAAAACCTAGAACCCAAAACAAGGAAGAGAGCTTACCTCTTGTGTGACAAAAACTTTTCTCCTTACAAGAGGAGAACATGGCTGACCCCTTCCGCCACTCCCTAGACGCTGGGGGCAGTGAGGGTGGGGCTGATGGCCTCCTCATACAGCAAGAAACCAACGCGCGGAGATTTTAACCAGAGAAAAAATATATAAAATTAAGACTGTGGATCTGTATGATCAGAATGAGCAGAATTAACTCTCCAGAATACATGAGAAATATTATAAAATACACGAGCAGTTTATTTAATAATCTTTGCATGTATTAAATCACCTTAGTGAGCTTCTATAGATTAATCAGAATCTTATTAATTTTAATGTTGGTTTTACTATTTTTAGTATAGCTATCCTAGTAATGAATAACTAGTTTTCTTTTTTATTTGTTTTTATTTTCTTTTATAAACAGATTTTTAAGCTTTTTTTGTGATTTTGTTTATATTATTTAATTTTTTGTTTTGATAGGACCGTCATATCCATAGCACTAAGGTTCCTTTAGGTAGTTAATAGGCATCCTCTAGCCAACTTCCTTACGGCTTTGATTGGTCAGAATCATATTATTAACTGTGTAGAAAATTAAAGCAGATCTGCCAACCTTACTCTATTATTCAGAATAATTTTTCTTAAAGTTCTTTTGATGAAAGAAGAAGGAATTTCCTTCTCTAGAAAACTTTCTAATAGTATATTAATGTGGTAATTGAAATCCAAATTGTTGCTGCAAATTCTTGAAATTCTTAGGACCTGAGAAATTAGTACATTCTCAATTACTTTGGTTGAAATGTTATTATTCCAGTGTAGATATTTAATTACTTTGAAAGGAAAATTAACTCTTTTATCAAAGAGGCTAATAGATGGGTTACCTCTGTTGAGCTTAATGCTTAAGTCTAGGAACTCAAGTTCCTGATTACTGTGGTTGGTTTTACATAAGTTAAGAGAGCTAGGATAGATATTATCAAAATCACTCTCTATAACTTCTGAATTATTGATACACAGCAGATCATCAATATATCTAAAAGTGTAAAAGGTAGTTATCTGAGCAGGTGGGGGTGATTTTTAATGAATTTATATTCCTTAAAGAACAGGAATAGATTAGCGATATTTGTGGACGTTGATGTTCCCATTGGAATACCGTTCACTTGCTTATAGAGAGTATTATTATATAAGATATGGTTATTTTTTATGCAGCAATTGAGATAAGAGTTCCAAGTTCCTACATCAACAAATTGGCTAAGTTTAAATTCTGCATACAGCTCTTTAAAGGTAGTGATTATATCTGATAGAGGCAGATTAGTATATAGGTTTTCAAAATCATAACTATTAATATCTAGGGGACAAACTTTGAGTATAGTAGAAATTACTTCTGCATTATTATTAATTAGCCAAAAATCTCTGTACATCAAGTTAGAACAGTTTCTAATGTGTTTCAAAACCTTCTTTAAGACATCTTCAAAAGCAAGATCTATTTTCTTTTTATGACTTCTTACTCCACTAGCTATGAACCTGAACTTTACAGGATCCTTATGAAACTTAACCGTTGCAAAAAGAAATGGAAATTCAGGCCCATATCTTCTAGTTTGTGGAATTTTAAGTTTCTTGAAGAATGCCTTAAACCGATTTTCTAACTGCTTGGTAGAATAACTTACGGGCTCGTATGTTACTCTATTATTGAGTTCCATAGTTAACAATTCAAAATAGAACTTCTTACAGATAATTGCAAAATTATTGCTAGCTTTATCCGTAGTGGTAAAAATAAATTGGTCTTGTAGTTTGGAGAGTGACCTTTTAGCTTCTCCAGAGAAAAAGAGATTTCTGTCGAAACAAAAGTCCAGACCTGCCAACTCACCGGTGAAGCTATTGATTATATTATATTTCCATTCTGCGAAGGCCTCAATAGGCTGATTGTACGTTAAACTGGTTTTTACGATGTACTTATTTACATCTTGAGTGAAGCTCTCAAGAATCCTTTCTTTGGAAATTGTGAAGGAAGGTCTGAAATTAGAGCCATACTCTAATAAATTCCTAAGCTTTTCATTTTCAACATAACTCAAGTTTCCGGTGATAATATGGTTGTAATTCTTATCATAGTGAACTGTTTCTTTATGTTCATCACAAGAACAAGTAGTAATTACAGGAATGTAGCTCGAAGAGTTAAGTTTGTAGTTTTTAACTATTGACCCTAAGGTCTTAACATATTTAAAACTTACAATAGACTGGTGCCTGTGGATGGGAAAAAAATTGCATTATTGTAGAACAGCTTCCTTACATTGAGATTATCGTAGGCTTTATTTAGGAACCTGATGGTAACAAAATTACTGGAAAATTCTTTAAGAGAAATTTTATCTTTAAGAATATGTTTAAGAATGTCCAGAACCAAAGCAAAAACATGCTTATCAACATGGTCAGCAGTTTCATTCCAGAATTTGAAAAAACATTTAAGGACAGAGTGCTTGAAGGACTTGAGAATTTTGTAAGTATTTTTAACAAAATTAGTGCCTGTTTTAAAGCTTTCCAGAGTTTTTAGCAAGTTAGCAAAATCAACTTTGCTTGATGTGCGAACTAACCTCTGTCCTCTATTACCTCTAGAGCAGCTCTTATTATTAACAAGAAAGAAGAGTTCACGAATTGAAAATTTATGCTGATTATGCTTATTGTCAGATAGAGTGGAATTAAGGCCATAGGGATAAAGAGACTGATGCTGCAAAATTTCAAGGGATTCAGTTTCTAGCCGAGCATAGAGGTCAGGAATAATATGTAGTACCTCTATTTTCACTTTGTCAAAACCATGAGTATGGAAATGCTCTAATTCAAAGGTAGAGTACTGGTTGGCGTTTGTGGAGGGGTTCACTCCTGAATTAGAGAACTTGTTTACTAGAGACCTGTGACCATTAATCCTAAGATGAAGAGGATTTTTACTTTGGCCAATATAGCTAAGGTTGCAGACAGTACAGGTGAGCTTATAGATGGTATTGTAGGCTTTGCAAAACTTGTTGGAGCAATTATCCTCAACAGAAGAATACAGGTTAGGATCTGCAGATTTACATGTCAAACAACGTTTGTCATTTCATAACTTTAGATTACCTTTGCCAGCGAGTTCATACACTATGGGAAAGGGTGCTAGCCTAACCGAGCGGGAGGACTTAAAATATCTGAGCTGACCTCCAATCCATTCATCGTCCTTAGAACTCCACTTGGGCCAAAACATACAAATTCTGAGCAAACCAACTAGGAAAAACTTTTTAGAAATAAGCAGTCCAAGAAAAGACCAAACTCGAGTATAAACTACACTCCAAAAAGCTGCATCCAAAACATACTAAAAAGAAAAATTAGAAAATGAAAAAAAACCTCAAGTGAAAAAAATAGTAATAAAAAAAAAAATAATAATAATAATAAAACATTTCAACTAGAATTTGCGCATGAGCTGCTAAATAATAAATTGAAATTAGTTACTTAAGAGCAAAACTGAAGACTAAGGAAAAAATTTTAGAATTTAAAACGAAGGGTGCAAAATAACCTGAAAATCAAAACGCGCAACGCAGCAGTTTTGAAAATTCAGAATTCACATTCTATAAAGAAGATACCTAAGCAAAAAAATACATATATAATTTTGACTCACACCTAATACAACATAGAAAAGGTTATGTATCTACCTGTGTGAGTAAAAGGAGAAAAGATAAAAAAATAAAATAAAACAACTGAATGTAGAAGGTGTCGAGAATACTGAGCCTTGGCTTTATCAAGGACCAGCAAAAACTCTGCATTTTCTCACTTCCACAAAGACCTAGTTGGAAATGGGTTTCTGCAAGGCCATAGATGCAAGTAACATTCCCACCTAAAATAGTTTAAAAAATATATATATAAGTCATGTCCTCCGTAGAGTAGCATGACCTAGCACTAGTTAACAATTTCGCTTGCATCCATTAACCTTCATGGCCCGACCCATGCTCTTCATCTGTTACTATTAAACAGAGAGAAGAAGATTAAAGAGAACTCAAGCTGTGAGAGTGACATAATAAATAGAAATGATTTTCAGCTATAACGAAATTCCAAGTTCGTTTGAGAGAGAATTTAAACCTGAAAAACAATGCAAAAGAAATCCAAATTTTACATTGCAATTAAAAAAGGAAATGTTAATTTATAACGAACAGATTTTTGAAAGAAAACTTGAGTCTAAAACCCCTACTCTACAACTTATGACAGCACGAAAACGAGAATAAGTTAAAGATAATAATTAACTAAAGAAAACTTTGTGAAAGTTATATACCTTAAACAGTTAGTTGCAATATGTACAAAGTATTTCAGCAGTGCTTTAAGTGCATAATTAATTAGTTATTAAGAACTTAACTACTTTGAAAAAACAGCGCATAGACAGCGCATAGAAAAGGAACAAGCTTAGCCTTCCTCTGTTCCTAGGTACCCCAAAAGACGCTCAAAGTTACAAAGAAAAGTAAGAGTTAAAACCCGCATAAATGTTAACAGACAAACCAATGCTTAAAAGCTGAAAAGCTAAAAAACGACAGAGAAAAGGTACATAAAGTACAAACACTGAACTTATAAAACCTAGAACCCAAAACAAGGAAGAGAGCTTACCTCTTGTGTGACAAAAACTTTTCTCCTTACAAGAGGAGAACATGGCTGACCCCTTCCGCCACTCCCTAGACGCTGGGGGGCAGTGAGGGTGGGGCTGATGGCCTCCTCATACAGCAAGAAACCAACGCGCGGAGATTTTAACCAGAGAAAAAATATATAAAATTAAGACTGTGGATCTGTATGATCAGAATGAGCAGAATTAACTCTCCAGAATACATGAGAAATATTATAAAATACACGAGCAGTTTATTTAATAATCTTTGCATGTATTAAATCACCTTAGTGAGCTTCTATAGATTAATCAGAATCTTATTAATTTTAATGTTGGTTTTACTATTTTTAGTATAGCTATCCTAGTAATGAATAACTAGTTTTCTTTTTTTATTTGTTTTTATTTTCTTTTATAAACAGATTTTTAAGCTTTTTTTGTGATTTTGTTTATATTATTTAATTTTTTGTTTTGATAGGACCGTCATATCCATAGAACTAAGGTTCCTTTAGGTAGTTAATAGGCATCCTCTAGCCAACTTCCTTACGGCTTTGATTGGTCAGAATCATATTAACTGTGTAGAAAATTAAAGCAGATCTGCCAACCTTACTCTATTATTCAGAATAATTTTTCTTAAAGTTCTTTTGATGAAAGAAGAAGGAATTTCGTTCTCTAGAAAACTTTCTAATAGTATATTAATGTGGTAATTGAAATCCAAATTGTTGCTGCAAATTCTTGAAATTCTTAGGACCTGAGAAATTAGTACATTCTCAATTACTTTGGTTGAAATGTTATTATTCCAGTGTAGATATTTAATTACTTTGAAAGGAAAATTAACTCTTTTATCAAAGAGGCTAATAGATGGGTTACCTCTGTTGAGCTTAATGCTTAAGTCTAGGAACTCAAGTTCCTGATTACTGTGGTTGGTTTTACATAAGTTAAGAGAGCTAGGATAGATATTATCAAAATCATATATATATATATATATATATTCTATAAAGAAGATACCTAAGCAAAAAAATACATATATAATTTTGACTCACACCTAGTACAACATAGAAAAGGTTATGTATCTACCTGTGTGAGTAAAAGGAGAAAAGATAAAAAAATAAAATAAAACAACTGAATGTAGAAGGTGTCGAGAATACTGAGCCTTGGCTTTATCAAGGACCAGCAAAAACTCTGCATTTTCTCACTTCTACAAAGACCTAGTTGGAAATGGGTTTCTGCAAGGCCATAGATGCAAGTAACATTCCCACCTAAAATAGTTTAAAAAATATATATATAAGTCATGTCCTCCGTAGAGTAGCATGACCTAGCACTAGTTAACAATTTCGCTTGCATCCATTAACCTTCATGGCCCGACCCATGCTCTTCATCTGTTACTATTAAACAGAGAGAAGAAGATTAAAGAGAACTCAAGCTGTGAGAGTGACATAATAAATAGAAATGATTTTCAGCTATAAGAAATTCCAAGTTCGTTTGAGAGAGAATTTAAACCTGAAAAACAATGCAAAAGAAATCCAAATTTTACATTGCAATTAAAAAAGGAAATGTTAATTTATAACGAACAGATTTTTGAAAGAAAACTTGAGTCTAAAACCCCCTACTCTACAACTTATGACAGCACGAAAACGAGAATAAGTTAAAGATAATAATTAACTAAAGAAAACTTTGTGAAAGTTATATACCTTAAACAGTTAGTTGCAATATGTACAAAGTATTTCAGCAGTGCTTTAAGTGCATAATTAATTAGTTATTAAGAACTTTACTACTTTGAAAAAACAGCGCATAGACAGCGCATAGAAAAGGAACAAGCTTAGCCATCTTCTGTTCCTAGGTACCCCAAAAGACGCTCAAAGTTACAAAGAAAAGTAAGAGTTAAAACCCGCATAAATGTTAACAGACAAACCAATGCTTAAAAGCTGAAAAGCTAAAAAACGACAGAGAAAAGGTACATAAAGTACAAACATTGAACTTATAAAACCTAGAACCCAAAAACAAGGAAGAGAGCTTACCTCTTGTGTGACAAAAACTTTTCTCCTCACAAGAGGAGAACATGGCTGACCTCTTCCGCCACTCCCTAGACGCTGGGGGCAGTGAGGGTGGGGCTGATGGCCTCCTCATACAGCAAGAAACCAACGCGCGGAGATTTTAACCAGAGAAAAAAATATATAAACTTAAGACTGTGGATCTGTATGATCAGAATGAGCAGAATTAACTCTCCAGAATACATGAGAAATATTATAAAATACACGAGCAGTTTATTTAATAATCTTTGCATGTATTAAATCACCTTAGTGAGCTTCTATAGATTAATCAGAATCTTATTAATTTTAATGTTGGTTTTACTATTTTTAGTATAGCTATCCTAGTGATGAATAACTAGTTTTCTTTTTATTTGTTTTTATTTTCTTTTATAAACAGATTTTTAAGCTTTTTTGTGATTTTGTTTATATTATTTAATTTTTTGTTTTAATAGGACCGTCATATCCATAGCACTAAGGTTCCTTTAGGTAGTTAATAGGCATCCTCTAGCCAACTTCCTTACGGCTTTGATTGGTCAGAATCATATTATTAACTGTAGAAAATTAAAGCAGATCTGCCAACCTTACTCTATTATTCAGAATAATTTTTCTTAAAGTTCTTTTGATGAAAGAAGAAGGAATTTCGTTCTCTAGAAAACTTTCTAATAGTATATTAATGTGGTAATTGAAATCCAAATTGTTGCTGCAAATTCTTGAAATTCTTAGGACCTGAGAAATTAGTACATTCTCAATTACTTTGGTTGAAATGTTATTATTCCAGTGTAGATATTTAATTACTTTGAAAGGAAAATTAACTCTTTTATCAAAGAGGCTAATAGATGGGTTACCTCTGTTGAGCTTAATGCTTAAGTCTAGGAACTCAAGTTCCTGATTACTGTGGTTGGTTTTACATAAGTTAAGAGAGCTAGGATAGATATTATCAAAATCACTCTCTATAACTTCTGAATTATTGATACACAGCAGATCATCAATATATCTAAAAGTGTAAAGGTAGTTATCTGAGCAGGTGGGGTGATTTTTAATGAATTTATATTCCTTAAAGAACAGGAATAGATTAGCGATATTTGTGGACGTTGATGTTCCCATTGGAATACCGTTCACTTGCTTATAGAGAGTATTATTATATAAGATATGGTTATTTTTTATGCAGCAATTGAGATAAGAGTTCCAAGTTCCTACATCAACAAATTGGTTAAGTTTAAATTCTGCATACAGCTCTTTAAAGGTAGTGATTATATCTGATAGAGGCAGATTAGTATATAGGTTTTCAAAATCATAACTATTAATATCTAGGGGACAAACTTTGAGTATAGTAGAAATTACTTCTGCATTATTATTAATTATCCAAAAATCTCTGTACATCAAGTTAGAACAGTTTCTAATGTGTTTCAAAACCTTCTTTAAGACATCTTCAAAAGCAAGATCTATTTTCTTTTTATGACTCCTTACTCCACTAGCTATGAACCTGAACTTCACAGGATCCTTATGAAACTTAACCGTTGCAAAAAGAAATGGAAATTCAGGCCCATATCTTCTAGTTTGTGGAATTTTAAGTTTCTTGAAGAATGCCTTAAACCGATTTTCTAACTGCTTGGTAGAATAACTTACGGGCTCGTGTGTTACTCTATTATTGAGTTCCATAGTTAACAATTCAAAATAGAACTTCTTACAGATAATTGCAAAATTATTGCTAGCTTTATCCGTAGTGGTAAAAATAAATTGGTCTTGTAGTTTGGAGAGTGACCTTTTAGCTTCTCCAGAGAAAAAGAGATTTCTGTCGAAACAAAAGTCCAGACCTGCCAACTCACCGGTGAAGCTATTGATTATATTATATTTCCATTCTGCGAAGGCCTCAATAGGCTGATTGTACGTTAAACTGGTTTTTACGATGTACTTATTTACATCTTGAGTGAAGCTCTCAAGAATCCTTTCTTTGGAAATTATGAAGGAAGGTCTGAATTTAGAGCCATACTCTAATAAATTCCTAAGCTTTTCATTTTCAACATAACTCAAGTTTCCGGTGATAATATGGTTGTAATTCTTATCATAGTGAACTGTATCTTTATGTTCATCACAAGAACAAGTAGTAATTACAGGAATGTAGCTCGAAGAGTTAAGTTTGTAGTTTTTAACTATTGACCCTAAGGTCTTAACATATTTAAAACTTACAATAGACTGGTGCCTGTGGATGGGAAAAAAAATTGCATTATTGTAGAACAGCTTCCTTACATTGAGATTATCGTAGGCTTTATTTAGGAACCTGATGGTAACAAAATTACTGGAAAATTCTTTAAGAGAAATTTTATCTTTAAGAATATGTTTAAGAATGTCCAGAACCAAAGCAAAAACATGCTTATCAACATGGTCAGCAGTTTCATTCCAGAATTTGAAAAGCTTAGGTATCTTCTTTATAGAATGTGAATTCTGAATTTTCAAAACTGCTGCGTTGCGCGTTTTGATTTTCAGGTTATTTTGCACCCTTCGTGTTAAATTCTAAAATTTTTTCCTTAGTCTTCAGTTTTGCTCTTAAGTATATATATATATATATATATATATATATATATATATATATATATATATATATATATATTGCTAATCTATTCCTGTTCTTTAAGGAACATAAATTCATTAAAAATCACCCCACCTGCTCAGATAACTACCTTTACACATTTGGATATATTGATGATCTGCTGTGTATCAATAATTCAGAAGTTATAGAGAGTGATTTTGATAATATCTATCCTAGCTCTCTTAACTTATGTAAAACCAACCACAGTAATCAGGAACTTGAGTTCCTAGACTTAAGCATTAAGCTCAACAGAGGTAACCCATCTATTAGCCTCTTTGATAAAAGAGTTAATTTTCCTTTCAAAGTAATTAAATATCTACACTGGAATAATAACATATCAACCAAAGTAATTGAGAATGTACTAATTTCTCAGGTCCTAAGAATTTCAAGAATTTGCAGCAACAATTTGGACTTCAATTACCACATCAATATACTATTAGATAGTTTTCTAGAGAACGAAATTCCTTCTTCTTTCATCAAAAGAACTTTAAGAAAAATTATTCTGAATAATAGAGTAAGGTTGGCCGATCTGCTTTAATTTTCTACACAGTTAATAATATGATTCTGACCAATCAAAGCCGTAAGGAAGTTGGCTAGAGGATGCCTATTAACTACTAAAAGGAACCTTAGTGCTATGGATATGAAGGTCCTATTAAAACAAAAAAATTAAATAATATAGACAAAATCACAAAAAAAGCTTAAAAATCTGTTTATAAAAGAAAATAAAAACAAATAAAAAAGAAAACTAGTTATTCATCACCAGAATAGCTATACTAAAAACAGTAAAACTAACATTAAAATTAATAAGATTCTGAATAATCTATAGAAGCTCACTAAGGTGATTTAATACATGCAAAGATTATTAAATACACCACTTGTGTATTTTATATTATTTCTCATGTATTCTGGAGAGTTAATTCTGCTCTTTCTGATCATACAGGTCAACAGTCTTAAGTATATATATATTTTTTCTCTGGTTAAAATCTCCGCGAGTTGGTTTCTTTCAGTATGAGGAGGCCATCAGCCCCACCCACACTGCCCCCAACGACTAGGGAGTGGCAAAAGTGTTAGGACGCTTGGGGAAGAGGTCAGCCATGTTTCCTCTTGTGTGGAGAAAGTTTAGTTGCATAAGAGGTAAGCTCTCTTCCTTGTCTTTAGCTTTTAGGTTTTATGAGTTCAATGTTTGTACTTCTTGTACTTTTTTTCTCTGTTGTTTTTTGCTTATTAGCTTTTAGGCACTGGCTTGCCTGTTAAAATTTTTGCGGGTTTTAACTCTTTCTTTTCTTGGTAACTTTGTGCGTCTTTTAGGAAACTTAGGCCCAGCAGCTGGCTAAGCATAGTTCCTTTACTTTACGCTGTATTTTCAAAGTAGTTAAGTTCTTAATAACTACTTAATTATGCACTTAAAGCACTGCTGAAATACTTTGTACATATTGCAACTAATTGTTTATGTCATATAACTTTCACAAAGCTTTTCTTTAGTTAATTATTGTCTTTAATTTACTCTCGTTTTTGTGTTGTCAGAAGTTGTAGAGTAGGGGGTTTTAGAATCAAGTTTTCTTTCAAAAATCTGAGTTTTAAAAAATTAATATTTCCTTTTTTAATAGCAATGAAAAAATTTGGATTTCTTTTGCATTGCTTTTCAGGTTTAAATTCTCTCTCAGGCGAACTTGGCATTTCGTTATAGCTGAAAATTATTTCTAATTATTATGTCACTCTCACAGCTTGAGTTCTCTTTAATCTTCTTCTCTCTGTTTAATAGTAACAGATGAAGAGCATGGGTCGGGCCATGAAGGTTATGTATGCAAGCGAAATTGTTAACTAGAGCTAGGTCATACAACTCTGTGGAGGTCATGACATATATATATTTTTTAAAACAATTTTTGGTGGGCTTGTTACTTGCATCTATGGCCTTGCAGAAACCCATTTCCAACTAGGTCTTTGTGGAAGTGAGAAAATGCAGAGTTTTTGCTGGCCCTTGATAAAGCCAAGGCTCAGTATTCTCGACACTTTCTACATTCAGTTGTTTTATTTTATTTTTTTATCTTTTCTCCTTTTACTCACACCGGTAGATACATAACCTTTTCTATGTTGTACTTGGTATGAGTCAAAAAAATATATATTTTTTGCTTAGGTCTCTTCTTAATAGAATATATATATATATATACTTAAGAGCAAAACTGAAGACTAAGGAAAAAATTTTATAATTTAACACGAAGGGTGCACAATAACCTGAAAATCAAAACGCGCAACGCAGCAGTTTTGAAAATTCAGAATTCACATTCTATAAAGAAGATACCTAAGCAAAAAAATACATATATGATTTTGACTCACACCTAGTACAACATAGAAAAGGTTATGTATCTAACATACGAGCCCGTAAGTTATTCTACCAAGCAGTTAGAATATCGGTTTAAGGCATTCTTCAAGAAACTTAAAATTCCACAAACTAGAAGATATGGGCCTGAATTTCCATTTCTTTTTGCAACGGTTAAGTTTCATAAGGATCCTGTGAAGTTCAGGTTCATAGCTAGTGGAGTAAGGAGTCATAAAAAGAAAATAGATCTTGCTTTTGAAGATGTCTTAAAGAAGGTTTTGAAACACATTAGAAACTGTTCTAACTTGATGTACAGAGATTTTTGGATAATTAATAATAATGCAGAAGTAATTTCTACTATACTCAAAGTTTGTCCCCTAGATATTAATAGTTATGATTTTGAAAACCTATATACTAATCTGCCTCTATCAGATATAATCACTACCTTTAAAGAGCTGTATGCAGAATTTAAACTTAACCAATTTGTTGATGTAGGAACTTGGAACTCTTATCTCAATTGCTGCATAAAAAATAACCATATCTTATATAATAATACTCTCTATAAGCAAGTGAACGGTATTCCAATGGGAACATCAACGTCCACAAATATCGCTAATCTATTCCTGTTCTTTAAGGAATATAAATTCATTAAAAATCACCCCACCTGCTCAGATAACTACCTTTACACTTTTAGATATATTGATGATCTGCTGTGTATCAATAATTCAGAAGTTATAGAGAGTGATTTTGATAATATCTATCCTAGCTCTCTTAACTTATGTAAAACCAACCACAGTAATCAGGAACTTGAGTTCCTAGACTTAAGCATTAAGCTCAACAGAGGTAACCCATCTATTAGCCTCTTTGATAAAAGAGTTAATTTTCCTTTCAAAGTAATTAAATATCTACACTGGAATAATAACATTTCAACCAAAGTAATTGAGAATGTACTAATTTCTCAGGTCCTAAGAATTTCGAGAATTTGCAGCAACAATTTGGATTTCAATTACCACATTAATATACTATTAGAAAGTTTTCTAGAGAACGAAATTCCTTCTTCTTTCATCAAAAGAACTTTAAGAAAAATTATTCTGAATAATAGAGTAAGGTTGGCAGATCTGCTTTAATTTTCTACAGTTAATAATATGATTCTGACCAATCAAAGCCGTAAGGAAGTTGGCTAGAGGATGCCTATTAACTACCTAAAGGAACCTTAGTGCTATGGATATGACGGTCCTATTAAAACAAAAAATTTAAATAATATAAACAAAATCACAAAAAAAGCTTAAAAATCTGTTTATAAAAGAAAATAAAAACAAATAAAAAAGAAAACTAGTTATTCATCACTAGGATAGCTATACTAAAAATAGTAAAACCAACATTAAAATTAATAAGATTCTGATTAATCTATAGAAGCTCACTAAGGTGATTTAATACATGCAAAGATTATTAAATAAACTGCTCGTGTATTTTATAATATTTCTCATGTATTCTGGAGAGTTAATTCTGATCATACAGATCCACAGTCTTAAGTTTATATATTTTTTTCTCTGGTTAAAATCTCCGCGCGTTGGTTTCTTGCTGTATGAGGAGGCCATCAGCCCCACCCTCACTGCCCCCCAGCGTCTAGGGAGTGGCGGAAGAGGTCAGCCATGTTCTCCTCTTGTGAGGAGAAAAGTTTTTGTCACACAAGAGGTAAGCTCTCTTCCTTGTTTTTGGGTTCTAGGTTTTATAAGTTCAATGTTTGTACTTTATGTACCTTTTCTCTGTCGTTTTTTAGCTTTTCAGCTTTTAAGCATTGGTTTGTCTGTTAACATTTATGCGGGTTTTAACTCTTACTTTTCTTTGTAACTTTGAGCGTCTTTTGGGGTACCTAGGAACAGAAGATGGCTAAGCTTGTTCCTTTTCTATGCGCTGTCTATGCGCTGTTTTTTTCAAAGTAGTAAAGTTCTTAATAACTAATTAATTATGCACTTAAAGCACTGCTGAAATACTTTGTACATATTGCAACTAACTGTTTAAGGTATATAACTTTCACAAAGTTTTCTTTAGTTAATTATTATCTTTAACTTATTCTCGTTTTCGTGCTGTCATAAGTTGTAGAGTAGGGGGTTTTAGACTCAAGTTTTCTTTCAAAAATCTGTTCGTTATAAATTAACATTTCCTTTTTAATTGCAATGTAAAATTTGGATTTCTTTTGCATTGTTTTTCAGGTTTAAATTCTCTCTCAAACGAACTTGGAATTTCGTTATAGCTGAAAATCATTTCTATTTATTATGTCACTCTCACAGCTTGAGTTCTCTTTAATCTTCTTCTCTCTGTTTAATAGTAACAGATGAAGAGCATGGGTCGGGCCATGAAGGTTAATGGATGCAAGCGAAATTGTTAACTAGTGCTAGGTCATGCTACTCTACGGAGGACATGACTTATATATATATTTTTTAAACTATTTTAGGTGGGAATGTTACTTGCATCTATGGCCTTGCAGAAACCCATTTCCAACTAGGTCTTTGTAGAAGTGAGAAAATGCAGAGTTTTTGCTGGTCCTTGATAAAGCCAAGGCTCAGTATTCTCGACACCTTCTACATTCAGTTGTTTTATTTTATTTTTTTATCTTTTCTCCTTTTACTCACACAGGTAGATACATAACCTTTTCTATGTTGTACTAGGTGTGAGTCAAAATTATATATGTATTTTTTTTGCTTAGGTATCTTCTTTATAGAATATATATATATATATATATATATATATATATATATATGGGATGTAAGGTCAGGTGATGCGTAACATCACAGCCTCTCCTTGACAAATGTCAACCCCGCCTTCTCGTGGTGCATCCTGTTCCCACTAAAGGGGCTCTGACGACCGCCCATAGCGGTATAACTATACCATCGGGATCAGAGGAAATGCTATCCCACACTCACCAACCCGCTTGGCCAGCGTGGTGAGTTATGGCCAAACCCCTCCAAAATGATTCCACAACTTAAATCTTGGCCCTCAGTCTCCGGCAGCTGGAATGTACCTGGCCAAGGCAGCGGCCAGTGCGACATGAAGGCAGAGGGTGCTAAGAATCCCCGGAGGACCGGACTAGGCTGCCATCTGATGCTGACCTTGGCTACTTACAATGGACGCTCCCTATCTTCTGATTCAAGGCTTCTTGAATTGGAAGAGGAACTACAAAGGATCAAGTGGGACATTGTGGGGCTAAGTGAGGTAAGGAGAAAAGGAGAAGATCTCATCGAACTGAAAAGTGGACATCTCTTCTACTATCGTGGGACAGATACTGGCAGAACTAGTGGTGTTGGATTTATAATAAACAAGAAACTGAAGGATAAAGTTGTAGAAGTTGAAAGTTCCTCTGACAGAGCTGCACGACTTGTTATCCAACTCTCGAAAAGATACCAGGCTCAGATTATTCAAACTTATGCACCCACCACAAGTCATCCTGAAGAAGAAATTGAAGAATTTTATGAGGAAATTTGTCATCTAAATAATAAAGGTAAGCAGCGCTTGAAAATAATTATGGGAGATTTCAATGCAAAAATAGGGCAACGGCAACAGAATGAAACTTCGGTAGGTAAATTCGGTCATGGCAACAGAAACCAGCGTGGAAATACTCTCGTTGAGTTTGCAGAGGCAGAAGGGTTTTTCATCTTGAACTCCTTCTTCAAGAAAAAGCCACACAGGAAATGGACATGGAGACATCCAAATGGGACGACAAGTGAAATTGATTTTATTATGTGTAACAAAAAATTCGTCATAGAAGACTGCAGTGTGCTAAACAAGTTCAACACAGGTAGTGACCATAGATTGGTGAGATGTAAGATGCACCTGAACGCTAAACTTGAACGTGGCAAGCTCATAGGACAAACAAAATCTATTGACATAACCAACCTTAAAAAACACCATAATACCTTCAAGTTAGAACTGAAGAACAGGTTCTCTGCTTTAGAAGGCCTAACATCGGAAGAAGTGGACATCTCTGAAGTTAACAGAAAAGTAACCAAAGCTCTTATGGAAACAGCAACAAAATTAGCTGGGTCTAAGAACAAGTTGCATGTGAACAAATTATCAGGAAAAACCAAAATGTTGATGCAAAAAAGAAGAGAGATGAGGACAACTAAAGAAGATGTGACTTCCAAAGTGGAATATATAGAGCTATGCAAGACAGTAAGAAAAAGTATCACTGAAGACGTAAGGAAATTCAACTGTGAACTAGTGAGGAAAGCAATTGAAAACAACCAAAGCCTAAAGATAGCAAAGGGACATCTCAGTAAGGGAAGAAAACAGATTATGGCACTGAGAAAAGAAGATGGTTCTGTAACAAGAAATAGAGGCGAAATTTTGACAAGAGTGAAAGATTTCTACTCCAAATTATATGAAAGGGATGATATATGCACTCCAGACATCATGAAAGATACCAGTACCAGAGTTCCTCCAGTCCTTCCAGCAGAAGTTGCACATGCAATCAAGAACATGAAGCGAGGAAAAGCTCCAGGAGAAGATGGAATTACTGTAGACATCATACAAGAAGCAAGTGGAGAAATCGAAACAGTACTCGCCCAAATTTTCACTCGATGCCTTAATGAAGGAAAGATTCCTGAGGATTGGAACACCGCTACAATGATCCTGCTACATAAGAAAGGTGACATTGAGGATCTCGGAAACTACAGACCTATCAGCCTCCTATCAGTAGTTTATAAAATCTTCACTAAAGTTCTTTCACACCGCTTGAAGGTAACACTGGACATGGCTCAACCGAGAGAACAAGCTGGATTCAGGAGTGGCTACAGCACAATAGATCATATCCACGTGCTGAGAGAACTAATTGAAAGAGCGAGGGAATATGAACTTCCATTGTGCATGGCTTTTATCGATTATGAAAAAGCCTTTGATTCGGTGAAACCATCAGCAGTTACAATGGCTCTGAAAACCTGCGGTATTGAAGATGCATACATTAATATTATTAATAACATCTATGAAAATGCAAGTGCAAAGATTAGGCTGTTTGAAAATACAACACACATAAAAATTGGAAAGGGAGTGAGACAAGGTGACACCATATCTCCGAAGCTCTTTAATGCCACATTGGAGGGTGTTTTTCAGTCACTGAGCTGGGAAAACAAGGGGATAAAGATTAATGGAGATTATCTAACCCACCTTCGTTTTGCTGATGACGTAGTCATTTTTGCAACTACCCCATCAGAGCTGCAGAGTATGATCCAGGAACTTGCTGACAAGAGTAAAGAAGTGGGATTAAAAATGAACTTTCAGAAGACAAAAGTGATGTTCAATGCTTTTACAAGAAATGAAGATTTATCGATTGATGGAGAAAAGCTGGAGATAACAGACACGTACGTTTATCTTGGACAGCAGATATCAAGTGAGGGTCACATTGATGAAGAAATTAATCGGCGTACAAAACTTGCCTGGAGAGCTTTTGGAAGAAACAGCATAATTTTCAAGAGCAATATGCCATTATGTCTTAAAAGAAAAGTGTTTGATCAATGCATCCTTCCAGTGCTTACGTATGGTGCGGAGACGTGGACCTTAACTAAAAGAGACATACAAAGGCTGCAGACAACTCAAAGAAGCATGGAGAGGTGCATGCTTGGTGTAACCAGGAGAGATAAGAAGAGGAACTCGTGGATCCGAAAAATGACAAGAGTGGAAGACATCATGATCAGAGTTAAATCCCTGAAATGGCAATGGGCTGGACATACTGCCAGAAGGACAGATCATCGATGGACAGCTGAAATTTTAGATTGGATTCCAAGGGACAGGAAAAGACCCAGAAGAAGACCACATGGGAGATGGGTGGATGAAATTCGAAAGTATGCAGGGGTGACATGGAGGAGACTGGCACAAGACAGACCGTTGTGGAGGAAACTTGGGGAGACCTTCGTCCAGCAGTGGATTGATAATGGTTGACAATGATGATGATGATGATGATATATATATATATATATGCTCAGATAACTACCTTTACACTTTTAGATATATTGATGATCTGCTGTGTATCAATAATTCAGAAGTTATAGAGAGTGATTTTGATAATATCTATCCTAGCTCTCTTAACTTATGTAAAACCAACCACAGTAATCAGGAACTTGAGTTCCTAGACTTAAGCATTAAGCTCAACAGAGGTAACCCATCTATTAGCCTCTTTGATAAAAGAGTTAATTTTCCTTTCAAAGTAATTAAATATCTACACTGGAATAATAACATATCAACCAAAGTAATTGAGAATGTACTAATTTCTCAGGTCCTAAGAATTTCAAGAATTTGCAGCAACAATTTGGACTTCAATTACCACATTAATATACTATTAGAAAGTTTTCTAGAGAACGAAATTCCTTCTTCTTTCATCAAAAGAACTTTAAGAAAAAATTATTCTGAATAATAGAGTAAGGTTGGCAGATCTGCTTTAATTTTCTACACAGTTAATAATATGATTCTGACCAATCAAAGCCGTAAGGAAGTTGGCTAGAGGATGCCTATTAACTACCTAAAGGAACCTTAGTGCTATGGATATGACGGTCCTATTAAAACAAAAAATTAAATAATATAAACAAAATCACAAAAAAAGCTTAAAAATCTGTTTATAAAAGAAAATAAAAACAAATAAAAAAGAAAACTAGTTATTCATCACTAGGATAGCTATACTAAAAATAGTAAAACCAACATTAAAATTAATAAGATTCTGATTAATCTATAGAAGCTCACTAAGGTGATTTAATACATGCAAAGATTATTGAATAAACTGCTCGTGTATTTTGTAATATTTCTCATGTATTCTGGAGAGTTAATTCTGCTCTTTCTGAACATACAGATCCACAGTCTTATGTTTATATATTTTTTTCCCTGGTTAAAATCTCCGCGCGTTGGTTTCTTGCTGTATGAGGAGGCCATCAGCCCCACCCTCACTGCCCCCCAGCGTCTAGGGAGTGGCAGAAGAGGTCAGCCATGTTCTTCTCTTGTGAGGAGAAAAGTTTTTGTAACACAAGAAGTAAGCTCTCTTCCTTGTTTTTGGGTTCTAGGTTTTATAAGTTCAATGTTTGTACTTCATGTACCTTTTCTCTGTCGTTTTTTAGCTTTTCAACTTTTAGGCATTGGTTTGTCTGTTAACATTTTTGCGGGTTTTAACTCTTTCTTTTCTTTGTAACTTTGAGCGTCTTTTGGGGTACCTAGGAACAGAAGATGGCTTAGCTTGTTCCTTGTCTATGCGCTGTTTTTTCAAAGTAGTTAAGTTCTTAATAACTAATTAATTATGCACTTAAAGCACTGCTGAAATACTTTGTACATATTGCAACTAACTGTTTAAGGTATATAACTTTCACAAAGTTTTCTTTTAGTTAATTATTATCTTTAACTTATTCTCGTTTTCGTGTTGTCATAAGTTGTAGAGTAGGGGGTTTTAGACTCAAGTTTTCTTTCAAAAATCTGTTCGTTATAAATTAACATTTCCTTTTTTAATTGCAATGTAAAATTTGGATTTCTTTTGCATTGTTTTTCAGGTTTAAATTCTCTCTCAAACGAACTTGGAATTTCGTTATGGCTGAAAATCATTTCTAATTATTATGTCACTCTCACAGCTTGAGTTCTCTTTAATCTTCTTCTCTCTGTTTAATAGTAACAGATGAAGAGTATGGGTCGGGCCAGGAAGGTTAATGGATGCAAGCGAAATTGTTAACTAGTGCTAGGTCATGCAACTCTAAGGAGGACATGACTTATATATATATTTAAACTATTTTAGGTGGGAATGTTACTTGCATCTATGGCCTTGCAGAAACCCATTTCCAACTAGGTCTTTGTGGAAGTGAGAAAATGCAGAGTTTTTGCTGGTCCTTGATAAGGCCAAGGCTCAGTATTCTCGACACCTTCTACATTCAGTTGTTTTATTTTATTTTTTTATCTTTTTTCCTTTTTGATCACACAGGTAGATACATAACCTTTTCTATGTTGTACTAGGTGTGAGTCAAAATTATATATGTATTTTTTTGCTTAGGTATCTTCTTTATAGAATATATATATATATATATATATAGAGAGAGAGAGAGAGAGAGAGAACAATTTTATTTATGTACACTGGCAGAAAGTGAAAAAAGAACACCAAGGAGGAGACTTCTGACACCAACGAAATGTATACAGCATAATAACGGAATACAGAGGATAACGTGATCAAAACATTATGGCAAAATACAGCTGTATTTGCTGGTAAATTGAAAAATAACATTTCCATGTAACATGGTTAGTACGAGGTTGAACCGCCATGAACTGCGTCACACTGTACAATTTTGGCATGGAGTCTGTCGTACAGATGTTGGATGTAAGTTTGGGGTATTGAGTTCCAAGCATCCTCAACCTGGACGCGTAAATCGGGGATAGTTGTGGCTGGCCGTCGAGACCGGATAAGTCGTTGTCCCATAAAATCCCACACGTGCTCAATGGGGGACAAATCCGGTGAACGTGCAGGCCATGGAAGTTGTCTCACACCCTGAAGTGCATGTTGCGTTGCACGTGCCGTGTGTGGGCGTGCGTTATCTTGCTGGAAAACACCACGACTGACCGACCTTACAAATGGCACAACAACGGGCTGAATGATGATGTTGATGTAGGAGGTGCTGTTTAACGTCCCCGGTACAAACACTAGTTGTGTACGGGAGTAATAGCTGATCGCTCCCCACACCAGGAGACCAGGTGTAGGCCCTGTGTGTCGCTGGCGGATGCAAGAAGGGTGGAGATGCTCCCCTGTGCGTCTGCGAACACGCATACGGCCATCGGAGGCTCCCAAGCAGAATCTACTTTCATCTCTGAACACGACAAATCGCCATTGCGTTCTCCAGTGCAGACGTTGGCGACACCACTGCAGCCGTTCCTGACGGTGGGCTGGATTCAGAGGTACACATGCCAGAGGCACACGTGCACGTAGTCCTACATCCAGTAGATGGTTGCGGATTGTTCGCACAGTAACCTCAGGTGCAACGGCAGCTCGGATTTGCGTCGCAGTGGATGTTCTGCTTGACAACGCCGCTCTTCTTATGCGTAGATCGGTCCGCTCATCAGTCCGTCTGTGACTCCCGGTTCCACGTCTTCTCGTGTGGGAATGTTCCTCGGACCATCTACGCCACCATCGTACCACCACCGTTACTTCCCGTCCAATTCGCTCACCAATACGACGATACGACCACCCGGTTTCGCGGAGTCCGACTAGACGACCTCGCTCAAAGTCCGATAACTGCTGAAATCGTACGCGTCTTCCATGTCCAGGCATTGCAGCTTCTTCAGGGTCTTCGCTCGTGTCCGTATGCCGACGACTGATTACATTCACTTCGCCATACTCCTTAAATACCACCGACGATATATTATGCCGTGCTGTGGCGTAAGCGCGCACCGGTTTGTCCCGAAATTAACATCGCACCTACGTAAACTCGACCCCATTAACATAAGTAAATTTCATGATCGTCCGCCAATTCCGTCTTGGTGTTCTTTCTTCACTTTCCGCCAGTGTGTATATATATATATAATTACAAACAAAATGTATTGACATAACCAACCTTAAACACCATAATAAGAAGTGGATATTTCTGAAGTTAACAGAGAACTCACCAAGGCTCTTATGGAAACAGCAACAAAAATAGGTGGTACTAAGAACAAGTTACATATGAAGAAAATTTCAGGAAAAACAAAAATGTTGATCCAAAAGAGAAGAGAGATGAGGACAAATAAGGACGTAACTTCCAACTTAGAATATATATAGAGCTATGCAAGACAGTGCGAAAAAGTATCACTGAAGACATAAGGAAATTCAATTGTGAACTATTGAAGAAAGCAATTGAAAACAACCAGAGCCTGAAGAGGGCAAAAGGACATATCAATAAGGGAAGAAAACAGATTATAGCTCTGAGAGAAGAAGATGTTTCTGTAACAAGAAATAGAGGCGAAATTTTGACACGGGTAAAAAAGATTTATATTCAAAACTATATGAAAGGGATGATACATCTATTTCAGACATTACGACAGGTACCAGTGCCAAAGTCCATCCAATTCTCCCTGCAGAAGTTACATACGCAATTAAGAACATGAAACTGGGAAAAGCTCCAGGAGAAGATTGAATTATAGTGGACATTATACAAGAAGCAAGTGGAAAAATTGAAACTACACTCGCCCAAGCTTTCACCAGATGTCTTAATGAAGGAAAGATTCCTGAGGATTGGAACAATGCTACAATGACCCTGCTCCATAAAGAAGGTGACGTTGAGGATCTCAGGAACTACAGGCCCATCAGCCTCCTATCAGTGGTTTATAAAATTTTCACTAAGGTTCCTTCACATCGCTTGAAGGCAACACTAGACATGGCCCAACCAAGAGAACAAGCTGGATTCAGGAGTGGCTACCGCACTATAGATCATATCCATGTACTGAGAGAACTAATTGAAAGAACAAGAGAATATGAACTCCCATTATGCATGGCTTTTATTGACTATGAAACGGCCTTCGATTCCGTGAAACCATCAGCAGTAACAATGGCTTTAAAATCCTGTGGTATTGAAGATGCATACATTAGCATTATTAATAACATCTATGAAAATGCAAGTGCAACGGTTCGGATATTTGAGGATACAGCACAAATAAGAATTGGAAAGGGAGTGAGACCAGGCGACACCATATCTCCCAAGCTCTTTAACGCCACATTGCAAAATGTCTTTCAATCATTGAACTGGAAAAACAAAGGGATAAAGATTAATGGAGATTACTTAACTCACCTTCGTTTTGCTGATGACGTAGTCATCTTTGCATTTACCCTTCAGAGCTGCAGAGTATGATCCAAGAACTTGCTGACAAGAGTAAAGAAGTGGGATTAAAAATGAAATTTCAGAAGACAAAAGTGATGTACAATGCTTTTACAGGAAGCGAAGATTTATCAATTGATGGAGAAAAGCTTGAGACAACCGATTCCTACATTTATCATGGGCAGCAGATATCAAGTGAGGGTCACATTTATGAAAAAAATAATCGGCGTATAAAACTTGGATGGAGAGCTTTCGGAAGATACAGTTCAATTTTTAAGTGCAATACGCCATTATATCTTAAAAGAAAAGTGTTTAATCAATGCATCCTGCCAGTGTTAAGTATGGAGCAGAGACATGGACCTTAACTAAAAAAGACATAAAAAGATTGCAAAGAACTCAAAGAAGCATGGGGAGATGCATGCTTGGTGTAACCGGGAAAGATAAGAAGAGGAACTTGTGGATAAGGAAAATGACAGGAGTGGACGACATCATGACCACAGTGAAATCACAAAAATGGCAATGGGCTGAACATTTTGCCAGAAGAACGGACCACCGATGGACAACTGCAATTCTAGACTGGATTCGAAGGGGCAGGAAAAGACCCAGGAGAAGACCCTCATGGGAGATTTGTGGATGAAATTTGAAAGCCTGCTGGAGTGACATGGGGGAGACAGACTCAAGACAGGCCGTTGTGGAAGAAAATTGGGGAGACCTTCATCCAGTAGCGGGTTGATGCGCAATACACACTCTCCTTGACAAATACTAGCCTTGTTATAAGCCACTTCAGTGGGAACGTTGTGCATCCTGTTCCCACTGAAATAACTCTTGCGACAGATTTATAGCGGTATAACTATACCACCGGGATTAGAGGAGATGCAATCCTACCCTCACCAACCCGTTTGGCCAGTATGGAAAGTTATGCATACTCTTACCCCAAATGAATTCACAATTATGTCTTGAAAGAAAAGTATTTAGTCAACGCATTGTTCGAGTTCTAACTTATGGATTAGAAACACTGACCTTAACTAAAAAGGACAAACAGATGCTGCAGTCTTGATGCAACCAGGAAAGATTTTTTTTGTTGTTTAAGGGGTTCAATGACCACCATGAGCAGCTCGATGAGATATATGGAGTCTGTTATAATTCCCTTATTTAGTACATTCTTGTATATTCTTTTGGTTATATATTTTTGGATGGCTGTGTATTAATTTAAGAGAGAGATTTGTTCCTGTGGGTATGAACTTATTAGCAGTTGCCACCAGTCCAGAATGATAGTAAGGTCTGGACAATCGTCTCTCACCTCAGAGGTGTAGCAAAGAATCCCGTATTTGTGGTACAGAGATACAGAGCTTACCTTTTTCATTCATAACTATTTTATTCATGCCGTGACAACTGATGAACTATTTACAATGATGATTGAAAATATAATCACTTTGAGGCTTACTTTGTTACGGTATTGAACAAGCACAGTTCCTTTTCAATATTCCGGTCTTTACACAGCAGTGAGAATTCCGTCGAGATACACACATTGTCTACAGTCATGGTATACGAGTCATGATGCTAGAATCTTGTTCGTCAGCATATAGGCATCGAAATGTTGCTGTGAAATACTGCTCTAGATAGTGACAATACCGCTGAAGTTAACATTGGGAGTGAATGCTCTGGCCAGCTATCTACTTAGTTCCGATGTCTAGACCTCGGCCAAGTACTGGTAATTTTCAGGTTTAATCGCTACCTCGGCTAGTGAAAAACTACGCTGGCGACCAAACCGCAACTGAACGCCCAAACTGTAAGGTCTTCTCGTTTATCCTCAGAAGAAACTTGACCTCTTTTCCCAGCAAAAGCTATACGAGATGCCCCGCAAAAATCTCATGTTTTGCGACCCTCAACTTTTTCTCGGACCCTAGATAGTGAACTTCTAATCACAGGCCTGCATTCTGACATAGTCCTTGACATCCCATGCTCCTCGAGTCCTGTCACCCTTCGCATGACGTAATTAAGATGCTCACTCTGCTGTTTCTATGGCCTCTTTGAATTCCACGTTCCAAATTCTTGGAAACTCCCAACCTCTCCCCGATTCTTGTGACCTTGTCACAAAGACGGCTTCAGTTTCTTCATCCCTTCTATTTCACCCAATAATAGCATCCCTTTACCCGAGTTCAAAGTCACTTTACCCTTCCTCCCACTTTTTTTTTTTTTTTAATTCAACTTTACCGCTGATTTTTCTTTCACTACTGGCAACTTCGAAGGAACGGTCAGAAGTCAGCGTTTGGAACACTGAGCCACCTGATCGGTACCAGGAAAGATAGAAAGGTGAACTCACGGATCAGAAAAATGACATTAGTTGATGGCATTAGGATCAAAGTAAAAACCTTGAAACGGCAGGGCTAGACATATTGGTAGAAGAATTACTACCGTGGAGCTACTGAAATACTAGACTGGATTCCAACGGGCAGGAAAAGACCTAGAAGAATACACCACGGGAGGGAGATGGGTGGATGAAATTCGAAAACATGCAGAAGTGACATGGAGGAGGCTGGTTCGGGAGGGAAACTTGTGGAAGAGACTTGGAGACATAGACGTAACCACTGGGGGTCGAATGTCCGGGACCACCCAGATTTTCTAAATCGGGGATCCCCAAATTTTTCGGGAATATAATGATGCACACTTTTTTTATGATGTGAACCAACTAAATTTAATAATATAAGATTGTAATTTTTCGTATAATGCAAACACGTGTATAATGCGTACTTAATAAAACAGCTATGTCGATTCCTAATAAGGAAAGTCAGTTCTAGAAGTTTGTAATTTGCATTTCTGCCCTATATATCATAGTTTTACAGTTGTGTTCGCTAAGTTCAACAATTCGCCAACAGAGGCGTCTATGCCCGTTAGATCGCGCCTCAACAACTGCTTTGCTTCCGCGTGTGTGTATGTGTAAGGGGTCCCAAACTATCTTATACACTATGTATATAACATTGTATATATACTACAAAGGGATGTAGACATTATGGTCAGAGTTAAATCCCTGAAATGGCAATGGGCTGGACATACTGCCAAAAGGACAGACCATCGATGGACAGCCGAAATTTTAGATTGGATTCCAAGGGACAGGAAAAGACCCAGAAGAAGACCACATGGAAGATGGGTGGATGAAATTCGAAAGTATGCGGGAGTGACATGGAGGAGACTGGCACAAGACAGACCGTTGTGGAGGAAACTTTGGGAGACCTTCGTCCAGCAGTGGATTGATAATGGTTGACGATGATGATATATATATATATATATATATATATATATATATACAACAGAATGAAACTTCAGTAGGTAAATTCGGTCACGGCAACAGAAACCAGCGTGGAAATACTCTCGTTGAGTTTGCAGAGGCAGAAGGATTTTTCATCTTGAATTCCTTTTTCAAGAAAAAGCCACACAGGAAATGGACATGGAGACATCCAATTGGGACGACAAGTGAAATTGATTTTATTATGTGTAACAAAAAATTCGTCATCGAAGACTGCAGTGTGCTAAACAAGTTCAACACAGGTAGTGACCATAGATTGGTGAGATGTAAGATGCACCTCAACACTAAACTGGAACGTGGCAAGCTCATAAGACAAACAAAATGTATTGACATAACCAACCTTAAAAAACACCATAATACTTTCAAGTTGGAACTGAAGAACAGATTCTCTGCTTTAGAAGGCCTAACATCGGAAGAAGTGGATATTTCTGAAGTTAACAGAAAAGTAACCAAAGCTCTTATGGAAACAGCAACAAAATTAGCTGGGTCTAAGAACAAGTTGCATGTAAACAAATTATCAGGAAAAACCAAAATGTTGATGCAAAAAAGAAGAGAGATGAGGACAACTAAAGAAGATGTGACTTCCAAAGTGGAATATATAGAGCTATGCAAGACAGCACGAAAAAGTATCACTGAAGACGTAAGGAAATTCAACTGTGAGCTAGTGAGGAAAGCAATTGAAAACAACCAAAGCCTAAAGATAGCAAAGGGACATCTCAGTAAGGGAAGAAAACAGATTATGGCTCTGAGAAAAGAAGATGGTTCTATAACAAGAAACAGAGGCGAAATTTTGACAAGAGTGAAAGATTTCTACTCCAAACTATATGAAAGGGATGATATATGCACTCCAGACATCATGAAAGGTACCAGAGTTCTTCCAGTCCTCCCAGCAGAAGTTGCTCATGCAATCAAGAACATGAAGCGGGGGAAAGCTCCAGGAGAAGATGGAATTACTATAGACATCATACAAGAAGCAAGTGGAGAAATTGAAACAGTACTCGCCCAAATTTTTACTCGATGCCTTAATGAAGGGAAGATTCCTGAGGATTGGAACAATGCTACAATGATCCTGCTACATAAAAAAGGTGACATTGAGGATCTCAGGAACTACAGACCTATCAGCCTCCTATCAGTGGTTTATAAAATCTTCACTAAAGTTCTTTCACACCGCTTGAAGGTAACACTGGACATGGCTCAACCGAGAGAACAAGCTGGATTCAGGAGTGGCTACAGCACAATAGATCATATCCACGTACTGAGAGAACTAATTGAAAGAGCGAGGGAATATGAACTTCCATTGTGCATGGCTTTTATCGATTATGAAAAAGCCTTTGATTCGGTGAAACCATCAGCAGTTACCACGGCTCTGAAATCCTGCGGTATTGAAGATGCATACATTAATATTATTAATAACATCTATGAAAATGCAAGTGCAAAGATTCGGCTGTTTGAAAATACAACACACATAAAAATTGGAAAGGGAGTGAGACAAGGTGACACCATATCTCCGAAGCTCTTTAATGCCACATTGGAAAATGTCTTTCAATCACTGAACTGGGAAAACAAAGGGATAAAGATTAATGGAGATTATCTAACCCACCTTCGTTTTGCTGATGACGTAGTCATTTTTGCAACTACCCCATCAGAGCTGCAGAGTATGATCCAGGAACTTGCTGACAAGAGTAAAGAAGTGGGATTAAAAATGAACTTTCAGAAGACAAAAGTGATGTTCAATGCTTTTACAAGAAAATGAAGATTTATCGATTGATGGAGAAAAACTGGAGATAACAGATACGTACGTTTATCTTGGACAGCAGATATCAAGTGAGGGTCACATTGATGAAGAAATTAATCGGCGTACAAAACTTGCCTGGAGAGCTTTTGGAAGAAACAGCATAATTTTCAAGAGCAATATGCCATTATGTCTTAAAAAGAAAAGTGTTTGATCAATGCATCCTTCCAGTGCTTACATATGGTGCAGAGACGTGGACCTTAATTAAAAGAGACATACAAAGGCTGCAGACAACTCAAAGAAGCATGGAGAGGTGCATGCTTGGTATAACCAGGAGAGATAAGAAGAGGAACTCGTGGATCCGAAAATGACGAGAGTGGAAGACATCATGATCAGAGTTACATCCCTGAAATGGCAATGGGCTGGACATACTGCCAGAAGGACAGACCATAGATGGACAGCCGAGATTTTAGATTGGATTCCAAGGGACAGGAAAAGACCCAGAAAAAGACCACATGGGAGATGGGTGGATGAAATTCGTAAATATGCGGGAGTGACATGGAGGAGACTGGCACAAGACAGACCGTTGTGGAGGAAACTTGGGGAGACCTTCGTCCAGCAGTGGATTGATAATGGTTGACAATGATGATGATGATGATGATATATATTCTATAAAGAAGATACCTAAGCAAAAAAATACACATATAATTTTGACTCACACCTAGTACAACATAGAAAAGGTTATGTATCTACCTGTGTGAGTAAAAGGAGAAAAGATAAAAAAATAAAATAAAACAACTGAATGTAGAAGGTGTCGAGAATACTGAGCCTTGGCTTTATCAAGGACCAGCAAAAACTCTGCATTTTCTCACTTCCACAAAGACCTAGTTGGAAATGGGTTTCTGCAAGGCCATAGATGCAAGTAACATTCACACCTAAAATAGTTTAAAATATATATATATGTCATGTCCTCCGTAGAGTTGCATGACCTAGCACTAGTTAACAATTTCGCTTGCATCCATTAACCTTCCTGGCCCGACCCATGCTCTTCATCTGTTACTATTAAACAGAGAGAAGAAGATTAAAAGAGAACTCAAGCTGTGAGAGTGACATAATAATTAGAAATGATTTTCAGCCATAACGAAATGCCAAGTTCGTTTGAGAGAGAATTTAAACCTGAAAATCAATGCAAAAGAAATCCAAATTTTTACATTGCAATTAAAAAAGGAAATATTAATTTTTAACGAACAGATTTTTGAAAGAAAACTTGAGTCTAAAACCCCTACTCTACAACTTATGACAGCACGAAAACGAGAATAAGTTAAAGATAATAATTAACTAAAGAAAACTTTGTGAAAGTTATATACCTTAAACAGTTAGTTGCAATATGTACAAAGTATTTTAGCAGTGCTTTAAGTGCATAATTAATTAGTTATTAAGAACTTAACTACTTTGAAAAAACAGCGCATAGACAGCGCATAGAAAAGGAACAAGCTTAGCCATCTTCTGTTCCTAGGTACCCCAAAAGACGCTCAAAGTTACAAAGAAAAGAAAGAGTTAAAACCCGCAAAAATGTTAACAGACAAACCAATGCCTAAAAGCTGAAAAGCTAAAAAACGACAGAGAAAAAGTACATGAAGTACAAACATTGAACTTATAAAACCTAGAACCCAAGAACAAGGAAGAGAGCTTACCTCTTGTGTGACAAAAACTTTTCTCCTCACAAGAGAAGAACATGGCTGACCTCTTCCGCCACTCCCTAGACGCTGGGGGGCAGTGGGGGTGGGGCTGATGGCCTCCTCATACAGCAAGAAACCAACGCGCGGAGATTTTAACCAGAGAAAAATATATATATATATATAAACTTAAGACTGTGGATCTGTATGATCAGAAAGAGCAGAATTAACTCTCCAGAATACATGAGAAATATTATAAAATACACGAGCAGTGTATTTAATAATCTTTGCATGTATTAAATCACCTTAGTGAGCTTCTATAGATTAATCAGAATCTTATTAATTTTAATGTTGGTTTTACTATTTTTAGTATAAGCTATCCTAGTGATGAATAACTAGTTTTCTTTTTATTTGTTTTTATTTTCTTTTATAAACAGATTTTTAAGCTTTTTTTGTGATTTTGTTTATATTATTTAATTTTTTGTTTTAATAGGACCGTCATATCCATAGCACTAAGGTTCCTTTAGGTAGTTAATAGGCATCCTCTAACCAACTTCCTTACGGCTTTGATTGGTCAGAATCATATTATTAACTGTGTAGAAAATTAAAGCAGATCTGCCAACCTTACTCTATTATTCAGAATAATTTTTCTTAAAGTTCTTTTGATGAAAGAAGAAGGAATTTCGTTCTCTAGAAAACTTTCTAATAGTATATTAATGTGGTAATTGAAGTCCAAATTGTTGCTGCAAATTCTTGAAATTCTTAGGACCTGAGAAATTAGTACATTCTCAATTACTTTGGTTGAAATGTTATTATTCCAGTGTAGATATTTAATTACTTTGAAAGGAAAATTAACTCTTTTATCAAAGAGGCTAATAGATGGGTTACCTCTGTTGAGCTTAATGCTTAAGTCTAGGAACTCAAGTTCCTGATTACTGTGGTTGGTTTTACATAAGTTAAGAGAGCTAGGATAGATATTATCAAAATCACTCTCTATAACTTCTGAATTATTGATACACAGCAGATCATCAATATATCTAAAAGTGTAAAGGTAGTTATATGAGCAGGTGGGGTGATTTTTAATGAATTTATATTCCTTAAAGAACAGGAATAGATTAGCGATATTCGTGGACGTTGATGTTCCCATGGGAATACCGTTCACTTGCTTATAGAGAGTATTATTATATAAGATATGGTTATTTTTTATGCAGCAATTGAGATAAGAGTTCCAAGTTCCTATATCAACAAATTGGTTAAGTTTAAATTCTGCATACAGCTAATCTGCCTCTATCAGATATAATCACTACCTTTAAAGAGCTGTATGCAGAATTTAAACTTAACCAATTTGTTGATGTAGGAACTTGGAACTCTTATCTCAATTGCTGCATAAAAAATAACCATATCTTATATAATAATACTCTCTATAAGCAAGTGAACGGTATTCCCATGGGAACATCAACGTCCACGAATATCGCTAATCTATTCCTGTTCTTTAAGGAATATAAATTCATTAAAAATCACCCCACCTGCTCAGATAACTACCTTTACACTTTTAGATATATTGATGATCTGCTGTGTATCAATAATTCAGAAGTTATAGAGAGTGATTTTGATAATATCTATCCTAGCTCTCTTAACTTATGTAAAACCAACCACAGTAATCAGGAACTTGAGTTCCTAGACTTAAGCATTAAGCTCAACAGAGGTAACCCATCTATTAGCCTCTTTGATAAAAGAGTTAATTTTCCTTTCAAAGTAATTAAATATCTACACTGGAATAATAACATTTCAACCAAAGTAATTGAGAATGTACTAATTTCTCAGGTCCTAAGAATTTCAAGAATTTGCAGCAACAATTTGGACTTCAATTACCACATTAATATACTATTAGAAAGTTTTCTAGAGAACGAAATTCCTTCTTCTTTCATCAAAAGAACTTTAAGAAAAATTATTCTGAATAATAGAGTAAGGTTGGCAGATCTGCTTTAATTTTCTACACAGTTAATAATATGATTCTGACCAATCAAAGCCGTAAGGAAGTTGGTTAGAGGATGCCTATTAACTACCTAAAGGAACCTTAGTGCTATGGATATGACGGTCCTATTAAAACAAAAAATTAAATAATATAAACAAAATCACAAAAAAGCTTAAAAATCTGTTTATAAAAGAAAATAAAAACAAATAAAAAAGAAAACTAGTTATTCATCACTAGGATAGCTATACTAAAAATAGTAAAACCAACATTAAAATTAATAAGATTCTGATTAATCTATAGAAGCTCACTAAGGTGATTTAATACATGCAAAGATTATTAAATACACTGCTCGTGTATTTTATAATATTTCTCATCTATTCTGGAGAGTTAATTCTGCTCTTTCTGATCATACAGATCCACAGTCTTAAGTTTATATATATATATATTTTTTTTTCTCTGGTTAAAATCTCCGCGCGTTGGTTTCTTGCTGTATGAGGAGGCCATCAGCCCCACCCCCACTGCCCCCCAGCGTCTAGGGAGTGGCGGAAGAGGTCAGCCATGTTCTTCTCTTGTGAGGAGAAAAGTTTTTGTCACACAAGAGGTAAGCTCTCTTCCTTGTTCTTGGGTTCTAGGTTTTATAAGTTCAATGTTTGTACTTCATGTACTTTTTCTCTGTCGCTTTTTAGCTTTTCAGCTTTTAGGCATTGGTTTGTCTGTTAACATTTTTGCGGGTTTTAACTCTTTCTTTTCTTTGTAACTTTGAGCGTCTTTTGGGGTACCTAGGAACAGAAGATGGCTAAGCTTGTTCCTTTTCTATGCGCTGTCTATGCGCTGTTTTTTCAAAGTAGTTAAGTTCTTAATAACTAATTAATTATGCACTTAAAGCATTGCTAAAATACTTTGTACATATTGCAACTAACTGTTTAAGGTATATAACTTTCACAAAGTTTTCTTTTAGTTAATTATTATCTTTAACTTATTCTCGTTTTCGTGCTGTCATAAGTTGTAGAGTAGGGGGTTTTAGACTCAAGTTTTCTTTCAAAAATCTGTTCGTTAAAAATTAATATTTCCTTTTTTAATTGCAATGTAAAAATTTGGATTTCTTTTGCATTGATTTTCAGGTTTAAATTTCTCTCAAACGAACTTGGCATTTCGTTATGGCTGAAAATCATTTCTAATTATTATGTCACTCTCACAGCTTGAGTTCTCTTTAATCTTCTTCTCTCTGTTTAATAGTAACAGATGAAGAGCATGGGTCGGGCCAGGAAGGTTAATGGATGCAAGCGAAATTGTTAACTAGTGCTAGGTCATGCAACTCTACGGAGGACATGACATATATATATTTTTTAAACTATTTTAGGTGTGAATGTTACTTGCATCTATGGCCTTGCAGAAACCCATTTCCAACTAGGTCTTTGTGGAAGTGAGAAAATGCAGAGTTTTTGCTGGTCCTTGATAAAGCCAAGGCTCAGTATTCTCGACACCTTCTACATTCAGTTGTTTTATTTTATTTTTTTATCTTTTCTCTATTTACTCACACAGGTAGATACATAACCTTTTCTATGTTGTACTAGGTGTGAGTCAAAATTATATGTGTATTTTTTTGCTTAGGTATCTTCTTTATAGAATGTGAATTCTGAATTTTCAAAACTGCTGCGTTGCGCGTTTTGATTTTCAGGTTATTTTGCAACCTTCGTTTTAAATTCTAAAGTTTTTCCTTAGTCTTCAGTTTTGCTCTTAAGTATATATATATATAATTATATATAAAAAGTTGCATGTGAACAAATTATCAGGAAAAAAACAAAATGTTGATGCAAAAAAGAAGAGATATGAGGACAACTAAAGATGTGACTTCCAAAGTGGAATATGTAGAGCTACGCAAGACAGTACGAAAAAGTATCACTGAAGACGTAAGCGAATTCAACTGTGAACTAGTGAGGAAGGCAATTGAAAACAACCAAAGCCTAAAAGATAGCAAAGGGACATCTCAGTAAGGGAAGAAAACAGATTATGGCACTGAGAAAAGAAGATGGTTCTGTAACAAGAAACAGAGGCGAAATTTTGACAAGAGTGAAAGATTTCTACTCCAAATTATATGAAAGAGATGATACATGTACTCCAGACATCATGAAAGGTACCAGTACCAGAGTTCTTCCAGTCCTCCCAGCAGAAGTTGCACATGCAATCAAGAACATGACGCGGGGGAAAGCTCCAGGAGAAGATGGAATTACTGTAGACATCATACAAGAAGCAAGTGGAGAAATCGAAACAGTACTCGCACAAATTTTAACTCGATGCCTTAATGAAGGGAAGATTCCTGAGGATTGGAACAACGCTGCAATGATCCTGCTACATAAAAAGGTGACATTGAGGATCTCAGGAACTACAGACCTATCAGTGATTTATAAAATCTTCACTAAAGTTCGTTCACACCGCTTGAAGGTAACACTGGACATGGCTCAACCGAGAGAACAAGCTGGATTCAGGAGTGGCTACAGCACAATAGATCATATCCACGTACTGAGAGAACTAATTGAAAGAACGAGGGAATATGAACTTCCATTGTGCATGGCTTTTATCGATTATGAAAGGCCTTTGATTCGGTGAAACCATCAGCAGTTACAATGGCTCTGAAATCCTGCGGTATTGAAGATGCATACATTAATATTATTAATAACATCTATGAAAATGCAAGTGCAAAGATTCAGCTGTTTGAAAATACAACACACATAAAAATTGGAAAGGGAGGGAGACAAGTTGACACCATATCTCCGAAGCTCTTTAATGCCACATTGGAAAATGTCTTTCAATCACTGAACTGGAAAAACAAAGGGATAAATATTAATGGAGATTATCTAACCCACCTTCGTTTTGCTGATGACATAGTCATTTTTGCAACTACCCCATCAGAGCTGCAGAGTAGGATCCAGGAACGTGCTGACAAGAGTGAAGAAGTGGGATTAAAAATGAACTTTCAGAAGACAAAAGTGATGTTCAAAGCTTTTACAAGAAATGAAGATTTATCGATTGATGGAGAAAAGCTGGAGATAACAGACACGTATTTTTATCTTAAACAGCAGATATCAAGTGAGGGTCACATTGATGAAGAAATTAATCAGCGTACAAAACTTGCCTGGAGAGCTTTTGGAAGAAACAGCATAATTTTCAAGAGCAATACGCCATTATGTCTTAAAAGAAAAGTGTTTGATCAATGCATCCTTCCAGTGCTTACGTATGGTGCAGAGACGTGGACCTTAACTAAAAGAGACATACAAAGGCTGCAGACAACTCAAATTAGCATGGAGAGGTGCATGCTTGGTGTAACCAGGAGTGATAAGAAGAGGAACTCGTGGATCCGAAAAATGACAAGAGTGGAAGACATCATGTTAAGAGTTAAATCCCTGAAATGGCAATGGGCTGGACATACTGCCAGAAGGACAGACCATCGATGGACAGCCGAAATTTTAGATTGGATTTTAAGGGACAGGAAAAGACCAAGAAGACGACCACATGGGAGATGGGTGGATGGAATTCGAAAATATGCGGGAGTAACATGGTGGAGACAGGCACAAGACAGACCGTTGTGGAAGAAACTTGGGGAGACCTTCGTCCAGCAGTGGATTGATATTGGTTAACAATGATGATATACTACAAAAAGCAAAGCCTTAGGAAATTCATATAAAAATAAAAGCAAGAAAAAAATAGTAATACTTAATTATCAAAGGCTTCGGAAGGATTCTGTTATTTGGGTATTTGAAATACTTTAAGAACTTTTGGAAGCAGAGAAATATATTACTCCACTACCAGAAAGGGCTTTCTAGTATTCTGGTTCACTCTGAAAATTCGTAGCGGTTTTTTTAGAATCTTGATTCTGGTGTCTTGAGGGTTCGACAATAGAACGTCCTTGTGTGGTTCCCTTGAAGGTTCTAAAGTTGACTGCCAGGTAGCGCTGCGACGGATATGCCCCTGCGGTCAGTTGTTGCAGACCCATTAGTTGGACTGCTAAAAGTATTTCTAAGGGCTGGCAAGTCGTTTTTCTGCTTTCTTGATATGAATGTTTAAATTATTTTCTAATCTTTTGAGTTATTCATCATTATTGAATAGCATGTTTTTATTTTGGCTTATGTTGGCGCTTCTTGCGCTGGATATCTGGTCTGCGTATTTAGGTCCCTTTGGAATTTGAAACAAGAAATTGGATACAAGTTGTTTGATCTTAGTCCTAGGGCCTTCCAGTAGCTTCAATGAGTTGAGCAATATTCGTAAATATTTAACCTTGTATTAGCAATAAGCTGCATTAACTATAATATTATTTCTTATTATTATTGTTAAGTTGTGTTTACGTTTTTGGTAAAAGAAAATTTTCGTTTCTTATTGGTGTGTTCTAAACCAAACTTTTTGAAATAATTTTGTGGTGCCTTGGGCATTTCCATTGATAATATGTGGCTAGGAGTTTGACTTTTTGAGTTCAATCTCCAATGCTCCAGCTGTGCAGTAGTAAAAATGCACTGCTTGCTAATTCGTTTCTTAAATATTTTGTTTTAAATTCGCAATTTTAAAAGATACTCTTTGATCTTTGTTTAAATTTAGTATTAATTTTTTTTATTCAATTTTTCATGTAAAAAATATTGCTTACCTCTTCGTTGGGTCGGTTCTTACACTCTTTCAGTATTTCTTCTCTTTGGGATTATTTTTTGGGTGTTCGCCATACTTCTTTAGAGTTTATTGCTGAGATTTTCTCGATCGTCTGTGTGAGGTCCTATTATATCTGACAAAATTAAAATTTGGTAAATTTTAACGCTAAACTTAATTTGTCCTTATAGCAAACTAAAACAACAGAAACCCACACTTCTATGGTCTCAGTAGATAAATGAGTGATTTTCATAATGCTTGCCCTCGACGAAGCCATCGATCTGCTTCTCTGCATTCGTCTGTTCGTTTGTTTGCTCTCGTTTGGAGAGCGGTTGCCTCGGATGATTGGGGTAATTTTGAGCTTTTCGTTTGCTTGTTCTCGGGAGTTGTTTGTATTGTTTTCCTCCCGTTTTTTATTTTTATTATTTAAAAAAAAATCTAAGGTTTTGCTTTTCGTAGTATCGTGGTTTGATCTTTTTTCTTATGCAGCCTTGGGCGCTTTGGAATTTCAAAGTTTTTTTCGGTTTTTACTTCTTGTTGGTTTCTTGCTATTGTATATACACCATCTACCAACAAGTAATTGGACACCTGTGATAGCAAAGGAAAACGAAGTTTATTCACTTTCAATAGTTGGTGGAGCCTCCACGAGCGGCGATTACAGCTGTGACCCTCAGGGGCATACTCTCAACCAGGCGTTGTACGACGGCTAGCGGTATTTTCTTCCACTCGGCTTGGAGAAGACAGGTCAGTTCCTTCACCTATTTCGGACGGTGGGGGCACCCCTTAAGTCGACGCTCCAACTCGTCCCAGAGGTGCTCGATAGGGTTAAGGTCCGGGCTCTGCGCAGGCTAGTCCATTCCATTAATCCCATTGTCACCATACCAAGCTATGGTGGACCTCGCAACATGACAGGTGGCATTGTCATCCTGAAAGTAACATGGGTCCACCCCGTAACACTGCCACAACGTAGTAAGCACATGGTCATCCAAAATGGTTCAGTAGGTCTCGGCGCTGAGTCTACCAGGAATTGCGATCCCGTGCCATACCAGGAGAAACACCCCCATAACATAATTCCACCGCCGCCGAACTTCACAGTTCGCACAATACATTCCGGCAGGAGGCGTTCTGCAGCCAGACGCCAAACCCAGACCCTGCCATCCGAACGGTAGAGGGTGAACCTTGATTCGTCGCTCCAGAGAACCTGTTTCCACTGTTCAACGGTCCACTGTCAACGTTCTGTGCACCACGTTAGCCGAGCAGCGCTATTGGACTTGGTGATCAAAGCCTTGTGGGCGGCGGCACGTCCATGATAACCGAGCAGATGGGCTTCCTTACGGATGGTATTCATTGAAAGAACACTCCCGGATGCCTCTTGAAACTCCTCGCGGATGTGGCCCATCGATTTGGTGCGGTTCTTCCGAATTTCTCTGGCCAGCACCCGTCGGTCTCTAACTCCCAGTTTTGTGGTCTGCCGGGTCGGGGCACATTCCGACAGTCACCTCTCATCTTCCACTTGCCAATCACGTAGGCCACTGTCGATTTTGGGTACTTCAACAAGCTGGATATGTCACGTATGGATCGGCCATTTCTGTGATACACGACGATTACACCTTTCTCGAAATCAGAGAACTCCGAACTGCGTGGCATCTTGCATGCGACTGGTTGCGTTGTTGTTTCCCACACGATATTTAACAGCGGCGGCCGTGACGTATCAGGACCGCAGATATCGTCAATTGCAGGGGTGTCCAATTACTTGTTGGTAAATAGTGTATATGCATACATATAATGCGTGTATGTGTGATTGGACTCCCCTCCCCCCAGATTTTGAAACATATTTACGCCACTGCTTGGGGAGACCTTCATCCAGCAGTGAATCGATAATGATGTGTTTGAATATATTATCTCAAAACTTGAGCTTTCCTGTTATAATTTGGTACCAGGATTTTTCTAAAATAAATTGAAATTCCACATTATTCGAGAAAAAATTTAGTGATTTTATTTCAACATTTATCTTTCTCCAGGAATTCTTAAAAACATTTTTGGAATTTGATATGAGTTTCTATCTGGTTTAGGTTAAAATGACATGCGACTTGATACAGTTCGTATTCTCTTCAGTGATTGGGCTTTTTCTCTAATCTCAACCGCAGTTCTTTCCTATCTATCCATCGGATGAAATGAAATCCTGCAAAATATCATTTTCACTTGGATGAAAGAGAAGAAAACGAAAAATAAATAAATATAAAAAAGTTTCCCTTGGGATAGACATATCGGATTCTGAGAATTCCCTTGGTGTTCAATTTCGACAAGTGTTGATTTTTAAAGAAAGCCAGAGCGAGATGCTATTCAGGTACTTTTTAATCCAATCTCAGGAAGACAGCTCCAAACCAAAAATGAAAAAATAAAATCTGGGAAACTTAGGATCAATTTTACTTTTGACGGTGATCTATTTGGCGCTTTCCCCTGCACTAGAAGCATGGTATGATATTCCTGTGAGAAAATAAATATGGTGAGGGGCACTTGAAAATTACTCCACTTGCAGTTGAAGTGTGTGGCCTCTGTAAAGAGAGGAAGTCCAAACGAAGCTGTCAGCTAAGAATCTTGTAAATGGCCGCTGACTGATGGAACGATGAGCATATGTAGGCGGTCATACAAATCATGGACCTGACATTTCATCCATTGTTCTAAGAAAGCTTTGCTTCAGATCCTCCCATAGTTGCGGCGGATAGCGCTCAGGTGAATCCATCATTGTCAGGAAAAAAGCAGCGTAAGAACGGGCCGTTCGAGGCTACCCCTCCCCCCTCCCCCACCGACCCTCTACGTCTAGTGCGTTTATTAACAGATTTACGAAATGGAAGTGAAGTAGAAATGCATTATTTTTTTTAATAATCCAAAGCTTGTTCCATTATTACTCATTTTACTTTCATTTCTAAGCTTTTCGAATGAACTGCACATCGAAAGTTAAGTTCGAAGCATTAACAAAAAAACGAAACTTATTTTTTTTTTTTTTTTTGCTGTGCTGGGATTTTAAAACATCTGCTCGAAGGCAATTCACACGGAGGAAATTCACAAATCAGAACTCCCCGAAGTGCATTTTTTTATCGTGGTTTAAAGCCACCGTAAGCAGTCTCGAAGGTTATAAACAGTCGCCATGGGCCGCGGGTAGCCTAGTGGTCAGCGTTCGTGACTGTCACGGAGGAGACATCGGGTTCGATCCTGCGCAGGTACGAACGTTCGAAACACTATATACCTACCGTGCGTCGAATGGGCAATGGGCACGTTAAGCTGTCGGACCCCAGGTACTGCCCCCCCGTAATAAATAAGGGCGTCTTCATCCCCCTTTCTACCTCGCTTCCATGTCACTTTCCTATCGGGCACTCTAGCTCAAATCTCCTAGCTTCCTATTTCTAAGGGTTGTTTAAGATCTGGGGTTAGACACTCCCTTCCAAAAATCCTCTACATATGATCTGATGATCTGATAAGCAGTCGCCTGTCCCAAGTTCAGGGCCACTGGTCCAAGCAAGGGACAAAGTTTGTATCATTAGAGAAGCACACCACCTATGGTTCATCCGGGATTCAAACGTGTCCCCCCAAATTTAAACGCTCGGTGTTTTCTGGTTTGCGGTGCAAAACGGTGCAAAAAGGGTGTAAAACGATGGTGTATTTAAATTTCGATTTTAAGGGGGGGGAGAAGGCAACTTAAGTGACCTGTCTTAAGTACTATAGAGGCCTAAGACTACGCGATTTTCTCGTTTGTGACGTCACCAACCGGATCATAAACCAAACCCGCTACGATTGAAATCGAGAAACAGTCTGTTTGCTCGATGTGTGTCTTGTACAGAGAGCGCTGAAGACTTGATGTGCGATATGAGGATTAGAAAAGAAGTTAGATATTTTCATTAATTTAGATTGCATATCTCTTTTAAATTGATGAACTAGGCTATTTTTTGCAAACGTAATAGTTCCCGCGAAACTAAGTAGTTTTAAGCAACGTTTCATGCATCATTAGGTTTAGCAACTTTTCGTTAATCATTACGTGTCGTTTTTTTACGCTTTCCAACCGTAATTTGAAGAAGCCTAAATGCTCAGCTTTCTCTGTCTGCCTGTAAAAACTCACGTAAAAACAGTTCGATTTCGATGAAATTTTAGTATGTGGTAATGGGACCTCCTGGGGACGAACCCAATTGAAAATGGGCGAAATGGGGTCAAAGGGCAGGACATAGGAGTGTAATCCATTCCATTTACGTTATGCGTCATAACTTGCGTAAAAATGGTTCGATTTCGATGTAATTTTTTTATATGGTAGGGGACTACCTGGGGACGAACCCTATTGAAAATGGGCAAAATGGGATCAAAGGTCAGGACACAGGAGCGAGATTTATTCCACAGCCATTATCCTAATAACTTGACTAAAAATACTTCTAATGCGACAAAACTTTAGTATGGTGTTCCGGAGGTATACTGAACCAATTCTGTTTAATATTATCGAAATGGGGTGAAAGGTCAGGGCACAGGAGCCAGATTTATTCCACAGCCATTATCCTTATAACTTAAGTAATGGTTCCTGGTATGTTGGAAAGCGTACCATAATCAGTGCATTGCATGATTTTACTAACTTGTTTTCTTGTCCAGTGTGGTATTCTTATTTTGTACGAAATATTTAGAAAGGTACTTTTCCGACGTCATGCTAAAATAAGGGAAATATGTACCAGTCGCACATTGTGTTGCTGAAAGAAAATGGAATTATCTCGTACCATATCAATAACGGCAATTTTAATGTCATTCATGGAATGTTCCTCACTAACTTGTCAGAGAAAGTGTTGACTTTTTTTTTCTTCTTAACTTATATTTGTATGAAATATAACAATTTGTTTAAAAAATGCATGTTGCCTAAGCTAACACCGGTGAATTTGTGCAAGGTAAGAACTTGTAAATGTAAAAAGAAAAAAAGTTGAAGCTCTCACATCTGTATTAGTTTGTAGATATGAAATAATCATTGAATTCATCGGTTCCATGGCTCACAAAGTATTTGCGTTTTAATTTTTACCAAATGGTTTGCATTTACCGAAATCTATAACTTTTTTTCCATCGATATTGTGAAGTTACGAAAACTGAGAATCCAGATATCGCCCCGCTATTACCTCCCTGCTATAGGTAAAATGGTAGTCACGGCAGCGTTTATGACCCTGATGGTGACGTCACGAATCGAGGACTAAGGCCTGCTAGTACTCGAGACGGCTTTGCCTGTGCCCGTTTGGGAAGACTTTTCAGAAGCCAGGCCCAGAATTTGGACTTACACGGTATTAGATCAGCTAGTATCCCGAAGAGCTCCAAAGCATTATGGCCAGCGAGTCTAAGTGCAAATTGAAGCAACTCCAGGCAGAGTTGGAAACTGCTCAAAAATTTTGGATCCAAAAAAATCTGCTTTGAACTGTAAATTCCAAACTCAATTTATAATTCTACATAATCTTATACATACGTATATATATATATATATATATATATATATATATCAAAGACTTCATATGTCCACTCCAAATCACAACGCCTACGAACACGAAATACCAAGGAAAGAACCTTCAAAACAACCAAATATCAAAACCACAAAAACCGCATAGTAAACAAAAGAAAAACCTTAAATTATGAATCATTAAAACAATCAAAAGTAATACAAGTACAAAAGGTAGTCAGCAGCCGGTGACCACTAGTCAGGGAAAGACATCACCGACTATACTGACCACAGTTCAGGTTTTATGTGGGTGATTAAAAGTCTTAGCCAAAAACAAAAGTTAGTAAATTTAGGAATAATGTAAGTTCACTTAATCTTTCCTACCTTAACATAGACTTAAAAAATCAAATAACACTTGCCAAAACATCAGTGATAATCAGAGTTTTTCAGAAAGTCCAAAAGGCTACCATATACACTGAAGTGCCAGAAAAACTGGTACAAACGAGCTTATGAAAAACACATAGCTACGTCACATATGCGCGTACTCGGTTGCGTCCGCCAGTGCGTATATAAAGCGATACACATCCTTGCCAGCTGTCAGAGCTGTTTTCGGCATGCGAATGACAAGTTATAACGATTTAAACGATTTTCAACGCGGTGTCATAGTTGGCGCTGGTGAGATGGAGGTAGAAACGAAGTTCGGATTTTCACGGACGACCATTGCAAGGGTGTACCGTGACTACAAGAATTCCGGCAAAACCTCCAACCTACGATACCAGTGTGGCCGTAAAAAGACATTGGGTGAACGTGACCATCGTCGGCTGTCCAGAACCATTTCACGTGATAGGCGTGCAACACTCTCGCAGGTATAATCGGAATTCAATGCTGGAGCCTCAACAAGCATCAGCGTCCGGACTGTGCAACGTACCCTGCACGATATGGGCTTTAGGAGCAGACGCCCAACTAGAGTCCCCTTGATGGCTGCACGACACAGAGCTATGCGCCTCGCTTGGGCACTGCAACACCGCCACAGGACACTTGATGACTGGAAACAAGTAGCCTGGTCTAACGGGTCGCGTTTCCAACTGTATCAGGCAGATGAAAGTGTTAGTGTGTGGCGCAGACCCTATGAAGCCATGGATCCCGCCTGTCAACAGGGTACTGTACTGGCTGGTCCGTAATGGTATGGGCTGCGTTTAGCTGGACTTCACTGGGACCCCTGGTACGTCTACAAACATCTGTGACCGGCCAACGCTATGTGAGCATCCTATCTGACGAGGTACACCCGTTCTTGTCCTGCATTCATGCTGATGGGTTGGATCTGTTCCAACAGAACAATACACCTCCACACAAGTGTCGGGACGCCACATTATGGTTAGAGGAGTATTCATCTGAGTTTGGGGTGTTGCCATTCCCACCCAAGTTCCCATATCTGAACGTGATACAACACATTTGGGGTGCCATGCAACGCGCTATCGAACACAGGAATCAGAGACCTCGGAATACACCCGAATTGTGGAACGCTCTGCAGGAAGTATGGTGTGAATTGCCTACAGCATATTTCCAGAAGCTAGTGGAGTCCATGCCCCATTGTATTTCTGCAGTCCTGCGCTCCCGTGCGGGACCTACCAAGAATAAGACTGGTGTACCAGTTTTTCTGGCACTTCAGTGTGTGCGTGTGTGTGTGTGTGTATATATATATATATATATACACTGACGGAAAAATAATCCCAACACCACGAAAAAATAGTTGTAGAGGAATGAAATGGCGGCAACACATTTGTATAGGTAACATATTTAATCGATTAAGGTTTCAAGATCACAGCTTAATGTAAGCGCGAGAAGAGCCATTTTAAATGTGAAATGCTGGTACATTAATAACCGGTGTAACCGCCAGAATGTTGAATGCAAGCACGCAAACGTTCATGCAATGTGTCGTACAGGTGCTGGATGTCAGTTTGTGGGATAGAGTTCCATGCCTGTTGCACTTGGTCGGTCAATACAGGGTCGGTTAATGCTGGTTGGGGGTGACGCTGGAGTTGTCGTCCAATGATGTCCCATACGTGCTCGATTGGTGAAAGATCTGTTGATCTAGCAGGTCACGGCAACAGGTCGACATTCTGTAGAGCATGTTGGGTTACAACAGCGGTATGCGGGCGAGCGTTATCCTGTTGGAAAACACCCCCTGGAATGCTGTTCGTGAATGGCATCACAGCAGGTTGAATCACCAGACCGACGTACAACTGTGCCATCAGGGTGCGTGGGATAACCACGAGAGTGCTCCTGCTGTCATAGGAAATTGCTCCCCAGACCATAACTCCAGGTGCAGGTCCAGTGTGTCTCGGCCGCAGACAGGTTGGTTGCAGGCGCTCACCTGGCCTCCTTCTAACCAACACACGGCCATCACTGGCACCCAGGCAGAACCGGCTTTCATCAGAAAACACAACAGATCTCCACTCCGTCCTCCAATGAGCTCTAGCTGGACACCACTGACGTCGCAAACGGCAGTGGTTTGGAGTAAGTGAAATGCACACTACAGGGCGTCTGGCTCGGAGCTGTCCCTCAAGTAACCGATTTGTAACAGTTCGTTGTGCCACTGTGGTGGCAACTGCAGCTCGAATCGCTGCCGCAGACGCGGTACGATGCGCCACGGCCATACGCCGTACACGGCGGTCTTCCCTCTTAGTAGTGCCACTTGGCCGGCCGGAACCCGGTCTTCTTGAGGCAGTACCTTCCCTTGACCACCGCTGCCAACAATCATGCACAGTGGCTACATTACTGCCAAGTCGTTCTGCAATATTGCGGAACGAAAATCCACCTTCTCGTAGCCCTGTTACACGACCTCGTTCAAACTCCGTGAACTGTTGATAATGGCTTCTTCGTCTTCTTAAAGGCATTCTTGACTAACATCAACACACTACGTCGAATCTCAACGATAACTAACGCTCACGAACGTTACAGCGCGTATTTACAGCAAACCTGCTTTGCATGTTCCGCGGGGCGCTACTAGCGCCACACGTATGCGCCGAGCGCGAAATTTGCATAGACGTCATCTTACAGATGTACTCTCATCGCCTACCAACTGTCCTTTATCTAACACAACCCCTTCTTGGTGTTGGGATTTTTTCTTCCGTCAGTGTACATAGGGCGGGCGTTCAAAATTTCTCTCCGCAGTGGGTATCGTAGGTTATAAAGAAATCATATAAATGTATTAGAGAAACGTAATATTTGCTCACTTACTTGCAGAAAGTGATGAAAGAAATCGAAATTTTGAAAATAGCTAGAGTACGTGCTGGTATGCAAATGATCCACGTTTGGTACGAGTGCGCCCGACCGCACATCCTGTAGTGCCGCTGCAAGCACGAACCAGCAGCCTTATAAATCGGCGTCTAGTCGATGCCCCATGAAAGCGAAAACCAGCGGCCGACGCAAGCAAGAGTAGAGTGACAAGAATGCCGGGTAGATGCCAGAGACGTCGATTTACGCAACTTACGGACTTTGTGAGAGGCCTGATCATCGGGCTGAAAACCGCAGGGTGGTCAGAGCGCCGTATAGCTTGCCACGTGGATCGTTCTGACCATACCGTCAGACTGTGTTTGGAGCAGTGGACACGTGACTGCACTGCCACACGGCGGAGCGGCTCCGGACAGACCAGGAGGACCGACGGATCATGCGCCAGACACGAACGGATCCCACGGGGATCTGGTTCCACCCACATGCTCGATGCCGAATTCAAAAATACGTTTTATTATACATATTTGCTTCTAAACACCCGACTGAAAAAATTATTTTGTCTTTCGATTCTATTTATGTCGAAGAGTATTTTAGATATAGTTACTTTTTAAAATTACGGATATATTTTCCGCTAGGGGGCGTAAAAGTAAATTACATTTTTTCCGATAACTTCTAAAACTCTGATTTGAAAAATGTTTTCTTCAGCGGATACACCTCCAAATGGAAAATTTTTTGCATATAATTTCAAAATTTTGGTAAGGAATACGTTGGCCACCAGGGGGCGTAAGTGTTAATTTTTGCTTCTGATGTATTTGCCATAAAATCTGAGCTTCTAAAATATCGATTGAAAAAACCATTTCGTGGACGGATGTTATTCACATCGATAAACCTTTTCGGAATATGTTCTTAAAATATTCCACAGTTTTTCCGCAAGGGGGCGTAGATGTAAATTGCGTTTCCTCCTATATCTCTGCTTCTAAATCTCCGATTTGAAAAATTCTTTCTGCACTGGATACAGCTCTTGATGGGAAATCGTTCGTACATAATTTCTAATTTTTGTAAAAAAAAAAATGGTTTGGCCACCAGGGGGCGTGAATCTTAATTTCCGCTTTTTTTTTTTTTTTTTTTTGTTTGAATGGAGGTTTAACGACCACCGTGAGCAACTCAATGAGCTATAAGCAGTCGCCCGTCCCTAATTTAGGGTCACTGGTTCCAGGGAAGGGAGAGAGCCAGTGCCGTAAGACAAAAACAACATCCATGCCTCACCGGGATTCGAAGCCGGACCCCTTACGGACGAATGATCAGAGGCCAGCGCCTTAGAACACTGCGCCACCAGTGAGGCTAATTTCCGCTTCTGATGTATTTTCAGCAAAATATGAGCTTCTAAATTTTAGATTGAAAAAAACGTCGTTTGTAGACCGATACTGCTCATGTCGACAAACCTTTTAGAAACATTTTCTTCTTAAAATAATGCATGGTTTCTACACCAGGGGGCGTAGATGTATATTTTATTTTTGTCAATATCTCTACTTCTAGGAGCCCGATTTAAAAAATTCATTCTTTGTTGGATAGTGTTTCCAGCGTGACATTTTTTTATTGTAGGTTTAACGACCACTGTGAGCAACTCAATGGGCTATAATATAAGCAGCCGCCAGTCCCTAATTCAGGGTCACTGGTTCCAGGGAAGGGAGAGAGCCAGTGCCGTAAGACAAAACATCAATGCCTGATCGGGATTCGAACCCCTTTCGGACGAATGATCAGAGGCAATCGCTTAGACCACTGCGCCACGACATATTTTTCATATAATATCAAAATTTTGAGGTAATTCATAGAATTTCGGCAAGGGGGCGTAAAGTGAATTGCGTTTTCTGCGTTATTTCTGCTCCTAAAACTCCGATTTGAAAAATTCTTCCTGTATCGCATATAAGACCTGATGGAAAATGTTTTTCACATAATTTGTAATGTTTGGTAAAGAATGATTTGGCCACCAGGGGGCATAAGCGTTAATTTCTGCTTCTGATGTATTTGTAGCAAAATCTGGGCTCCTGAAAAACTCGACAATTTTTTTTTTTTCTTGGACTGATACCGCTCATATGGAAAAACCTTTTGAGAATACTTTCTTCCTAAAATAATGCATGGTTTTCCCACCTGGGGACGTACAGTCATCTTATTTTTGTCGATATCTCTGTTTCTAAGAGTCCGATTTGAGAAATTGTTTCTGTGTTGGAGAGCGTTTCCGGAGCAAAATGTTTCTCATATAAATTCATGTTTTTCTTAACGCACAAGTCTGCAACCAGATAGCGTAAGCTCACGATTCCGTTTAGAGGAATATCTGAGGGATTAAAAACTCGGTGGAAAAACGTCTTTCTTCCGTCAGATACTATTGTTTTCCATACCGGTTCCATTGACTTTGAATAGCTTTGATAAATTTAATTTGCGTCAGAACGGATTCAAAAGACGTGCTTATTACACCCGAAAATTCGGTGTCAACTTTCTTGTTATTTTTGTTCTTTTCGAAAATAAGACGGAAATCGAAAACCTTGACCCGACTCTGACTGCAGGTGAACAATGACGCGTGTGAAGGTCATGAGACGATATAAATAACACTTGACATCAGTGTTATTCTTGTTCTTCAGATGGGACAGACAGCGGACTTAGAGAGTTTGACAAAGGCCAAATTGCAATGGCCTGACAATAAGGTCACAGCATTTCCGTGAAGGCAACGTTTGTCAAGTGCTCACAGTCACCCGTGTTTAGTACCTTCAAAAACTGATCCGAGGAGAGAAACTCCAAGAACCGCCAGCAAGGTGTAGATTAGCCCAACCATGGCTTATCGATGCCGGAGATTAGACAGAGCTAAAATCTGGTGATAGAAGTAATGTGTCACAACACAAAGTATATCCAGCTTTGCTGAAAATGGGGCTGCGTACCGGAGTTTCCATCCAAATTTCAGTTCAAGATCGGAAGCGCCTACGATGAGCACGTAAATGGACCTTGAATGACTGGAAGGTCGTCGGCTATGGTCCGATGAATCTGATTTCCTTTTGAACCATGTAGACAGACTGGTACGTGTCCGTCGTTTACCTGGGGAAGTGTTGGCACCTGGATAAACAGTAGGACGAAAACAAGCACGTTAAGGACGTATAACGCTTTAGGGAATGTTCTGCTGGGAAATCTTAGGTTCAGTTATTCATGTGCAGGAAACTATGACATCTACCACCTACCTAAACATCATTGCAGACCAGGTACATCATTTCATATCAACGATATTCCACTCCAGTTGTGCCTTCTTTCAGCAGGATAATGCAACATACCACACTACCCGGACTGTTCGATAATGTTTCGCGGAGCGTGAGGAAGACTTCCAGGTATTGCCCTGGTCTCCAAATTCGCCAGACATCAATCCAATCGAGCATCTGTGGTTTGTGTTGGAACATCAAATCTTCTTTATGGTGGCTCAACCACGTAACTTGCAGGATTTAAAGGATTTGCGTCACTAGATTCCCTAGACATCAATCCAGTCCAGTATCTGTGGTCTGTGTTGGAACACCAAATCTTCTCTATAGATGTTCAACCACGTAACATACAAAAGTTAAAGGATTTGCGTGTTGGTACTAGATACCAACAAGACATCTTTAGAAATCTTGCAGTGTCTATACCTCGCCGGGTAAGAACTGTTTTGACGGCACGTGGAGGACCAACATCACATAAGGCAGGTGGATATAATGTTTCGGCTCTTCGGTGTATATCCGGGTAAGAGCTGTTTTGGTGGCACGTGGAGGACCAACATCATATTAGGCAGGTGGTCATAATGTTTTGGCTCTTCGGTGTATATCCGGGTAAGAGCTGTTTTGGCAGCACTTGGAGGACCAACATCATATTAGGCAGGTGGTTCATAATGTTTTGGCTCTTCGGTGTGTATCCGGGTAAGAGCTGTTTAGGTGGCATGTGTAGATCCAACATCATATTAGGCAGGTGGACATAATGTTTTGCTGTTCGGTGTATAATAACAAATTGTTCTTTCAGCGAAATTATATTGTAAAAATTTTGCAATATGGTATTACTACATCAAAGTAAGCTGAAATTGCAAGTGAAAAAGGGGGGGAGTAACACCTTCCCCAATAAAATTTTTAAATACGTCTCTTCTTATAGCCTTAATACATGTTGTACTGGTGTGAATACACACGAAGAACTACACTGCTGGACAATTGCTAAGGACGGATCATAAACTGCTATATAGCGCATAAAAAAGTAAGTGAGGTTGGATGCCAAGT